>OW569339.1:14250167-15491101 GCA_937595015.1 Polyommatus icarus
TTTTATTACTCCAGTGCTAAGATGTAATAATTTTTCTATTGCTATGGATTGGACATATCATATATCATTTTACAATGTTTTGACATGTATACGTAAAAATCTGTCTCTGTGTTGCGGTAATCTGTACATTGTTTTCTGACTAGCTGTAATGTTTTCATTTTTTGACTTTCAAATCTACCAAAATCGTAAAAATGATCGTTTGGTGAATATAAATTATCGAATAGCATCTTATTAGGTAGTCTCTCGCCAAATAATTAAGGTTACAAAGCAATATTGTAGTATTTGTAAACTAAAAATGTTGACTAGGTTCCGGAATAAAACCCAGTCTACTGACCACTGCCCAAGACGTCAAATTACGGCGTTATTTTGTACTGGTATTCCACTAGTATTAGATAAGTATGACGTATTATAATTACATTACAAGAAATACGTATTCGACATTCACTGGCAAATATTTCGAAACGAATCAACGTGTTTATTTTAGAATATTTTATTTTTTATTTCTAAGTTTCTTTTTTTTTTCTATTATTATTTGATATTCTTCTGTGTATTTTATAATGGTGGTGTTTTTTTGTTACGTTAAATTGAATAAATGATTCTTATTCTTTTTCTTATTCGTATGGGACCACGGCGATTCTGCCAGTATACTGGGATATATTTGTGAACATAGGTTTTCTATGATAGACAATCAGCGCTCTGACACACAGATTTGACTGATGTCATTTTTTTATTTTCCATCAAGTGCCTGTGGTTTTTTTGTACCAAATATTCATGATCAGGCGTTGCTCTCACATATCAACAGATTGTTCAAATTTGTAAACAAAGCGATTTATCTTTATAATTGATATATTTATCAAAAACGAAGCTGATGGGTGCCTCCGGAATCATGATTGAAACATTTTGGCGTAAAAATATTTATTCCTGTATTTATTTTCGCTGAATTCTAGAGGAAATAAAATTTTGAAAGAATTATTTTTAATGCTCATTTTTTTAGTGGTAAATGGATTTAAATCAAAATTTTAAGCGGACCCTAACCTTGGTAAGGAACGTAACTAACTTCCAAAAAATGTTTGAATGCTTATAATTACTTGTGGTCAAAGTTGTAGTGAAAATTAAAACACGAAATTTCACTAATCCTCGTTGTATGCGGCCTTAAATATACAGATCTGTTACGTTCATACCTACTATTTTCCGGTTCCTTAAATCTCTTCCGAACTACATTGACAAATTTGACAGATAAGTGAAACAAAAGATACGAAATGCCATTTACATAAAAGAGACAGAGTAAATAAAAGACGACCCAATTGGTTCGGGTGTCGTGAGTCGGGGTGGGTGTATACTATTTTTGGGAAATATATTAATTTTACAGATGTACACATTTTGTTTGAGCTAAAAATATAATATATAAAAATAAATAAACTTATTTCAATAAAAATACCACTTATTAAATTTCGTTTTAAAATTTCCCGCTAAAAGCTAAAGTTTTAATGTCAATTCAATACGATTCCCAACATCAACTTTGAGATGCTCTCAATTTTATTCCACCCATTATGAAGTGGCTGACGATCAAAGCTGTTATGTATTAGTGGAGTACTATTATTGTAACGATTTCGCTCGGTATGAAATTACTTTTTTAACTGAGCGCGACCTCCCCTACTATTATGAAAATTAAAAAAAAAGTGACAAAAAGAGGAAAAAAATAAAAGTGGCAGCCCTGGAGTGAAAACATCTTGTAACTCATCTCTGAAAGTGTGTGAACTCTTGAAGGATTGATCGATAATCTTGACCTATATGTTAAAGTTACTGCATGCTAAGTATTGTGTATCAGAGAATATGATTTATAGTCAGATAACGGACCTAAGGGCCAACCCACACGTACCACAACCACACGACAACCGCAACCACACGACAAACACACGAAGCGCGACGTGGTCGGGCGTATATTTCGTATTATAAATGAACTGGACCATTCACACGTACCACATTTTACAGTCGTTATCGACCACTTGTAAAATACCGACCACATCGCAACCACGTCGCAACCACATCGCAACCACATCGCAACCACAACGTTGCGTCGATGCAACGACACGCCGCCCGCGCTCTTATTATTATGTTTTTTTAGGGTTCCGTACCCAAAGGGTAAAAACGGGACCCTATTACTAAGACTTCGATGTCTGTCCGTCTGTCTGTCTGTCTCCAGGCTGTATCTCAAGACCCGCTATAGCTAGACTTCTGAAATTTTCACAGATTGTGTATATCTGTTGCCGCTATAACAACAAATACTAAAAACAATATAAAGTTAATATTTAAGGGGTTCCCATACAACAAATGAGATTTTTCTAGCCTTTATGGCTCATAATCCTCAATGGCAATATGTAGACAATTGAAATTTTCACAAAATCCTCAATAGGGGTGTAGACAGTAAACGAAATATAGTACAAATTATTGTTTTTTTGAGACTTACTCATAAACTTTATAATATTTTTTAATTTATTTATTAAAAAGTAAATATTTAATCCGTAATATCACGTGATCGTAAACAGCCATTACAGGATGTGACGTCACGATCTCCAAAACATTGTTTGTGACAGTGACATTTCGATGTCAAACTCATATAAAGATTTTTGTTGTTTGGAGGACCGTGACGTCATAGCGACGCCATGATGAACGATCCCAATTCGCACCTAATAAAGGTTCATATCTAGATTATACACGTTTAGGTTAGGTAGGCGTTATTTTAGTTTTAGAATATAACAACAGATGGCGCTTTTAAAGTAAAATGTATATAATTCTTCTTCACAAGTATTGACTATCGATTAATTACTTAAAATTCCTATGTGAGATAATTTTATGGTTAATTCAAACGAAAATCGCCGTCAGCTGAATGTTTGCAGGTGGAAATGTCGTCTACGCGACGCCCTAGTATACATTGAGCGAGAAGTAGGGCTATATTGGTCATAATTTACATCGTTGGCTGACGGTTTTTCCACTATCGTATTAGCGACTGACGGTGTTATTTATTATTTACAAAGTAGAAACATTCACTTGTATAAATTTTGTACGGTATAAAATGACTTTATATTCATAATATTTTTACATGTTCAGTAACGCTACTGACGTTGAATCCCCCGTCTGCAATGCGGCTGACGGTGATTTTTTGGTTAAACATGACCTCAATAATCATCCATCAAAGTTTCATTCGGTATAAAACCACTTTTCGCAACTATTTTTTTTACAACTTTGAAATACTCTCAGTTAACATTCCACCACGGGTGCGGCGACTGACGCTGATTATATTGATTGATAAATATTAAGCTACCGCTGGACGAAAATTTGGTCGGTATGAAATGGCTTTGCATACGCTAGCACTACCTCCCCTACTATAAGTGTAATTATTGGTTAAGAAACATATTAGGGTAAATGACTAATAAATTGGACAGTACCAGTCATTGGAAAGGGCACAAAAGCACCATATTTATTGGTGTAGTTTTAAAAACCGACTGTTTTTCTTTGAAAACAGGCGTTCTTTTACTTTACAAACAGGAAATTTTTAAAGCAACACCAATAAATATGGTGTTTTTGTACCCTTTTCAATGACTGGTACTGCCCAATCTACTAGTAATTTACCTTATATAATTTGTTTATAAAAGCAATAAAACTTATTGGTTATTACGTTTAATTTTTTTTATAAAATAAGGTTTTCATATTTTGTTACGCAGGCGCCAGACATGTGCTTCAAAGTTTGAGCAAACTTTGACGTACGTAAACACATGTCTGGCGGTGGCACAAATGTGCCTGCCAGACTTGTTTTCAAAGCCTGTTTTCAAATGTTTCGGCACAGTTATTGCAAAGATGGCTGTCAGATCGGACGACGATTTTTAATTTTTAAGGTCTTCTATTGTAAATGGCATGGATAAACTATTTTTTAATGGAGTTATGTTATGAATTAATAATATTATGTGTATTGTTTTATGGTAGATATTCCATTATTTCCTTGAGTAAATCAATGTGAAAGAATTTACAAAATTTTTGTAATGCATCAGAATTTTTTTTAGTACGTATAATTCATGCTGTCTGCAATGTACCTAATTTATAGGCATGCAACGTGAATTGCATTATTTTGTTATAAACATTTCTGAGATGTTATTGACCTTGTATTATGTGAAAATAAGTTTATTATCATGAATATTTTATGACTACTTTAATTAAGAAGACGGGCCAAAATAATAATATTAATATGTTGTAAGTAGTTAATCTAATATAAGGGAGAAGACCTAATGGCAGACACAACAGATTTGAATGTTATAAAATATATATTTATGAAAATAAAGGATTGATAACTTCTTCCATGTCTTCAGTAACTCTTACAAAATAAAACTATTATAATTATTCTCAGACAAATCAATTAAAAATATATATTATTGGTCTTTTTGTAAACTTAGTCATAAGTACTAATAGATGACATCACAAAAAACGAACATCACTACCATAACACTCCAATATGAACTAATACTCGTAGTTAACATAGAACATTACATTACATTTTACATATTTTTTCCTATTAAATTAGGTCACTACATGCATCAGAAATATTATCCACGTTGTCTCCAGATTCTATTCATTCCTCTTATATGCTGAAACTATCTTTCCTTTTATTTTTGACCGACTTCCAAAAAGGAGGAAGGTAATATTATGTTCGGCTGTATGTATCTTTTTTTTTGTATGTTCCACGATTACTCAGCTGTTTGTGGTCCGATTTTCAATTTTTTTTTTGTATAGGGTTTAACTCGAATTTGGTACCATGTTCAGAAAAGTGGTGATCTGATGATGGGGATCCTTGAGGAATCGAGGGGACTCCTTGAAATTTATATGGAAATATATAGTGATTTCAATTTTTTCTGAAGCATTCGAGGTAAATGCTACCAAAAAGTAAGACTTCGCACCAGGTTATACCCTGGATCTGAAGGTATCGAACAGAACTTTTGAATGCTTATAGGTACAGGTTCGGGGATTTCGGCGTTGTTTAAACAACTGAAAGCATAAGCCAACACATCAATTTGATTAATCATCATCATCACAACCATAATTATACCATGGTCATCACACTATGACCCAATTATTGGTACTTTTCGTGATATTTTGCATCTAAGCAGATGTTTTTGACGATGATTTCACTGTTTGTGGACCGATTTCCGAAATTTTCGTGTTGTTGTATAGGATATAATCTTAATTTTGTATAACAATTACGAAAGTGGTGAGCTGATGATGGGATCTATGAGCATTTGAGGGAAATCCTTGAAATTTATCAAAAAGCTCATAGTGGTTAAAATATTGTTTCTAGTAAGTTAAACATATATTACGAATAAGAGAAATTTCATACAAAGGTGTCTCTTGGTCCAAAGGCACTGAACAGAACTCCTAAACCTTTTAAGATAAAAGTTCGGAAATTGCAGCATCGCTTAGATAACTGCAAGCATTTACCACAATTTCGCGTACAGTAACATAATGTGAATAGTTAACATTCGTATTGGACGCACCGTTATACATGCCGTATCAAATACTCGCATGATCGGCAGAATGATCTAATAGGCGTCCACACTGTGACACGCATACTTGATACGGCGCGATGATCGCGACGGAGATCTGATCGGAGATCTGTACGGAGATCTGATCGCGTAAATGATACAAATGTGGACGCACCGTAACGGACAAAAGATGCCATTTTTAAAAAGTGGAGCAAGATCAGCATATTAGTAGTATCGATGTAGCTGGCGAGCTGGGGACTGACCACAAAGTTTCTTTTGGCGCATTTGAAAAAATCTGGGTACACATAAAAGCTCGATATTTGTGCTACTCATGAGTTCACTGAAATAAACATAATGAACCGTGTACTAATTTGTGATTCTTTATTACGTCGTAATGAAATCAAACCATTTTTGAAGAACTGGTGAATGGTGATGAAAAGTGAATCACGTGCGACAAGAACGGTCGAAAAAGGTCGTGGTCAAAGGCCGATCAGGCTTCACAGACTGTGGCGAAACCCGGGTTTACTCGCAATAGGCTGAGTGCATGGTGGGATTATTCATAACAAGCTGTTACGGCCAGGCAGGAGTCAGGACCATCGATTTAGGATTGCATTGCGAACAACAGCTGATGAGATTAAATCGAAAAGTTGAGGGAAAGATAATTAACAATAGCTTTGTCCACATTGTACCTTTTTTTGTTCAACAAGGGCATGTGTTATAGCGCAGTCAACAGCGAAGGTGTGGCATGCCCGTGACGCGCGTCAAAATCCACCCGCGTTGAAAGAAAAGTATCATAGCGCGCGCTACGATTTCAACGCGAGTTACGGGCATGCCTCACGTTCACTGTTGACAGTGCTATAAGGCATGCCCTTGATGAACAGAAAAAGGCACAATGTGGACAAAGCTATTGGGGTTTTTCACCTGCATGAAAACGCAGACCTCACAAATCTTTAATCACTCAGCAAAAAATACGAGAATTTGGCTAGGAGGTGTTAATGCATCCGCCGTATATGGCAGGCAGGACTATCCTGCCTCCTGACCACCTTCAGATTTTCACCTAAATTTGTCAATTCTAAGTATCTTATTGTCTATATAATTTATATACTTAAATAAAATGAAGTCTCGCTGTAACTCGAGAACGGCTTAACCGATTTGGCTAATTTTAGGAAGGTTTTTATATTAGGAGGAAAAAGATACAAAGTTCTTTCTATGCCAATGTTTATGTGAATATTGTCTTGTGTGCAATAATTAATGTTAAATAAAATAAATAATAAAGTCAACTGGGTCATCTAGTATATTCTATTTAAATAAAACTCATAGGTGACTGACTGACATGGTGATCTATCAACGCACAGCCCAAACCACTGGACGGATCGGGCTGAAATTTGGCATGCAGGTAGATGTTATGACGTATAGGCATCCGCTAAGAAAAGGTTTTGATCAATTCTACCCCCAAGCGGTTAAAATAGGGGATGAAAGTTTGTATATAATAATACTTCATAACGTGAGCGAAGCCGCGGGCAATAGCTCGTAGTAAATAAAGTTCAATTCTGAATGGCTTATTTCAAAATACATCCCATTGCATCAATGCATCTGTTTGCAATGTATAATATTGACCCTAAGGATGCTCACGAGAGCCAGAGATAAAAAAATAACTCAACTTGTCAGTTTCTTTTCTTTCTGTGCCAGCCCTGCGAGTTGTCACATCCGGCTTCGACCGAGTGCCCTCAGTAGACACCCCTCACTTCCTGTCAACTTTTCGGCAACAATCTACACTTTTTACCGACACTTGACCGACACCTCCCGCTGCAGATTAATGATTGTTTTTAGACGAGTAGGCATAGGTAATTGAAGCTGCTTTTGAAATCTTTGGTCGGGTGTCTGTAAAAGTTACATTCCTTAGGAATAAAAGTATACAAAATACCTTAGATTATATTATACGTACTTAATACTTGGGTAGGTATGTTATTTTGTGTAGGTAGGTGTTGAGTTAGCAACACAAAGATTTTTTTTTTATTCTGTAGATCAACTTGATTTATTATCTGTGGTTTTTACAATACCACTTCCTCTTCCTAAAATTATGGCGATCGGTGCGTATTGTGTTAAGTTTTGTAGAATCTTAAAATATAATAAAAGTGAGTTAAAGAAGGAATACTGCAGTTTAATTACAAAATATCTCTTAGTAAAAACATATATCACAATAGTTATGGGCCCAGGTCCCTTTTCCGAAGTAATACGAAAATAAAGCACGAGGTAAAAACATTGCAATATGTCGGCGAGAGACGCTATGAAGTATAATATACCACAATTCGATGGTGAAAGTTTTAATACTTGGGCATTTAGACTAAAAAGCATTTTAAAAGAGAGCGGCTGCTATGAGGCAATTGTACAGAAGGATTTTGCAGATGAAAAACTCGAAGCGAGAGCCCAAGCTATCTTAATTTCTGCAGTGGCGGATAGCCATCTAGAATATTTGAGGAGCGACTCGGCATTTGAAATGTTCAAAAACTTGGAAGAGAGTTTTAAGAATAGAGGCACGCGTAGTAAATTGTTCCTGCGAAGGCAATTGAGTGAAATCAAATATGTGGAATCAAAATCTTTAAAAGAACATCTGACTAGAATGCAAGAAATTATAACACAATTGGAGGAGGCAGGATCTGTCATGTCAGAGGAAGAGAAGGTCAACATATTTTTACTGTCCATGCCAAAAAGTTATGAAAACATAGTGACTGCGTTGGAAACCATCGGAGATTTAAAACTTAATACTGTAAAAGACAGATTATTGGCAGAAGAAGAAAAAAGAAAGCAGTTTCATAACAAGGATATTGTCACTCCAAGTGCATTCTCATGCTTTGTATGTGGGAAACCAGGACATAAAAAATTTCAATGCCATAAATTACAAGGAAATGGATATAAGAATTTCAACTCCGGACAAGGACAAAGTAACGGGCCAGGATACAACACTAGACATGGGTTTCAAAGAGGACGTGGACAAAGAGGTCAAGGATTCTATGGAGGACGTGGACATACTTTCAATAACCAAGGACGAACACAAGGTGGCCATGTGAATTTTGCGGGTAAAAATCCAAACGTATTTATGTGCTACAAGGAACAATATAATAGTGAATTGATTCAGTTTTGTGTGGACTCTGGGTGTACAAACCATTTAGTTAATAGCAAGGAACATTTTATAGACTATACTGCATTAAAGATACCTAAGAAAATTGCAGCAGCCAAAAATGGGGTTAGTTTAGAAGCAGTTGGGATTGGAAATATGGAAGTATCATGTCAAGTGGGTAAGATTTTAAACAAATTTCTTATAACAAATGTTTATTTTATACCTGATTTAAGGAAAAATTTGTTATCGGTATCAAAAATGGAAAGTGCTGGTTTTAGAGTCGTTTTTAGTGGAGGTAAAGTAAGAGTTTATAAACAAGAGAACTTGATGATGATAGGTAATAAAATAGACACATTGTACACACTAAACTTGCAAAGTATTGTAACTTCATGTAATTTTTCAAGTAAAATTGATAATGATGAGTATGACTTGTGGCATAGGAGGTTTGCTCATTTAGGAATTAATAATTTAAATTTATTGGTAAACAAAAACATGGTACATGGTTTGGCAGGATTAAAAAATAAAACTATAGAAAATAACTTGTTATGTGAGCCCTGTGTATTAGGAAAAATTAGTAGACAGCCTTTCAATAAACCAGGAATTAGAGCGAGGCAACCTTTAGAGCTTGTGCATACTGATGTATGTGGACCTATCTCTCCACAAACTTATGATGGTAAAAATTACTTTGTAACATTCATTGATGATTTCACACACTTTACAATAATTTATTTAATGAAAAATAAGTCAGAAACTTTTGAACATTTTCAGCATTATTATAATTTTGCAACAAGACATTTCAATAGAGATCTTTTAAAATTGAGAATGGATACAGGAAGAGAAACAATATGTAAGGCTAGATTAGTAGTACGAGGTTTTCAACAAGAAGAGAAATTTGATGATGTGTATTCACCCGTATTAAAGCTACAGACGTTAAGGATATTGTTATCTGTGGCTGCTCAACGAGATTATCATTTGAGTCAGATGGATGTGAAAGGAGCATTTTTATATGGAAATATAGAAGAGGAAGTATATATAAAACCACCAGATGGCATAAAAGTGGAACAAGGATGTGTACTAAAACTAAAGAAGTCACTTTATGGATTAAAAAAATCTCCAAAATATTGGTATGAAAAGTTTAATAATACAATTCTATCATATGGTTTCAAACGATCAAACAATGACCATTGTTTATATCACATAAAAGATCTATATTTACTGTTGTATGTCGATGATTTGCTTATACTAGGCTCAAACTTAAATAAAATAGAAAATTTAAAACAATTTTTGAAAACTAAATTTAAAATGAAAGATTTGGGTAGCAATCATATAATGTACCTAGGTATATCAATTAAAAAGACCTCTATGGGAATAATTATTGATCAGACTAAATATTTAACAAGTGTTCTTGAATGCTTTAATATGAATGAATGTAAAGGATGTGAAACACCAATGGATGCAAATTATAAATTCGATGAGAACGGAGAAATTGATATGTCATATGAGAGACAATGCCGATCACTGATAGGGTCACTTATGTATGTTACTGTCGGATCAAGGCCAGACTTAGCTGCATCTGTTTATTATTTAGGTAGATTTCAATCAAGGCCAAATATTGAATTGTGGAGATCTCTCAAACGTTTACTAAGATATGTAAAACATACAATTAATTTTGCATTGTTGTATACTAAAGATGATTGTAACATGCCTTTATTAGGGTATGCAGACGCTGATTGGGCTAGAGATTTAGACAGGAAATCGACATCAGGATATATGTTTAAAGTTTTTAATAATACTGTTGTATGGAAGTCTAGGAAACAAAGTACTGTTGCCTTAAGCACAACTGAAGCGGAGTTTGTATCATTATGTGAATGTATTATGGAAGCCTGTTGGATGTTAAAATTACTTGCAGATTTAAATATCAATGTTGAAAATGTAACTATTTATGAAGATAATCAAAGTACTATTAAAGCTATTAAAAATCCTGATCAGAAAAGGCTTAAACACATGGATGTTAAATATAATTTTATAAAACAGAAGGTTGAAGAAAATATTGTTACTGTAAAGTATATTAATACTAAAGAACAAATCGCTGATATTCTAACTAAACCTTTATCTAAGAATATTTTTAAAAATTTAGTTACTAAATTAAGTTTGTGTTCCATAAATGTTTAAAGTTAAAACAAATTGTATTAGAGTATAAGTATGTTAAAGTCAAAGTAGTTATTTACTTTTGTGAATGTTGAGGAATTTAAGTTTAATAAGTTTAAAATATGTAAGTAAGTTGTTGTGTAGGTATATGTATAAGAAATGTTTGTGTTGAGGAAGAGTGTTGAGTTAGCAACACAAAGATTTTTTTTTTTATTCTGTAGATCAACTTGATTTATTATCTGTGGTTTTTACAATACCACTTCCTCTTCCTAAAATTATGGCGATCGGTGCGTATTGTGTTAAGTTTTGTAGAATCTTAAAATATAATAAAAGTGAGTTAAAGAAGGAATACTGCAGTTTAATTACAAAATATCTCTTAGTAAAAACATATATCACAATAAATGTAATATAACTTACTTAATATAAGTCGTAGTTCTAAAGTCATCCTAGTTGGGTTGGAGCTGGGTGTTGACATTAATAAAGTACCAAGGTACACGATGTAAATGATAAAAATTAAAAAGACTCTTAAAAACATAATATTCTTTTATTAAAACATAAGTAAGTACTTATATTTAAGACGTAGACAGATATACGAAAAAGTCTAAAACAGCATATTATAATAATATATTTCATACATATTAATGTTATTATTAGGAGTAAGTAAGTAATTCAATTAGTAATTTAAGAAAAAAAAAAAACAATAAAAGACTAATTTAAATTATAAAAATCACATTTTACCACTATCAGAACTGTAATTAACTGAAGTGACAACAATTTAAACATGCTTTTTATCTAAAATAAAACCTTATAATTTAACAACCATCTTACCAACATTAGCACCAGAGATCATTGCGATAAACGCATCGAATATGTTATCAAAACCTTCCAAAACATGTTCTTTAATCTTAATTTCTCCATTTTTGATCCATTTCGTTATATCCCTAAACGCTGCAGGCCATTCGTTCAACCAGCGTAGAACTATAAAACCTTCAATCTTTAGCTGTTTCAAGAAGATATTCAGTTGCGTCGTAGATGCTTTAGGAAATTGGTCCTCCTCAGCTGTATAAGCACTGATGCATCCACAAACTGACACCCTTCCAAACTCCTTCATATGGTTCATGATGATGCTACTCATTTCGCCTCCAACGTTGTCAAAATAACAGTCCACTCCATCTGGTGCCGCCTCTTTCAATGCTTTGTCAATGTCAGTGGTTTTGTAGTTATATGCTTTATCGTAACCGAGCTCATCTTCTAGCCATCTAACCTTCTCATCTGATCCAGTGAATCCTACCACTCTGCATCCAACGATCTTCCCTATCTGACCGACTATGGATCCAACTGCTCCAGCTGCGACAGTCACTACTAATGTTTCACCAGCTTTCGGCTTGCAGATCTCCAGGAGTCCAAAATAAGCCGTAGCTCCGACCATACCAACTGCGCTCAGCGCCATGGAATCCGATAGACCCTGCAGATCGGGCATTTTGTAGATGATCTCAAAGTCGGAGCTGAATTTTCCTGGGTTTATTACGCAGTAGTCGCACCATCCCGCATGGGAGACCACCTTCGTTCCTCTTGGGTATGCTGGATCTTTTGATTCTAGAACAACGCCGGTTTGGAATCCAAACTGATCGTATGGTGTTGGGTACTTGCTGCTGAAAACTTTCATGTAAGGATCGACGCTTACCCATTCTGATTTTATGAGAATATCTCCATCTTCTAGACTTGGTAGTTTGTATTCTACAACTTCGTAATCCTCTCTTTTTGGTATTCCGTTGAAATGATTTTTAACGACATATTTTCGTGCCTTCATCTTGTAACAACAGCACTCTGGCTTCGGGTTAAGTTACTTTACTATTTTATTCTTGGTTTTTTGTTTCCGACATGAAAGAGGATGTAAACAGACTGATTTTGTTTTTGATGTCGTTTTTATTTTATACTCGTAAAGTAATAAAGTACTTATGCAAAATCATACAATTAAAAGTTGATGTAATGTTGCCGTATGTTTATTATAATAACTGTGGGATAACATAAATTAATTTAATTGGGTTTTCGAAAACAAATGCAATACAGGGTGCAATTAAACCTTCCAAATTTAGATAAATTGATCCTTGTTAAAAAAAATAAACGTATTTTTTTCTTATATAATCATTCAGTACTAAAATGTTGAGGATCAATAGCTTCCGAAAGTTTTCCTAAAAAACACCACTATTGATAAATAAAAAATAACATTCTATTACTCTCCTTATGATACCTAAGCCCTAAAGAAACTTGAGAGGTGTCAAGGGACACCCGGATGGAACGAAGTTTAAAAAAAAAATTGAACTTAGTTCCAAAATTTGGCCGGTAGGTTTAATTACACCGTGTATAATACATTAAACGAATACAATGAACACTAAAGTTAAACTACAATAAAAACTAGTAACTAGGTACAATAAAAAGTAAACGTAATAGATTATAATATTATATTGTAACTAGCGACCCGCCTTGGCGTCGCACGGGTATAAAATATATAGCCACACTGAAAATTAAAATCGATAGCCTATGATCCTTCACGTGGTCTTATCTGTGCCAAATAACATAAATATGCTTCAGTATTTCACGAGATAAGCTCTTTCAAATCATTTCCCCAGTTTTTTCCACATTCTCCTATTAGTCTAAGGCAGGGTTTCTCAAAGTGGGGTACGCGAACCTCTAAGGGTTCGTCATTCGACGGCAGGGGGTTCGCGACGAGATTTACGTAATGGTGTCTTGATAACTGACAAGCACGCGTGGCACTCTTTTGCCATTTTGTGTGTTAACCTCTATTCAAATAAAAACCTTATTTTGATTTCATTACTTAGTAAGGGGTTCGCTGTCACCTGGAAATTTTACCAGGGGTTCGTGAAGTCGAAAGTTTGAGAAACCCTGGTCTAAGGGCCTGTTTCGCCACTTTCTGATACCTAAGGTGCCAGATATGCTTATTTGACAGATTCTCCATACTCTATCTGTCAAGTAAAGTGGTGGATAGCCTTATCAGGAAGCGGTGAAACAGGCCCTTAGCGTGATAAAATATAGCCTATAGCCTTCCACAATAAATGGGCTATCTAACACTGAAATAATTTTTCACATCGAAACAGTAGTTCTGAGATTATAGCGCGTTCAAGTTAGCCCTTTCAAATAATTTTCCCCGTTTTTTCCACATTTTCCTCTATTTCTTCGCTCCTATTAATCTTAGCGTGATAAAATACAGCCTATAGCCTTACTCGATAAAATATGGGCTATCCACTGAAAGAATCATCAAAATCCGTTGCGTAGTTTTAAAGATTAAAGGGAACAAAGGGACATGAGGGGAAAAAAAAACGGGCTTTGGCCCACCACACATTCCCATCACTGTATCTCCTGTGTCACCAGGATCGACAGCGGTATCCAACCACGAAAACCCTTTGATATGATCTCAGGGAGCCCGAGGGACATGCTAAAACTGTCTTAGGACCCGCAACGAAATTAATCAGAAGAAAATAGGAGGAGTAGGAAGATTCCAATTTCCCTCCCCATAAAAGCGGGAGCCGGGAGACAGCACAAAGTTGCAATGACCGAAAGTCAAAGAACTTAAGGGGAGCACCACGGAAATAAGGTTAATAATTGTGACTCCTAAGCTAAGCTAAGTTAAAATTGGAGTTTATTGTGTTTGACTGTTGCCAATAATAATTGTGACAAAAACGCTTGAAGGCACGGAAGTTCCTAGCGCTGTCCACGAGATCACCGTAGTATGCGACTCCAGATGTACAGAATAGGTTGTTTAGCATAGTAGTTCTTTCGTCCTGCCAGAGACTGCACTCCCAGAAAACATGATGAGCGGTTTGTTCAAACATGTTGCCTTCGGTCGAGCACTCGCACATGGGTGAAGGCACTAGTTTAAATCCGTAAAGTTTGGCCTTAAAATTTCTATGACCGGTCAGGAATTGAGAAACGCAGTGATCAATATCCATCCACTGTTTGGATAGCGGTTCACGAATATTAGGGAATAAAATTATAAAGATGACGCCCTTTGGTGGAACAGTCCCATCGCGACTGCCATTCGGAGATTAGGCTTTGCACAGAGTTTTCTAAAGGTTCAAACAATCTTGCTATTTTAATTTTATCGCGAGCGCTTAAAAAGAACGGGGAAAAAAGTGACTTTGTTTTATTCTCTTATCTTCTTCTTCTTCTTATCTTATATATAAAATTCTAGTGTCACAATGTTAATCAGCGAACCCCTCCGAAACGGCTTTACTGATTTTTACCAAATTTTATATGCATATTCAGTAAGTCTGAGAATCGGCTACTGGGTACTTTATATATTGATAAGTGCATTTGTTGAATAAATAATAGTAAAATCTAGTAAAATATTACAACCTGAGACCATTGAGCCTGAGACTGACGGCGACCGTTGCCATGTCGACACACTTATTTAGTCACTTCAATAAAATAATATTAATATGGCGAAATACTTTATATTATTTAAATGGCAAAGCAACGTTTGGAGGGACAGCTAGTAATATGTATATTATGTAGTGGACAATCATTCTTACCTTAATGTATTCAAGTATAATATTTATTAAAACTGTACATTTTCAGGATTTAAACTCCCGTAAAGAGATTGAACTGAACTCCTATTGACTCGAAAACTCGCAACAATGTTTTCTAAGCAAGCGTCTGGTAATACGAGATAACTCTGTTAATCGTTCCTTTATGAAGGGTAGGTTGTAGGTGTAGGTAGGTAGGGTAGATAAAGATAGGTATTAGGTAGATAGGGTGTTCAGTCGGTAAAACTCCGGCGCACCGAGCCGGAGGGAGTCCGACATACCCCCGTCATCCACCCCTGTGCGCGGCGGGGGATACGTAACGTATTTCCCCCCCTCAACAAAAAAAAAAGGTAGATAGGGTGTTCGGCTCATCTTAAGAGGATAAATAAGTTGTGAGATTGGTAACAGGTATCGGATAATATTATTTTCAAGCGCCTGACACTTTTTAAGAGCAACTACAGATTAATTATTGCGAGAAAAAAATAGGCACATACTTACTATGTCTTATCATAAGCATGGCTGAAATTATATTTTTTACTAGCTGACCCGACAGACGTTGTCCTGTCTAAACGATGTTTATTTAATTCGAATTGGTATAATTAAGAAAAAAATAGATTAAAATTAGTTTATCCTAAGTCAAAGGTCTTCGGGACTCGGAATATCTCTATGCCAAATTTCAGCAAAATCGGGCCAGCCGTTTACGAGTGACCACTCGAATATAGATTCATTTTTATAAGATTTTTATAATTATATAGAGATGAGTATAGGCCACTTTAATTTTGCCGCCCCTATGTACGAACTCTGCCGCCACCATAGGACGCTGCCGCCCTAGGACGCCATAGGACGCTGCCATGCTGTCGCCCATACTGCCTTTACATAGATTCAGAGCTGATCATAAGGCTCTTAGTCACGTTGAGCCATGAAAGATAACCACGATTGCCACCATGATTGCATAGCTAACTATAGCATGCACAAGTCGATCATGGACAATCATAGACGAATACTCCCCTTTACACGGCAAACGTAAAGTGGTCGCATAAAGGCATCGATTCTATAATAAATATTAAATAGCATCAATAATTTTCTGTGTTATAAATTCTTCTGTTAATATTAATAGCCCGGGCTCTTTAGCCAGGAACTTTCCTTATCTCACTCTTTACTCGACTCGACTAAATAATGTCAATTTCATACATTTTGATCGGTGATTCTATTAAAAAGTGATAAAGAAAAGTTCTTGGCTAAAGGCCTGGACTTATAAATTGGCCGTATAGGCCACGGCCTTCTTCCTAGGGGGTGACAGATTTCGTACATGGGGCGACGGGTCGAATAAAGTGGATAAGACTCGTAATATATTGTAACACTTATAAGAATACTAGTTGACGCCCGCAACTCCCTTGCGCCAAAATTGTATATCGCGCGGGAACCGTAGATTTTTCCGGTAGGTATAAAAGTATTCTATAACGTCCTTTCCCGGTACTCAAAGTATCTCCATAGACCATACCAGACAGCTAAATCGGTTCAGCCGCTTAGGTGTGAAGATGTAACAGACATACAGACTTACAGACAGACAGACGCACTTTCGCATTTATAATATTCGTATAGATAAATCCGGTACTGAAAAAAAGTCACTTTCAGGAATCAAAATTAGAACACGGCTTTGTAATAAACGAAATAATATCACCTTCATTTGATAATATAATATTTCGTATGTTATTTGGAAATGTCAATATCCGATGTTCGTCGTGTGTTTGCGAGATAAATATAAAATAAGACCCACAGCACGGTTATAAACTGAAGCGACAGCGGGTACAGTAAGGCTGGATTCTCACTACAAGCTGAATAATGTTAAGGTGACGCGACGCCGCGTTAAAGTAAAAAACCGTGTTGGATATGTTATAGACTGCTTGTGTTCTATGAGAGGTCGGCCTGATGGCCTCTCATAGAAAACAAGCAATGGAACAGCAAAAAATGGAAAGGGCGTAAGCGACAAAGTGGTTTTGTTGCGTAATTTAAAAACCATAAATACATTTCATATAAGCTATGGGCAAATTAAAGTGTATGCTTGAACCAATCTGTGTACAAATTTTAGAAGCTTAAATCACTCTCCTCTGTTGGAAAAATAGGAATCCCTTTTTTATAGAAGTCTTTTTGATTGACAATTTCTTAGCTTTACTCATTGCTGAGACAAACCAATATCGCTATAAATGATATATAGCCAAATTATCAAGGCGTCGCCTTAAGGGGCCGGGTACCCTCGAAATTCTCATACATACGTAATACCAATATCATTTTCTGATACGAAAACATTTAACATGTTTGAGTTATTTTTCAGCTTAAAATAGTAATTATCTAGGTTCCTGCATAAAAATTTACTTCAAAATACACACACTGGCAAAATTAACGGAACATAGGTAAAAAGGGCCACACAACTTGAATACAAGTGGGTCGGGCTGTGTGAAATCCTTTTTTATAGTTTCTAAGCTCATTTAAGAAATAAAATATTGAACAAAACTGGCAAGTTGACAGATTTTATTGCAATTATGCCTTACTAAGTGTTTTTCGATTATTGACGTTGTAAGTGTTTCTGATAAGAATGGCGTATTAGCGGGGTGCCAGCTCATTTGATTGTTTGGTTTTTGGAAGAACACATCGCTTAGATACAAAATTTGTGATTTTCCAGCATCTACAACAGTTAGAGCTGTAACCACGATGGAGAAAGGTCACACCTACCGTTCGGTCAGTCTTTCGGTCAGGCCTTAGGTGTGTCGACTTTCGTGGTCCATCGTAATTTTCAACGCTACAGAGAGACTGGATCTTACGTTTGGAGACGAGAACAAGGCAGATATCGGGTGGCAATGGTTCAGGATGACCGTTTTGTAAGGGTACAACGCCGTACAAGCCTTAAGAAATCGACCTCAAACTGCTTTGCAGAGACGAAACCTGTCGGAACAGGTCCGAAATGTACGTTAAACTGATTGTACAGTAAGAAGAAGACTCAAAGAAAGAAGAAATTAAACTCAAAGATGCCAGCAAGGGCACCAAAACTTGAGACAGGACAGCAAAGAGCCAGGCTAAGATTTGCGCGTGAACATCAAAATTTGACAAATGAGTGAAATCGTGTGCTGTACAGTGATGGGAGCAAATTCTATGTAAATTTTGTAAACAGGCAATAAAGAATGTGGATAAATTAAAAGGAACGCTATAGACTATCAAACTTAACGGAAACAGTGGCCTATCATGCAGGCTTCGTAATGGTTTGGGGTGGCATATGATTTGGAGCCCGCACAGAGCTGATGATTATTTATGATGGTACTTTGACAGTACAGGGCTATAGCACAGACATCCTAGAACTGCATGTTGTGCCTTGTACACAGTTTTAGGTAGTAACTTCAATTTTATGCGCGTCCATAGAGTAAAAAAATCGCATGCATTATTACCTAAATGATACTGACGTAGCCCAGGTGGAGAGGTCAGCACGGTCTACGGATGTGGATCCGATTGAGGACGTGTGGCACATCAATGGGTGAACGGTACGAGTTAAAACTTCAGCTCCAAAATGTGTCCAGGAGCTCGAGTTGGCGATACTGGAGGAGTAGAAGAATGTCCCACACGAAATGATTGACAATCAAAATGCAAGCATGGAATGGCGTATCCAGACTCTCTTGAGATCCATAGAAGGCATTACACGCTCTTAACATGGCATTTCTGTAAAAATGAAGAATTTAATTTAAAAACTTACTACTGAAATTTCAAAGATTTTTCTTAATTTTTGATTTTTGCAGATTTTTTCTATTTTACAAGTTTTTATGCCCTAAATTTATATAAGTGTTATTTTTTAATCATCAATTATTAACTTAATAAATAAATATATAAAAACCGCGAATAATTTTCAAAAAAAAAAATTGTTATGTTCCTCTAATTTTGCCGGTGTGTTTAATATAAATTTTTAGTATTTAAATATTTTATACTAAATTTACTATTTGTTTTTATATTTTTAGTGTTTTACTCTATTTTTAGTGTTTTAATATTTACTAGTAAATTTACTAAAAAAAATAAAAAACAAAAAAAAAAAAAAATTTTTAGTATTTAAATATTTTATAGTAAATTTACTATTTGTTTATATATTTTACTGTTTTACTCTATTTTTTAGTGTTTTAATATTTAGTAGTAAATTTACAAAAAAAAAATTAGTGTTTAAATATTTTTAAGTAAATTTTTGTGCAGGCACCTAGGTAATTACTATTTCAAACTGAAAAACAACTCAAACATGTTAAATATTTTCGTATCAGAAAATGATTTTGGTAATACGTATACCGTATGAAAAATTCCAACGGTACCCGGCCTCTTAAGGAAACTCCAAAGTTTTGATGAGACATTGTATTTAATTTTCCTGGTAGCTGTTATCCATACTAATATAATAAACGCGAAAGTGTGTCTGTATGTCTGTCTGGAACTCTTCACGCCCAAACCGCTGAACCGTTTTACTGAAATTTAGTTAACTTGAGACCCGGGAAAGGACATGGGATACTTTTTATCCCGGAAAAATGTTGGTTCTCGCGCGATAAACGAATTTTGTCGCAACGGAGTTGCGGGCGGGAGTGTAGGTGTTTCTCGTTTCTTAGTTGTGGGATTGTATGGCACAATACTCATGGAAAATGACTAAATTCGAAATGTGGGTGAAGTGTGTGAGCAGCCTTACGCTAATGTAACAGCATCCCGGGCCGCCAGCGCGGGATTTTAATATTTCACAACTGTGTAAACACTCCGATGGCGAATAAGAAATTTAATAAATATTTACAAGAGAGAACTTAGGGGTTTAGCTTCAGATGAATATTCAGCTTAGAAGACGATTGGCTTGATTAGACCTAATGTGTTGTCTGAGGACACATGGCCACCCTTAAAATGTATGAAAATGACTATAATTAAATTACTTGTGTCTTTTATTTCGAATTGCTTTTTAAAAAGTCTGTACTCATTGCCTCATTGCGTTGCAATGGCCACGTTGAGCCACGATGGACAAAGATTGCCACATTAGTCATTGATCGTGGACAATAATTGCCCATGTTCTTAGACGAATATACACGTTCTTCATACGTTTGTAATCCAACACAGTCTGACGTGAAAAGGTTAAGAAACCAATTCAGAACCCTTCGCGCTACTTCTTAATATTCAATTAAATGGTATCTTCTCCCCTATTATATACAGATATTATACCCAGTGCTGTAAATAGGGCGGTGCCACCGGTGCCCAGGCACAGGGCGCAGACTCTTGGGGCGCAAGAAGGTCTGGCCATTCTTGCAATGCTTCCAATAGCAATCTTCCAGGGCCACAGCCCTGGAAGATTGCTCTGAGTACCTATAATATCGAAAAAAAACCCGGCCAAATGCGTGTCGAACCACGCGCGAAAATTTTGCTGATTTCTGGAAGTTGGTACCAAAAGAAGACTTTCCTGCATGAGTTGAATGAATGTTGAAATGTTGAACTGATCTAGCGTTACAGTTTTTATGTAGTTTTGAATCAACATAATATTATGTCTATGAAAATGTGTTTTTAGACCTTAATTATGTTAAAAATAAATACCGCATATCATTAACTGAGCAACATATTTGTGACTTGTTGCTACTCTGTCAACATCAGATTAATCACCCAACACAAATAAATTGTTAAAAGACATACAACTGTAAAAATCTCATTAATATCAAAAAATAAATTTATGCTTATATACTATAACCCATTGAAGTTTGATTGGTAATATATTTAATGGCCCGTTATAAATGTCGGAATCCACCGTTTGGCCCCACTGTAAAAAAGGTTGTGCAGCCAGTCCTATAGTCTCTGAGCAAAACCGCGGACAGACAGACAGACAGACAGACGGACGGACAGACCGAAACTATAAGGGTTCCTTGTTGACTACGGAACCCTAAAAAAACAAGGGCGCAGTTATAAAAGCTCGCACAGGGCGCAAAAAAGGCTATTTACGGCACTTATTATACCTGTGTATTAGCGATATCAACAGTAACAGTAACGATAAATTAGCGCTGAATCAGCTAAGTCACTACATAACAATAAACGAAGCGACGAGATGCAGGGGAATTGAAATAAGCTTTTAACTGACTCTTAAAAAGAGAAGGTGGTTTTAATCTAAAGATTAAAACCTCCTCGGAGTGATAATTGATCATTAATAATAATAGATATAGATATTACGCGAACCGTACATTTTACCGGGAGAAGTATCCTTTGTCCTTTCGCGGGATTCAAAGTATCACCATACCAATAATCAGCAAAATCAGTATAACGGTTTTGGCGTGAAGAGGTAACTGACAGACACACAAACTTTCACAATTCATAATATTATTATGGATTCCAAACAATAATCTTTGATCAGTGGCGGGGCAAGACCAAAATTTTATGTGGACGAATACATTTTGCGAGGCCCCCTAGGCCCAAGCGGATTATTTTTAGGCAATCATTTTTTTATAATAGTATAATTTGAGTCTCAAAACGCGTAAATTCCCAAAAAAAATCCTCGGGGTCCAAGAGGCGCGAGGCCCCTTGGACCGCGAGGCCGTGGGCGGTCGCCCACATCGCCCACGCCTTGCGCCACCTTTGTCTTTGATCCCTAACCTAACCTACAAAATTGTGTAATGCAATCTGACTAAGTACCCTCATTTGCGATGGATCGAAACGATTGATCGCAAACAAGTATAGTTCTTGCAATCTAAGAGTGCGCGTCGCCTTTATTTGTAGTTGGAAATGTGAATAGACATTTTCGTTAGTGTGCGTACCCAACGGAGCAGTCAGTAGCGAGCGAGCCATGTACGCGTGTATAGATATGGTCACTCACACAACGGGCGACGCGCATTCGTAGATTGCAAGAACTATAACTTTTGCAGCTACTTTTTAAATCGGCTGTTTTCATGTCAGACGGCGATTTTAGATCTAGCAATCACTTATCCGCTATCGATCCGATAACGGGCTTTTATATGGTTGATAAGTCCTATCTGACCGATAAGTATTATTAGGGGTTTCTAGGGTATTCCCCGTCTAAGTGATAATATGACAAAGTTGACCTTCGCTCAGTTTTTGAGGTTTGAATGAAGTTTATTGACAAACTAGATGACGCAAAACACACACAAAGAAGTTTTTGCCGCTAAAGAAGTTTAGATGAAGTGTATTGTGTACCCGGTGACTCGAGGCGGTAGCGGTCATTGACCCCCTGTCAAAAAACTTGTCATTTACAATGAAGTGTAAGATGTTGATATAGTCTAAGGGCAATATCATGTAATTATTATTTTGCATACTCGAGAGAATGAATTGTATAATATCACTACGAACTCATGAAAAGTTGGATATTAAGCTGAGGCTGAACCTACGCGTCAGTGACGGAGCGTCAATATGCGTCAAGTTGTCAAATGTGTGTTTTGTACACAAAAAAACACATTTGACAACTTGACGCAACTTGACGCCCCGTCACTGACGCGTAGGTTTGTTCTAAGCTGTATCATTTTGAGTTTTTACCTAGAGTAAAAAATAGCTATGTCCACATTATGCAATTTCATCTTAACAATTTTCGTCATCTTCTTTTTTTTGTTCAACTTTCGTTTGGCATATTCAATAATTGAATGCGTCAAAATCCACCCGCGTTGAAAGAAAAGTGTCATAGCAAGCGCTACGATTCGTCACGGGCATGCCTCACGTTCGCTGTTGACTATGCTATAACGCATGCCCTTGATGAAATAAAAAGGTCCAGTATGGTCAAAGCTATTGACCGCTACCGCCTCAATTCGTCGAGTACACTATAGTAGTGTAGAAGTTTTCATTATTACTTCAAAAACATATTTGCACAGCCCTAATAACTAGTAAAGACCGGGTATCTGGTGGTGACGTCACGATAGCTGTAAAGGCTGTTTGTTCATTACAGAATATCGCCATTCGCCAGTATAAAGGTATTAACGGTGTATGGTTTTGATTTTGTGGTTTGGCCAAAGGAATATAGATGCCGATTTTAGTTGTTATAAACCAAAAGTAGCAACATCATATATTATCATGATAGTAATATTATTGTATCTAGTTCTCAGATTTCCACCTAGGTTTGAGGTAAAAGAGTTTATTTTCATTTAAGTTACGTTAAAATTAAGATTACACTTAACCCTAAGGGCCAGTACACATTGCTGCGTGATACGTCGATGAGATTTTTGAATACTTAAGACATTTTAAATTAGAACAGGCAGCGTAACACCGCGCTTCAGGCAGTACAAGGAAACTCAACTTAGGCGGTTCGATGATGTATATTAATATTATAAATGCGAAAGTATGTCTATCTGTCTGTTACCTCTACATGCCCAAACCACTGAACCGACTGTGCTTAAATTTGGTATGGAGATACTTTGAGTCTCGGGATAGGGTACTTTTTATTCCGGAAAAATGTACGGTCCCCGCACGATAAACGAGTTTTGACGTAACGGATTTGCGGGCGTAATCAAGTTATTAATATTATCATAAATGCGAAAATGTGTCTGTCTATTGCTTATTCACGTCCAAATCACTGAACTGACTTTGTTGAAATTTGGTATGATGATACTTTGAGCCCCGGGAAAGGATAAAGAATACTTTTTATTCTGGAAAAATGTACGTCATCCAGTTATAATATAAATATTAAATACTGTACATTGTATCCGGAAGGTAAAACATTTTCAGATTCTGAGAACTTCTATAAGACGGTGGAAGGAATTGCAATAGATGAATACCAAAGAGCACAAGACGTTGGTATTTTATTAATATGGCAATATTAAAATGTGTCATTTTTACAACTGGCAACAATTGCACACGGCTTGCTTCTAAACAGCAGTTCGCATCGACATTAACGACGAACGTACTCATATACCACAACCTTATTTAAACTATTTTACACCTTATCTGATGAAAGACAGAGTTTAAAATAACTTGTCAGATATTGTAGATACGACCTTTTAGTAGCAACAGAAGAAGCACATTAAATCGAATATTCGAGGAGCACATTCTTATAATCATAACTTCAGGTCCGAAGATGCCTTTCCACTGTCACTATCATAGTCCGAGAATTTATAATATTGCTGCAATGTTTTCTCCATAGACATAGAGGACAGATAGATCATCTCTTGAGAAGTTGGTTCCACGGAAGAAAGAACCCCTTTCGTGAATTTTTTCTCTTTATCTGTCGGACGACCTTGCCCACAGTCCAATTAGCATGCTTATATTATAATAAAACATGTTTTAAGAGCAACCATAAACGTTTTAGCGAGAAAAACGAAGTGACGTATTACAAAAATAAAATCGTTAAATCTGCAGTAAGTGCAGTTCTTATTCTGTTGCTTTTGTATTGTATTTCTAAGTTACCTAATCCTGTATATTTCTACGATTCATACGATACACGTTTACTCGTAAGTCGTAAATACCAATGAGATAAGCATTCACTGTCCTTTGCTTGCTAACTGATGAAGATGCAGTCCACAACATTTTAAGTCTTTCTAATAAAGACAAAGAACACAGAAATTATGTTCTACTAGCTGTTGCCCGCGACTTCGTCCGCGATCACATAGTATAATAACAAAGATGGATAGTTTTCTCCATTTTGTGGTTCCTTATATAAAGGGTATTTAAGCAAACTTCAAACGCGTCAACAAACTTTCATGTTTCTAACTCAAGAAATAACGGACTTTCATTGGCACTTTCGACCCCAATTTCACCCCTTTAGGGGTAAAATTACCAGAAACGCTTGAATACCTATCCATTTATTTTTAATCAGTAGCATAAAAATAAAGTTTCATGTTTCTAACTCAAGAAATGACGGACTTTCATTCAAACTTTCAACCCCAATTTCACCTCCTTGGGGGTTGAATTTCCAAAAACGCTTAAATGCTTATTCATTCATATTTAATCAGCAGTCCAAAAATAAACTTTCATGTTTATAACTTAAGAAATGATGGACACTCATTTAAACTTACAACCCCTATTTCACCCCCTTGTGGGTAGAATTTCTGAAAACGCTTAAACACATATCCAATCATTTTTAATCAGTAGCCCAAACATAAAATTTCAAGTTTCTAACTTAAGAAATAATAGACTTTCATTCAAACTTTCAACCCCAATTTCACCCCTTTGCGGGTAGAATTTCCAAAAACGCTTAAACACGTGTCCATTTTTTTTTAATCAGTAACACAAAAATAAAGTTTTATGTTTCTAACTCCAGAAATGACGGACTTTCATTCAAACTTTCAACCCCTATAATTTCACCCCCTTCGGGGTAAAATTTTCAAAATTCCTTCCTTAGTGGGTATCTACTTAATAAAACAACCCTACTCACCAAATTTCGTGGCTGTAACTTTAACAGTTTTTGCTCAGCGATGATGAATCAGTCAGTCAGTCAGTCAGTCAGTCAGTCAGTCAGTCAGTCAGTCAGTCAGTCAGTTAGTCAGTCAGGACATATAATTTTATAAGTTTAGATATTTGGTTGATTAATTATATTTCGCACATTCGGAAGTAATACGAATATATATAAGTGCCAAATATTTTAAAATTATTTATGCCCTTGTCTTACCGAAGGTGCATTTTTTTTGCAGGATGATTTTTGTTAGCTCAATCCACTCTCTATATCTCTGGTTGCGAAGCCCAGTATTTTACGGCTTACTCCCAGTTGGTGACATAACAACTGCGCCGTATGCAGGTTCGAATCCTTGCTATAGGAAATGGGGGACTTGCATTAGATTGTTTATGCGAATATGGCTTCCTATGGGATTTTCTTCCAGACCTTATGGTTATAGTTTTATATTTTACTCGGATACTTTAAAGGACAGTTTATTTTGACTACGCAAGAAACAAATTAAACTACGTAATATTATTATGTCAGACCTGCCTCCTATATTTTATTAAGGCCCAGTATCATTGGTTTATTTATCTACGATATATAAATTTATTATTCGTAGTTTTATAGACTGAAGTTTATCTATTCACTATGGTTCAAACGCTCAGTCCTGTCTCTAGCGGTTATCGGCATCTCGTCTACCATTGTATTCTAATTTTACAGATGTAGCGATATCTATCGCATCGTTTGTATGACATAATTGTCAAAATTTTCTAAATTCAAATGACCGCGAGTTTCGTGGTAGAGCAAGCAGGAGGAAGCGTGACCCCGCCATGTATCACGAACCTTTTTTTCTTACGAAATATTTTTCGGAGAAATTATGAAGCTACTAATATTATAATATTATCATTTATTTTAAATTACTTATTTTGTTATTTTTAAAAATTGTTATCAATTAAATCATGCTATAAGCAACTCATGTTTTAGAGTAAAAAATAATATATTATTATTATATTATATTCTATGTCAGCTTCTTTTTCGGTGACTGCAGAATGTCGCTTCTTTAAACTAAGTTTATACATGAATCAATATAGATATTGATTCACGGAAGGTAGACCTTAAACAACGGTTGTCAAAATTGCGAAAAATTTAGAACCATACGAGCATGAGCTATTCAATATTATAAACTAACGGACACAGATTACTAGTATATAATATTATAGACTAACGGATGAGGTATAACACTTACATAGAAATATAAGACATTTACCCCCGACGAAGCATAATTTACTTTTTACAACGGTTATTTTTGTAGGGGCCATTTTATATTTTTAAAATGAAGGAGACCTAAACATGTAACACAATATAAAACATTGTTTTTTATTTTGTGTGAAGTATGAAAGGGGCTGGGTTATCAGTTATCACTTAATAGGTTCATTGGGAAACTAATATATTTCTATTATTACTATTATTTTATAATTCTCCAGATTTGAATAAATACTAGGTTTCATCTACTCCTAGTTTCTAATTTATAAATAAGTAAAAGTATACAGTGAAATAAAAAGTCAGCGAAGACGTTTTTTGTGACACAACAAGATTTTGCTACTCGATAAGAAAAACACATTTTGTATTAATTAATTGTAATTAAGTAGATATCAAAATGTAAGTAGGTATATGAAATTAGTGAAAAGGCTGCTCCTGCGCGATTACCTTTGCCTGTTTAGAGGATAATATATAAAACTGACCTTTGTTCGAGAGGGGAAGAGAAAATACCTAATGAAGTAGACCTTTTTATATTTTATTGATATATGAGAGTTTCGAAGCAATGTGAAAAACGTGACGTTTTTTGTTTAGACTAAGTATCTTGTTTTTTGTGCAAATTATCACCATCTCGTTTAAGTAGGTAGGTACTCCTTTGAAGTTCGTGAAAATAATTATTATTATGGCCTACGCGTATTCCTGAAATCTTCTGCCAACTTGAATCTTGATCTGTAGAATGTTCTAGAACAAAACATAGTCCAATAAAGATTTCATTAGATCTCAATTATTCGGCTTTTATATTTTTTTTTCTTTATGCCTTGGCTACCTAATTTTATTGAAGTTGTAAATATAATATAAAAATAAAATGTTATAATAAATTTTCACTTTTTACATATTATTGTATACTTACCACATTTTTTTTGGCTAATTATAGCCATAAAAATATCCCTATATTAAGCCTATATATAATTATATAGGGATATTTTTTAATTAAAACCACAATACGTTTACCTATTTTATCCTACCTAAATTAATAGGAACGTACTTTGGCTTATCATGGCAGTAACAAGTACCTACTAACCTGCAAATTAGTACCGACCACGTTTATTATAACTTAGACAATCGTTTCGTTTCGTCACTCGAAAGATGATATGGAATCGTTCAGCTTTTACTGAAGAATCAATTTATTTTATAAAACATTTTGTGTAAGTATTAGGTATATATGTTATTTCTATAGCGCGCATAAGGAGATTCCGAGCTCAAATGGAAACATAAAAAAGGTGACCAAAAATTATGTACCCCTGTTACAGTTGTGAAAGGTAAGTTAAAGATACTTGTGACAAAACAGGAGTAACTTTAATTTTTGGATTTATGTAAATGACAGCTGGTGAAAAATATAAATTTTTATTTTCTTAATATTTTCGTAGTTTTCGTAAAAAAATAATGAATCACTTTTATCTGATGATATTATTTGCAAACTATTTATTTAACACGCACAAAACTAAGAGAAACCCAATATTTATAAAAAAAATTGAAAACCGTTTTTTTCAGAAAAATATCAATTCTTATCATAGTTGTGATAAAAATAACATGAATTTGCTGACAATATCATAATTAAGGGAATCCAACTTCAAAAATTCCTAATTTCTCAGTTACGAAACTACGTATTTGGATGAGGTATTATGAAACTTCTGTCGCTTCGTTTTCTGTCACGATTTGATAGAAAACAATAAATTACGTCAAGGTTTTTTGAAACATGGTAGCGGGAGGGTGAATAAACGCTAGAGACAAGATAGGCTGAGAGCACTATAGCACTTCTATGACTATTGTCAACATCAACCAATCAATGAGTAATGACACTTTTGAACGGATAAATTCTTGTCAAAATTTAAAAAATCTAGCATAAGAATGTTAAGATTGCGGCGGTATAATGTCTGTTGACTGGTTTTAACATGAAGAATTAATAGGCTCATCAAAAACCGGTAGTGAAAAGAAAAGCCACTATAGAATGTACTATCAGAGAAGTTGATTCCTATGCAGATGGGGGACCTACGTAGTTTGGTCGCGTTACGTCAAAACCAGCCGACAGATCACAATTAACATTGAATTGACATAATCGACCTCAATCTCAAATGCATAGGAATCAATTTCCTCGATGGTACAAATGTAAATGTGAAAACTGCATACCTTACGACATAACTCAGCCTTCACCTTAACAGAAGCCCACGAAAAACTACGCAATATACCAGAAACGAGACAAAAAGCGATCTATAATATAAGATTGAAAGGATTAGAGTAAAAACCCTCGTATAATATTCAAATCAGGATCGACAGGCCATCAATCACAGGCCGGCCCAAAGCTCTCTTTTTACACCACACTATCATTGTGTAACGCATTTTTCTCTTCAAAAACTGAAGTTAGCTTTAGGCTTTGAGATTTTTCAATAAAGTCACCAAGCTTTATAATAGTAGAGCTTTTCCCCGCGGTGTTATCCGCGGTTTATTACAGAAAACAAAATATTATGTGATATTTTCCCGCAGTAAAAACTAAAAAGTAGCACATAGACTACATTTTTACTGCGGCAGGGTGTCAACTGTGGTGTCAACTAACTTCATACCAATTAAAATTGCTTTTTTTTATTAAATGAGAGGGCAAACGAGCAAACGGGTCACCTGATGGTAAGCAACTACCGTTGCCCATGGACACTCGCAACATCAGAAGAGCTGGCGCGTTGCCGGCCTTTTCAGAGGGCATACGCTCTCTTCTTGAAGGTTTGCAGGTCGTATAGGTCCGGAAATACTGCTGGTGACAGTTCGTTCCAGAGTTTTTACAGTGCGCGGCAGAAAGTTACACCAAAAACGCACGGTGGAAGACTGCCACTCATCAAGGTGATGAGAATGGTATGTTTTCTCGTGGGACGATGGCGAAAAGTTGCAGGTGGTATGATTCCGAACAATTCAGTTTCGCTTTGCTTCAGTTGTTTAGACTTCTTCAGTAACAAATCATAATATAAATCTTTTGCCATTATAAATTAGTGGTAACTACCTGATTTGGGAAAAAATGTTTTGCCATATTATAATAACTAGCTGTCCAGGCAAACGTTGCTTTGCCATAATATATTATGTATTTGCCATATTATTTTATTGAAGTGACTAAATATGTATGTTACCATCAAAGATAATATAGTCACTACGTTTGTTACCATGGCAACGTCGATCGCTATCCCGTCGCACAAACAATGGTCGCGTCAGTCTCAGGTTGTAATGATTTACTATTATTTATTCAACAAATGTACCTATCAATATATAAAGTACCCAGTAGCCGTTACTTACTCAATCCAGTCGAAAAGTATCGACATCTGTTGGAATATTTTGGAGTTAACAGATAATTGTGACTATCAATTAATTATAGACAAATAATTGCAATAAAATAAAATTGCGGCTATAATTAAAGATCTAAACTATCCTATCTCTCAAGTTGGAAAAAGGCACACATTAAAAAAAAGACACATTTTGTCCAAATGTAACCAAAAACAAATAAATATCAAAATTCCATCAAATAATCTAATGATTGCAATAAAGTTCATAGAAATCACTGGCTAGTAACATAGTTCATCGATATTAATACAAATAATAACAAATGACAGCAAATAACTCGCTAGAAAACAGGAGAAATAAACTTTTGAAGGCGAGAAACACGTTTGATCTGCTTACTGCGGCGCAACTGTGAGAATAGCGCTCAAAGTCTGGCAGGATGGCAGGATTGTTAATATGACTGCCGTCACGTGATACAATCGCGGAAATGTGTCTAAAACCCCCCAATTTTGAAATAAGGGCACTATGTCATTTTGTCCGTATATGTCATTTTGTACGTATTTCCCATAATAGTCTAGAAAATATGGTTTGACCAAGTAAAAAAATATTAATATGTTACGAAATGATTTTTCGTTCAATGCAAAAATAGTAGGGTTTAGGTACGGTACAACTTACATCGTAGTTACTGACCATACATTAAAATAACTTTTTAGACAAGTATATTTTATGCAGACTCTACAAAAAAAAAAAACAAAGACAAGAAAACAAGATGGCGCCTAAAAAATCATCAGCGACGTCACCATGGGTTCTTAATAGCAACATTAAGAGTTTAATTACTCGGCGATATTAATGGCCTCACTCACTCATTCTGAGCACCAAATTAGGGGGATGGTGAAAAATTGGATGATTTTTTGGCCTGACCTTGAGACTTAATCTTGTCTTGGTTGAAGAATTATTCGATTATCGCTCTTGTTTCTTGAAATAAGTACTCTTTGTGTTTAATTTGGGTGACAAACAAATTTATCCATATTAATACCCAATTTCACCAACGTTTGTTAGTGTTAACAGCTTGTTAAAATATAATGTCTTCTTTTTCATTCATATGAAAAATGAAAGAGGAAACGTGATACTAATTCGAGTATAATTAACTTTATCAGACGTTGATGAAATTGAACCTGATGTAATTATTTTAATAAAAACAATACGGTCTTACTACAAAAGATTTAAGCAACTGTTGAACAGTTGATTAGAGAAAAATTCAGTACAAAATGGTCCCAAAACAACTGTTCAATTATAGATGTCTAGTTTTTTGTGGAAAGACCGTTAATATCTTAGAACGAGTAATTTTAAAATTGGATATTTTTTAATAATTTATCTGGGGGCACAACAGTGCCCCAGCCAAGCTTTTTAGCAAAGGCACGGCCGTACCATACTTTTCTCGAAGCGGTTCGCGGCTATTTCACACCCTCCTTATCTTCGATGTTAACAAAGCTAGAGATTTAGAATTTCGATGACTAGGAGCAAGTATTAAAACTAGCTTAACCTCAAAATTACATTATATTCTGATTAATAGTTTACTAGTTACGGATGGTCAAAGTTACTACGTTTTGTCACTGACTGACAGATCATCAAAATTCTAAGGTACTTCTAGCAGACTTAGAACCTTGAAATTTGGTACCCGGATAGGTCTTTATTCACGATGAAAGGAAAAAATATGAATTCGAGTCGGACTGGCGTAGACAGGGTTCTGTACCGTAAATTTGTATGGGAGCCCCCCTTAAATAAAAGGTTTATTTAATTTTTATTATTTATTATTAAAGTTAAAATACAATTAAGTATTTTCTGAAATTTCCAAAAACTTTACTGTTACCATTATGAAGATAGAGCAAAAAAAGCAAAAAAATCGTGTTTGTTGTACGAGACCCGCCATTCCTAAATTATTTTATTTTAAGAGGGCTATTCTTTTTTATAGCGACAACAAAAATACATAATTTGTGAAAAAATCAACTATCTAGCTATTGCGGTTCTCGAGATGCAGCCTGATGACAGACAGACAGCGAAGTCTTAAGACTTTGTTAATATGGTAGAATAGTTTTAACGTGACCTAACGTGAAAAGAAAAAACCTTAAAAAAAGAAATGAAATCCCACCAAAACATTAAATGTAAATGGAGCCAAGCAAAATATTGCAAAGCTCATTGCCGATCCACTATAATAATTTTAAAATAAAGAAAACTATTGATACACTCACTGAATATTGATTTCAATTACAAAATAAGTTGAAGGCTTGGCTTGAATGTGATCTGAAAACTTTTTACGACAGAAGTATTGCATAGCTATGCAATATTTTGCTTGGCTTCTTTTACATTTAATGTTTTGGTGGGATGTATTATTTTATGTACTCTGTATATGTATGTACTCTGTATTATTTTATACCGCTTTTTTCTTTCGTTGGTGAATCAATAAATGCTATCGCCTATCACAATATCTCCACAGGTCAAAATAGAAATAAGGCAATTTACATGTATTTCGATATTATAACAGTACAATAATTTCATTTACCTGCAGATAATAGGTATACCTAATTACCTAGCAAGAATGTGCTGTTTTGCCCCTGTATTAACAACGTTAACACTTGGCGCACATGGACAAAAATGCACAGTGTAGATTTTTATTGAAAGGGAAAGAGACCTACGAGTTTTTAGCTTTGAGTTTCTAACATTATTTTCGTTTATTCATAGTTTCTCAGATATCTGCAACAAATAAATATTTTCTATCGAACAAAATGGAAGAAAAACATACTTAGGTTAAGCTGATAGAAGAAAAATAAGAAAATGGGGGATTTTTCGAATGTAATTGGAAAAACAATGCGAGCTTCATAAATATAAAACGTATTTTATTATAACGTAAGAGTAGGATTTAAGCTTTCCTAAAAAGTAACAAAAAATTACTTTCCCCCATTTAATCTTTTTTGCTCAACTTTATGGGGAAAAATAGGTTAATGGTGTGGCTGTAATGGTCATTTTCCTTAATTTTTTGGCTAATTTCATTATTATGTTGCTTGGAATATTTTCCTGTTTGGACTTCGTTTGCACTTTGCTTTAAGAGTTTTAAAGAACCAACGAACCACAATCGGGCAGAGAGAAATTAGGTATAAGAAAGTATTTACGACTGCAGATGTGGTTAAATGCGATATTCAATGGCGCTGCTTATACTAACTAACTCCTGGTCAACCAACTTGGTTGGTTCATAAGTAGGTACTATAGTTACAATTATATTAAATATTAAGAAATATTGTGAAGCTGTACTATAGTACAAGAATAAAATAACAGGCAACAAATCATTAAAAATCGAGGAAAACATATTTTCTATTGTTTAAATTCTAGGTATCAATATCCTTTTTTGTCTTATATGTTTTTAATATCGTTTGTAGTTTGTTCTGCTTTCAACATAACTAATACATTACGTAAAGCTAGTTGTCGAATATAACTCTTGTTCATAACTAAATATTTCCAATGACATTTTTACAAGCGAAAAATGTGCCGTCATATTGTACCTTATTAAATGGGAAAACAAAGACTTATAGCGGGAATGTACGTCCGTTCAGTTTCTGAAATGACCCTTTTGTTGTGATAGTAAGGTGCAGTTGGAGGTAAAATAAGTCTGAACGCAGCAGCGTAATGGCGGCGTGTTTTGGCGGGAAATGTGACAGTTCGTTAGCCGCCGAATCTCGAAAATAGAAATACCCGCAAATTCTCCGGATAAAAAAAATGGCTTGAGACATGACGTACGGTAACAATAAATAGTACCTAAATACATATTATTTCCAATGTTTTATCAATTAGAATTTGGACGCTACTGTTCACTTGTTTACAGCGTAACTCGTAGGTCGTGGGTTCGATTCTTACGTTAGCGGTTAGAATATTATATTGTTTTCAAAGGTTAGGATAATTCAGGCAGATCACCTGATTGTCTGACAAGAAAAATGATCTACATGCGTTAAGTGGGATACGGGCATGTGAAAAGTCATCCTGCGTCTGATCTCTCGCTTTCTTGTATAGGTACTACGCACACACTTAGGCGCTATAAAATAACTCTCGTTTACGCTTTCGCCAATTATCCAGATAACTTAACACATTTCTTATATCCCAACAATTTTGCGGACCACAAAACACAAGGAATACGGAGTAAATAAAATAATACGCGTCAGTCCGCCATTTTGTTATTAAATTACGACCGGGTTCCTTCATTGTCCACAGACCTTTATTAATATTGAATTATGCACCCCGTTCCGTGATATTTTCTGCCCTGAGGCTCTATTTTCATGTCTTTTATGAGAAAAAACAGACGGGATATGAAACATGCGCAACAACCCGCGAGACCATGCTTCATACATTGAGTTAGATCAAATTGTTTTAACCGTTATGCGTAAGGAATAATCCCACCAAAAACATACCTGTTAAAATGGGGCCTAGTTCCTATCGGCAAATTTTTGGCCTAAAAAAAGAGTTGAAATCCAATCCAATGCCCAGTTCAGGTGCACTTCATCGATCATAATCATCTTCATCAACAGCCTGAACCATAATACTTCTAATTTGAGCTTGGCAGGTTAGTTAAATTTTATAAATTAATTAATCAAGTGTTACGTAAAGCACAAAAACTTGCCAAGTTCAAATTTAGAAGTATTATGGATCAGGCTGTTGATGAAGATGATTATGATCGATGAAGTGCACCTGAACTGGGCATTGGATTGGATTTCAACTTTTTTTTTAGGCCAAAAATTTGCCGATAGGAACTAGGCCCCATTTTAGCAGGTATGTTTTTGGTGGGATTTCAATACTTTTTTTCAAGAAATCATACCCATTTTTTTCTTTTTGTGCCACGCCCGATATAAACTATATTTTCGATAGATGCCGCAGTGGTATTTGTTAAACTATCAATAGAAGCCAAATTTTTAAGTAAACAGTATTTATTTTAAATGCTGTACGGTGTGCATTATACATGAAAATATTTTATACCCCCCCCCCTCCCCAATCCTCATCGTATTCCCATTGTATCACTGGTACATAAGAATTTTTATCTAAAGTTCATAAATTCCGACTCACGCTTGACCGATTTCTTAAATTTCTTAATTTTTTGTTAATCTACACATAACACACGACCTATGTGCCAAATTTCATAACGCTAGGACAATTGGAAGTGGCCTAGAGGTTTTGATTACCGGTCAGTGAGTGAGTGCCAAAATTAGCTATATTTACAGGGTCATATTTCAGTATCTAACGAAGCTATATCTATGAAATTGGGTATAATGCTTCAGTACTAGTATATAAGTACGTGGGTATAATTTTATTTTTGCTCTCCCAATAGGCACTGAGTTACAAGGGGGTCAAAAGTGCGTCGAAACGGTTCGTGTAAATAGTGCACGGCATGCGCGCCGCCTGCTGGAACTAGGCCTGCGCACTTCCGTGCGCTTTGATATGAAACGTATACATAATATTATGCTAGGCACAAAGTGTCTCGCATTAGGAACCCTTCTTTAATTTTGATATTATTTTGGCATTTGAGGTCCAAAGGATCCATCTCAATGGGCATTTTAAGAAGGCATGACCACCGCAGAGCTTTCAGAAATCTGTTTATTATTGTCCCTTTTTTTCTTCCTTTTTGTCTCGTTAATTTGTTCGGTTCCTGTGTTTTTTGTCAGTCACTTTTCTATTCACTAGCGCTTCTGATTGGCTGAAATTAAAATATTAACCAATCAACAATACTAGCTAAAAGCCGAGCTTTGTCGTTTGTCGTTTTTCTGCGTGGTAATTAAATCTATAAGGCAGTTTTTTTATATTTTCAAAGTAACCAAACCTTGACTGACCAATGATAACACATCTACATATAAATAAAAATTACTATGTTATAGCACAAATCTATAGGCGTGGCAGTTTTTCCGTAAAGTGTGCCACAAAAGTGCTTATGTTGTGGGATATACTAGGGCTCGTTTTGCTCGCCTTGATTAACCCTAGTGTACTTACTACTCTACGCCTCAAAGGCGCCAACGAAACACAAAAATTCTTGCCTCTTTTTTGTTTTCACTCGTATCGTATCATGCTTCTCGTACATCTCCCATTTTATAGATACGGTCAGTATGGCAACTACGCCAAAACGTAAAGTTTATTAGTTTTACTAGTACAATCATCCTGTGCGATCCATAATATGAGTAGTTTAAGTGCAACTTTTACGCGGAACAAACATTTGCGGCATTTTGATTTATTTCAACATTTATGTAATTTTTATTTAATATATTTGTTTTATAGGTAGTATTTTATTAAATTCTTGTATTTTTATAAATTATATTATTAGAAAACCCGAAAATAAATAAAAAAATGGCGTGTTGTAAGAATGTGGGCCTTCAAAAATAATTTGTACGATAAAATTGAGAAATTTAATATTATTTTAATGAAAATTGTCTAAAATGAAGATTTAATGAAATAATGTAGCTAAATAATAATAAAAAAAAACATGTTAAAGACTAAACTATACTGAGCTAAGTGCGAAAATTCCATATATTTGAAACACAAAATTGATTACTGTTTCAAATGCTTTTAAACTTTGTGAATTATTCTACTTAGTTTTTATTATTTATTGTTTTCATATTAATTTAAATACATGAAAAAAAATATAGTCTAGACTACATTATTTGATTTAAAGGACCATTTAAAGGACCACTGTAAAATTAATAAGTTTCCGTAAGGGCTATGGTATTTATTCATTTATGAAGTGAAAATATTTTGAATTTGATTATTATTTGTGTTTTTATTAAAAAAAACATTAGTGGGTATGTTGTTAAAAAAGAAAAACAAGCTTAGCTTTTTCAGTTTTGGAAAAAATAGCTTTACAATCCGATGCACCTTTAGAGCGTATGAGTAGTTCGAACGAAACTCCCAAGAAGAGTAGTTCACTAGGGTTAAATAAATAAACTACATAAGCCACACATAAAAAAGTTAGAATGTTTCTAATGGAAGCATTGCAATAATTGAAAGTACCTTTCAGGTTTATACCTGCGGTTCTGAATGGGAATATTGAAGGAGGCCGTTGAACAAATCCTCGTTTCCAATTGGAACTCTTTTCCGATGCAAATACGTCATTAGGCCCCACAACAACAATTTGCGACGACGACGAATTTTAATACATGGAAATGCCTCGGGATGGCTGAAGGATGGGAATAGGTTGTGTATAGAGGGACAGCTGCTAAATGAACGATATTATAAAATATTGTAAGGTTGCCCAGATCATCATGGATATACTTACAAGTTACAAATATTATTTTTTAGCGTACAAGCTTTTGTCATAAATTACAGTGTTACCAAATAAAAATGTAACGGCTTGGAACCTTTCCTGTTTTCTAATTCGTATATTTTTATATCTTCTTATATATAAAAATGGATTTTCAAATGTGTTAGTCGCGTTAAAACTCGAAAACGGCTGAACGGATTGGGCTGATTTTAGTCTTAAAATATTCGTAGAAGTCCAGGGAAGGTTTTAAAGTGTCACGAAGTTCACCGGGACAGCTAGTCTTATATATAAAAATGGATTTTCAAATGTGTTAGTCGCGCTAAAATTTGAAAACGGCTGAACGGATTGGGCTGATTTTAGTCTTAAAATATTCGTACAAGTCCAGGGAAGGTTTTAAAGTTACATGTGACACGAAGTTCACCGGGACAGCTAGTTTCATATAATATTACGATGTCATTAACTTACAGCCCAATAACCATAATCCAAATTAGCACTACTTTTGGTATTTAGGTGCTTGGCATTAATATAATTTCAAATGGATTTAGTATGCCATTCGCTACGAGAATATCAGCGCCAGATGAACTTGAATTCGTTAGCGCTTCTTTAGGGTGAAGCTAAACGAGCGTAATTTGTGAGATGTGAGTCGCAGAATTTCTGCCGCGTAAATATCTTTTCATACAAATCATGACTTATAAAATCTCACCAAAAACATAAATGTAAAAATGTTGAGTTCCATACAAATATTATATTATTTCTTGTCTATGGACTTCGCCGTAAAAAGGATGGAGATCTAAATGAGTGCCAAGTTCCATGGAAAATCGAATTATGTACGTATAGGAACCAAATAATATTATGAACAAATAATAGAGTCTATTTCTTTGCTTTATTGAATATCTATAACACACACGGTGCATATTATGCTCGCCATTCTGTAATGAAATGAAATGAAATTATATTTATTTGGATAAAATATGGTTGCTGAAGATGTTACATTTCGGTAGATCGCATATTTTGTCGTAGTTGACGACGTCCAAATATTATAATCACAATTATTATAATAATTATTAAAGTTATTGACACATTTTTATGGCTGGCAATTTATAAGTAATTACATCATTCATTAGTCATAAATTAGAATAATTACTACCTTAGTAAAAAGTTGTAATTTCTAATTTCTAGTTACAAGTCAAAATTAAGTTAAAATAATGTCAAAATAATCTAAATGTCAAAGTTACTTAATTAAGACTAAATTTTACGAATTGTCAATATAACCTTAAAAACTAACCAACTAACAATTATTTATACATTCGAAAAACATACTACTTACTATACAATAATCTAGAGAATTTTATGTCAGTTTCATTAGTCATCAGTCATCACTCATCGCAAGATGTATTAATTCCAATGGTCAATACAATTTTATGTCAAAATACAATAAGCAAAACTATATGTCAAAGAAATTCAATTAAGTGTGGATTTAAATGTCATAAAATAAAATTTAATTAGTCACAGTATACTTAATTAATTAATTATTATTAAGAAATTCTTTGATGTCATAATATGCCTTCTGTATTAGTATTTTTTTAATTCCCTTATTGAACGAGTTGTTGACATTGATTTTATATGTGTGGGTATCTTATTATAAATCTTTACACACATTGCATAAGCATTATTTAAGAAAATATTTGTCTTTGGTTTTTTATCTATAATTAACCTATTCGAGTTTCTAAAAAATTTTGTGGGTACTTGATGTATTAATTGGGTAAAGATATGTTTATTGTTACTTACAAATTTAAATATTTCTAATATATACATGCTTGGTAAAGTCATTATATTATTTTTTGAACAAAGGCCTACACGATTCATATGGTGGAACCCTTGCTATGGCTCGGAGAAATTTTTTTTGGACTATGAATGCCTTATTTATTTGGGGTGAATTTCCCCAAATTACTAGTCCATAGCGCAGGATAGATGAAACGTATCCGTGATAGGCCATAATTGCAGTCTGATCACTTACTGTCCATGCAAGTCTTCTCAAGACATATACGAATCTGTTTAGCTTAGAACAGACTTTATTTAATGTGTGCATGCCAGTTGCAATATTTGTCCATTTGTATACCTAAAAATATGTTCTCATCTACTCGTTCTATAATTTCATTTTTGTATTGCAATTTGAGTTGCAATGGTTTTTTATTATAGTTTGTGAATTGCATAAATTTTGTTTTGTTAATATTAATTTTTAAATTATTTGATGTCAGCCATTGAATTATAAGATTAAGTACTAAATTTATGTCATTTTCGATTTTGTTCACTGTTATGCTGAAACTTGGCTTAACAGTTAACACTCTACCGCGTGTCTTATAGATTACGATCGTGTGAATCAAACAGGAATTGTATGAACCCAAATTCTGCGACTCACAACTCACAAATTACGCTCGTTTGGCTTCACCCATAAAGTCACTAGTAGGTACAAAAGTTTCACAGCAAGTCGCGTCTACTCGACTACCTAATCACGTGTATCGAGCCTCTTCGTAGAATTCGTTTCAAATTCAATAGAAGCCTAAAAATGCTTGAGGTTAAATAAAATATAAGCACCCCTTATTTACATTCGTATTGTTGGGTGTACTTTAATTCCATTACTTCGTATGGAGGATCGAATACTTTTGTGCTATCCCACAGTTACGAAGAACATACGGACAATACAATAATAATAATTATTGTCGTCGTAAAGATGTTTACTGTTTTGTATGTACCTGTTAATTGTATAATATTATATTGAAGTCTTAGGAGCAGCGCAGACGACAGACTATCCGTGACGCACTTTTTAGTCTGTGGAAATAGAACCTATGCAATTATATGTGGCAACGCACACGACGCGCAAAGAGTCCGTGTGCGTTACTGCATATAATTGCATAGGTTCTATTTCCACAGACTAAAAGGTTGCGTTACGGATAGTCTGTCCACATAATACATAATTAGTACCTTATAGTTTGTCGTCTGCGCTGCGCCTTATCGTAGGCCAGTAATCATCAACCTTTTATGTCTGGACCACAAATACGTTTTAGTCTTGGTGTCGCGGGTCGCAAACGAAATTATTTGGAGGTAAAAAAATAACGTTCAAAATTTGAGGTTAATGTCTTTATCTTTACGGGGGCCATTGTTATTAGGCTCGGCGGGTCACAGGTTGAGTATAGCTGGTGTTAAGTAAATTAAGTGATTGACAAAATCCTCCACATTTCTGATGTATGTCTATATTTAATATCCTCTGATAAAACTACTTCATTAGTAATTTGAAGTGCAACTGTACGCGTGTCTTTCCGAGTCTGAGTCCTGGAAACGGACATAGGATAGTTTTTAGCCCAGATTTGAAAAAATGAACTTTGGTCGAAGTTGCGGGTAGCAGCAAGCTTTTTTCATAAGTATATGCTACCCCTCGGGGCTATGATCTTTCTTGGGGGAAGAGAAAAATGGAAGTCCTTCCTTGGAGGATGAGAGAAATGGACGACCTCCCTTGGGAACGTAACAACGAGAAATGCTGAAGGCCATTATGTGCATCCATGATCCAGCTCATCTTCAGTCATTTAAAAAGTAAAAATTCAATCAGAAATCCATGGAATGTCGCAATCGCAAATACAGCGAGTTCGCGAAAACCGCGGGTAGTTTTAATGAGGTGGCCGGAACTTCGCGCAATTAGTGCAGAGATGAGACCATAGATGTACCAGATACTGGACAACGCGGTGACAAAATAATGACAAGATTGCATTTTTAAATAATCCGTTCAAAACTGAACTTGATTCATAACAGTAGAAGATATAATTTGAATTGACAAACTTGATGCTCGCATTGCAAAATATGCGCAGGTATTTTAATTACATATATGCGCAGGTATATTTATTACAGTACAGTTACATACCACAGAATAACAACATACAGTAACATAACATTCACAACAACTTTTAACAAAAGTTTGTCTGTTACACTCAGAGACGAATATTACTTATTAATTGTAATCTAATGAAGTTTTTGTCAGATTTAATGTAATTATTATTGATAGTCTCTGTATGCGGCACCAGTAGATCTTTTTAGATGTTAGTGTTAAAATTATAAAACTCCATATTAATTGTATATCTACTTTTATTATACATTATTATACAACTTGTACACTTTCGGGCAGAGGTTCCTCTTACAGTTGTTCCTCCGTCAAAATCCACACCATACTAAGCTCTTGGGGTATTTATACCCAATTTTTACCCGTCAACCCCACTCCAAATCACGTGATCGTAGAAGGGATTGCACGTTGTCAGTGTGGCCAGTATTAAATATTAAAACTATTATCAAATTTACTCAAAAATAGTTAAGTTATAATAATTTTTAGTATTCTAAAAACAATAAACTAGGTTCTAAATTACATTAATCATAACATTCGGCCATCCGACAACGTGCAGCGTCCCGATGCACTCTAAAAACATACTTAACTAATCATCAATGGTACAATACAAAAAATATTTTAGTAATCTATACATTTTCACTATAAACTAGTAAGTACCTATTGTTAATAAATACACTGATCAAATTAAATTTCACATTTAAAAAAAACAATTCATTTGTTGTATTGTGTTACAAACCGTGTAGAATGAAATAATATATCTACCTATACTTACAAACATTACTTAATTAAACTTAATATAAGATTTTTGTACAATCATTGCTTTGCAACAACCAACATTGACATTATTAAGATAAAAATCCTTGTGTATTACTCTCTTGAGTCTTAATGTTACAACATTAATTGAATTAAAAAATAAGTTCTAACACTAAAATGTGCTATAAGTAATCTATATAATATCTTTCAATGTAGAACAGAAATTACAGTATTTCTATACAACAATCTATCAATCAAATCATTAGGCTAATTAAATATATTTTTTGCGACTCATTTAATAGAGATACATAACTCCGAGTGTCAAAATAAAATAAAATATCACAAAAAACTTAATAAAAACAAACTGAAAAAATAAGCCTGAAAATAATAACTTCTCACACAATACCTTTAACGATTGCAGTGGTACAAAAAGTAACTTTTCTAACATAATACACAACAAAATAAAGTTAAGTAAATATTAGATACCTTATGTCGCTGGTGATAAAAATTAGAAATAATAAACAATAAACATTACAGACCTCTGGAAGTTTTAACAATAATTATTGGTCTTCCAATTTTACTTTTAAAGGTACTAGTAAATATGGAACTTCCACTTCAGCCGATTCTAATTTTATTTTGTATCTAGCTATAGATCTGTGATCATCTGGTATTCCCAGAAAAACTAACAATATTATCTGTATAACTTCAAATAGTAACTTCAAGTATAATATATATTTTAAATATCAAATAATTTAAATTTATGGATTATTCCATAAATTCAAATTTAAACACTTTTTTAACTTACAAGACTACCCAAAATTAACAAATTTGCTAAAACCAAACATCTACATGCATGTCTAAGTTAAGCTTTTCTGCAGCAAAGAGCATACTTATTTTCACATTTTACGAAACAATTGTTTACTGCTTCATAAACTACGCTTTCCTGAGCTTTCTAAAAGAAAATCTTATTTAAGGACCTACTGTCAAAACACTAGCCCCGTCTACACATACCGCTAACCTCCAATCGTGATCATATTATAATGATTTCATGAATCGTGCTTCCGGGCGATGTGCTTTACGCTGCAGCTAATAGTGAACAATATCGCGTGACAACGATTTCTGCATTATAGCACGAAAGTAAAAGTCGTAAGTCCCAAAAATGCTTTTGATGATTACTTAAAAATTAAATACAATACTAATATTTCCTTTAGCTATTATTTTATAAAGTGATTGTAGTAGTGCAAGTTATTTAATGATATTAACTCAATAAGTGTAACAGGTATTTGTTGAAGAGCCCAGAAATATTAATAATTTCGAAAAATATAGCTTACGAGTTAAACAAAGTTAATCGTATTTTCCGTTAGCCAAATATCAGATAAATATACAATGATTAAATAAATACCAATTTCATTTGAGTCAATCGTCTTCCGGGATCGTAATACTTATTAGAAAACAGCAAAATTTGGCAGCCCGCTCTTAACATAAACTTATGGTAATCAAAAGGCAAAGGTTCAAGGACAAATAGTAAGATTCATTACAAAAACATAACTTAACTATAAATAATCAAAAACAGAAGTAATGTGGGATCACTGGGATATATAAAAAAAATCTGTGACCTTAAATTACACAGAATGGCATCGATACATGTTTAAATAGTACCCAGAAATTACCGGAATATTCATTGTCATGAGTCATATTTTAATTATTATTAAGGATGACTTTCTTCTAATCATCGAAACCAGAGTGACGTGATACATACCTAGATTTTCTATCGGTTCTCAAATAATTCGGGACCAACTCACATGGGTTATATTTCTAATCATATTATCATAACACTGTAAATTTCTATGTAACATAAATCATAACAGGTATTTTATAAATCATAACATGTATTTTAAATCTAGATTCCACTAGCTCAAGATCAAGCATAAAACTTAAGGTGCAGTGGTTGTTGCAACTACGTAAAATGGGTTTTTTAAATAACGTTTTTTGTAAAGTAAATGTCATTATTTAAGTATAAAAAAGTACCCTGTTAAAATTGAGAAAATTTCCTATACGCAAAGGTATATCAGTACACAATTTGAAAAATTCTGCTCGATAGAAAAAAATCTCAAAGATGACTATTATAACGCTGTTTTTCATAATTAAATCATTTTATGGCTAAATTACACACTTTGTAGAAAAAACAAAAATTGTAGTACATTTGTCATAACCTAACCTAAACGATTTGATATATTTGATTTGTGTAATACTAAAAACAAAAGGTTTTTTCTCCTATTTTCTATTATCAAGGCACGCGGCGAGCGCGTAACCGCCACTGTACAAGGCGCGCTGATATGAATGTTATTATAATGTCCTTTAGGTCGATATTCGTACTGACAGACATCGACCTGCTAATTTTCGGGACTACTGGGCCTTAAGTCATATTTCTACGTTTTTTGCTTCGTCTCTAATTTAAATCCCACAGGACCCTAAATACCACAGGCCAGTTTAGTAGGTAATATTAGTTTGAGCATATACAGATAAATATTATGTCAATTGTCAAACTGGCACTATTAATAATAATTTAATAAAGGAGTTTTGACCTAAGTGATTATCTATAATATACTTACATAAAATAATAATAATTTATTCTCTTATTTCATCACAATTTTGTTACTGTATAATAATATACACAAAGAGAGATGAGTAATATTTTGACACCTGTGTCAGATGAAGTATAATATTTTTTTATATAATATGTAACATTTTTTATTTTTAGAATTGTGTTATCGCTATCGTTTTTATTGGGTCGTATTAGTAGAATATTAACCATTAAACATGAAAAATATAGTTACAAGTAAAACATGAGATTTCGAAAGTCAATATTCATAAAAATATAAATGAGTCTAGTTTTACATTTGGGATCATCGATTGTTGTCTACCAAATACTCAATATATCGACCACGTGGAACTTTAACTTGAATTAAAAGAAAACGTCCCATTGATAAATCATAATAAATTCTACTTCGATAGCAGCTATGTTAATTCTACTTCAACGAATAATAACCAAAATGCTAAAACCGACAATTATAAATGAAAAACAATATTATTTAAACTTTAAGATAAATAATTATATACTTGGTAGAATTTGACAATCGTATGTACCAAAAATATAATCCAACCCCTAAACTTCTTGATAAACTTAAGACTTATTTGTTCACATCAGTAGCAGTAGAATTGTCTTATCTCATTGTTACCGTATTGATCGTAATCGTAACATAATATTTTAAAGTTTTTAAAATAGCTATCCTAAACGATTTGCCTTACGAGTACCTACCTATACGATTTTTTATATACCATCGAATAGTAGCCAACAGTTTGTTTTATAAGAACAGCAATACTACGAGTACATTGTACAGTGCTTTGATCTATCGATGATAGGAATCTTGTGGTAGGTAGCCATTTTTCTGGATATGACAAAAAATACATTTGACTTTGTAGATCGCAAAACTGATTGCTTTCAAGTTTAACAACTACCGTTTACGAGGTAAAGCAAAGAGTTCGCTTAAAAATTGTTCATCCAATAAATATCTAAAATTCAAAAACGTTATAATTCTTAATCGAAACTACTAGCTGACCCGGCAAACGTTTTGCCGTATAAATTATTTCTAGTATTAATATAAAAGGTACTTAGATAAAAACCTATTCTCAGGTCCAACAAATGTACATACAAATTTTCATTAAAATCGGTTGAGCCGCTCTGGAGGAGCTCGTGCGCAAACACTGACACGAGAAAGTTTTACATAATATAATATTATATTAACTTATCTTCCTAGCGCTATCAATCACAAAGCAGTGTTATTTGTGGATGTCAAAACTTTGGCAGCAATAATCATAGTAGTACATAGTATATCCTACAACCTTTACATTTTGTGATGAATCATACACTTTACGGATATACGGATAAACTATCATGCCTATTGATTTGTGCTCTAACATAGTAATTTTTATTTACATATATGTAGATGTATTATAATCAGTCAGTCAAGGTGTGACGACACGAGCCCTCGCGAAGCTCGGCTTTGTAAAATATTTTTTTCGAAAACTTAACAATATGGTTGAAGTTGATCTCGATTAACAATTTTATAATACAAATATTGACATGGACTGAATGATGACCTTTCAGGATTAATAATTTTGGATATTTATTTTTATATTTGCTATGAACAACCAACAATAGTTACAATTATACATACATAATATTAACAAGGATTAAATATTGACCATGATTATTGCACTTTTAATTGGAGGCTATTACATCTTGTTATTAAATCAGTTACAAAGTTTAACTGCAGTAAGTACTAATATTCACTGTAGCGTTTCTTGATTTCTATAACAACAGCATTCTGAATACTTTTTACTAAGAGCAAATGCACGAACCGCTCTTCCAGGAAATAAATTCAAATTATTTAAGTTCCGTAACATCTATAAACGAATTTAAGAACCTTTACATGGTCCAGTAGCCAAGAAGTTTTCTTCATCGCTTCCCTATCTATTGCTAATTATTAAAAATACAATATTAAGAAACACGAGTCGAATTTCGATTAATCATTTACATTATATATTTTAGGATTTAGAATTATATGTACATAGTGAAAAATATTTTCATCTGAATCTCATTTAGAAATCATAACTCTTGTATTGACTTTTCGACAATAGATTAAACTAATGATAGCTACTACCTTTACTGATTTTGACTTCCAAACCATTTTTACTTTTGTACGCCTCTAGAAAGGCAGAATGTATCTAAGACAGTTTTTCCATTTCAGCCTAAAACTCCATTTCAGTCTAAAATCTCAATTCAATATTTCACTTACTTTCATATTTTTATTTACAAATCATTAGATTTAATATAATATTTCACTTAATTTAATTTAATCGATTTCATTAAATTTCATTTAATCGATTCCATTAAATTTCATTTAATCTAATTCACAAAATATCATTTAATCTAATTCGCTAAATTTCATTTAATCCATATTTAATTTAATCCAAGTTTCATTTAATCCAAGTTTCATTTAACCCAAGTTTCATTTAATCCAAATTTCATTTAATCCAAATTTCATTTAATCCAAATTTCATTTAATCCAAATTTTATTTAATACCTTTTCATCTCCACCTTTTATACAAAAGGTAAACTTTAAACGAGAAAACAGTTTCATGTACTTTTGCATCTATAGGGTCTTACTTTATATAGAAACTTTACAGTGGTCAATCCCACAGTTACTTTACTCAGGAGTTCACTTCACAGTCCTCAAAATCGATACTGTTGAAATTGAGTTTAAAATTTTCAGTTCACATACCTTTAACTTTGATCAATGGTTCACTCCACAGCAACTTTGATCAGTGGTTCACTCCACAGCAACTTTGATCAGTGGTTCACTCCACAGCAACTTTGATCAGTGGTTCACTCCACAGCAACTTTGATCAGTGGTTCACTCCACAGCAACTTTGATCAATGGTTCACTCCACAGCAACTGATCAATGGTTCACTCCACAGCAACTGATCAATGGTTCACTCCACAGCAGTTTCATGAAAACAAAAAATAAAAATGATATTGTTATTGAATCTACACTCTGAAATTAACTATAAAAAGTTAACTTATTAAATATTAACTATAAACTGCAATAAAATGAGATCTCATACTATCATTATATTAGAATAAACCATTTCGATTTATTTATATTACTGGTTTGGGTATTTTTCCAAGCATAGTTTATGTTTGATGAATGTCCAACAGGAGGTCAATATTAATTTTATTTCTTGTATTGAATAAATAATTATTTTAGTAAAGTAACTAAGTAATTCTATACCAAACATATAATACCAAAAATATATTACATTAGTTACCAAGTTTGAATAATTTACCGTTTGCACTTTGCACTAAAAATACTTATGTATAATACTTTGTAATAAAAACAACTTCCATGTAGGCTTTTTGCTATTCATAAAAATGAAAGTTGTATAATTGAAGTAGTGTAATAATGAATTGTGTATAACAGCTATAAGCTGTCCAAATGTGAACTACAATGTGGTGTGTGGTGTACACTGTCGAAGAGTAGCCTCGACCAAGTGAAATGTATAATGTTAAAATGTAATGTTGAATTCACTGTCGAAGAGTAGCCTCGACCAAGTGAAATGTATAATGATGTTAAAATGTAATGTTGAATTCACTGTCGAAGAGTAGCCTCGACCAAGTGAAATGTATAATGATGTTAAAATGTAATGTTGAATTCACTGTCGAAGAGTAGCCTCGACCAAGTGAAAGGTATTATGTGTGTGGAGCATGATTGTTATGTGTACTGGAGTTCTTTCTACTCCGCAACGTATTTTTTGAATACCTCTTGTTGCAAAGTTATTATATAAAATTCTTGTAAAAAGCCCAGAATATACTCTTAATACTCATTTTTCTTTTTAATATATTTTAAAATTAACCATATACGTACAATGTACATCTTCATTATCATTATAATTTATAAGTCTCGAATGTACAAAATAAATGTTCATATAAAAATGTCACATTATAGAAAGACTGCATATTCATCAAATCTAAAATTATAGAAAACAAAGTCTTTCATTACGGTAAAAATCGTTTCACAATTAATAATTATCGAATCTATTTCAATTATATTTCTTCTCTTCATTTTTCGATATAATACAACATTGGTTAGGACCAAAAGTAGTAACTTTGCTTATCTGCTAGGCAATCGCGTTTTTTTTTTTTTAAAGGCGTATGTGGGTATTTGAAAAGTTACCCGTCCGTTTCATAATCATTAATAATTATCGAATCAATTTCAATGAATACACTTTAGAAAGAAACATCAACTACACACAAGAAAAATAGACAGGACATACCAATAATAATTATACTCGCCGCACGGCGCACACTAATAGTTATTAGTAATTACTATTGAAAAAGAAGTTTGTTGTACGAAGATGCTGCACTTCAAAACGATTTACCACAAACAATAAATAAGCAACATCTACATCAATTTTCAAAACACAGCTAATATTATTACACCTTAATTCGTGATACTTTCAACTATTAACACTTTGGAAAAATAATTTAAAATTACCCTACATTCTTTTCATATTTATTTTATGTGAATTATAAAATCGTTATTGTATGCTGATAACTCGTTTGTACGATTTCTTAGAAATAAATATATTCATATCTCACTTAATAATAATTTAATAATAAGTAATTTAAAGTGAGCGTACCTGGATTTTTATCCCACTTCTGAGATGTTAAAATTATAAAACTCCATATTAATTGTATATCTACTTTTATTATACATTATTATACAACTTGTACACTTTCGGGCAGAGGTTCCTCTTACAGTTGTTCCTCCGTCAAAATCCACACCATACTAAGCTCTTGGGGTATTTATACCCAATTTTTACCCGTCAACCCCACTCCAAATCACGTGATCGTAGAAGGGGTTGTACGTTGTCAGTGTGGCCAGTATTAAATATTAAAACTATTATCAAATTTACTCAAAAATAGTTAAGTTATAATAATTTTTAGTATTCTAAAAACAATAAACTAGGTTCTAAATTACATTAATCATAACATTAGGTTAAAAAAATTTCAATGCAAATCCTTTTTTAATTTATTATTTATCCTTTACTACCGCTACATTTCGCTGATATACGAGTTTCTTATGCCGGTTCTTTCCCGGAACCAGTTTAAGGTGTCATGTATGATGAAAAATTATTTGCTATAGTGCTAGTGTCTAACCAATTATGAAATATAACTATATTGACTATAAAATTTTGAAGTATTTAATTTTAAATTCCACTATAAAACTGCAGCATCCATTAACGGTATGTCAAGGCCGCTCCATCCGGATGTACTAATTATTGTGCGATGACAATCTTTGAGGCGTAGTCCACTTGAGCTATTTTATGTGTTGCTGTGTCGTTGATATAAGGTAGACTACTTGACTAGATTAATAAATATATATTTTCCCTCGGGCTACACGAATTGCTCCGTAGAAGGTGGTGGCAAAATCAATTTAAGAGAGAAGAAGTGTACATATTTCTATCGTAAATTGGTGATCATATATTACTTTCTATCTAAAGACCTACAAACCTATGCATTTATTTACCTTTTTATTTACTTAGACCTTCACCTAAAATACTTATTTAATATAACACTAGCTAAAACGGGACTAGAAGTACATTTTACGAGTAGTAGCCATCTTCTATAAACGTTTCACTGCCATCTCAACGCTCATAGCCTACAACAGCCTTTCCCAAAGCGGGCGATAACGCCCGTTTGTGGGCGCTGCATGTCTAAAGGTGTAGGAACCAGAAAAAAATGGGGGCGTTGTGTAGAGGCTTGGGGGTGATTTATAATCTCATTTTATCTGGATGCATTTTAAATTGAAACAATGGGGGCGCTAACACATTATTTGTTTTCAAAGTGGGCAGTAGACAAAATAAATTAGGGAACCCCTGGCCTATAACATATAATGCTCCCTACATCCGTTTTGATGATCGTGGATGGTTTCATTAAACCCGAGCTAGGCAGGAATACGTTTTGAGTACTCAAGTATATGCACAGTACAACAACGTAACCTTTGCTTGCACAGTACAAAAATGCTCTAAACTTTGGTACAAATAAATCGACAAAACGAAAAAGAGACAAGGCGGAGTTTTCCCATGGGGATGAGAGACATTCCCATTTTTAGGGTTCCGTACTTAAAGGGTAAAAACGGGACCCTATTACTAAGACTTCGATGTCTGTCCATCTGTCCGTCTGTCCGTCTGTCTGTCACCAGGCTGTAACTCAAGAACCGCTATAGCTAAACTTCTGAAATTTTCACAGATTGTGTATATCCGTTGCCGCTATAACAAAAAATACTAAAAACAAAATAAATTAAATATTTAAGGGGGGCTGCCATACAACAAACGTGATTTTTTTTGCCTTTTTTGCTCGATATCAATAATGGCAATAGGTAGGCACTTGAAATTTTCACAAAGGCCTTAAATATATGTGTACTTTGATAATTAATAGGGAGTGCCTCCGCTGTCGGCGCCGGCTCCCAAAAATATCAGTAATGAGAACCGGCAGTAAGTATACTGCCGGCAGCCGAGATATAAAACAACGGCTGCCGGCGCTGGCACTCAAAATTGGAGCCGGTGATAATGCGTAAAGTGCTAGGTTCCACTGCCGATCGATACACAAATAAAAAGAAATAATTATAATCTCAAATATATTCGACTTTATCGACTTCAAAAGGTGAAGGTTAGGTACCTATTTGTTCGGCTGTGGATATTTTAGTTTTTTGTGATGCATTTTCTTAGCTTAGCAGTTTGCTTTACCTTAGCTACCTTTTTTCAGCTACCAAAAAGTAAGATTTTGCACCATGCAGCTACAGTTATAAGCCCCGTGGTATACTTCCGAAGGTACTGAACAGAACTTCAGATTCCTTATACATGTTAGAGAGTTTCAGCGTTGTTTAAAGAAGCAAAGATATTGCATTATGCTACTATGCAGATCACATTTATCAGTATCATCACCACCATTTACCCATCAAGATTCAAGCCCCATACGACCACCGGTGATCGCGACAACAATAGAATACAATAATATTTCCAAGAATCCCCGATCGAAGGATTCAAATATGCATCCTTACAATATGACTATTTATGACCTTATTATTTGTACTTTTCACAGTCCTTTAGCTCAAGACTGATGTTTTTGATAATTATTCTGTCATTTGACAAGCGATGTTTGCCGAATAGGCGCCGGCAGCCTATTCGGCAAACATCGCGTGACTTCGGCGAACTTCGGAGTTCGGAAAACGGCGCCGGCAGCCATTTCAGCAACCGGCGCCGGCAGCGGAGACACTCCCTAATTAATAATAATATTTAAATAAAATAAAAATTTAAGGGGGATACCAAACAAAAACACAATTTTTGGCCTATTTTTGCTTTATAACGGTACGGAACCCTTAGTGCGCGAGTCCGACTCGCACTTGGCCGATTATTATCTTTCTTGTCGCACAAATTAGTGGATCGGCACTGTACTTGGAAACAACATTTTCTAACGCCAAAAAACTTATCTCCGATTTAAGAACAACGCTCTAAATCACTGCGTCACGGAAAATTTGAAAGTCAAGGCTCTATCCCAGTTTGGCATTAAAAGAAAATTTACTAGCATGCCAGTACCATACTCATGTAAAGGCAGCACCAGCTGAAGAACACATTTGTTATTTCCTGAAGTAGTTTCGCGCCAGTTCGCGCGTTGTTTGTTTAAAATCGTTCGCTGTGTGAACGCAATTCAACTAATTGAACTCTTGTGTTATTGGCAACGGCAAATAATTAACGATTGTCATCATCAGCCCTAAACTGAAACAAATGAAGACGTAAGCGGATGAAGCGAATAACTCACATTTTATTACATAAGGAGAACTCATTTCCCCTTATAATTTAAACAAACCTTGTAACTTACCCTACTTGGTCATCTGACTAGTATATTGGGCTTTACTAATAATTTTAAATTAATCTACATTTTTTATTTAAAATTATTTTCCAGGTTCTAAAGCCTGTAACAGTAAAAATATGATACTTCTTAGGACTGCTGGAAGAAATCTCTTTAGAGATAAGCAGTACCTTTTGTGTCGTTTTTCTTCATAACTATAACTTGTTAAATGTTTTTGTGTGCAATAAACGGTTAAATAAATAATAAATAAATAAATACTTGCAACAATATTATCATGAACTATCTCATAAGTCTTTGGCTTTAAGGCGCAGCGCAGACGACAGACTATCCGTGACGTACTCTGTCTGTGGAAATAGAACCTATGCAATTATATGCAGTAACGCGGCGGACTTTTTGCCCATCGTGTGCGTGTCTGTGGGAAATAGAGAACAGCTATGCAATTATAATATGCAGTAAATATTATAATTGAATAGCTGTTCTACTTCCCACAGACTAAAAAGTGCGTCACGGATAGTCTGTCGTCTGCGCTGCGCCTTACAATGATATTTTTCGTTCAAATTTATTTTTCATCCTTCGATAGACAAAGATAAAAAAAATATCCATCGTTTACTATATTGTGGAACTATTTTAGCGGTAAGGGAGAAAATGTATAACATAATCAGTAGTTTTTGCCTATCACAAAGTCGTCCATATAAACTAATTATTGTGTTACGCTAGGCACGCGGTTATTATATTATCCCAACTGGGAAGACGAATTACTCCAGATGTTATACAAACATAATATTATGTAATTGATACCGGAAAAATACGTTTCGTGTGCATGCTTCATGTTAAAGGTCTTTTTTGTATTACTTACAATATTTTATTCTATACTTAAGTCAGGGGTTCCCAATATTTTTCAGCCTGCAGCGCACTTACAAGTCAATATTTTGTCACGGCTCTACTCGGCTTAGCTATTACAAAAAGATACTTATGTAAACATCTTTAATGATTATAGTTAGGTTAAGCAAGTAAATAATAATAAACAAATATTTAATCATCTGCCTGCTTTGTATAATTCATATTATTATAATTTTATAATATTTGTGGTTTTGGAAAATGATGGAGGATCGAATCACGGATCACCCTCTTGCCTTTCCACGGCGTACCAGGGCGCCGCGGCGCACAGTTTGGGGACCCCTGCTATAAGTAGATCAACTTTGTTGCGTTAAAATGGTTAATCGCGAGAGAACCGTACATTTTTCTGAAATAAACAATTCCTATGTCGTTTCAGCAAAATCGTTTCAGCAGTTTGGTCGAGAAGCGGTAACAAAGACAGATAGAAAGATCGACAGACAGACAGACATACTGTCACACTTTTGCATTTATAATATTAGTTAGTATGGGTTAGTAGCGGGTCCATGTTGGATGCGAGTAGCAGGAGATCGGTCATCTTGGCGTTCGTTGAGCAGCAGTGGACGCATATAGGCTGATATGATGATGCTGATGATGGATTAGTATGGATTCTTTAACATACATTACTTCTATACATTTTCAAGGTGTTTTGCTCTTATTTTGAAATGTGCCATATTCGTAAGCTGGATGATAAGCAGACCGTCGCACGCCAGCGCCACGTAGGAGAGTGCGAATTTGTGTGCCTGCCGCTACTGTCTTTTCACTCCTACCGGTACTCCCGCAACCCATTTTTTAAAATCCATACTTGCGTACTAATATTATAAATGCCAAATTGTGTCTGTCTGTTACCTCTTCACGCTCAAACCGCTGAACCGATTTTGCTGAAATTTGGCATGGAAATACTTTGAGTCCCGAGAAAGGAGAAAGGATAGTTTTTGGCCCGGAAAAATGTACGGTACCCGCTCGATAAACGAGTTTTGGCGGAATGGAGTTGCGGGCATCATCTAGCAAATCCGAACTCCAATCACCATCACTCCGAAATCTCTATCTGTAGTATCTCAACCCGCCGTTCAAGCATGAAGATGTAACAGACAGACGTACTTCCATATTTATTATATTTGTAAGGATGTAGAGAATGATATATATTATGATTTATGACGTCACAAATTAGTATTCATCGTGTGTAGTAAGATTGATGCGCGGCGTTTCGCAACTTGCCGGAGGAATCTTTTGGCGCGGCTCCCATTGTTAGTGCAGTCTAACTTCTCTTGTTTGGTGTACTTGTATTAATGTGGATGGATTTGATACTGTGATGGGTCAATATGACTACATAAAGCATGGCGAGTTATCTTAATATTTATAAGTGACTAGCTGTTGCCCGCGACTTCGTCCGCGTTAGCATAGTATAATAACTGTCAACTCCTATTTTACCCCCTTGGGGGTAGAAATTCCAGAAACGTTTAAACACGTATCCAATAATTTTTAATTATTAGCCCAAAAAGAAAGTTTCATGTTTCTAAGTCAAGAAATAACGGACTTTCATTCATTCTTTCAACCCCAATTTCACCCCCTTGGGGGTATAATTTCCAAAAACGCTTAAATACGTATTTTTTTATTATTAATCAGTAATCCAAAAACAAAGTTTCATATTCCTAACTTAAGAAATGACGGACTTTCATTATAACTTTCAACCCCTATTTCACCCCCTTCGGGGTAACATTTTCAAAATTCCTTCCTTAGTGGGTGTCTACTTAATAAAACAACCAAATTTCGTAGCTGTAACTTTAACAGTTTTTGCTCAGCGATGATGAATCAGTCAGTCAGTCAGTCAGGACACGTAATTTTATAAGTATAGATGAGTTTTTTTCGATCATTATGGTTTGATTTTCCGTATTTATATCGGAATACTATAATTAATTAAAATCATGTTTAAGGGTAAGATACATTAAAAGCTATTTAAGTTCAAAGGTCGAAAACAATAACGAGTAGTAGCTTTAAAAAAGCGTAGAGCGTCTACGCGTGTCGTAGGCGCTCTACACGTGGCGTAGAGGCTCTACGATGTAGCGTAGAGTCTACCAGAGGGGCTAAAATGGTCACTGGTAAATGGCAATTCCTCTCAATCAATTCAGCAAATAAATTGTCAAAAATGTCAAATTGACGAATGTCAAATTTGTACGAATTACTAGACATGAATTGCAAGCTGACTGACTATTCTGCGGTTTAAAAAATGAATCATATCGTGATTCATAATGTGATTCTCCAAAGCGATGATTTTAGATCCACAGATCTCAAATGTAATTAAAAAAAAGTTATAGACGTAATATTATATTATTATCTATGCGTAAACGCATGTACTTCGTAACTGTCTTTCTTCTTTTTATTGTTCTTCGTTAAAATATTATACACTGAATGTACATTAATATCTAAAAAAAGTTATTATTTGAATTTTCCGCATTTTAATTTCATAATATTTTATCGTAAAGTTGCTAATGAAATATCCATAATAGTAGTACCACACAGGCTACAGAGGGGAAATTGTTCCGCGCGCCGTTACTACGGATATGTGTTTTATAATGCCTCACATTAAACTCGTATGAATATTTTGTAGGTAGTATGCTTTTAATACAATAGCAATGTTAAGGATTTTACCTTGTTACATCTGCTTGTCCGACTATTTTATTGGCAATGTAAACAAAAGTCTTGCAATTATTAAATCAAATAGACTAAAACCTTACCGTTAGTTATATTAAGTATTTGAATGGAGAACTTTTAGAGATAAGTTTTTTTTTTATTGAATAGGCTTTGGAACTACTAAGTTGTTTTGGGTGTATTCTGGCTCATATAAATTGTAACTCATAGAATACCCCTATGTCATAGTAGTAAATTGTGTTGAATTTGAGTATTTTACCCCATTTTAAAACAGCGGACTTTCAAAACAAAACAATTAAATGTTTTTCACATTTATAATAAACAGATCTAAATTTAAATTTAAAAACCATACCTTTCACCTTACGACAAAAATAAAACTTCATACACGACACAAAACTACAAACCATTTCAAAGTAAATTACACTTCACGGTACCCGCAAATATTTTCCAGCGCTCTAGTTTATAGGTCTAGACAAGACCTAGGATCTAGGAATTGTTTTAGGTAAATCCAATACACGGTAGTGACACGTTAGTTTATTTAGACAAAGCCTGGCACCGGCCCAGCGTCTTAAATGTTTTGGAGTGTCCGGACATGCATGTTTGATTCACTTTGACATGATGTTATATTCATGGAGTGAATGGTGAACCTGCTAAAGCTAGACCTTTGCTAAATACATATAATTTTAATGTATAGACATACATTTAGTTTTATAATAATTATTGATATTAAAATACGATATTTGGTCTGAAGATTAATCATTTTTTTTATTTATCTCATACAAAACATAATATTATACCATACTTACAACAAATTTTCTTGTCGCAGTGTTAACTGTCAAACTCCTCTTAAGTTTTTTTTATTAAATAAGGAGGCAAACGAGCAAACGGGTCACCTGATGGTAAGCAACTACCGTCGCCCATGGACACTCGCAACATCAGTAGAGCTGCAGGTGCGTTGCCGGCCTTTAAAAGGCTTAAGTAGTTGAACCGATTTTCTCAAATTTTTGACCGGCTTTCTCTTACTTTTTTAAGTATGATTTTTTTATTAAATCTAGTCGCTATGTAGAACGAAGTCCTTTCAATAAAAAGCCCGGTTTGATTTCACCCCATACGGTAAGACTTTTGTTTCTTATTCTTCCTTAGCGATGTCCGCTATCCATCTGTCGAGTAATTTTAAAATTTAACTTTAAAGCTTTAAAGTCTTCTTTTACAACCATTTTACAGCAACAAATTCTCGCCGGCCATCGTCAAAGGCATACATTATTGAGGCGCGGAAATAAAAGCAACAGAAATGGAACATCAAAATTCGCGAAGAACAATCGCTCACTCGTACGACACAAAAGATGTTTGCAGGCTGCGGGAGGCCAGCGTAACTTGAGCTCTCTCACCTACAGCCCTTTTTGCTATTCTACCTCTTAAAAACCTTTATGTCGACGAGATAAGGATCATTTTAATACAATCTCGTAGGAAAGATAACTCTGGACACGGTAACCGACACGTTATGTCCATACGTAAAAAAAATATGTTGCGGTTGAACGGGAGAATAAGACGTAGTTGGGTTTGACTGTAATTTTCAAAATTGGAGAGAAAGGAATATAGAAAATCGTTTTGTAATCCCTAAACTGGTAGGGCTAGGTGTGTTGAATGTTTGCTTTTATTTTTATTTCGCTTTACACTTTCTAAGAATAGAAGTAATTATATTTATGTCTAACTTTTACATTTCATATCCTAGTGATTTTTAAAATATAACTAGCTGTCCCGATGAACTTCGTGTCACAGGTCACTTTAAAACCTTCCCTGGACTTCTACGAATATTTTAAGACTAAAATCAGCCCAATCCGTTCAGCCGTTTTCGAGTTTTAGCGCGACTAACACATTTGAAAATCCATTTTTATATATAAGTTTCTTTATGATAAACGTAATTCTCAGCTTTAACATAAGCGTACTGCGGAACTCATAAAGCTATTTCGATTTAGTTGTAACCGTCATTTTAGAGGTAATATCTATTGCTGCTATTAATTATAACCAGTCTTCACAGAAATTAGCACAATTTGACAATAACCCAAAGTTTGATAGAGTATCCGAGTAGTTTATTAGAACTACCTCCAAGCAGACCAAACAATGGATTGTTTTGACTTGACTAATGATTTAACTCGGAAATAAACTTGGGAGCTTTAATTAACAACCGATTGTAATTAACGAATTGTCAACATTTCTAGCGCAACTACAATGTAATAAGCCAATATAATATTGGTGATTTTCGTATAAAAGGAAAATAATATTTTTCTTCGTTTAGTAATTTTTGTTATATATACATAATATTGTTATATTTAGAGTGATAATATGACTGGTTAGTTGTATTATTTAGAACCTTAGATACTATTATTCGAAACCAAATACTAATATATTTGGTTGTTCGCGTTAAATATTATGCTACTTCAACGCAAATTACTTACTTTATTTTTACAGATCACTGCGGAATTTACATATTATTTTGTTTAAAAAATATTTCACAATACTGGCTATTAACTTTTTATAAAAACCAGTCATATGTTAAAATGCCTGAGTTTTTTCCACCAGCAACACATTCACGGAGTTCAAGATAAAATGGTCACTTCTCACATGTCTTGCCCGGAGACATAAGACCGGGCATTTGTGCTGTCGTGTATCCATCATACATATTCTACTTTATTTTTATACAGAGTCTTCAAACGCAGACACTAAACGACACTTTCAAAAGAGGATTTTATGTTACATCTCTTAAAGTAACATAATAATAATAATAGCTCCCACAACGGTTTCGGTGACGGTGGCCTGTTTCATTGAAACCAGGCCAGCTACGTAGGAGTAATTTTATAGTGCCCAAGTGTGTGCGCGTACACAAGAACACTCTCTATTCCTTTATCCTCATAACCCAGTGAGACGGGCGACCACACGACCGGCGAGAGATCAGGCGCAGGACCGACTTTTTACATGCCCATCCGACGCATGGATCATATCTTACTTGTCAGACAATCAGGTGTTCAGCCTGCATTGTCCTAACCAAACTTGGAAATAACAATATGTTTCCAATGCGGGAATCGAACCCACATTACAGATTCACAATAAATGAATGTTATTAACGAGTTAAAATAAATACAGAAAACGTCGAAATTTTAAAAAGTACCAATTTTTTAAGTTTTTTGGCAAAAGCTTAACTTTTCATAAGTTTTTTGGTTATCTAAAAGTCAATCTAAACTGCTTGATAGATTAAAAACTCTTTAAATAAACCTCTATGAAACTATAATCTCCTACAATAACGTTTGTAAGAAATTTAAAAATTCACTAACTTGGGATTCAACTCAAAACTTTTAAAACGTTTTCTCGCTTGAACATCGTAAGAAAAACGTCACATTCTATTTCCCGTCACATTTTATCTCGCGTCACATTTTATACCGCGTCACATTTATATCGCGTCACACTTGTGACGTCACAAGTAGCATAGAAGAAGCGAAAACTTGTGCCATGCGTCGCCGATAGCGGACATTTCTCACGTTTGATTTATATACGTACTAAAAGCAACATTTCAAGTTGTGCCCACGGGATTTGTGGCGCAAGGGATGAGAGGTAGCGATTTTTGCCAAAGATTTCAATAACATTCAATACTATTTTGAATTTCGTTAATCACCCGATAACATACATTTTGCTATAATAAATTTTTCCAATTTTATCTAAATGTTAGGCGTAACAGAGAATGAAAACGAACAGACACGTTTATGCATTTATTTTTGCATTTTTCATTTTATTTCGCGAAGAGCTCTGATTTTAGTAATGTCATTTTCTCGTGACTGTTATAGAAGTAATTTTTACTTTTTTCTTACCAGTAAGTCATAATAATTACGAAATAATAATATTATGTGTTAGTAAAAAGAATAAGTTTGTGTCAGTAAAAAGTTTTGTTCATAACCGCTTTAAAATACATAAAACCTTTAAACGACATCAATAAACAGCTGAATCACATAAAACAATAGCCGTATATTACTCGCATAATAATTCTGTCACATTCGAACAAATAACACCAAATCATTTCAAATAACCAATTTTAGGAGCTCAACTGAAACGCGCTGATATCGATTTTATGCGCGCCAATAGTCGTAAATAAGGATAACGTCGCTCGCTTGTACCATACGTCACGGAGTGGACCAAGGAGCCGCATATGTGACAGAAAAACGGAACCACAGAGAAGGAGATTAGAGAGAACGATCGATATAGCAATCTAGGATGTATTTTCAAAAAAAAAAAAAACGTGGACTCGGGGATTGCCGCGGTAAAGTGCATAGCATTTTTATCAACTTATGCAACTATGGTTCGCATACGTCTAGCCGCACCGCACACAAACACTGTGCCAAAGATGCAAGGTAAGGGGGTGTTAGGTTTATTTTCGTTACGGAATTTCTTCGGTTGCCGCGCTCAAAGCCCGCGATAAAGCTATGCAATGGCTTAAAAACTGACTGGAATGTATCAAGTTTCACTGTCAGCTAGAGATAAATTTTTATTACCTTTTATTTGACGACCTCTGTGGTTCAGTGGTGAGCGCGTCGGTAGCTCAAGCCGGGGGTCGCGGGTTCGAATCCCGCCGACGGAACAAAAAAAAAGTTTTTAAAGTTCCTGGGTCATGGATGTGTATAAATATGTGTATCATTTAATAAAAATCCATACTTCCATACTAATATTATAAATGCGAAAGTGTGTCTGTCTGTCTGTTACCTCTTCACGCTCGAACCGCTGAACCGATTTTGCTGAAATTTGGCATGGAGATTTTTTGAGTCCCGGAAAAGGACATAGGATAGTTTTTTTCCCGAAAAAATGTACGGTTCCCGCACGATATACGAATTTTGGCGCAACGAAGTTGCGGGCATCATCTAGTCTTAAATATATGTATACAAGTAACACGTAACACAAGTTCTTACTTCTTCAGTTGTCTGTTGTTTCCAGTGGCGCAGCTAGGTAACCAAGGGCCCTGGGGCAAAACAGAAAATGGGGCCCCACTGCTATGTAAACTGATTAGGTTTTATTTAAGCTCTTTTTTGTGCAATGCAGGGCAGGTAACAAAAATATTTAACAATAACAAGTTACAACATAAATAACAATTAATACTTGGTGTAGGTTTGGCTAATAAAACGAAATAGAGAATATTAAAGGGGTTTTTTTTTATTTCAAGGTCGGCCTATCAACTGACTAAAATATAACAAACACAACTGTTAACGGATTCATTTATGAGTCACACGTACAACGTAAGTACTCTTTGCTATGCTGGATATCCTTAATATGCTTTTTTTTAGTATACACACCACTCATCACAATAGCTTAATCATAGTTTTATCCCACACATTTTTAAAAATCAATTTTGTCAATAATGTTATTACTTGGTTGATTAAGGATCAATTAAACGCGACGCGTAGATATGCATTTTATTTGACAGACTTCAATTGCGTTAGACGTCATGCAAGTTTGTCAATTCTATACAAATTCAGAAATGCATCATGGCTGCATAAAAGCCTAGAAACACTTATTTTACTTTTATGGCAATTGGTTGTGAATTTTCATATATCTGGTTATTACTGCATACCTCACAATAATGCTTAGCTGATCTACCTTCGATATGTCTTATTTTAACTCGAATTCACAACAAAACGTACTTTAACATAATATATTCTGTGCTTCAGCAAAAAACACTTCTAACCTACAGAAAGAATTTAGCCCGGGAATTCCCTAGGAAATCCCTAGGAGAAAAATTCGAAAGTTAGGGAATTCCTACTTAATAACTTTCGAATTTTTCTCAATTGAGGTACTGATTAAAATTGGGTAGCAACCTGTGATATTTATTTTGGATATGGGTGCCAAAATTAAAAAAAAAAGTTCGATCGAGATTTTTGGTCGAGAGTTCGAGGGCCCCCTAAGCTTGAGGGCCCCGGGGCACTGCCCCGCCTAGCCCCTTAGTAGCTACGCCGCTGGTTGTTTCTGATATCTATGTTCAGGTACTTAGCACGGGGCCAGACTGACGTGGTGTGAAGCGTCCATAGATATTATTATAATATTATAATAATATTATTATAATATATTAGTACCTTTCAAGCTCAAATCCGATCTGCTTAGGCTCTAGGGCCAAAATGAATGCGGATTCACAGGCGACTGTCCACTGTCCAGCCATCCAACAAGGATGGACCGCACAATACGGATTCCTATTTGGGCGGGCTATATGAAGTCCATATTACTCATGACTATTTAATGCTTAACTAGCAATTACATAACTCAAGCAAAATATTACAAAGGTAAAACTAAATGACCAGGTTTAAGATCTCTAGTTTATTTTCTTCATCTACGATGTTTAATCTCTATTGCCGCAACAAATAGCAACAAAGAAACAGCAACAGTTCACAACAACGGGCAATAATTTACTTTTTACTGTTTTCATTTCGCCCCACGAATGTTTAGTTACAAACTTGCGTTGGAATTGAAATGAGTCTTAAACGTAAGTACGCTTTCCACAGGTTTTTAGACTAGGAGTGGGCTCAGAGCGGAACTGAGCGAAACGGTTTTAAGCATATATGTAAACTATTCTCATTTATGCCGAAATTATATCCTAACTCAATGAAATTATATAGTGATTGCATTTCTTCGATGGTACATGATGTACCATCGAAGAAATTGATTCATAGCCCTAGATGACGGGCTTATGTCATTTGATCGGATTACGTCAATTCATCTTCTCCCGACCTTTGAAGCGGAGGAATTCTGGCCGACTGGTGTAGTTTACCGAAGGTTCCGGGGGAGACTCCGGAATGACGCACGCGTCACGTCGCCGTTAATTCGTGATAATGTGTAGTTGTATATATAATTTTATATGTATGTTAGTCCTTAAGGTATATATTGTATGGGCCTACGTAGCCTGATTTAAATAAATAAATAAATAAAAAAAAAATCAATATCAGTCATGAACTTCCGGTTGAGTTTGACATAATGGCGACCAAATGACGTAGGTCCGCCAGATGGCGGATTCGAATGATACTCGTAAGCAGATCATTCGACTTCTCTGATAGTAGTTTTTGCATACAATTTTATTTTATAGATCTCACTTAAACATATTGTTATCCGGTGTCCTTTTCCTTGAATGAAATTTCCTCCAATGAAAATTTTGGGCCAAATATTTAGGAGGTTTACATTTAGAAAAAATTGGTTGCGAAAACTTAAAGTGCCTGGAAATAGTGTAGCGACAGATACAAACACCCAACCAATACTGTCGCGAATTATTACGTCAGTAAAACACAACAATGAAACTATTTGCCATTATTACAACACAACTTAACTGGTTTAAATACCGTCGACAATCTAGCGTTACATTTTTCAACCTAGTTGCTATGTTGAAAAGGTTTACAATTAACTAACAAACTTGTCTACGACGATACAGCTAAGTTTAGCTAGTGACAGCCTTCTTATCAATCAGCGAGTTAACTATCCGCCTAGCCCATCAGTCGCCATTTAATAAACTCCCCACATTATTGAACATATAAACACAGCGGTTTGCGGGTTCGTTAATAAATATTTTACGGTGTCACGCCCGCAATGGATTCCAGTCGAGTGACGGTAGCCGCAAAACCTAGTTGGTTTATAGGTATTTTGTTGATGTAGAACCATATGCGTCGTTTATACTCAGCTCTGTTGGGCAGGGAAATGAGCAGGAAAGTTGGCAGCGCGATATTGTATCATGAAGAGTGGCAGCGCAAGAAAATATTTACATGACGAGTGGCAGCGCGAATGACTATTCACTCGCGCTGCCACTCGTCATGCCCGCGTTGCGGCTTTCCGACTCGGCAAGTACATATTGGGGGCTAAGTGTATACAGTCACTCGCGTCGTTACTGCCGCAGAAGTATTCAGTGCAATATTTCCGACAACGGCAGGAGCAGAAGCATTGACTGAGCGCAAACGCAATACGGATGCTTTTAAGAATATTTAATTACAAGCGTGTAGGACATAATATTCGTCTATGATTGCCGATGATGTACGCCGATTGGGCAAGCCATAGATATAATAGGTTGGCAATAAGTGTTATCCATCATGATAGAACGTTAAGGCCTTTACAATGAGTGTGACATGAAATCCAGTCATAACTCATATCCATTGTAAACTACCTGTCTTTCGGCCCTGCTAAACTATTTAACAAGCTCTTATTGTAAAGAAACCGTGCATTTTGGTTATTTATTTATTTTGTTTAAATTATGGTCAGCAAATGACTGACTTACATGTTAATTTATGCATCCTAGGCTTCATATCCAAATGAGACGCGTTTTGCCTGATTTTGGTTTTTTCCTTTTACATTTTCCATCTTTGTTTTGCCAGAACTCAGAGAAAAACTCTACCAGGCAAAATAAAGTATTAGGTGTATGTTTTAAATCCTACTTTTAAAACACATTAATATAGTGTCTGTACAAACTCTACCGCGTGCTCACTCGCGCGGAAATTAAAAACATGCTCCCAAACTTTTAAAGGGAAAACTTCTCAAGTCAATGTCTGGAAATCTCTTTACAGCGGCAGTTAATGTTGAGAGCCTACTTTGGCTCGAGTAAGAAAATTATAAACTTCAACCCCCACCGAAATAATTTATTAAGTCAATTAATTTATATATTTATTGACATGGCTTTTGGTTTATTTACATTTAAAATTGGTAGTTTAGATAGCTACCTATATTATTAGTACTTTGTTTGTAATTTTAATAAAGTAATATAATTTTAGTACATTAAACAAAAATTGACGATTTGCAAGAAATATTGTAGTGCAACCTTAAGGTGCTTGGTATTGCTGCACGGACAAAACGGATAATTGTCTTACTATAACTATATAATATATTTTTTTGTTAGCCTAGGTATACTATCCCACTGCTGGGCAAAGGCCTCCCCAATGGTCTTCCACTTGTCTCGATCCAGCGCCACCGTTGGCCAGCCCGGCTGGTACGCCTCCAGCTTGTCGCGCCATCTTTTCCTAGGCCAGTCACGGTTGCGTCTTCCATCTTCAGGTCTCAGGTCAGGTCAGATCTCTGTCGATATATTTGCCCAGCGGTCGGGATGCATACGGCTAACGGCTAACTAATATATACTTAACTATAAATATGGAATAAAAATATATCTTTGACTTTTACTTCTCCTAGTTATCTGTGTGTGTCTTCCTTGTAATATTCCCATTTCCCATATTATACAGATAAAGACAACTAATATAGTAAACTCTAAAGCTTACTTGAATTTACTAAGGTTCAACCATATTCGGCCCCTAGAACATCAACTGGATTGTAAATATGCTTTAATTTTATTGAACACTCTATTTAATATTTGACAATTAGATTGAAGGCGCGTGATGTTCAATATCAACCCTAGACGGTCAATAATATTACGCAATACGTGATATTGTTCAATATTACTGTTCAATGTTCAATATTATTGTAAGTCTACGAATAATTAAAACTATTGTCTAGCAGCCCGCTAAGGTATCGTGTCTTTCGATTTGAATTCGGAACCCCACAAAGCGTTATGCATGTGACCACTTTTTACATGGCCTTTTCACAACATCAGGTATTCAGCGCACGTACAATAAAACCCTCCGTTGTGAGAAGGGTCCGTCCGCCCGTGCGTAATGTTGTCAAGATTTACACTAAATTTAGAAATGTTCTGTAAATACTATAATTCTTCGTAAGCCACTGAAGGTTTAAATGTTTTTGTATGTTTTTTACGGAGGTAAGAGATGAAATTTTTGCATTTAATTTTGAAATAAAAACATAACGTTAGAATCCGGGAACGATATACGGTATCGCGGCGCGTGTGAAAACAATAGGAGATTTGAGCTTTAGAAGCTTTAAAAACTACTAAACTGATTTTGATAAAGTTTATCGTAAAGATAAGCAAGGACTAAGGATAGCTTGTTACACGCAAAAGTTTATCAAGCTTGGTAAACGTTTATCAGTTTCTCATTTTCAACTGTTATCATTATCAAAAATTGTGAAATTTGTGTCACATTTCCATTTAACATTTCCAAGCTATTTTGTGATTTCTCGTGTTTTGACTAATATAATATTATTTTGATATACGTGTCGCTAGTACTCCTATATTATATTTACACGCTGAATATAGACTTAGGCCTGGCCTAGGTCGTACCTTCTCCATATTCATGAGGCCCCGTCGTATTTCACATTTATTTTGTCAGGTTTAAAATACAACTAGGATACACGAGATTTATGCCCACGCCACACGCTGGGCATACATCATGGCTGATCCTAGCGGGCCTGCTATCTGATCCCAAGGGCGGAATTGGTCTCCGAAATACGATGTAAATTTTGGATGTTTTTAAATCAAAAATCGCTAAAGTCAAAACGGTGAATCGTAGAATACAATGGCAATTCCGAGAAGTTCCGATCGACGGATTAAAATGTCTTCTGTGTCAGATTCAGTGTCTTGTTATTTTAATTATAGTATACACACAAAGAAAATGTTATCTTTACTGTAATTAGGGCTAAACCTCAATTTAAACTGGAATGGAACGGAACGGAAGCGTCAAGTTCACCCCACGACGCGGGAATTGGCGGCGGATAATTCTCGAGAATTCCGCGGAAGACGCGCGTTCAATTTTTTTATCGTGTTTAATTTGTGGGTTATACGGTTGACTTAAAGTTTATTAAGCTATGTACAGTTTTGTTGCAAAAAGTCGCTTCCATTCCATTCCGCGGCGGTGTGAATTGAGCCTAGGAATTTTCGACACTTCAGCCGCCGACTCAATTTGGACTACCAATTTCAGGCAACTGAATCAAGATGAGTAGGTGGCGGAATACAGTATGTGTTAAATTACAATATAAAAATACATAATATTAAATGCGAAAATGTATCTCTATATTACATTTTCACGCCTAAACCACTGAACCGATTATAAGGAAATCTGACAAAGAGATATAAGTTCCAAGAAAGGAATATAAAAGAGTTATTATCATTTAAAATCCCGAATCTCGCCCAAAGTTGCGGACAACTCTAGTTAATAAGGCAATGACAATCTTTAATACAGTATATAATAAGAAGAGAAATAAAAGGATTATTACTACAGGGTTTAGATTAGCATAATACTGGCCTCTAATAACGGTCCCTTTTCACCCTCCGACTTATATTAAATTCCTTTAGAGCTGATATTTATCGGAACACTCCGTACAATATTCAATATAAATCTTTGTTTTTGATATTTGTAAGGAATTTACTAGAATTTTCTTTATTATAGTCTGTTCTGGCAGCATTCAATGAGGTTGTGTGAAGGATATTTAAAAATATTATATGACTAAATTAGCTTTATTATGTCCCCTTTTTTTGAACGCCTCCGTGGTCTAGTGGTATACAGCGCGGCTCTTGACTCGGAGGTCGTGGGTTCGATTCCCGCGTTGGAAACATGTTATTTCCAAGTTTGGTTAGGACAATGCAGGCTGATCACCTGATTGTCTGACAAGTAAGATGATCCATGTGTCGGATGGGTATGTAAAAAGTCGGTCCTGCGCCTGATCTCTCGCCAGTCGTGTCGGTCTTCTGTCCCACTGGGTTATGAGAGTAAAGGAATAGAGAGTGCTCTCGTGTACTACGCACACACTTGGGCACTATAAAATTACTCCTGCGTAGCTGGCCTGGTTTCAATGAAACCGGCCACCGTCTCCGAAACCGGTGTGGGAGCTATTATTATGTCCCCTTTCTGAGTTTTTTTAACCGACTTCCAAAAAGGAGAAGGTTAAACGTTCGTCTGTTTATATTTATTTTTTTTGTATGTTCAACCATAACTTCGCCGTTTATGGACAGATTTTCATGATTCTTTTGTTGTTGTACAGGGTTGAATCCGAAGTTGGTACCACGTTCACAAAAGTGGTGATCTGATGATGGGATCCATGAGGAATCGAGGGGACTCCTTGAAATTTGTATGGGAACATATAGTGGTTTCAATTTTTTCTGAAGTATTTCAGGCATATACTACCAAAAAGTAAGATTTTGCACTAGGATATACCCTGGTTCTGAAGGTACCCAACAGAACTTTTGAATCCTTATAGATACAAGTTTGAGGATGGCTTTATTTAAACTACTCCAAGCAAATCCTACATTATTTGTGCTGAACATAGGCTAAATTTTATTTTGGAAAAAATAGGGTTTCGTAAGATATTTGGGTTATTCGGATGCCAGGTGAAAAAATCAACCAGAAAAGTTACTTATTTTGCGTACGCTGCCGAAACTATAAAAGATAGAACCATAAAATGTTCTAAGTATTGTAGATCTTATATCTACAAAAAATATAATAACAGAACTAAAGTTCTGTTCAGTGACATTCTTTGTATCACCTATCTCCTATATGATATATCTCCTCTATAGACTATAGAGGGAGAGATAGATCTCTATATCTCCTCTCCTCTATTGCCTCATGTAATGTTCATGCGCCTATCTATAGAGATAGGCGCATGAACACTAATTTTATCATTGCTTGATTAACGCCAAGCTTATATTATTAATTATACAGTGATACGAGTATATTCTTGGAGTTGCTTATGCAATTATCTATTCCGAGAGGGCGCTAGGTATATTAACTTTATGGTTCTCATATCATAAATGTGTATCCAGTAGGCCTACCATGAAACTGTTTTGAGACTCAAACATTCGGACGAGAATTCCGCGTCCTGCTCTAACAACGTCATTTCACGTATGTTAGAGTAGGACGCAGCATTCTCGTCCTATTATTTGAGTCTCAAAACAGTTTCATGGTATAAGGCCTGGCTCCAAATTCTCTTAGTAGAATACATTAGTATTTACAGAAAACCTTATAAATTACTTAAATTACTAAAAAGAGTGAAATTATTATTTTTAACAAAAAATGAAAACCGACTTCCAGAGTAAAAAACAATAATAATTATTATTATATAATGAACAAAAAAGTATGAAATAATTCTTACTCTTAATAGTGCCTTATGCAGAATTTTCCTAAACTTCTACTATTTCTGTACACAATCTTCATAATTTTGAAGTCGGTACCAGTCTTTAAAATTAAAAATATTTTGTCTAAGGACTCACCATTCTTAGTACTTACTGGTATCGACTTCAAAATAATGAAGATTGTGTACAGAAATAGTAGAAGTTTGGGAGTATTCTGCATAAGGCACTATTAAGAGTAAGAATTATTTCATACTTTTTTGTTCATTATATAATAATTATTATTGTTTTTTACTCTGGAAGTCGGTTTTCATTTTTTGTTAAAAATAATAATTGACAGGAGTTATTCACCATCGCATATGATTGGCTTGCATCAAATAATTAACTAGTCAACAAATCTAGTGGAAAGATAAAGTCCTGTCAAACTGGGAAACTGGGCTTAGTGGGTTATCAGATTTTGAAAATGTGTCAAACTGATTAAGTTCTTGTTTTTGTTCTAAGTTTAGCTAGGCTACTTGCTTAATGTTTATCTGACAAAGATGATCCGTGATCGGATGGGCATATAAAATAAGCTAGGCGTTCCTGATTATTATGGCTAAACGTATACGGCATTTATAAAGCTGTTTAATAGTATGTGTTTTCGAGAAAGGACACAAATTAAGACACTAAATCTTATCCTTAGCTAAAGCGATCTTTTATTTAAGATAAAGACTTTATAAGGCCACAAAAACACGTGTAACTGAGAAAAACAGGCCTCCGGCAGATGAGCCCGTCAAGGTCAAAAACGTTGAAAATGTCTAAGCCCTTTGGCGGTTGTAAATATACTCCAAGTCGGCTTTGATCCTGAAAAGTAGACACAAATCATTGAGGATTATTGACAGAATCGCGCGAGCTAAATTATATCGGGCTAGCTGTTCCGCGTGACTTTGCGCGCTAAATAAAATACTGCAGGACCCGTGAGTTTTTCTGGTATGAATCTGCAATAATACATACTTTATTTTTAATATTATAAATGAGAAAGTGTGTCTGTCTGTCTGTTACCTCTTCACGTCCAAACTGCTGAACCGATTTTGCTGAAATTTAGTATGGAGATACGTTGAGTCCCGGGAAAGGAAATGGGATACTTTTTATCCGGAAAAAATGTACGGTTCCTGCGCGATAAACGAATATTGGTGGAACGGAGGTACGAGCGTCATTTAGCATTATGATAAAGGGCATAATACGGTAATTTTATCCCGGAAAGTAACTCACTGAGGCCACCATAGTTGAAAAGACGAAGAAACATTCCGTATTGAATTTAAAATAAGAAAGAAACAGACAAACACATAATATCAAAGACAGATAGGAGTTTTGGCGGGCATGTGAAAGAGTGCCGTTGTGTTTTAGTATTGTTTTCCTAAAATTGTATTAAGTGGGTTTTAATGTGTAATATAATTGTTAGAATATTAACCATTAGAATATATTCGTCATCATGCACAAGTGTAGGATAGTGGTACAACTTGGTAACGTGTTATTTTGTGATCCCTGCTAAACTCCATTGAAAGTTTCAGTAAAACGTCTACCACTTTACTGAATCGACCAACTTGAGTTCTTGACTGCATTGACTTCTATTTAGACGTTGATTATACTGTACTCGGCGAAACATGGCGGTAGCGCTCATTGACTCCCTGTCAAAAACTTGTCATTTTCTATATACTTAATAATAATAAACCGCGATGGACAATGAAGAGTCAGATGTCGTCAATCGCGGCTTTGTATAGAAAATGACAAGTTTTTGACAGGGAGTCAGTGACCGTACCGCCATGTTTCGCCGAGTACACTATAGACTTTGGACCTGGCGACATAGAAAAACGATGATGAAACTTGTTTACAAGAATATTGTATTCCCACCACTTGACACTCGCCATGGTTATATATTATGACCGTAGTGCTTTAATAAGAAAAAAATAAACAAATACACATACACTTTCGTTTTCCTTATTATTACTATTTCTATAGATAGATTATTTTAAATGCCAATTGTTTTTTATTTTATTATAGAGCTTTTATCTATACTTATAAAATTACATGTCCTGACTGACTGACTGATTCATCATCGCTGAGCAAAAACCGTTAAAGTTACAGCCACGAAATTTGGTGAGTGGTTGTTTTATTGAGTAGACATCCACTAAGGAAGGAATCTTGAAAATTCTACCCCGAAGGGGGTGAAATAGGGGTTGAAAGTTTGAATGAAAGTCCTTCATTTCCACGATCATTTCTTGAGTTAGAAACATGAAACTGTATTTTTGGGTCACTGATTTAAAATGAATGGATGCGTGTTTAAGCGTTTTTGAAAATTCTACTTCCAAGGGGGTGAAATAGGGGTTTTTAAATGAAATTCCATCATTTCTTAAGCTAGAAACATAAAAGTTTATTTTTGGTCTGCTGATTAAAAATGAATGGATAGGTATTTAAGCGTTTCTGGTAATTCTACCCCTAAAGGGGTGAAATTGGGGTTGAAAGTTTCAATGAAAACCCGTCATTTATTGAGTTAGAAACATAAAAGTTTATGGACGTTTGCGTTTGACGTTTGCTTAAATAGGATCCCGTTTTTACCCTTTGTATAAGGAACCACAAAAAGGGGAAAACTATCCATCTTTGTTATTATACTATGTTAACGCGGACGAAGTCGCGGGCAACAGCTAGTAAGTTAATATTTCAGGAATGGATTAACATAGATGCCTATGATACCGTGTAACAACGAAAAAATAATTCATATTTGCCATCTCGCTCGGATTAAATCTTTTACAAAAACAAAATCACATATTTGTACGAAATTGTATTATCTCGATGCACTCGCTACATAATCAGAGCCCTCTTGTATTACCATAGCCCAGTGCTTCTCAACCTTTTTTATGAAGTGACGGCATGAAAAAATATGTTGCGACCCCCGCCCTTTGCTAAAAAATATTACTAGATTACCCGGTGAACTTGGTATTAGTCCCCTTCTAAGTATTAAGGGGACCTGGACCCGGACCCGGTCCCATCGAAATTCTCATAAATACGTAATACCAAAATCATTTTTTCATACGAAAATATTTAACAAGTTTGAGTTATTTTTCAACTTAAAATAGTAATTACCTAGCACTGCACCTGCTTCCTATTCCTGCTATGAGAAAATGATTTTGGTATTACGTATATATATGAGAATTTCGATGGCACCCGGCCTCTTAATAATATAAACCTCCCCTGAATCAATTCAGCTCTAGTTTTAGTGAGACTAACAAAAACTACTTAAGGCATGTTTCACCACTTCCTGATAAGTGTCAGATACGCTATCACCAACTTGACTTGAGAGTATGGAGAATTTGTCAAATAATTTGTGGATAGCCTATCCGGCACTTTATAAGGAAGTGGAGAAACAGGCCCTTATTATTTATGTTTTTATTAAAACAATTTTTTCGACCTCTACGCGCACGTCGAGACCTCCCATAGGGTTTCGATCCACAGGTTGAAAAACACTGTCATAGCCCTCTAAACATCCTCGAATTTGCATCGAAACGAGAGCAAAAACTCCTGGGGCCCTCATTAGGGGAGTCTTTTGTCTAATTCTGTTGCCTCCATTTTGTCTAGATCGTTGTTTTATTTCGTTTCTGTATGTTGCAGATTTGTATACATAAAGATCGGATGAGAGTGGAAGATATATCTATCTAGATCGGATGAGAGTGGAAGATAAATCTCCTATCACGATGTTTGTCCGCGATGGATTCCTAAACTACTTAACCGATTTTAATGTTGTTTTTTTTTAATGTGTGCTTTTTTCCAACTTGAGAGATAGGATAGGATAGCTTAGATCTTCAATAATTTTAGTCGCAATTTTATTTTATTGCAAATTATTTGTCTATAAAGAACGACCATTGTTTATGGGACGCGGGTCACGGGATAGCGATGGACGTTGCCATGGTGGCATACTTATTTAGCCACTAATTCAATAAAATAATACGGGCGATATACTTTATATGATATGGCAAAGAAACGTTTGCCGGGACAGCTAGTTACATAATATAGATATTATTATGGTAACACAAGTAACGCTCGTACGTTCAATAGAACGTACGAGACCTTGCCTGCAAAATGGCGCGAGAATCGTACAATTTCCACCATAAAAACCCACTCACATCTCTCACATGTACTCACACTCTTAATCCTATCATTCTGTTTCCACCACTACCACTTTGTACCGTCAGGGAGACTGATTCAGTTAGTCTGCGTGTCTTGACTTGACACAACCTAGCTAAACTACATAATATTATTACTAGCTGTCCCGGCAAACGTTGTTCTGCCATATAAAGTATTTCGCCCATATTATTTTAAACTAACTAAAATATAAGTGTTGCACCAGGCAACTTTCATCGCTATCCCGTCGCACAAACAACGGTCGCCGTCAGTCTCGAGTTGTAATAATTTACTAATAAATTATTTATTCAATAAAAAACAATCAATATAAAAATTTGCCACCAGCCGATTCTCAGACCTACTGAATATGCATATAAAATTTGGTAAAAATCAGTTATGTCGTTTCGGAAGAGTACGGTAGCTAACATTGTGACACGAGAATTTTATATATAAGATTAAACGATTTCTCTGATAGAGCAATGACCCAGTAGGATCCATTAGATCTATGTTTTATTGCAGGTACGCTTAAATAGGCAAAGATTTTTTTCTTGGCAACACCTTCTTCCCAAAACCTCAGGAGCACAAGCTGTACACATCAGATATTCTGAGCGCGCATTTTTCCCACTCTACATTTCCGCAGAACAAACTCGGGGACATCGGAATGCCGTGCTTGTCCTGCTTTATTACATTTGGTGCATGTCATAAGAGATAGCGATTTCATCCATCTTAAAACATTATGGTCCACTTTAATACTTAGTAAAAAAAATCGTATATTTTAAATACACTACTGAACGTAAAGGATACGATACAATGCATTTATTTAAATTATTATTATAATTTGATCTTTTATGGTTTAAGCTAGCTTACTTAGAACATAATAATATTTTTCGTTGGCCCTAACTGGAGTCTAGATGCATAAACCGTATCAATAAGCCATTATTTATACGGTTAATGCATAATATGATCCACAATGACAACTTCAGGAAGCATAATAAGTGACGCAATATGACTTACTACAGCGTGCCAATAATAATACTTCTCAGTACATTAATTAAAATGCAATCCAAGCTGGTCATCAAATTCGCCAATCGCCTGTAACTTACATCTGTTTAAAGTTGCATGAGCCAGTGGCAGAAAAGTATTCTGAAACTATTTCCCTTTGTTTATAAACGCTTTATTTTGAATATTACGAACTTATCTAATAACTACTACGGTACGGTACGGAACGTATATTTCATTTAAGTTTTGTAAATGTTCGATTTTTAAACAAACGTTATTATTTCTTTAGAAGTGGTCCAAGTTCTTTTGTGATATATTTTTCTTGTGTCGTTCATTTTATGAACAAGGCTGTTTCTGTTTAGTGCTTGTATTGTATGAATGCTATGTGTTACGTCTCACTAGGTAATGGACAATAAAACAACACTTTTCAGTAAGTAGGTAAACACAGGCCAACTTGGAACGTCCGCCCCGCTCGGCAGTTAGCAGCGAAGTGACGCGTCGCCCCGCCCGTTGAGCCGTGCTACCGGTTTATTATTTTAACTAAACATCACATCTCTCCTTTTTCATAATAATTTAAGAACATATTATTAGTTATTCAATAAAGATACAAAATAACTCTTAAGTGACTTAACTAAAGAACTTCTTTATAAATTAATATTGTTAAAGAATAACTTTAAGATAATAACACACATAAAAATTTAAGTGTAAATAAATCATATGAACGAAACAATTTTATAATATTACGAGATCATTAATATAACAAATAGTTATAAATCATAAGAAGGAACACATTATAAATCATAATAAGATACATTATAATCATCTAAGTTAGTGCTTACAGTATATTGACTAAGTTCTTGTTCGACCAGTTACTAAACATTTTCATTTAACCATCTTAAAATGCATATTTGATTAAAAGAATAATTATTGCAGTGTACAGGTCGAGCAACAACTTTGTCAATTTACTCTATTTCATTATCATCAATAACTTTCCATTGACCTTCCACTTTCTTTAAATGTACAATATTCCTTCTATATTCTTGACCTGTATCCTCGTTCCTCACGTTTATATCGCTTCCTTCAGCACTTACTACAGTATGTGGTGTTGGATTGAATTCGGGTGTGAGCTTATTTTCTTTTATCAGGTTTTTTACATACACTCTTTCTCCAACTGCCAATTCTCTGTCTACAGCCTTCCTTTTCCTATCTTCTAATAATTTACTTTTTTCCTTTTTTTCTTTATCTCTATCCCTTATTTCCCCATCATAATTGTTTTCCAGGTCATCTAAAAAAGGTAATTTATCCCGGAATTGTCTTCCGTAGAACAACTCGGACGGTGATTTACCTGTTGAGGGATGCGGAGTGCTATTATACATAACTAGATATTTAAGTAAATCATCTTTCCAATCAGATTTTTGACACTGACTAATTCTCAACCGTTTAAGAATGTCTCGGTTCTGTCTTTCGACTTCGCCGTTTTGCTGTGGCCAGTAAGGTATAGTATTAAAAAGTAGTATTCCTTGATCTGAACAGAAAGTTTTAAATTCCTGACTAGAAAACTGCCTGCCATTATCAGCTGTTATACTAACTGGGTTTCCAGTCCGTGAAAAAATTTTCTTTAATACTTTTATAGTGTCTTGCGAAGATATAGATCGCATAACTTCAATCTCTTTGTATCTGCTATAATAATCAATTATAACAAACAGATAATCTCCGCTCGGTAATGGCCCTAAAAAGTCGACTGCTGTATCAACCCACGCTTTCAACGGAAGTTCTCGTCTTTTCATGGGTACTGGTGGATCAGGAGCTGAGACAATTGTGCAGCCCTTGCAGCTTTTAACTGTGTTTTCAGCATCTTTGTCCATCTTGGGCCACCACACTTTAGTTCGCAATCTAGCCTTCATGTTGACGATACCTGGGTGGCCTTCATGAGCAGCTGCGAGAACGCTTTTACGTAATTTGGTGGGAATAACTATTTTGTTACCTCTTAATAAAATGCCATTGTGCAACCAGAGTTCGTGCTGAAATAATTTGTAGTGACTAACTGCAGCATCCCAATTATCATTTATTAAAGCATCCTTGACTAATTTAAAGTTTTCATCGTCATTTGATGCTTCAATAATTGATTTTAGTGTCAATGCTACAGGTCGCGCGTATTCAACAATCTGGTTTACATGGTACTCATCTTCTGACGAATTATCATTATTTATAGGACCCGTGCAAAGACGTGATAATGGATCCGCTACATTCGACTTACCGGGTTTGTAAATAACTTTATAGTCATATGCTTGTAATCGAAGCACCCATCTTTCGATACGAGCACATGGTTTCGATCTCGTGCCAAATATGACTTCAAGAGGCTTGTGGTCTGTAACGAGCTCAAATTTTTTGCCATATAGATACATATGAAAATGCTCAATTGCCCAGACCAAAGCTAATGCTTCCTTCTCCGTCTGACAATATCGCTTCTCAACGTCTGTCAGACTTTTATTGCCAAAAGCTATAATTCGAGGTCCTTTGTTATCATATTGGATCAGTACACCACCTAAACCAACAGGACTTGCATCGGCAATTACTTGGGTACGATCTTTTGGGTCATAGTAACCTAGTGTTGGAATTTTTGATAAACTATTTTTTAGCTTTTCAAAAGCTTCTGACTGTTCATTTTGCCAAAAAGGAGTTATATTAGCTTTTTTATGAACTTTTTGTCGAAGTAACTGTCGAAGAGGTTCCGTCAAAGTTGATAAATTTGGTATCCATTTTCCGACAAAATTTATCAACCCTAAAAAGCTTTGAATTTCTTCGACAGTTTCCGGTGGCCTAAATATTTCTATTGCTTTAATATATTTGTCTAGTGGCTTAATGCCTGATGATGAAAGCTCGTGACCAAGAAATTGTATTGTCTTTGCGTTAAAAACGCACTTGTTTTTATTTAAGAGAACATTGTTGTCTTTGAGTACATCGAGAACATGCTTAAGTCTGTTGTCATGTTCTTGTTTATCACGTCCAAATACAACAATGTCATCTATAAAATTTACAACTCCCTCACATGGCAGCAACATCTTTTCCATAATTTTCTGAAAATGTTCAGGCGCACACGATATTCCAAACATTAACCTTTTGTACCGATAGAGACCTTTGTTAGTAATAAAGGTAGTAATGTTTCTACTAGATTCTTTGAGTTCTATATGATGAAAAGCATTTTTAATGTCTAATTTTGAAAAATATGTTGCTTTACCAAATTTGGGAATCAATTGTTCCATGGTCGGCAAAGGATGATTTTCTCGAATTATGGCTTTATTAGCAGCACGCATGTCAATACAAATACGCACTTCATTATCAGGTTTAAGGACTGGAACCATCGGAGAAACCCAACTACTTGGCTCATTAACGGGTTCAATTATGTCCATTTCTACTAATTCGTCTATTTTATTATTTATTTTTAATTCCAAAGGAATTGGAACTCGTCTGTATGGTTGACAAACAGGAGGTACTGTTTTATCAATAGCAATTTCGAGCTGAACATTTTTGAGCTTTGGAAATGGTTTTTGTTCCAAGGAATTCACATCTAAACCTAATTTTAAAACTTTTAAGGAAATCGCTGTATCTTTGCCTAAAAGATTCCTGGAACCGTTTTTAATAACATAAAATTTTGCGATTGAGGACTTTGGACCAATTTTTATGTTTGCATCAAATGAACCTAATACTTGTAGTGGTTGTTCAGCACCGTAAGCTACAAAAGTTTTGTCGACAGATTTTTGTTGGTTGAAAACAGTAACATTAGATTTTTTCATATGTTCCCAGGTTCTGTCGTTAATTATATTAGACTTACTACCAGAATCTATTAACATTTTAATATTAATTCTACCTACCTGGCAGTCAACAGTAGTGTCATCATCCATATTGAAAATATAGTCCACCGATGTAGGTTCTTTACTTTTGTCAGTTTCCAGTTTAGATTTTTTAGATTTTCTGTCGTTTAATGAAAAATTAGCACCTCCTTTTCTTTTATTGGCCCTTGTTCTGCAATGTTTCTGAAAATGACCTCTAAATCCACATTTTATGCAGTTAGCACTTATTGCAGGGCAGGAACTACTATCACTTTTATGATTTTTACTGCCACATCGACAGCAGGTATCATTTTTAGGCTTATAAGATTGTATTTTATATTTTGTGTCAATTTTGTTAAGATTGGAACCTAATACGCTTTTGCTCTGTTTATCGTGGAAATCGGTTAATTGTCTTTCAACAGTTTCTAAAGAATTTGCTTCAGCGATAATTTTTTCGATCGTAGCTGCATCACCGAGTGTTAAAATATTCTTTCTTAATTGAGTAGAATTACATTTCTCAGTAATTTGGTCAATTAGACTTTCGTCCTCTCGAGCAAAATTACATTTTGAACTTTGTTGTCTGAGCCGGATCAAGAATTTGTCAAATTTTTCGTCAGGTTCTTGTTTCATTAAACGAAAGATGTGCCTCTCGAATAAGTAACTCTGCTTTGGTGAAAAGTACTCATCAAGTTTTTTAATCGCAACACCATATACATCACACTCGTTGGAATCGGTTACGTGTGATCCGGGAATATTGAAATGTATGTCTTGTAAAGCCATGCCACCAGAATGTAGTAATATAGCACGTTTCTTTTTATGGTCATCTATGTTGGACGCTATAAAATATATTTCTAGGGCACGTTTCCATCTTTCCCATCGCAAGCCTATAGAGTGAGGTTCACCCTCGCAATCAAATGGTTCTATTGTCGGAACTGTAATTTGTGACGTCATATTGGACGATCTGTAAGTAAGGGAAAAACGAATATAATGTAATGGGCAAATTCTAAAAATTTTTTAACTATTAAATGTAAATGATTAAGCATTAACAATGATTCTATGTAAGCATTAATTTATTAGCTATTAATTAAGGAATGTTTATTATATTAATAGGTATAAAAGTTTTTAGTGTTTTAAATGAGTAACAAAAAGTGTCTATTTAAATGAATATAATAGCATAATATCAGCTGTTTATCAGTAATCCATAATTGAATGAATTGTCATGTACATAATATTTTATTATTATCACTAATTAACATGTTTGGTAAACTGTACTTTGTATTATTGTGATTTGTGAAGCGCAAGTTGAATCATATTATCTATATTAGATAACGATCGATTGCGATAAACAGATGCAAAACTGGTTGTAGCCCGAGCGTAACTTGTATTCAATCTTAACCATTTGTGACAATTAGGTATTACGATGTTTGTTGACCCACTTTTAAATATTATATTATTTCTTCAACTACTTGAAGAATACTTTATTTAAACGGGTAGGTACATAATAATATATCATGTTAACAAAATTATTCCTTTAGCTGGAACTATGATCGAATATATCGATGGCACAGGGTAGGTAGGTACATAATCATATCATGTTAACTAAATTATTAATTTAGTTGGAACTATGATCGAATATATCGATGGCACGGCAAATAGCATTTTACAGACAGTTATACATATTGTGATGGTCATAAATTGGATTTGAATGTGAAATAAACTTTGCAAGTTTATTTACAATAAACATTTTGAGGTTAAGCGATATTATGCGTATGCGCGGAAGTAACATATTATCTATTGTACAAATGATTAAACAGTGTTATAGACGAGAAACCGAAATTCTTTTCACAGTGTTTTAAATGATTGCGCATGCACATACTATTACGCTACTCTCCTCTTTTTTTTATTTTTTATTTTGACCAACTTCTGTAAGGCATTTAAATATTTTATAATTTACTTACTGCACTTTTACTCGTCGCCAATGTTACGTCTCACTAGGTAATGGACAATAAAACAACACTTTTCAGTAAGTAGGTAAACACAGGCCAACTTGGAACGTCCGCCCCGCTCGGCAGTTAGCAGCGAAGTGACGCGTCGCCCCGCCCGTTGAGCCGTGCTACCGGTTTATTATTTTAACTAAACATCACACTATGTGTTTGAGAAACAAAATGTCTTCAGGCGCTTCGTTGCGCAACGTATTTTGAATCCTATCAATTAAAATTTTGCTTTGCGTTGGAAGTAGATAAAGTTCAATTTCGAATGACTCCGGTATCGTTTAGGTTTCGTCCTAAATCAATCCTCAGTGTCTTCAAAAAGCCATTAAAATCGCAGAACACATTATAAACGCATAAACGATCGCGAATCAGATATGAATCGAAATGCAAATTCAGGGATCTAGAGCTTTACCGACTGCGGCATAAAATGTCGATTATGTTTGACCTCGACTGGAGATCCATGATCCTATGTTTATACGCCCCAGTAGAATATTTTTATAGTCACTCGGGATATGTTTATTCAATTTTATACTATAAATGTTTGTGTTGTGGTTCGAGTGGAATGTTGGTTTTTTGCTAAATGACTGGAAAAAAAATTCTAAAGTTAAACTTAAGAAAATATCTACCTTTTAGTGATACTTGAGAATTTAGGGAATGCATCCAGTTGTTCCAATGTTTTTGTAGCCATACCTGAAACAAACCAAAGTAAAAAATTAATATTTACTGAAGTACATCACAATTTTCCAGTTTAAAAAACATTACATAATATAAATCAAGTTACGTTACATCACACTATTCAAATTGATGAAGGACAACACTTGCCTTTTATATTTAACTGTATAAGTATTTATTCTATAATATATATTCTATAGTAATAGATTACTCAAATAGACAGATTATGAATTGCCTAGGGGTGCATGTTAGACTGCAACACAATATAGAGATATGGGATGGAGACGTGTCAAAGTATATTTCAGTCGGATATCGGTTACTGTGCACACTATACGCTATGCATACTCTGATATTATAAATGCGAAGTGTGTCCATAAATAGTCTCATCTCCTCTTTACGCTCAAACCGCTGAACCGATTTTGCTGAAATGTTGTATAGAGATACTTTGAATCCCGGGAAAGAACAAAGGATATCCCAATAATCTTAATGAGGTCACTTTTAGTGATCAAATCAAATCAAAATTGCTGCTCTTTGGAAATAGCAGAAAACTTTGACTTGTAAGAAAAATTCAAGAAAAGATACCGTTAAATCTAGTTTTCATGCGGTTCAAGTAGTTGTTAGTTGTTACAGTTTGGTGCAACTTCAACTAGAAGTTATATTTTGACAGGTTTTAGGCAAAGAATAAAAGGAACAGAAAAACAACGGGCTCCTGCCTACTTCTCGCTGGGCTACTGCCTACTTCCCAAACAGGTCTTCTCGCCGGGTTAGTTCCCGAACCGGTGGTAGGCACCAGTCGTATCAACGTTCAGAAAAGATTTGAAAAAATTATACTCTGAATAAAAAAAAATTGAGTTTGAGGTGGTAGATCAACAAGTAAGTTCTAAAAATATTTCATTACGCACGGCACAATGCCACGTACGATATTCCTCCAAAATAAATCAGCACAGCTACAAATTCCAATCCTAAGCACCATAATGACGCAATTATGACTCCTAATAGTCTCTAAGTGCACTCCAATTGCTTGTGGTTTGGTTCCGTTTTCCTATCTCGAATATCTGTAATAATAGTTATACCTACTCACTGTCGATTATTAGTAATTTCGTGTAATTTTCCTAGCAAATGTGTTGCAATAATTAACCAATTAAATATTTTTAATTTTTAATTAAAATTTTCTTGTTTTAAGTTTTTATTTGTAGTTTAAATAACACTATAATTAGTATCCGATCGAATGTTCGGTTTCGGTTGAGTTTCGGTAAAAACACGAGTTTCGGTTTAGTTTCGTTTTCGGCGGCAAACTTGCCGAAACTACGACCGAAACCGAATGTGCATTCGGGAGTTTCCGCGCTGTTATCGGTCATGTTCGGCGCGTTGAATAAGTGAAAGAATCCGATCAGAGCCAATGTCGTGATTCGCTCGCTTGTTAAACTGTTTGTTTGCTGTTCTACTCAACTACAATAGCGTCTTTAGCAAAAGGAGAAGGGCTTTGGGATGCCCACGATAAATGTACTTGTCAATAGAAACCTCAGGTGAGGATGACAGTGATTGTTTATCACAAGTTAAGCAATAATACCTATTGTGATTGTGATATTAGTAACTATGTGATTTAAGGCGGAATTATAGGCGACTGACATTTTAGAATTTGAGACAAACTAGCTCAATAGATGGCGCTCGAAAGGTACATATTTACATATCAAGCCGTAGTCGATTTTAGTATTTTCAGAAATAATGTGATCACGTGGTAAACTCGACATACAGAGTAATGATTAACAGAGAGGCCATGTTCACAACTTATGCATAACTTGATAAACGAAATCTTTAATGAATTTTGTATTATAATAAAATGATGTATTTATAGATGTTTAAATATGATGTTTGTTCTGTACTCACGAACATAAAAAAAGTATTTCCTCATAATAATACATATACAAATTACAATGTATAACAAAATAAATGTATTACCCATATACTGTATAGTTCATCGCAAATGTTTATGATATTGGCGTATTTTCCATAGAAACATTGGAATTCAAAAGCAACTCTTTTAACGCTGCTACTTTCATAGTGAACTTTATATAAGGGACACATACATATCCCAAAGTATTAATGCCGAAGTAGATTTAAAATTCGTTAAAGTAGATTCAAAATTTCTTAACTAGAATAAAACAGCTCGCTTACTGCTGGGAAATAGGGAGCTTATTTTATGACCTCAATGAGAACTTTGTGCTTGGGTTTATTGCAATAGCTTTAATTAATAAGATGTAGGGTGTAAGCCCCATGATGATCACTTATATTATTATTTTTAACAAAAAATTAAAACCGACTTCCAAGGTAAAAACAATACTTAATAAAATTAATATGAACTAAAAAGTATTAAATAATTTTTACTATCTAATAGTGCCTTTTTCCGAATTCGGCTAAACCTCAATTATTTCTGTACTCAATCTTCATTATTTTGAAGTCGGTACCAGACAGCTGAATCTTCAGTCCTCTGACAGAATATTTGAAACTTTTGGAACTGGCACCGACTTCAAAATTATGAAGATTGAGTACAGAAATAGTTGAGGTTTAGCCGAATTCGGAAAAAGGCACTATTAGATAGTAAAAATTATTTAATACTTTTTAGTTCATATTAATTTTATTAAGTATTGTTTTTACCTTGGAATTCGGTTTTAATTTTTTGTTAAAAATAATAATAATTTCACTCTTTTTAGTTACACTAGTGACTAGTAGGTAAACCTTCGCGTATATTTTACGTATCTTATTACAATTTGTTAAGAGTCACAATTCACACTCACAAAATAATATATTATCAGTGAAGTGAACATAATATTGTGTTAAGTAATTTAACAATTCTAATGCATCAAGCCCCAAGCGGTCACCGGCGATTGCGATAACAATAGAAAGGCTATTGTGTCTCGTTTTTCCGCGATCGAAGGATCTATCAGATAAAATATTGTATAAACTTGCATAGGATGTAGCGTAGCTACTCATAATATATAATATTATCATAATTATTGACAGCTGTTCTTGTAAATTGTTATCAAGAATTCAATTTCAAATCGATACTTAGTGCGCCATCTATCGATTAATAAGTATAACTAATTAAAAAGACACTTAATGACTTTGTTTTGATTAAATACTCTTTTTAAAATAACTTTATTTTAATTCTATTTGTCTATAAAAAAATTTAAAGTAGTTAGTAAAATTTTCGATCTGTATGCGCGTCGATGCCGTCGCCTCCGCGGCGCTGACCACCGTGTATTAAACAAACAGTACATAATAATTATTATTATTAGTATATCCATACCTATGCCTTGTACTATTATCTATTCTGTGCCATGAGACATTGGTGACCTTAATACGACGTGGCCTTAATACGAATGATGATGACGATGATGATGATGATGATGATTATGATGATGAATATGAATTGCATAGTAGCATATGCTTTCAGTTCTTAAAATAACGCCGAAACTCCCAAACGTGTATCTATAAGGAGTCAGGAGTTCTCTCAGCATCTTCGCAACCATGGTTTATCTTGACCCAATATTTGACTTTTTGGTAGCATATTCTTCGTACACTTCACATAAAACCAAAATCACCATATGTTTCCATATAAATTTCGAGGAGTTCCCTCGATTACTCCTGGATCCCATCATCAGGTCACCACTTTTGTGAACATGGTACCAAATTGGAGTGAAACCAAATACAACAAAACAAAAATTTCGAAAATCGGTTCACAAACGGCGGAGTAATCGTTGAACAAAAAAAAAAAATATCCACAGCCGAACATATTATAACCTCCTCGTTTTTTGGAAGTCGGTTAAATATCACCTGGAATCAATATACCCACACCCTCCACAAGTTCAAAAACGATAACTCTACTTGCAGTAAAGGTAACGTTTTTGTTTTCATAATAATAATAAATTCATTATACTTATGCAGATCATATTCATATATTCTTAGTCATTTTAAATTTTTAGGAATCTGTTCCCAAAAGAGATATCCGTTTGTCTGTCTCCAGGGTGTATTTCAAGTAAACTCGGTAGCTAGAGAACTTAAATTATCAAGAATATTTTATTATTTTTGCTGTCACCAATCACCATAACAACAAAATATAGAAACAAAATATTTAAATGAATATTAAGAGGTCTGAAATATTCAAAACAAAAATACAATTTTTAGGCCTTTTCTCCTCGACATTAATAATGACAACCGGTAGCGGGTAGGTGTTTGAAATATTTACGAAATGTGTATCTTATTAAATTTAAACTTTCATAATAATCTATACTAATATTAGAATAGTCTGTCTGTTACCTTTTCATGCCGAACCATTTTTTATGAAATTCGGTGAAGAACGGACGAAGGATACTTTTTGGTCCGGAAAAAATTACGGTTCCTGTACATTGCATCAAATTGTCGTGAGTAAAGAATTAATAATAGCATAAATGCAATGTCTTTAGTTTTAACTTTTAAATGCCGTCGCGATTTTTATTCATAAAATATATTTTTATGATAAAATCAAATAAAGTTTTAGGGCATTTCATTTCGATCACATTATTTTTCTTAAAGAATTTAGAATCCTTAGTTATTTCCTCCCGAGGTGCACCAAAATCATGGTGTAGTACTTTTAAAATTTAAATGCCGTCGCGATTTTTGTTCATAAAATATATTTTTTTGATTAAATCAAATAAGGTTTTAGGGCATTTCATTTCGATCACATTAGTTTTTCTTAAATAATGTAGAATCCTTAGTTATTTCCTCCCAAGGTGCACCAAAATCATGGTGTAGGTATCTTCAAAATATCTAGATCCATCCGCATGATAATAATATTATTTTTACGATTTCTTGTGCAGATTTTATTACTCCAGCGCTAAGCCCTTTCAAATAATTTCCCCCGTTTTTTTCACATTCTCCTATTAGTCTTAGCGTGATAAAATATAGCCTTCCTCGATAAATGGGCTATCTAACACTGAAAGAATCATCAAAATCTGTTGCGTAATTTTAAAGATTAAAGGGAACAAAGGGACATGACGGAAAAAAAGCGACTTTGTTTTATAATAAGTATAGAAAATGGATCTTCAAATGTGTTAGTCGCGCTAAAACTCGAAAACGGCTGAACGGTTTGGGCTGATATTAGTCTTAAAATATTCGTAGGAGTCCAGGGAAGGTTTTAAAGTGACACGTAGTTCATTGGGATAGCTAGTATATAAAAAAATGGATTTACAAATGTGTAAGTCGCGCTAAAACTCGAAAACGGATGAACCAATTGGGCTGATTTTAGTCTTAAAATATTCGTAGAAGTCTGGGGAAGGTTTTAAACTGTTTTAAAGTGACACGAAGTTCACCGGGACAGCTAGTCTTCTTATATATAAAAATGGATTTTCAAATGTGTTAGTCGCGCTAAAACTCGAAAACGGATGAACCAATTGGGCTGATTTTAGTCTTAAAATATTCGTAGAAGTCCAGGGAAGGTTTTAAAGTGACATAAAGTGTGTCTGTCCGTCTTTCTGTCTGTTACCTATTCACGCCCAAATCACTAAACCGATTTTGCTGAAGTTTGGAATGGAGATACTTTGAGTCCCAGGAAAGTCAAGGAGGAGGGAAAGACAAGGGATACTTTTTATCCAGAAAAAAATGCACGGTTCCGCGCGATAAACAAATTTTGGCGCAACGGAGTTGCGGGCATTATCTAGTTATTCATTATACGAATGGTAGACAGAGACTTTGTCGACCGTACGCCCATGTTGATGATACTAAAAATCTAAAGGTTGAAGTTTTATTTCGTCCCTGAAGTTTACTAGTTAATTACAAGTTAGCTTTGACGCCGTTTATTTACGTTGTTTATATTTCAAAATCTAAAACAGTTTTATGCAGTTTTTACACAGTTTACCCTGTTACTTTCAGGACGAGTTTGCACGTCAGACATGATATTGTAACTTTCAGATTCGCGTTCAGTAAAATGTTATTAGAAAATCAAAAGATAAATTTTCGCCTTAGATTTTTTGTTGTGTTTTTCTTCTATTAATAGGCTTGTAAACACAGTATGAAATTCACCGGAAGAATAAAAACATTTTAATTATTTTAAATATTTAGGTCCTTCATAGGACCACAATTTTCCACTAAAAGTCCTTTTTTGTTGACCATAAGTTTTGTCCACACTGTGCCTGTTTCTGTTCGTCAAGGGCATGCGTTATAGCGCAGTCAACAGCAAACGTAAGGCATGCTCGCGACGCATGACCTCTGACCGTATCCAAAAAACAAAAATGACAATGTTTGACGCGAACTGTAGTTCAGCTCTTTATAATCTCAATTACTTATTTAAACGCTATCGGACTGAATATTAATATTTATTTTACTCTTTACTCATTAGTCATTACTCATTACTCATTAGTCATTACGCACACAATTCACAGTACACAAAATTTTCTCTACAAAAGTCATCATTTTAGAATATCACATTTCAAATACAAAGAAAAATAAACTTGCAAAAACGTTAAAAACGTTTTAGACAATGGGGCACTCCACGCCAAGTGGACCGAAAAAATAGTCGATGTCTCCGATTTTGATAATATTTGGATATGTTATACCTACACGTGTTATAAATACGTGTGCCAAATATTTTTGTTATATAATTGCTGGATTAAGAATTATGGGACTTTGAAACGTCACTTTTCTATTCGGCACTCAATGCTTCAAAGACGATTATATATTGAAAAAATTATATATTTGAATACTTAAACCACTGAACTTATTACTCCATTTAATGAGCTTTATAATTGCATTTTCTAAAACAGAAAAAATATTTTTTTTCTTTGAAAAAAAATGCAAATCAATTTTTTTTTCTTGATTTTCTCAAAGAGGGACCATTTTGATTTTGTTCATATTTTTTGTATAAATAGCTAACATTCTATAGAACATTCTTGCACTACTTCTATAATGGGCCGCGAAGTGGATTAGGAGCTAGATTGAAAATACTGCCGAAGGGTGGCGTCCAGCGCCATACTGTACTATCGTCAGAAATCGCGAAGTAGTGGAAATTGCCAAAAAACTTTGAATTTGGTGCGGGGAAACGTATCCTTAGATAAGATTTTTAAAGAGTAACATAATTAAAAAAATATATAAAAAAAAATTACAAAAAAAAATTTTTTCACGAATTTTTTTTTCTTGCAAACCTATCTTGTCTATTACTCTTTCAAAAATCTATTGAATGTTACTTTTTACTACATTAAAATTGATGTTATTTGCCAATTTCCACTATGTAGTGATCTCTGCCCATGGTACAGTATGGCGCTGGACGCCACCCTTCGGCAGTATTTTCAGTCTAGCTCCTAATCCACTTCCCGGCCCATTATAGAAGTAGTGCAGGAATGTTCTATATAATATTAGCTATTTACACAAAAAAATATAAAAAATCAAAATGGTCCCTCTTTGAGCAAATTAAGAAAGAAAAAAAAATGCATTTTTTTCCAAAGAAAAAAATATTTTTTTGTTTTCAAAAATGCAGTTAGAAAGCTCATTTAATGGAGTAACAAGTTCAGTGGTTTAAGTATTCAAATATATAATTTTTCAGTCTATAATCGGTTTTGAAGCATTGAGTGCCGAATAGAAAAGTGACGTTTCAAAGTCCCATAATTCTTAATCCAGCAATTATATAACAAAAATATTTGGCACACGTATTTATAACACGTGTAGGTATAACATATCCAAATATTATCAAAATCGGAGACATCGACTATTTTTTCCTGTCCGCTTGGCGTGGAATGCCCCCAATGTTGGTCTTGCGTTCGTTGACGCATTCAATTATTGAATACGCCAAAACAAAAGTTGAATGAAAGAAGATGACGAAAATTGAAGATGTAAGCACATAGTGTGGACATACATAGCTATATAATACAACAATGTTGTCTGGTTCACTTCACAACTTATGTAGTAAAACCTTTTTACTAGTCATTTAAACGAAAAAAGACCCAAACGATTTCTGAACTTTTCTGTTAGGACAGGATTTTTAAAAGATACTTTGAAAGGCACCATTCATCTTGCAGACTTAACGACCTGCGATGAACCTGAATATTCATTTGGCCGTCATTAATTCTTAAACCTCAGATACATTTGTTCGATTTACAGAAAAATACGACAAATGAAAAAAAAAACAGCTTCAGAAGTTAGATGTTGCAAGTAACACTTTTCAAGCAAGCTTTGCACATGCATTGAAGATATCATGAGTGGATGAAGTGAGACGACAATTTTTAAATTGTTAATTATAATCACTCTATTCCACTAATTAAATGCAACATAAAGAGCCTGTTTCACCACTTCCTGTTAAGTCACGAATAGAACTTTCCAACAATTAACTTAACAGATCAAGCATGGAGAATCTGTCAAAAAGTTGTGAATAGCCTATTCGGCATTTTATCAGAAAATGGAGAAACAGGCCCTAAAGCAGAGATAGTAAAGTAGGGATAGTAAAAGCGATTCCTTATCTGGAGTTCTTTATACTAAATTTCATCTAAACGAGTTCAGCAGCTTAAGCATGATAAAGAATGAGTTTCGTCTTCTCTGCTTGTTAGTCTGTTCTACCCCGTTCTCGTAGTCTAAAATAAGTCGAATTAGTGTAAAGTACACCCCGAGTGAAGTAACCAATGTGAATACGCCTTTACAGTAAAGTGCAGAATCATTAATTTATAGTTTAAAACTTTTTCCGAAAACAGTTTAAAATCCTAAGAATTTTTTTGAAAAGAGTACGTTAACGAGCTTTAACTCTTACTACAAATCTATCTTGTTACCTAATCGTCAGCATAAAGAACCTACACACACCGGCAAAATTAGCGGAACATAGGTAAAAAGGGCCACAACTTGAATTCAAGTGGGTCGGGCTGTGGAAAATCCTTTTTTATAGTTTCTAAGCTCATTTAAGAAATAAAATATTGAACACAACAACTAGGAAGCTAAGATTTTTATTGCAATTATGCCCTACTAAGTGTTTTTCGACGATTGACGTTGTAAGTGTTTCTGATAAGAATGGCGTTTTTAGCGGGGTGCAAGGTATGCCAGCTCATTTGATTGTTTGGTTTTTGGAAGAACACATTGCTTAGATACAAAATTAGTGATTTTCCAGCATCTACGACTGCTAGAGCTGTAACCATGATAGAGAAAGGTCACACCTACCGTTCAGTCAGTCAGGCCTTAGGTGTGTCGGCTTTCGTGGTCCATCGTAACTTTCAACGCTACAGAGAGACTGGATCTTACGTTTGCAGACGAGAACAAGGCAGATTTTGGGTGGCAATGGTTCAGGATGACCGTTTTGTAAGGGTACAAGCCTTAAGAAATCGACCTCAAACTGCTTTGCAGAGACGAAACCTGTCGGAACAGGTCCGAGATGGACGTGTAAGTGATTGTACAGTAAGAAGAAGAACCAAAGAAGTTAAATTAAACTCAAAAGTGCCAGCAAGGGCACCAAAACTTGAGACAGGACTGCAAAGAGCCAGGCTAAGATTTGCGTGTGAACATGAAAATTTAAAAAGTGAGTGAAATCGTGTGCTGTACAGTGATGGGAGCAAACTCTGTGTAAATTTTGTTGACAGGCGATAAAAAATGTGGATAAATTGTAAGGAACGCTATAGACCATCAAACTTAACGGACACAGTGGCCTACGAGTATCATGCAGACTTTGTAATGGTTTGGGATGGCATATGATTTGGAGCCCGCACGGAGCTGATGATTGTTAATGATGGTACTTTGACAGTACAGGGCTATAGCACAGACATCCTAGAACTGCATGTTGTGCCTTGTACACAGTTTTAGGCAGTAACTTCAATTTTATGCGCGTCCATAGAGTAAAAAAATCGTGCATTATTACCTAAATGATACTGAATAAAAATAAATATATAAAAAACAGCGAATAATTAAAAAAAAAATTGTTATGTTCCTCTAATTTTGCCGGTGTGTTTAATATTAGGGCATGATGAGATCCTTAAGGGGACGAAAATAAGCCCCGAATTGTTTCATTTTCTAAAATTAGGTACTTTATTATATTTCCAAGAATTTGATCTGAGCAAAAACCCGATATCTTAAAAAATTTTCTACAGAAAAAAATCACAACGATGCATCTAATTTTCACGAATTTTTCATTTATTGCTATAACCGTGCAATGAACTAAGTTAATATAAGCACATTGTATAAATTTCTATCATTGAGAAACCGACCTACCGGATTTTTTAAATGTTGTATGTTTATCGAGTTATTGAGAAAAAACTATTTTGGCGATGAATCCGCGTCTTCCTTTTGCACCTGGCATAATATTATGAAAGATGGGCGTGAGTGTAAAGAGAGAAGAACGATGTTCGATTTTTTAGGTTAGTCTCCCTCTTAAGGGCTTTCCTTACGGGGATACCGTAATTTACCGTATTTCAAGCCTTATAAACTCATAATTTGAAAGCTACAAAGTTATGATAAAAATACAGTAATAATCTTCAGTATTTGTATCAACATTCCTTTCCCCGTTTTAAATTTTCTTTTTTTGTTTATTATACTCATGATATCAGCTTCCAAAGTAAAACCAATTTATTAAAATTCAAGCGTACATTCAGCATCTCCTTAGGATTTACAAATTACTTTTATTTGAATCACACGCCAATAGATCGACCATATCATAAACTACATTTTATTCCCCGTTTTAAATTTTTGTTAGAACAATTTTGAACTAAGATAAGTAAAAAAAATAGGGTTTTGGTGCAATCTCGGCAACGCGACAAATGTATGGCCAAGGTCGTTTGCTCGGGGGACGGCCTTAAGGTACGTTTTAACGTAGAGCAATGCTCAAAATGTACGGTTACTGCGAGGGAAACATCTCTTTGTTTTATCCTTTGCACTAAGCAGTAAGACCACCAACTTGACATTCTATATTTTACTAGTATTTAGTATGCAAATAAAATATTTTCTATTAAATTTTAAACTAAAATTTATAGCTATAATAAAAAGTTAATTAACAAAGAACTTCTTAGTTGTAAGGTGTTTTAGTTACCAATTTAGCCAAGATTAAAAAACTCCTTTCTTCTGTAGCGATACAATCGTACCCTTGACGCCGGGATAGTGAAAGCAATTCATTACAATACTTTAATAGCGAGTTCACATTATTCCAATCCAGTGATTCAATCCGCTTGATCGCTACTGGAATCATGTTAATGGGCACTGGAATACCTTGGAATGTACAGAATTGCATTCCAGTGCATTCCAGTGCCCATTTACTAACTTTTAATAGTTGAAACTAATATGATTTTATGTATCCAGCGATGGCATGTATTTTATTTATTTAATTATATCAGGCTACATAGGTATAGTTCTTTTATTCGCATCTGCAAAACGTATCCTTAGAAAAGCTATCTAGCTTATATCATATAAATCCATTTGGTACATTAAGCCTAATTTAAATACAATTAATTTGTCAGATCTTTTATAGTACAGCTCTGCGTTTATAAAATAAGTATACATTATTATTTTTAACGAAAAATTAAAACCGACTTCCAAGGTAAAAACAATAATAACATTCTTATAATATGAACTAAAATCTAAAAAGTATTAAATAATTTTCCTCTCTAAATGTGCCTTTTTCCGAATTCGGCTAAACCTCAACTATTTCTGTACTCAACCTTCATCATTTTGAAGTCGGTACCAGATATAGCTGAATCTTTATATTTTCTTTGACAGAAAATTTGAAACTTATGGAACTGGCACCGACTTCAAAATTATGAAGGTTGAGTACAGAAATAGTTGAGGTTTAGCCGAATTCGGAAAAAGGCACATTTAGAGAGTAAAATTATTTAATACTTTTTAGTTTATAGTTCATATTATTATAAGAATGTTATTATTTTTTTTACCTTGGAAGTCGGTTTTAATTTTTTGTCAAAAATAATAATTTCACTCTTTTTAGTTACCTAGTAGATAAACTATAATTAGTGCCATTTTAAATTGTATAAAAATAGTTTTATATTGTCTTCACTATATGTCATTGAAGCGCTCTGTCGGCGCTATCGCTTGTCCGAACTCCGATTGTTGTTCATATAGTTTTAGTTACACGATGTATTCAATAGATTTCGCTGAGGTGCTCCTGAATCGCAGTATCGCTTGTACGTAAGAGTTTTATATAGTTGTATTGGCTGTGTGAAATCAGAAATGTGTCACCATTGGTGTGAGCAGTGAGCATTGAAATTTGAATTGTCAACATTTTGAGTGGTAATTATTGATCTCGTATTGTTATTAGAAATATTAATTAACCCTCCAAGATGACCTCCGTCATAGTCCGCGAGTTTATAAGTGGTCGTCGGTGGTAGTGAACTAGTGAGTAGTGAGTTAGTGACCATACCTACCCTACGCGTCGAATTACTGCGTTTATTCTACGTATCTTATTACAATTTGTTAAGACTGTTAAGAGTCATACCCCAAGGCCCAAATATCAGGTAGATAAATTTAAACAATACATTTAAAAAAATCTAAGTGAACACAACACTATGCGTGCTAGGTAATTTAACAATTTAAAGCTTCAACTCCCAAGCGGCAATTTCCAAGAATCCGCGATCGAAGGATGAGCCGAATCACACCCAGCGGCGCGGCGAGTATATTTTCAGTGTCATAATAATATTATGATACTAATCTTTACCTTCATTACTGTAATACATAGTACTATCGCATGAGAAACTTGGAAAGCCGGCCTCGCGGCTGGCTGCGCCTTTCTCAAGCGATACTATATTGTATTACATTAATGAAGATAAAGTTTATTAAAATCATATTATGACACTCAAAATGCTCGCAGCGCGGCATGCCCTGACATTAGAACTTGAAGAGGTACGCGTACGACGCAATGCCGCGATGTTTATGACCGCCGTGTATAAACAGCCTATATTAATAATAGGCTTGATGACTAATTTTTTTTCTTATTGGTAATTGAAAGACCCTTAAAAAATAGAAACATTGCTGAAAGAATGACTCTCATAGCTTAAAAATTCACCAAGATATGAACAATTCAAACATCTCATAAAATAGACCTGCCCGAAACGCCCCATACAAAGTGCTACGAAAGACTGACGTCAGTCTTTCTTAGTTTGTACGGATCGGGAGAGAACTTTGTTCGATAGGTATATTAAATATTGCGTTTATGAAAGTGGTTTCATACCAAAAGTTGCTTTTAATTGCATAAGTTATCGAATGGTATACAAATATTAATAAATTTAATTGAAAAAAAATCGACTTGATTATCCAACTTTGAAGGCGCCTAAAAAAAAAATACAAATGCTATCGAGCTGAAATTTTGGTAACGCTTATTTTTTGCCGTGCTTTCTTTATTTTATTAACAAAAGTCGCTAATCTTTGACCTTGTCATCATCCCTATTGGTGTTGTTATGTACATAATTATTATTATTGTATCCATACCTATGCCTTGTAAGTTGTACTATTATCTATTTTGTGCCATGAGACATTGGTGACCTTAACACGACGTGGTAATGATGATGATGACGATGATGATGATGATGATGATGAATTTTAATTGCGTGGTAGCATAATATGCTTTCTGTTCTTAAAACAACGCCGAAACTCCCAAACGTGTATCTATAAGGAGTCAGGAGTTCTCTCAGCGTCTTCTAAACCATGGTATACCTTGACCCAATATTTGACTTTTTGGTAGCATATTCTTAGTACACTTCACATTAAACCAAAATTACCATATTATGTTTCCATATAAATTTCGAGGAGTTCCCTCGATTACTCCTGGATCCCATCATCAGGTCACCACTTTTGTGAACATGGTACCAAATTGGAGTGAAACCTAATACAACAAAACAAAAATTTCGAAAATCGGTTCACAAACGGCGGAGTAATCGTTGAACATAAAAAAATAAAAAAATAAAAAAATATATCCACAGCCGAACATATAACCTCCTCGTTTTTTGGAAGTCGGTTAAAAATGTACTATGTTTCAAATGAATAAATCTAATATATATAAATCTCCTGTCACGATGTTTCTCCGCGATGGATTCCTAAACTATTTATCCGATTTTAATGTGTTTTTTTAAATGTGTGCTTTTTTCCAACTTGAGAGATAGGATAATTTATATAAATCTCCTGTCACGATGTTTATCCGCGATGGATTCCTAAACTACTTAACCGATTTTAATGTGTTTTTTTTTAAATGTAATCCAACTTGAAAGATAGGATAGCTTAGATCTTTAATTATAGTCGCAATTTTATTTTATTGCAAATTATTTGTCTATAAAGAGCGGCCATTGTTTATGCGACGCGGGTCACGGGATAGCGATGGACGTTGCCATGGTGACATACTTATTTAGTCACTAATTCAATAAAATAATACGGGCGATATACTTCATATTATAATGTTATGGTAAAGAAACGTTTGCTGGGACAGCTAGTCTATATATATAAAAGAAAGTTGTGTTAGTTACGCCACTTATAACTCAAGAACGGATGAACCGATTTGGCTGAAAATTGGTGGGGAGGTAGCTTAGAACCAGGAATAGGACATAGGATACATTTTGTCCCGGAAAAATGTACGGTTACTGCAAAATACACTTTTATGATTTGAACGTAAACTATTCAATCGATTTTGATGAATTTTGGTATGGAGATACTTTGAGTCTCGGGAAAGAACAAGGGATACTTTTTGTCCCGGAAAATGTACGGTTCCCGCACAATAAACTTTTATCTCAAGAACGGATGAACCGATTTGGCTGAAAATTGGTGGAGAGGTAGCTTAGAACCAGGAAAAGGACATAGGATACATTTTGTCCCGGAAAAATGTACAGTTGCTGCACAATATACTTTTATGATTTGCGCGTAAACTATTAAATCTATTTTGATGAATTTTGGTATGGAGATACTTTGAGTCTCAGGAAAGGACAAGGGACACTTTTGGTCTCAGAAAATGTACGGTTCCCGCACAATAAACTTTTATGATTTTCGCCTAAACTATTCAGTCTATTTTTATGAAATTCGGTATGGATATACTTTGAGTCTCGGGAAAGGACAAGGGATACTATTTGTCCTGGAAAATGTACGGTTCCTGCACAATAAACTTTTATGATTTTTGCATAACCTATTTAATCTATTTTGGAAGAGATCGCTTATAGCGATAAGGCCGCCCTTGCCCTTAATAATTTAGTTTTTAAGTATTTTAAGTCTTTCTGTATACCCATTTATATGTGAGCAATAAAGTGTTTATCTATCTATCTATTTTGATGAAATTTGGCATGAAGATACTAATTTTAATCTATTGTTTTCTTAATTCGAATTAAATCGTTAAGACAGGACAACGTCTGTCGGGTCAGCTAGTAAATTAATAAATAAATAAAAACTTAGTTTTCTGGCAATGAGCAAGGTGATAATGACGCTATGGCATAAGTGGCTAAAATGCACTCTCAATCGTATCAGCTTCCAAACAAAAAGACTTTATCAAAATCTGCCTACCCGTTGATGCCACGGTCTGAATAACAACCACAGACAGACAAGTCAAACTTATACCACGTCCCTCTTTTTCGTTGGAGGTTAAAAAGAGTCTAATTTAATTTAACAGTAAAATAATTAGTTTAATGCAAACTAAATATTCTAAAATGGATTGTCGCATAAATAACGGCAAACAGACGAGTCGAAATTTATGCGCCTAGCCTGTACCGAGTCACCGGGTGGAATTGCTTAAAAACGGACTTTTTAATTACTACGGGATTGAATCAGATAAATCCGTCTACGCTGGAGCGCAGATGTGACCGGAACAGAAAAGAAATTCATGACCCAGGAATGTTTTGTACCTTCTGGGACTCGATCCCGTGACTCTTGGATAGCATACCCCCAGTATGCTATCCAAGAGTCACGTCTTGCCTAGCCCTTTAGGCAAGACGTTTTATCGCTTCTTTTACGCCGATCAAAATGTATGGGATTGACGTACGCGTTCGATTATCTATAATATGAAGTTGACGTTCGACTCGTGTATGGCGATGCTATAAAGAAGCGATAAAGAAAAAGTCCTGGCTAGGGGCTCTGACTCTTCAATCTGATTCGATTTCGATGACGAATATGCCATGTCGATTTTGATAGAAATATGATGTGACTTTCAAATAAACGCGAATCAAAATCGATATTACGTTGATCAAAGGTCAAATTCTCAAACTCGATTAGTACAAAATATACAGCCATCACCCGATGGTCCTGTATAGTAATGCATTTGTATGAATCCTACTGTTCTTTTCTACATCATAAACCCAAAATGTTGTGACTTAGTGACTTAGTGTTTTGTGGCTACATAGCCAAAATCAATAGTAATTAGAACGTATCCATGTTAGTTCAACCTGAATACCTTGAAGTATTAAATACCAATGTTCAACAATAACAGTCTACGAAGTTTGGAAGTCACAAAGGATGACTTACAAATTAATTGAGTTTACCTGAAATCTTTGTTTAGACCTAGTTTAGTTAGGCTTCCTTGATTAGGAAACGTTTTGGGGTAAATACTATTGAAAATTACAGGCATTACACATGGAAATAAAAATTAATATTAAGCATTTATCATGTACCAGATTAACAAAATAATCTTGTCTCTAAAACTGTTATTTTTTAAGGACCTACTTTAATCATACGATCACGGATTCTTGGAAATCTATTGTTACTCTACTGTTGTTGCGGTGGGGCTTGGGGCTTGATGGGTTAAATACGTTTGTGGATTTTCTTTTGCAAACGTATCTCAAGAATACAGCCTGAAATTGAAGCAGCATTTGAGGTAGAAAAACGCGCGGAAAGATCAAGGCATCCGCCGGCGATACTTGAAAATCACCTAAAAGACTTTCGAGACTTTCGGCGCCAACTTTGTCGATATTGTACTATGAGAGAAGCCGATTCCTAGACAGATGGAGACCTACGTAGTTTGGTCGCGTTACGTCAAACCCAGCGGACAGATCACAATTAATATTGTATTGACATGATCCGACCAAATGACGCGACGTTTGTCTGTCAACTGCCTAGGAATCATTTTCTCGATGTTACGTTAGCTATCATTTTATTTATTCAGATCTTAATAGATTCAAAGTCCTCTAAAATTCGAACTCATATAGCTATAGCTGTTGTTACGCGGTACGTGAATGATTTACAAACTGCCGGACAAATTGACAGACCGGAATTCAGAATGGTGCATGTTTTTTAAACACCCCCATATACCATACGATTTGTCGTTGCGATTTTAGAGATGGGTAAGAGTGAGTAAGGCATAAAGTATCGTTACTTTTACGTAACAAATTAAAAAGACTAAGGCCCTTTTCACATGCATACGGTTGCGGCACGGTCGCCGTGCCGCACAAAGTAGAAATGTATGACACGGGTGACATACGGTCACGGCACGGTCGCCGTGCCATGTGAAAGCTGCGGGGCTAAAATGGTCGCTTTGAAGAATCATGATATGAATCACAATATGATTCATTTTTCTAAAATCGCAAAAATACAGAAATCAATTGCAAGCAGACTTCTGCTTGCAATAATTTATTTCTGTATTTTTGTACTGATTTGACTTTTGTCAGTTTGAAAGTTTTGACAATTCATTTGCTGAATTGATTGAGAGGAATTGCTAAATGTGACCATTTTAGCCCCGCTGACTAAGTAGCTCATACATTTCTACTTTGAACGGCACGGCAACCGTGCCGCAACCGTATGCATGTGAAAAGAGCCTTATTTTCGGAGTTACGATAGTTGCAAAAAGCTGGCTGCAAAAAGTTACAATACAATAAAACTTTACTGTTTATAGAAAAAAAACATTTTTTTTTTAAATTAAGATTCAAACATATTTAAAGAGGGTAGATCAAATTTTTTAGTCTTCAACATCCTTTTAGGGAAAAGATGTTTTGAGGTTTTAGGTAAACTGAGTTACACTTTCTTCAAACACAACACACCTAATATAAAAAATTGCATTTCATAGCATCATAATATTTCACACCAATTAATTAGTATCGGGATGTTTAATGTCTCGTGCGACAAATACGAACACAAAATCGAATCGTGAACGCGTTGAAGTCTGATTTAAAAAGTTTCGTCCGTTAGTTCGCGATTTGTTTACTGAATAATTCCCCGCGGAACTGCAGAGTTTGCTAAACCCTTTCAAAGGGATTTTTGAACCTAAATGGTTTACTTCAATTAAATTTAGTTTGCGCAAACTGTGCGTGACACATTTTAAAAATTAATTTTCGTTTTATGTATGGAACTGGTACGAGTTTGTACGTATTTTAAGGCGAGCGTAGCTATGTTTGCAAACGTTACAAAAGATAAACTCTATTCTCTGAGGCCCAGTGTCAGTTTAGTTTAAAGTTTAGTAGGTCAAATATTATGTTATTCGTCTAGTCGTTTATTTATGAAAGAAAACCTTCTCATTTTCAGGAAAGGTTTGCATATGTATCCTGACATTTTACCACGCGGGTAACTTTAACTTAGATTGACGCAAGTGTTGGTATAGTATAGCCAAAGTATCCTAAGTGCCTTCCCGGGATTCAACTATCTCCTTACCTAATATCATCAAAATCGGTTCAGCCGCTTAAGCGTGAAGAGTTAACAAACACACATACTCATTTTCACCGTTATAATATTAGTAAGAATGAGTATCGCTAATTAGAAACATGATTATATATAGAACTATTAATGATTTTCTCAACCATCTATTCAATACAATGTATCAGAAAAATAATCACCAAGTCCAGGTGTGCCAGTATTGGCCAGTAAATTATACTCATAATGTCGATAGTACCAATAACCGGGTTATGGGCCATTACATTTATTTACAAGTGACAGTACAGTTACATTCATTTGACAAATCGCGGAATATACGGACCAAGCCATGAGGTGAGTCAAAGAACTTCTAGTCGTGTGTATTTGAGATAGTACCTACTATGGTCTTACAATAACTATGGTTTCTATGAAAATCTATTTCGATTTCATGGTAAGTCACAAAACTTTTGTCGTGTGTGTTTGTGATAATATGGACTGGCTATACATCTTTGGATTTTATGAAATCTATTTATGTGTCGATTGTCACAGTATGTTTATATGTACCTCTTAATGTAGAACAGATAAAAGATGTAAGTTAAAGTTAACTCAGCATAATTAACAGTAAAAATGACTTAGCCGTGTCCGTGGATTTACGAGCAAACTCGTCCAACAGAAAATGAATCAAATACAAATACAAATCTTTATTGTCATAACTTAATTTTAACAAAATGTTTTAAAAAGTGGCAGTCCCCCAAACTAGGCGCAGCCTGTGCTATGGGGGAATTCTCAACTAATTACGGAATTTAATTATTATTTTTTATTATATTTAGAATCTCTTTTGGGTTTGGTGTTAAGAAGAAAGAATTTGGAAGTGATGGAATTAAAGTTGACTTAGCAGTTGTAGAGTCAATATACAATTTTTAAACGTGTCATGTAATACTGCATGGTTTTGCTTCGGATCTAGTTTCAGGACTCAGGCAGTATTTTGTCAATTATCGTACATTTTTCTTGTGATATTAAAACATAGGGTGTTCAATTGTTCATTCCTTCTTCTAATCGACCACCGACAAGGTGTCTAGTCTAATTCTTTAATCTTGAATGTCACATTTAATCGAGATTAATATTAACCCATCAGTCGTGGCATAACGAGACACAATAGCTTTTTCATTGTTATCGCGGCCGGATGTAGCCGCTTGGGGCTTGATGAATTGACGACTATATAATAATAGTCATCATGTGTGGATGTGAGTCTGCCGCCTGCGATAATTCGAGTTATGAGAATCGGGCCCCTGTAAGTAAGAAGTTACTCTCGTACGTGTTCCCTTGCGCGTTCGAGTTCTTAACGTTGACAGAATATTCATTACGACATTTATTTTTATCGCCGACTGTACAATCCGTTCAAGATTATTCTACCTCCGATTTGACCCTAATATTTAGAAAATAAGAACCAAAGTTTGTGGTACAATGATTCCGAAATACAATAAACAATTTCATTTCATATTTCTGGGTTGCCAGGGCTGCCACTAAATCAAAGGGTCGCGTTATTAGATGTTATTAATGCGTCGCGTTATGGCAACACTGATGTTGCCAGTAAACAATCGTTTCTTTTGTAATGTATCCATAATTTATTTATTTCATTTTCCTCCTTTATTTCCTTTGTCCGTTAAGGGATCAAATTAGAAAGGATCAAAGAGCGAACGGGCGGAAATAATGTAATAATCATCATCAGTTCGAAGACGATTTTGTAGCTTTTTCGCCTATTTTTGCAGTACTTCGTGTTTCAAATAAAATGTAAACTAAACTTGAAAACTAAACTAAATAGTGAAACGAGAAAACTAGCATTTTTTACCGTTATAAATACGTAATTTTTTGTCCTCGTCTGTCTAGCCTTTAACGACTTTTTAAGACAATAGAAAAATATTGTATTTTAGTATACATTATAATATTAAATACTGAATACACAGTGTTATTTAGTAGGAGTTAATGTAAGTGTGAAGGTCGTGTGCGGTCTACAGGGTGTAACAAAACAAGTGACATACTTCAGGGTGAGTATGGGTTCCTCATTATAGAGTTCGCTGTGAAAAAGCAGCACTGAAAGAGTAAATGCTTTTTAACCTTTGAATTAAAAAAAAGACGGGTTGCAGTCCGGGAGTGCCGGCAAAAATGAAAAATTGATTATTAACGTTGTGCTGCATTATTTTTTTAACCCATTTTTTATGAAAGTCGATTATAAAAAAATCAATTTTTTATTAATCGAAACCCTTACAATCGATTAAAAATGTCGACAATCGAAAAAAAACAATCGATTGTTTGATTAATCTACATATTTCGATGTTACAACACTACTCTCCAACCGTCTTACGGTTTTTCGATCAGCACGAGAACGGAGAATCTGACGCGAGTTTCACAGTTTTTACCCATCCCACAAAAGTGCTCAACGCCGCTAAAGAAGTTTTCACTTCAAAAATTCATGTCGCGGGGGCGCTTGCCCAAACAAATCACAAAAAAGATTGCTCTTTCAGCGCTGCTACTTTCACAGTCAACTCTATATAAATAAGGGACACACACACACCCTCAAGTATTATCACTTCGTTTTGTTACATTTTGTATATTATGCGTTAGCTTGGTAAGAATGTATAAGAAAAACTAACCAAAGAATGACTGAAGACAATCGCTGTCGGTCAGGCGATGCGCCAGCTCATTTCCCCCTTTTGTCACAAAAATGAATATTATCTGTCGTTACCTTCCTTTGTGACACTCGATCAATACTCGCGTTCATAAATTGAACTTTCGAAACAGAAATGAATATTTTGCGTATCAAAAAGGTAATATTAAATATTTCTGTGCGCCGATATCGCATGTCAAATCTGCAATCTCGTATTTGGGTTACATTGATTAAAAGGGGTACTTTTATTCCGGCGCCAATCATAGTGTCGGAGGGGTTAAATGAAAAACGTACGACAATTTATAATAAAGCCGGTGTTGCGGTAAAAGTATTGCAAAAATCGAGAAAACCGGATATTTCCCGAAGTGCCACTATTCGGTAAATCAAATCTTACGTTCAAAAGTTTCGGACGAGTTTTCATATATATCTAAAATAGGAAAATGGCATTCTATCAAATGCCGCGCTGCACAAAAAATGCAATAACAATATTATTATAGAAGCTTGACTTGACTTGTGACAGACTTACAAGGATGATTTTGTCGATGATATTCATGAGTCGATGACATAAATCAGGATGTGAAAAAGCTGTCACTCATTGACGCCAGCGATTGTTCATATTCGGCTACGTGTGATAATAATTAATACTTGAATTATATTGATAGCAACGTAAACGTAGCTGAGATATCAGCTTTCCCTCTTTGACGGTTTCACAACATGGCGGCGCTAGTTCCAATTTCGGTAACGTCAAAAAATAAATTTAAAGCATTTTACTGTGATAACTGATAAGATATAATACAATGCTATAAAAAGTTGAAAGATTTATACGTTTTGAAGGGAAACCCGATGTAATGCTCGGGATTGTCCAGTAACTGACTACCAGGAATTACTTATTAGACAAGTAACGCAATGTCCATCTTTGTACGTTTGACTACAACCCATACATATGTGGCCGATATTGTCGCATCGGAGTGAGTGCTACAGTTATTTAATTCACCCGTGGCACTCAATATTAACACGACTAGCTGTAGTTTGTGACTTCGTTCACGTAGTAGATACGTTTTTTTTTGGTAGACCTATTTCACCAGGACTGCATTGTAAGACCTCAGTCTAATGTTTCAGACTTTAAATAACGACTTGAAAGTTGTGGGTTCGATTTTGACGCTAGGATAACTATAACTGTTGTTTTCAAGTTTAGTTAGGACTTTAAGAGTTGGGACAGTGCAGGCTGGTTACCAGATTGTCTGGGAAGAAGATGATGCATCAGGTGGCTTGGTAAAATGTACGTCATGGGTTATGAAAGTAAGAAACTGTCGAGTGATATTGTGTCTTGCATGTATTAAAGAGTTTTGTAGTTTTTCCGAAGCCTGTTCAACGGTAATAAATACTTTATAACATTCTATTCCCACTTCATAATTTTCTAGATCGGATGACACACAATTAAGGGTAAGAGTTGATTATTAATTTAGAGTGTAATCGGAACTCACCTTATCCCAGTCTGGCAAGGGCCTTACGGCAAATTGCTTCGGAAGGGCGGATTAGGGCGACTTAAGGAGCCTTAAGTTCCTTAAACAGGTTAAAATTGTTTGCGCTGGTATTGATAAACTTTTACACGTTAAACTTTATATCTCAATTTCAACACGTTTTCGTGTTGCGTGTTTAAATATTTCGAGTGTTTTTATGTGGTTTACGTGGAAAAATACATTAATTTTGTTAACACCCTGATTGTAATAAAAAAACTGCTTAAATAATATAAAGTAACTAGTAGTTAATGAATTTTAAACTTCAGTTTTGTGTCGTTAGTAGGCACTAGGCAGCCCTTTCTTTGTAAAATAGAACGTACAAGAAGTAAGAATTAAACATGGCAGGACATGGAACATGACCTACATGACAAGATAATATCTATAAAAATAATAATTAAACGTCGTTTTACAGTTTTCTAATCCAGGATTATTTAATCTAGATTTCTATTGGAATAATGTAAACGGGAGCTGGAATGCACTAGAAATTTTGCAAAAAAAGCGCTAGATTTCCCAATCTCTGGATCGGAATTATTGAACAGACCATAAATGTCAATTTTCTCATAAACGACACCATTTTACTGTCGTTCCCTTTAGAAAAATGAAAATTGCCTAAACTATTACCAGAATTAGCTGGTTACTGGCGCTGATGATGATGAATCTTCGATAGGGATAGACACAGAGCTGCCGGCTCTTGGAGAGTCCATCTCAAATCTCTGATGATTGAAATTCCATTTCGGATTGCCTTAAATCTGGAATGGGGTGGATGCGCGAAGTTTGGATGCGACAGATAGCTAAATGTGAAATAATAATATTATTGCATGACGTTGAATGTTATCTACGGCCAAACCTACGCGATCAACCGACTGCGAAGCGGGAGCGTCTGCAACGCGGGACGTTTGCGTCGGCAAAGCGGGAATAATCTACGGTTTCGCACCGTAGTCACGCATATGTGTGCACAAGCGAAACAAGAAACCACCGAGATCTCAATAGTTTATACTAGACTTAATAATGCCCGCAACTGCGCCAAAATCCGCTGATCGTGCGGATAAAAAGTATCTTATATCCTTTCCCGGGTCTCAAAGTATCTCCTGGATAAAAATAAATTTTATCAAAATCGCTTTAGCAGTGTGGGCGTAAAGAGGTAACAGACAGACGGACACACAGACACACTTTCACAGTTATAATATTCACTTGAATTAATATGGAAATATGGATGTATTGCCAAACCATCGATTATCCATTTTTCCTATCTCGGAGCCCGTTCACGTTGCGGACAAGTGACGCTTATTTCGGCCCGGGTTCGATGACATGTGCTGACCCCCGCTCGTTAAATATGCGAGCGTCTAACGAGGCTTTAACTTGGGCGGGTATGTCAATTTATGAACACTTGTCCAAGTGTCCAGTCATGCTTGAGGCTTGTTGGTGAGTGTGAAAATAATAATTAGTCAAAGATTTTAAGACTCAGGATAATATGGCCGGAGGGAAAAAAGTTTGAGAAACAAAAGATTATCGATATACAAGGTGTAACTAAACTAAGTGATAATACTTTAGGTTGTGTATGGGTCCCACGTTTATAGTTTACTGTGAAAGTGGCAGCGCTGAAAGAGTACATTTTTTCACCTTTATATGGAAAAATCCATGACGCACGGGCGCCAGCCCATTCAAATCACAAAAAGAATTAGCTCTTAAGCGCTGCTACTTTCACAGTGTACTCTGTATAAGGAAATACACAGTCTAAATTATTACCACTTAGTTTTGTTACATCCTGTATACAGACCGCAGCTACAGCGTAGGAGAAGAATTCACATCGTCAGACTCCTTCTTTTTTAATTCTACCCGCACTCCCGGAACGCATTTTTTTTTCTTTTTGACTTTTTTATCTTCCCTTGCAGTTCTGTAACCGTTTGAAGCTTCTGTTTACATTCTGTTTTTGTTTTTGTTCAAATCAACTGTATTGTTTGGTAAATGGACATCGATTGGGCCCCCATACACACGGTCGAATACTCAAAGTGATTGCCAATGGTCGAGCGAGCGTGCGAGTGTGAGTGGGCCGTAATTACATTCCTTATTTATTGCTGTTATGACTTACGACGTTTGGGCTATAGTCCAAGGCTTGAGACGAGACAAGTATTATGAAACTATGTAGATGTCGCCCGAATCTACGTTGTGCCAAAATTCGGTTATCGCGCGGGAACCGTACATTTTTCAGGATATAAAGTGTCCTTTCCCGGGGGCTGGGACTCAAAGTACCTCTATACCAGATCTCAGCCAAATCGTTTCAGCGGTTTCAACAGGAAGGGAACAGATATACAGACAGAAATACTTGTATGATGGAATTAGAAGTATGAAATGTTCAAATTCACTGTAAACGTTGATAAATGCGACAGAGCAAAATTTATAAGTTGTTAGTAATATTATTAGTTTTTTTCACGCAACGTCACGAAACGCAATCCTCGTATAAGCTAAGAACTAAAAATTGCAAACAGTCTATCCATAAAATTAACTGACTTATATTTTTATGACTTAAAGGTCAAAAGGTATCTTATGTTCCAACCTATCAATGGCTATTAATTGTATAGTTCTTGCAATCTAGGAGTGCGCGTCGCCCTTAGTTGTGTGAGTGACCATATCTATATACGCGTACATGGCTCGCTCGCTACTGACTGCTCCGTCGGGTACGCACACTAACGACAATGTCTATTCACATTTCCAACTACAAATAAAGGCGACGCGCAATCTTAGATTGCAAGAACTATACTGTTAGAGAAGTTGATCAATAGACAGATGACGGAACTACGTAATATTTTCCTTCAAACCTTCAAGAAAAGAGCGTATTCCTTCTTAAAAGGCCAGCAACGCACCTGCAGCTCTTCTGATGATGTCCTGAGTGTCCATGGGCGCTGTTCCATTGCTGGTTTTCTATGAGAGGCCGTAGATCAATTGACGTAGGATTGGTCAGCCGGCCTCTCATAGAAAACCAGCAATGGAACAGCAAAAAATGGAAAGGGCGTAGCAACAAAATTTGTCGCATAATGTAAAAACCATAAATACATTTCATATAAGCTATTGACAAATTAAAGTGTATGCTCACTATGCTTGAACCAATTTATGTACAAATTTTGGAAGCTTAAATCACTCTCCTCTGTTGGCAAAATACGAATCCCTTTTTTACTAGAGGTCTTTTTGATTGATTATTCTGTGTTATAAAAGTTTACCAATCGTGTTACACTATGGGTAATTCAAAGACAAAGAAACGATGAATGAACTTTAATTTCTTAGCTTTAGTCATTGCTGAGAAAAATCGATATCGCTATAGCCAAATTATCAAGGCGTTGCCTTAACCGCCTATGTATCAATTTCTTCGATGGTACAATACACTATACAAACCATTATGCTCTGAGCCTATACAACAGCGACAACATAGTACAGGAGTTAAACCTCACTTATGGGATGTCAAGGAAAACTCAATCTGTGCGCAATCTCCTGTACTAAGGCATGCGCGTATGCATGGAGCAACAAGAATTTTATGTTAAACACTCGGTAAATGAATATAAACTTTAGTTTGCGAGACACAAGGACCATTTTCCAGTGGTGTACCACAAGGTTTAATAAGAGATTAGGCTAAGCGCAGGCTGCAAATATCTATGCTGTTGAATTTGTAATACAGTGCAACGATTAAGAGAGCTTCAGTACTAATAGGCCTCAGCCTGACCCAAGTCTACTTTATTTACGGTAAAAGAAAAAAAAATGTTTTTATAAAAACAGAATATTAACCAAAATATATTTTAAAAAGCTTAAAACTTTACAATTTATAAGATGCTTGGAAGATTCAATGCATACACCTTGTGAATATGACTGTCTGATATTCACGCAAACAGCTGTTCGACAGATTTTAAAAAGACATGATTGTAGTTTAGGCTAAGGATTAGCATTTAGCACATAGGCTCCGTTTCATTAATACGTGCAACAATATTCACGCGGATGCAGAGGCAAGCCGAAACGATTTAATAATGCATACTAATGCTTATAATAATATAATAGCTTCATACCACGTCAGTCTGGCCCCGTGGTAAGTACCTGAGGACTTGTGTTACGGGTACCAGACAACGGAAATATATTTAATACATATTTTATACTATACATAATATTTTTAAGATTTTTATTATATTATACACATATTTAATACACATTCATGACCCAGGAACTTTAAAAACTTTTTGTCCCGTCGCTTGGAGGGATTCGAAGCCGCGACCCCCGGCTTGAGTTACCAACAGCCCACCAACTGAGCCACAAAGGTCGTCGTTTCACAGACAGACAGACAGATAGGCACAATTTCGCATTTATACATATTATGCGAAAGTGTTTTTTTTTGTATATGAAATAAGAATTTGCCCCCTGCAAACGAGCGAACGGGTCACATGATGGAAAGCAACTACCGTCGCCCATGGACACTCGCAACATCAGAAGAGCTGCAGGTGCGTTGCCGGCCTTTTAAGAAGGAATACGCTCTCCTCTTGAAGGTTTGCAGATCGTATAGGTCCGGAAATACTGCTGGTGACAGTTTGTTCCAGAGTTTTACAGTGCGCGGCAGAAAGTTACGCGAGAAATGCACGGTGGAAGACTGCCACTGTCACAGGTGATGAGGATGGTATATTTTTCGCGTGGGACGATGGCGAAAATTTGCAGGTGGTATGATTCCGAACAATTCCTCAGAACACTCCCCGTGATACATCATACAACCGATAGAGGATGCAGAGTGAAGCTACATCTCGGCGTAATTCCAAGGGGTCCAAGCTGTTTGAGACACTATGGCAGTCAATAATGTGTGTCTATCTGTCTGTCTGTAACCTCTTAACTTCTAACCCACTCAACTGATTTTGCTGAAATTTAGTTTGGAGACACTTTGTGTCCTGAAAAAAGACATGGGATACAATCTATCCCGGAAAAACGTACGGTGTCATCAAGTAATTAATTATAATAATAACTTTGAGTAATAATATAAGCCTATTTTCTATTGTCGTATTATAATACTAATGGTTATTACCTTGCACAAATGGTTACTGGGAATCGATGGCCATTAACCATAAGATGTAACTGCAAACGGAATGCTAAATAAGGTGTTTAATGTAGTTGCGGCGCGGCGCAGGAAATTACAAAATGGCGCCGCTATACAGGGTGGTTCCGAATTTTTGTTTATGTATTAAATGTACTACTTAATACAGCGTCATCTGATACGAGCGTTATCTGAAACGCTCGTAGCACCTTGCGCAAAAATTCGTTTATTGCGAGGGGACCGTACATTTTTCCGGGATAAAATGTATCCTATCCTATGTCCTTCGGTCATATCGCAAATATAGCAAAATCGATTCATTTAGAAAAGGACGGCGTGATTTTCACCCGAATACTGGTTTTGTTTTTTATAAATTCATTACGATTAAGATTTATTTAGTTTATGAATGTGTGTGGAATAAATAAGTACTTGGTCAGCTTTCTTGCACCCAAGATTTGTCAATCTAAAATTTAATGCAGAAACAAGTGAATGTTAAATAGCATCACGTTTTGAAACAGCCTGCATAAGGCTGCTGAAATTGTAGGTGACCGAATACGTTTTACATCGTGGACGAGCGAAAATTAATATTTTGTCAAATTTTGGTATGAAAGCCTGCATATATTCACGTCAGGCTTTTAGTCCTCGTGTAGTGTTTTAGGGTGCGTTCACACGGAAGCGATGTGAAACGAGGCGCCATGCTAATAATATAATAATATGATATAAGAAATTTAAAAAGCAGCTTCCCAATCTGATTCGAGACTCTGATGAGTGCCAGAAATCAGAAATCAGAATACAACATATTGAAACCGATAAAGTCACTGGAGTTTTTTAGGTTTTTAACAGTTTTTTTTACATTAAGAAGGGCGGAACCCTTTCATAAAGTAAAAAACTGAAAATCAGCACTGGGCGGGTTGATAATGATGAACTTTTGCAAAAACATAAATGATCATTTCAGATTATAAACAAAAAAATATGGATCAAAACCCGTTTGGAAGCTACGATGATACGTAAGAAACAAACAAACTTACAACGCTCGTCTTAATTTTTCGTCGGGGCTACCAACTAAAATATCGAGTAGCATCAGACTTTGTAACGTTACAATTTTGTACTGCTAACGCATTACCAAAAATCGTGATGGCTAAAACAGATTTTTAACATCTGTTAACGTATCGAGATAAGAAGCTACGCAGCTTGATATTAAAAAAAGGTACTTTATTTATTACAAAAGAAGATACACGTTTTAAATAACGTATAAAGAGATGAACGCAGTCAGCTCAGTTGTATCCAATTCATGAAATTAATATTAAAAGTATTTTCCATAATTTAACACGCGTTTCCACAAAAGGACAAAAGACGCGTAAATATTGGTGTACGCTTCCCCCATTTGGCATTTAGACAAAAGATTTCGATATCATTAAAAAGGGAGAAATAATGAGTGATCCGCAACGAAAACAAAGTATAAGGACCGTCGACAACAACGATCTACATGCACTGGATCAGACAGTATATTAATATTTTATATTACCAGAAGTTGTGGGGGAAAAATTCGTTTATCGCTTGGGCGCCTATACCTTTTTCCGGGATAAAAAGTATCCTATGTCGTTTCCCGGAACTCAGAGTATCTCCATATCAAGTTTCAGCAAAATCGGTCCAGCAGCGAAGACGTAGATAGCTTCATGTCGTAATTTGAGTAACCTATGGTGTCTGGTATTTTTTCAACCATAATATTATTGTGTTTTCTAATGTGTTAAAGTGATGCGAATGGGTAACAAAATATATTTTATTTATTCTTTATAGGAATTTGAAAAGCTACACGATTTATCACAATATTATTTAACGTTGATCATGTTTGACAAGAAATTTATGATTTGGATTTTAGTCAGATTGCATAAGCGTAAGTCTTCTTCTGTGATCTGAATCTAAACCACAACTCTCGTTACTTTCAATAAGTTCCAGCTTTATTAGTCTCTTCTAGGACTTTATGTCAAAGCTGCGGCGCCACAATTATGCAAAAACTGTAACCGCGAGATCAAACAGCTCACAGAAAATCCCAGAAATATAAGCCAACAGAAATGCATATAGATGAGATCCGCTCTCAATATGTAAATAAGACAATTGCTTTATAAAAACAGTGAACTAATTAAAAAGTAATATTGCTAAATGAAATGGGATTGAGAGAATTAAACATTTGCATTTGTGTATTAACACACATCAGTTTTTTGTTGAATCATGAATGTGGTATTGTTCTAAATGATCTAAAGAACAATATGACTGCATTCACAGCGCTATTTTTTATTACAATAATTATGGTCGTCTATGGGTCAGTCGCCATATTATTATTCTTTGTTTGTCTCATGTAGGTACATTATAGCCAAGAATATATTTTCTCTTAAAAATCTATTGTAATTTGTAAGTCCATCACAGAGCTATTCATAAATTCGTCATTTCGTCTGGGATGATAGACAAAATGCTTAGCAGCGACCATTTATGAAAGTGTCGCTGTCTCTCTGTTACCTTTTCACGTCCAAACCATTGAACCGATTTTACTCTTTTATGTGAAGATATTTTGAGTCCCAGTTAAAGACATACTTTTTATTCCGAAAAAAAAAAACGATTTGGCGCTACGATTATATGTCAGAAAGATTATTTTAAGCTCATGCATGTTATGACTCCGTTCAAATAGCTATGCATTTTGGAAGTTATCGTATATTGAACTATCAAGTTAGTAGTAGTAGGTATCGGTAAGTACATTAAGAAGTCCAAACTGCGGCCCGGCTTGGCCTTGCCTGGGGAATAAGTTCCATTAACTTAGCTAAAGAAACTTTTACACTCATCATTTATTACTAGTAGTTATTAGGTACATCGGTATGTATGTATTATTATTTATTATTAATCCTTAACTTGTCACGTATAAAATTACGTTCGATTGGCGGAGGTGATCCTGAATATTTAATTTTTACAACCTCTATTTTAATTATTATTATTGGTTTGTTAATGACTGTCTTATGGGTGAGAAAAATCTTGTATTGTTATGTTCAATTCCTCAGCAAGTAATTCCATGGATACATGCTGAGAAATTGTAGGGCTTTTTGATCTACCTAAATTTGATAAGTTAGGTAGATCAAAAAGCCCTACAATTTCTTATTATATATTTTGATAAGCTAAGTATTTTTGAGTCATTATTGATTTTACTTTCTGTTAACTCCAAGCAATAGTAGGTTTCCAAGCCATATAATTCTACTTTCTTTTGAGAGTGCGAGTTTCTTACGCTGGTTCTTCTCGCCGGGTTAGTTTCCTAACCGCCTCTTGTAGACGCGACGTTCTAAAAGTCTTAACTTTGTTAACCTATTTAGAAATAAATATTTTTGATTTTACAATTATACAAAAATAAAAGCAAAAAATTGTCCCTTCTTATTGATGGGGGAACAAGAGGTCCAAAAATGAGGGGCCGTTTAAAAAAAAAATATGTACTGGCTGTTCCGGTGAACTTCGTGTCACTTTAAAACCTTCCCTGGACTTCTATGAATATTTTAAGACTAAAATCAGCCCAATCCGTGCAGCCGTTTTTGAGTTTTAGCGCAATTAACACATTTGAAAATCCATTTTTATTTATATAGACTAGCTGTCCCGGTGAACTTCGTGTCACTTTAAAACCTTCCCTGGACTTGTACGAATATTTCAAGAATAAAATCAGCCCAATCCGTTCAGCCGTTTTCGAGTTTTAGCGTGACTAACACATTTTTTGAAAATCCATTTTTATATATAAGAAGAAGATAGATGACCCGGTGAACTTCATTGGTTCAAACGCTCAGTCCTGTCTCTAGCGGTTATCGGCATCTCGTCTATCATTGTATTCTAATTTTACAGATGTAGCGATATCTATCGCATCGTTTGTATGACATAATAATTGTCAAAAAGTTTCTAAATTCAAATGACCGCGACAACCGCGAGTTTCGTGGTAGAGCAAGCAGGAGCTGGAAGCGTGACCCCGCCATGTATCACGAACCTTTTTTTCTTACGAAATATTTTTCGGAGAAATTATGAAGCTACTAATATTATAATATCATTTATTTTAAATTATTTATTTTGTTATTTTTTTTATTGTTATCAATTAAATCATGCTATAAGCAACTCATGTTTTAGAGTAAAAAATAATATATTATTATTATATTGTATTCTATGTCAGCTTCTTATTTGGTGACTGCAGAATGTCGCTTCTTTAAACTAAGTTTATACATGAATCAATATAGATATTGATTCACGGAAGGTAGACCTTAAACAACGGTTGTCAAAATTGCAAAAAAAAATAAAAATAGAACGATACGAGCATGAGCTATTCAATATTATAAACTAACGGACACAGATTACTAGTATATAATATTGTAGACTATAACGGATGAGGTATAACATTATCATACAAATATAACTTATAAGACATTTACCGCACGACGAAGCATAATTTACATTTTACAATGGTTATTTTTGTAGGGGCCATTTTATATTTTTAAAATGATGGAGACATAAACACACATACCTAATATAAAACATTATTTTTTATTTTGTGTGGAGTATGAAAGGGGTTATCAGTTATCACTTATTAGGTTCATTGGGAAACTTATATATTTCTATTAAATACTATTATTTTATAATTCTTCAGCTAATGATTTGAACAAATACTAGGTTTCATCTACTCCTAGTTTCTAAATTATAAATAAATAAAAGTATACAGTGAAATAAAAAGTCAGCGAAGACGTTTTTTGTGACACAACAAGATTTTGCTACTCGATAAGAAAAACACATTTTGTATTAATTAATTGTAATTAAGTAGATATCAAAATGTAAGTATGTATGTTACGCTCAAAGACCGAAATCGCTCAGTGAGCGAAAAAATAGCACACAACGCGTTGTGGTCACAGTGAAACAGCCACGACGCGAAATTCGCTTCGTGGCTCTAATGAAAACGGCCACGACGCGTTCTGGCAATCACAAAAAGACCATAACACGAAATTCGTGTCGTGGCTGATATGCTATTCGTTTTTCTTGATTTGTTCTTGATTGATTAATCGTCTAAAGGTATGGAAGATCAAATTTGAATTACCACGCGTACTACAAAATATTTTTTCTTTTACTAAATCACTGCAAAACGTGTTTATCATTATTATTAATTATAAAATATCCATAGTTCCGTCAAAAATATGTTGTATTACGCGTTGTAATTCAAATATTATAATCTTCCATACCTATGGACGATTAATCAATCAAGAACAAATCAAGAAAAACGAATAACATATCAGCCACGACACGAATTTCGCGTTATGGTCTTTTTGTGATTGCCAGAATGCGTCGTGGCCGTTTTCATTACAGCCACGACGCGAATTTCGCGTCGTGGCTGTTTCACTGTGACCACAACGCGTTGTGAGCTATTTTTTCGCTCACTGAGCGATTTCGGTCTTTGAGCGTAACATGTATATGAAATCGGTGAAAAGGCGCGATTACCTTTGCCTGTTTAGAGGATAATATTAAATAAAACTAACCTTTATTCGAGAGGGGAATAGAAAATATATAATGAAGTAGAGCTTTTTATATTTAATTGATATATGAGAGAAACGAAGCCATGTGAAAAACGTGACGTTTTTTGTTTACACTAAGTATCTTGTTTTTTGTGCAAAATATCACCATCTCGTTTAAGTACTCCTTTGAAGTTCGTGAAAATAATTATTATTATGGCCTACGCGTATTCGTGAAATGTTCTGCCAACTTGAATCTTGATGTATAGAATGTTCTAGAACAAAACAAAGGAACAGTCCAATAAAGATTTCGTAAGAACTCAATTATTCGGTTTTTTTTTCTTTATGCCTTGGCTACCTAATTTCATTGAAGTTGTAAATATAATATAAAAATAAAATGACGACCTCTGTGGCTCAGTTGGTGGGCTGTTGTAGCTCAAGCCGGGGGTCGCGAGTTCGAATCCCGCCGACGGAACAAAAATATTTCAAAGTTCCTGGGTCATCGATGTGTATTAAATATGTATCTTGTCTAATCTTATAAAAAAAAATCATAAATATATGTATGTATAGTATAAAAGACGTATTAAATATAATTTATTTCCGTTGTCTGGTACCCGTAACACAAGTCCTTCAGGTACTTAGCATGGGGCCAGACTGACGTGGTGTGAAGCGTCCATAGATATTATTACTATTAATGTCATAATGAATTTTCACTTCTTACATATTATTGTATAACATTCATTTTTTTTTGGCTATAATTATGAGGATATTTTTTAATTAAAACCACAATACGTTTACCTATTTTATCCTACCTAAATTAATAGGAACGTATTTTGGCTTATCATGGCATATTAGTACCAAGTACCTAGTAGGTACCTACTAAGCTGCAAATTAGTACCGACCACGTTTATTGTAACTTAGACAATCGTTTCGTTTCGTCGCTCGAAAGATGAAATGGAATCGTTCAGCTTTTACTGAAGAATCAATTTAGTTTATAAAACATTTTGTGTATTATATAAGTAATTTCTATAGCGAGCATAAGGAGATTCCGAGCTCAAATGCAAACATAAAAAAGGTAACCAAAAGTTATGTACCTCTGTTGTAAAAGGTATGCAAAAGATACTTGTGACAAAACAGGAGTAACTTAAATTTTTGGATTTATGTAAATGACAGCTGGTGAAAAATATAACTTTTTATTTTCTTGATATTTTTGCGTAGTTTTCGTAAAAAAATAATAATTCACTTTTATCTGATGATATTATTTGCAAACTGTTTATTTAACACGCAGAAAACTAAGAGAAATCTGAATATTTATAAAAAATTTGAAAACCGATTTTTTCAGAAAAATATCAATTCTTATCGTAATTGTGATAAAAATGACATGAATTTGCTGACAATGTCGTAATTAAGGAAACCCAACTTCAAAAATTCCTAATTTCTTAGTTACGACACTACGTATTTGGATTACGTCAAGGTTTTTTGAAACATGGTAGCGGTAGGGTGAATAAACGCTAGAGACAGGATAGGCTGAGAGCACTATAACAATAATATTATGTATTTCACTATTTTTACTAATTATTTCAGTTTATAATAATTAGGACGACCAGTTTTGATGACGGAAGCCCCCCGCATAGTAATCAAAACTCACTCCAAAACTGATTGTGTTGTTTTCCTTGAGATATTCACATCAAATTGCAATAACTTAGTACGTTCTTAATACATGAGAAAAAAACGCAACACTAACGACGCGAAGCCGTTTTGATTTAAGCAACTGACAAAGTAGGGGGGCTCGGGGGGCGAAGCCCCCCGCATAGTAATCAAACCTCACTCCAAAACTGAATGTGTTGTTTTCCTTGAGATATTCACTTAAATAACTTGTTACTTTTAAAAAAGAAGATATTAGTGAGCAAAGCACCCTACGTCGAAATCAAACGTCATTCTAAGACAGCTAAACGTGTAGGTTAAATTAGTACGATTTCGTTATTACATTCATCGTCATATTATTATTGTTTCTGGCCCCTTGTAATTGATGTGCCCGCACTTATTCAAAACGCAAAGCCATAAGAATGCGATGTTGTCATTATCAGCCTCTCGCTGGTCATCAGTGTGGTAAACGCGTAAGGTAGCTCGTCACATATCATAATATTGGGATTGGCTTTGACGACCGTTGTTATTTCATTTCCTGCTCGCCATTGTAAAGAGATATGAGTAGAATGAGGGTAATAATTTTTTCGTGGGTATTTAACAATTTTTTTTCAAATGACCACAATTATGTAATATTTAGCGAGTATCAGCAATTAAAAATTACACAATTAAATCAAGTCGAATTCATTTTTAAGAGTGGGTTGCACCAAAGGCGTTGTTATAGTTACAGTTATGGTCATAGTTAAGGCTATCTTAACTTTAACCTTTACTTTGACCACAGAATTTGACAGATCTCTGTTGCATTTATTTTTTTGTTAAAGCTACGGTTAATGGGGTTGAGACATAGACATAAATATTACTAGTGAGAGTATAAAAGAGAAGTAAGAACATTTTGTATGGGGAAAATAAAATTGTCGTTTTTAGCATATTACTCGCATTTTTTCCATTACTTCTCATCTTTAAAACCTTCCCTGGACTTCTATGAATATTTTAAGACTACAATCAGCCCAATCCGTGAAGCTGTTTTCGAGTTTTAGCGCGACTAACACATTTGAAAATCAATTTTTATATATAAAGAAAGAAGACTAACTGTCCCGGTGAAATTCGTGTCACTTTAAAACCTTCCCTGGACTTCTACGAATATTTTAAGACTAAAATCAGCCCAATCGGTTCAGCCGTTTTCGAGTTTTAGCGCGACTAACACATTTGAAAATCCATTTTTATATATAAGATTTCTAAAATCATCACCATGTCTTTTTGCGTATCGTGACTTTACTCATGATGAAACTATTAGTGTAATAATTTCGAAATCTGGTAATTCCCGTCGCTAGCCGGGTGTTAACTGTTAATGAAATACCGAAATCATTGAAAAGCGATGATTTCCCCGTGGGTGCGTCATCTGATTACATCGATGACATGTTTTTACGGTTTCCCACATCATCATTATTGAGTTTCATTAATTTAATTAAGTTTTACTTTTTATGTTCAATTTTATAGGTTAGTATTAACAATGATACACTTTTCGATACCTTTAATTTAATTAACCCATCTAGCCCCATAAGCTCACCGATGAGTGAGACACGTGCAATAAAATAACAATAGATTTCCAAGAATCCACAATCGAAGGATTAAAATTTGTTAAACATAGAAATGCTATAAGTAACCTAACAGAAGCCTGTATTTTTGGAGTTTTCTCCTTAAGAATCGATTTTCATATATAAGGCGCCCGGTATGAGAAAAACCCGAGGGGTAAAACCAACTAAAAGTAACGAAAAATCGTGTCACGTTTTTGGCGCGCATCTTTAGTGCGCAACTTTCTAATTTGTTTTAACAACATTTGAATGCACAATCCTTTTAAGTTTAAAGAGTGGGTATTCCCGGGTAAATATTAGGTATACATATAGAATGTACACATTATTCAGATAAAAAAGTACCCCGTTCCTCTAGGCCTATTGGGAGCGGAGTTATGGCTACTTTAGTTAGACGTTTGACAGTTGCCGAGCTGTCAATGTCAAAGTTTGAATGCTTGTAACTCGGCAACTATTTGTCCTGGATATGAGTTTCTTAGGCTTGATCTTCCTGGATTTTTCTGCTGTATTCGATTCTGGCCTTAGAATTGAGAAAAAAAATCGATGTCTCTGATTTAGTTCAAATTCAGGGAGGGGGTAGCCAAAGTGTTTCCTTTGATGTTAGAAGAAACCCCGTTCCTCTAGGCCTTTTGTTCGATGTTTGACAGTTGCCGAGCTGTCAATGTCAAAGTTTGAGTGCTTATAACTTGGCAACTGTTTGTCATGGATATGGGGTTCTTCGGCTTGTTCTTGCTCGATTTTTGTTATAAATATCAATAATTCATATTGTTATTGTGAAGTTATAATTTGTATCATTATACTGGCTAAAGTGAACTAAAAGTATTTTGAAATAACTATGACAGAAATCAGATGTTCCGGCAATAGTATCTACATACTATTGCCGGAATATCTGATTTCATATGATATTAATCTTTTTTCAGTTGAATAAACTCTTTTTGAGTATGGTTAGATACTCGTACTTAAGGAGTAAACTCCAGTCGTGCGTCGGAGCTGACACACTTTTTTTTGTCGCTGTTTTTTAAAACACCACTTTTTTACTTTACTTTTTTTTAGTATCAAATGGCAAATCTGTACATAAAGGTTAATGAAATAAATCTGTAGGATAAAACGTGATTACAATACTGAACTATAGATTTCAGTGGACCGCATTTTTTTATATGTCATATGAGTATAAGTTTACCTTAATAATATTTTCATACTAGGTATCTACTATCAAGTGATTATTTCCTTCCACCTAAAAACTAGAAAATCCTTGGAAAAGTGTGTAAACGTGTTAAGCATCTAGTTTTTTATAGCTGACGAAGTCCAAATACTTTTACAAAACTTAAATTTACCTAAATTTTGACATTTTAATACCAGGTTTAATGCCTGTTTTCACCAAGAACACCTTAAAATTAGGTGTCCCTAAAGCCAATATTCCAAGTTTTGTTCTTAATGAATTGACAACCCCGTAACTCTTAGGTGACGTATATATCACTACATGTATAAAACAAAGTCGCTTTTTCTGTCCTCATGTCCCTTTGCTCCCTTTAATTGCGGTTTTCTTTAATAGATAGAGTGATTACTGATTAAAGAGGAAGGTTTGTGATAAATATGTATATTAATTATGGGAGTTCGCTATTTTACAAGTAAAATATCAGACGGCCATTCTATAACAGATTCATTGTCAAGGCCGTCGTCGTCGTCGCCACATACGTCACCTAAGTCAATACGTCAATTCATCCCGTAAATTATAAAATACATAATAGTTTGTTTTATTTCAAATAAACGTCACCTGAGTTACGGGGTTGTCAATTCATCAAGAACAAAACTTGGTATATTGGCTTAAGGGACACCTAAATTTTAGGTGTAGTTGGTGAAAACGGGCGTCTTTTATCTAGTGATAATTTCCTTCCACATAAAAACTATAAAATCCTTTGAAAACCGTGTTCACCCAGTTCAGAACTGTGGCGGATGTTACGCCGTCAAACTACAACGTAAATTATTTCTCGCCCACCGTGTTACAATTATTTCAACTTAGTTTTTGATACAGTTATAACTTTGTGCTAGTTATTTTACTGAAATCCCGCCAGTGTTATTGCTTTCTATTTTAGAAAGTAAATATTTATATTTTGTTTTACATTTTTTGGTTCTGGGATAAGATAGTGAAGAAGAAAATTGGCACCAAAACTACGAGATGCACTCTGGGAGTCTCAGTATTCAGCAATGTAAAAAGAAACAAACAATGGGAAAAAAGAGGCGGATATTATGTGGAGCCTGCAACGCGTCAACGGTCTACACGTACGCCAGGTAAATTTTTGGTCAGTGATTTCCTACCGGGCGAAACTTTGTACAATGCATAAGATACTTATACTATGAATACTAGCGACCGTCAGCTGCGACTCCGTGGGTGGGGTGAGCACTGGGCAGTGGGCAGTGGCAGCCTCCCACTCATGAATAAAAAAAAATTCAGTCATTTCCTCTCATTTGAAAATTTATCAGAGTATAGTTTATGTAGTATTTTGAAAGAAAAACATAGTCAGCTGACCATAACACGGTACATTATACGTCAGCTGGCTCCTTGAACGTGAAAAAAAAAAAATTTTAATGATTTCCTCTCAGCTAAAAATTTGCCTGGTGATCGTTTATATGTTGGTACCTTGAAAGGTCTAAGGCAACAGCATCTATACCTACTAAAGCTTATCAGCTGACGACTTTTCCACTGACTTACAGCTAGCTGATTTTTTTAATTATTTACTAGAGTATTTTAACAATACTCTGATGAATTTTCAAATGAAAAGAAATTACTGAAAATAATTTTATTTTCTTTATCTTTGGGAGGAACGGAGTCGCAGCTAAGGGTCGCTAGTATTCATAGTATAAGTCCCTTATTCATTTTACGAAGTTTCGGTTGGGAGGGACTTGGTCATGAAAATCTGTCACTGGCCCCAGGTCTTTTGACGCCAGTTTAACAATTTTACCCATCCCAAAAGTATGCAACATTGCTAACATAAGTTTTTACTTTATTAAATTGAGGCACCTGCGAGCTATTTGACATTGAGCGAGCTCTAGAGCTCTAGAATCTAGGCTCTATATCAGCCTTTCCCAAAGTGGGCGATAACGCCCCCTTGTGGGCGCTGAAGGTCTAAAGGGGGGCGGTGTAAGACACATAAAAAATGGGTGCGTTGTGTAGAAGCTTGGGAGGTGACTTATTTCATCTGGATGCATTTCAAATTGAAATAATGGGGGGGCACTAAAACATAATTTGTTCTCAAAGTGGGCAGTAGACTTTTATGTCTACTGCCCATGAGTGATTTTTATGTTGCCTGTAAAAACATACCAATGAGGTTCTATATATTTTGATTTTGTCAAATACTGACTGGAGACACAAACACGGATAGATTTTTTGTGTTTGACACATAAACGTAGAAAAAAATGCGGACGGAGTCTTGTCATATACAAAACTGTGTCTTCACTTTTCTTCAGAGTCGGCCATGCACACATTCTGACGCCTGTCAAATGGTATGGACTAGCGCAAGAATGTGTGCGTGCGGACCGTGTACATACAGCCAGCTGGCCGACTCTGAACGACACAGTTTTGTGTATGGTGGGACTACGTCCGCCTTTTTTTATACGTCCATGGTTTGACATAATATGTTTCTTCTTCGAGCGCTGGCGAGCGGATTGCAATTTGCATCGTGTAGACGGATTACTAAAAATTAATTAATTCTCTTTTTGCAATTGTAATTTGTATATTAAATTGTATTATATCCCCACTTGGGTAAGTGTTGCATACTTATATTATGTTTATTTTAGAGAATGATTTATGTTTTACTTAATTTCATAAATATGACCATTCTTAAGAATTTAGGTAACTAAATATAAACTTGTAAATATTTATTTTGTTGTGAATTTTCTTTACATTAAGTAATTAATAACTCGTTATATACCATAATTTTCTTCTCTAAAATTCATCCTTAATTTTGTTATTATGGTTATTATTTCTTTTTCTGTATAAATTGCTAACTTATTTTGTGTTCTTTGACTGCCTCACCAATGATTATCAGCATGCAATAATTGTACTTTACAATCTTGCCTGGCTAGTAGCTATAGGTAAAGATTTGATGTCGCAGTCAAAGTCAGAATCTGGGCAATCATGAAAATATCGGATTTAAGGGATCACCGGGACGGTAATCACCGCGGCGGGCATCACCGTGAAGTTCATCGCCGCGACGGGTATCACCGCTACGGGTGAATTTGTACCTGCTCATTTCTCTGGGCCCTGCTCTGTCGTCGTCATAAAGTTAATATACCTAGCGGAATAGAGAAACAAAGGCCTGAGCAAGCGAGATGCCACTATCAGTAACACCGCGTGGTAAAAAGAGACGTGTGATACATGACAGCAGCACTCTTTTTTTGACGTCCAGTCGGCACGTGCCGCACGTTGTCAATATAATTTCATAGAATTCATGTTCAATCATGCTTGTGTAAGTGTATTCGTACACATATTTTTCACACAGATGAAAACCAATTTTGGTTACGTTTGACAGCTCGAGATTGTTGCTCTATTCCGATAGGTATATTAACTTTATGGTCGTCGTCGAGAGCTACCTACCTGCCTGCGTCCTTCCTACATCCTACCCGAATTCTTCCTGCCTGCGTACTGCCCTTTTGCAACCTAACCACCTACAACCTAAGCTTCCGAAACTCCTCCACCTGCACTCCAGCCTCCAGAAAAGTAAAGTACCATAGGTACAACAAGGTACATGTTGTGAACGACCGAACCACGACCCATGCTCTCTAAATTCTAATTTTGATTATCTTCATTGTAATATATTATTAAATACTAACTAGTACTTTTATTTAACAACTACAAGTGAACATATATTATGATGCCTAGAGTCTACAAATTTCCCGAAATCATGATAACAGTCATGGTTATCCAACACAACCTAGACACCAGGTGTATCATGGTGAATACAAAAGTCTAAACCGCTTCAGGTTAACAATTCACCTAAACGTTAGTAATTCACTCGTTGCTGGCCTAATTGTAATGCAGTTTTTGTCCGACCAAGAAAATGTGTTCGGAAATTTCAGCACATTTCCTTTTTAACCACCAACGCAACTGACACTGACGTGTCATTTTGTATGTCTGCCTGTCCGGGGCACCGTTATTTTATCCGATCATTTGTATCGATTTTGATCTGATTCTTTTTGTTTGAAAGCTGATATGATTGAGTGTTCTTAGCCATAATTCATCATAAGGTTTATTCAAATCTTTTATTTTTTATCGTAATATATTATATATTTTAACAATTTATACAAGTATGTATATACAAATAATTAATTTTACAACATACCTTAGCTGTCCCGGCAAACGTTGCTTTGCCATAATATAATGTACCTATTTCACCCATTTTTTTTTTTTTTTGTAGTGACTAAATAAGTATGTTACCATAGCAACGTCTATCGCTATCCCGTCGCACATACAATGGTCACCCTCAGTCTCGAGTTGTAATAATTTACTATTATTTATTCAACAAATGCACTCATCAACATAATATAAAGTACCCAATAGCCGATTCTCAGACCTACTGAATATGCATATAAAATTTGGTAAAAATCAGTAAATACCGTTTCGGAGGAGTTCGTGGACTAACATTGTGACACGAGAATTTTATATAAAAGATTTTTATTGTACATAGTCATAAAAATAGTTAAATTACACATACACACATATTATTTATTTTTCAGCCAGTGTCAGTAAACTTTAAACTTTACGCTTCATCAATTAAATTGCCCTAAAACTGCGATAAGTAGAGAATCAAAGTTATGTTCGTATGCGGGTCCATGAAAATCTTTATGTGCTTTAAATTGTATGTATGCAAAAATAAATTTATTTATTTATTTATTTAGGACCAAAAACAGTTTTGCATTAATAATAACATTTGGTTTGGACATATTTTATCTCTCTCGAATAATCCACAGAAGTGAAATCAGTTAAAAATACTCATGATTTTACAGGAAAATCTTTGAGAGACAATAAGTCCGTACTTATTTTCTCTGACTTTTTTCTTTTTTAATAACTAAAAGGCTTTCTTTTCTACTTTCAATGGAGATCGTCTATATTTTGCCTTCAGTTTTTGATGAAGCAGTTTCTTTTCTGCCATCAAAACTCTCTTTTATTCTGAATTTGTTGTGTCCTACCATAAACAAGTCTAGTAACTAAACTATGGAGTACTTAGTCAAAATACATTCGATAGTTTGGATAGCGAGATCAAATTTGCCATACTATGTGATGAGTCAAATACCACAAATTTTTGACATCTAACTTTGCTAAGAAACTAGTGAATGCATTTTAAATAAGGGCAAGTTCTGTTCTGGAAAATATTCATTGTAGACACCTTGCGAAACAGGAGTTTCTCAGGCAGAACAGGACCCTTGTTATTAAATTTTATCATTTTGTTGGATACTTGCTAAGCGGAGCGTGGTTGGGTTTTCAGTCGTAATGCCTCCATTTTTAAATTCCGGATTTTCTATTATCTACAATTGTAATTTTATCCTTTTATGAATTTGAGATTAACTTTTCGGTGATTATTATATTTATAATTTATTGTAATTGTAAAGGAGTACACACTATAGATTAGGATTTAATATTTAATCCATTTACGCCAATGATTCTTATATTATGAATTAATTTTGAGGAGAGGGTTAGAGATAGAAATAACGGTAGTGTTATGATTTTAAAATGAATGATTGAATATTAAAAATACTTCATTTGCTTTTTCCATAAATAAGCCGCATCACTTATGTTGTTAAGTCAATTTTCGATTCAAAATATTGCAGAATCGTTTTATTTACTTTATCCTCATTATAACCACGTTTAAAATCTCCGGATTGATCACGGTATCAACCTACTTGCAGCTCGCAATTGTTAATGTCCTGGGGCATTCAAATTAGATACATTTTACGGTAAATATGGCTTGTCCTTACCACAGTATAATTAAGTATTTAGGCCAGTAAGGAGAGTTCAGTTTTCATCACGCACTGGCATCAATGTTAATTATCTTCAAAGTCTTGGGGATGTTTTGTAAAAAGGCACTTAGTAAATTAAATGGTTAGAGGATTAAGAAAAAGTATAAAAATAAAGAAAACCCGCATTGCGGCGAGCTTAAACCTAAAGGTAATTAGTGCCCGTGACCGATCCATTACTGCTGCACTTTGATGCACTTTGCCGTACTTTGCCGCACTTTGCCGTACTTTGCGCTTTGCAGATAGCTCACTCCTTGGATCGCTCGAGAAAGAGAATTCTTTATTTAGTAATTGATAGAGGAGGTATTTTAGACATGCAATAGCTTTTCTCCGGCGATTTTATCTATGGATAAAATATAATATTGTAATGCAAATATGTCTCGCACCTCTTAACACTCAAAGTGTATGAACTTTAGAAAAAAATTATACCGAGATACTTTGGGTCCCCAAAAATGTAGGATAGTTTTTATTTCGGAAAATAGTGGTTGCTTCGGGATTAACGAATTTCGGCGTAACGAAGATCCTAATAAAGAACTTCACAGCATTAACTGTTGTAAATAAAGCAATGCTAAAGTAAATAAAGTTCAATTAAAATAAAATAGAATTTGATTTAAATAAATTTAAATAAAACATACTTAAATGGGAGACCACAAAATTATTCGGAGCATTTCCGACTTTTCTTAACGACCTTAATTATACATGTAAATAAAACATAAGTACGGGTCACATATGTCCCATGGGCGCATATTCAATTATTGTTGTTGTTAAGCTGATTACACGAGCACTGCAGGGTTAAGTGAGTCTTTTATCCTTATTAACTCATGGTAATGTGTTTCGTTTGGAACGCATAAATAAACGCCTTTTTGGGCTCTGTAGACCGTACCAAAAGGTTTTATTTTGCTTTCTCTGACGAATTACGTAGTAGTCTGGTTGGTAACAAAAGATCTCATCCCAGTAGGCCGAGTTTCCGAATGTAAATAAAAAAATATCGACGTGAGACAAGATCATTGAGGACCACCAGTCTTAGTTTTCATTTTATCTCATGTTTGCTGACGTAAGATTAATTTCTGTATCTCTAGACTTAACAAACATTTAAAACCACCCAAAGTAAAACTCTGGAACGAACTGTCGCTAGCAGTATTTTCGGACCAAATAAGACCTGCAAATTTTCAAGAAAAGAGAGTATTCCCTCTTAACCCATCAACTCCTAAGCGACACCCGGGTGCCGCATAACAATTGAAAATATATTGTGTCTGTGATTCCCACGATCGAGATGCGGCCGGACCTTGATCGGATTAAAAGACCGACAACGCACCTGCAACTATTCTGATGTTGCGAGTGTCCATGGGCAACAGTAACAGCGTTATTTTTGATAATAATGGACAGGCGTCAAAACAGTAGTCTTATGTTAGGTACAATGTTAAATATAAAGATGTCAAATTGTGTTAAACCTAATTCATATTACTAGCTGTCCCGGTAAACTTCGTGTCACTTTAAAACCTTGCCTGGACTTCTACGAACATTTTAAGACTAAAATCAGCCCAATCCATTCAGCCCTTTTCGATTTTTAGCGCGACTAACACATTTGAAAATCCATTTTTATATTATACTAGCTGTCCCGGCAAACGTTTCTTTGCCATATTAAGTATATAAAGTATTTTTTTTTAATTTGATCGCAGCGCTAACTGTCGGGACAGACTAAAATTAAAATTCGAATTCGAATATTATTTAAAATTTGACACATGTCGGATCCAATGTAAAACATTCCAAAATCAACAACTACTAATAAATTAAAAATTAATTAAAAAAACATTATCCAGCGGACAAAATTGTGAATCTAAACCATTCCCAGATCCCCTTGAACACACACAAAAAATTTCATCAAAATTGGTCCAGTCGTTTAGGAGGAGTTCAGTCACATACACACGCACACAAGAAATATATATATTAAGACTAGCTGTCCCGGCAAACGTTGCTTTGCCATAATATAAAATACCTATTTCGCCCATATTATTTTTTTGAAGTGACTAAATAAGTATGTTATCATAGCAACGTCTATCGCTCTCCCGTCGCACAAACAATGGTCGCCCTCAGTCTCAAGTTGTAATAATTTACTATTATTTATTCAACAAATGCACTTATCAATATATAAACTACCCAGTAGCCGATTCTCAGACCTACTGAATATGCATATAAAATTTGGTAAAAATCAGTAAAGCCGTTTCGGAGGAGTTCGTGGACTAACATTGTGACACGAGAATTTGATATATAAGATATAAATTATAATAATATCATTGGTTAAACCCCAAAAGTAAGACCAGACCACCATATTTCATGTCTATTGTGATATTTCTATTTAGGGATATTTCTGTCGCAATATTCCTCGTCTATAGAATTTCTGTAAAAATTATACATAAAAAAGGTACACTTTCTGCAAATATACATCAATAAAAAACATTCAACGTAAACACTCGTAATGTAAATTAAAACATAATATAGTCAATGTAAACCCCCAGACGGGGAGTTTGTACTTTGTACAAATAGGGGCGCGTTTGACACAACACAAACAGACAAATAATATGAATACTAGAGGTAAGCTCTATATTCAATATTCTGCTTAGTGCTCCATTATTTGAAACTAGATGATAAACAAATTTTTGAAAATTTAAAAACGTGGGCAACGAATTTTAGCGCCAAGGAGTTGTGCCCACAACTCCATTACGCCAAAATTCGTTTATCGCGCGGGAACCGTACATTTTTTCGGAATAAAAAGTATCTTATGTCGTTTCCCGGGAATCAAAGTATCCCCATACCAAATTTCATCAAAATCGTTTCAGCGGTTTGGTCGTGAAGAGGTAACAGACAGACACACTTTCGTATTTATAATATTAGTATGGATGTATAGATGTAACTGAAAATATGTAGCTCGACGGTGGAATATTATTTATTTTTTGTACATACCCGTATCACTTATTTTAAAAAACATAATAATTTTGTAAATAAACTTATTTTTGTTATTTCTGCTGATTGTAGTAATTGTTTCAGATCTCAAGGCATTGATTTTTATATTTCACTAGATGACGCCCGCAACTCCGTTGCGCCAAAATTCGTTTATCGCGGCGGAACCGTACATTTTTCTGGGATAAAAAGTATCCTATGTCCTTTCTCGGGTCTCAAAGAATCTCCATAGCAAATTTGATCAAAATCGGTCCGGCGGTTTGGGCGTGAAGAGGTAACAGACAGACAGACAGATACACTTTCACATTTATAATATTAGTATGGATGTTATGACAATTAATTTTATGTTCCCTTTCAAGGCAATTTGTACCTTGGAAAACAATTTCCTTTAAATTTCAAGAATAAAAGTCGCAGTCTTGCAGTAAATAAACTTATAAGTAAGAAAATAAAAATAATTAAATTAAAAAAAAATCTAATTTGTATCCTGGCAAGGCGCTTCTTTTTAAATCTAGTTTAAGTCTATTTTCCCGGTTGCTCGCGACGTTAGTTGAGGAAAAAGTTAAAAATAAAGAAAAAAGAAAAGTGCAGCTAATATAGTAGAGCTGAAACTGGCGTTTGGAATTAGCGTTATCGAATTATGTGCGATGTGAACCATAAGGAAGCCATTTTGTTTCGTTTTTTGTCTTGAAAATTTGACCCTCTAATGTTTTCTTACTATGCAAAAACTACTTACTTTCAATGATGAAAACTAAGGGGCTGCCTAATCATCGTAACTAGGTGATTTAAGATTTTGAAAGTGCAACTTTATGGTTTTAAAATTTTGTTATACACGAATAACAACCAATAATATGACTGTAAAAAATACTTAGCTTTGAGTTTATACGAGTCTTTTCTCTGTTACATAGTCTTTGAGAATCTTACGACCGTATTTAAGATTATACATCGATTACCATTTACCACTTAACTTTAATTTTATGAAATTACGTCAGACTTTTACAAGATGAATAAAGTTAATTTCAAAATCTTTGTTCAATTAAAGTTTTGCGAACATTAAATTTCTCTGAGTGAAGCTGTCAGTTTTGCCAACGTTGCTTACAGTAGAATCATAGAATGTTATGGTTGAGAAAATACATCCAGATACGCAGTAAATATCAAAAACAATAAAAACGATCACAAATCATAACACAAACCAATATTATGTTGCCAATAAACAGAGACGAAAATATTATAATAACGAAATTCGCCGAATTGTATCAATGCAATAACATTGTGTTGAAGAAGTATTTTTGAGGATGACAACACAATTCAATGGATATCGAAAGTGTTGCCAACGGAGCTAAATAATTGTAGACGTGTGGGTGTATTGATTGACGATTTTCTCATTATTCGACGATCAAACGTATTTCCACACTCAATATGGATACTTTGGGGGTCTGTAATGTGTATAATAATTATTATACACATTACATATTATCTCAAAGTGCATGTCCCTTATATTATTATTATAGTGCTCACTGTGAAAGCTGCAGCACAGAAAGTGGGACGGAAGACCGACACGACTGGCCAGAGATCATAATTTATTGTGCAGGTTTATTATTTTACTTGTCAGGCGATGAGCCTGTATTGTCCTAAACAAACTTGGAAATAACAATATTCTGTTTCAAACATTGGAATCGAGCCCACATTCGAGTCAGTCAGCTGCAAGAGTCAGCAACGTTCTAAACCGTTGGATCACGGAGTCGTTTTTACCCGACTACGGCGAAGCAAAAAGGAGGGTTATGATTTTGACCTGTATGTATGTATGTATGTGGGTATAGATGTTTGTCTGTTCCCTCGTAACTTTAAAACTACTTGTCCTATTTAGACAAATGAGGTGTTATTGGAAGCGTCTCGATTGTCCGCTGGTTATAGGCTACATGAATTTACATAAAAATGACTATAGCGCCATCTAGGGCACTTAAAGCATAGAACAAAAAAAAATTTCCTGACTATGTTGTGTGGGGTATCAAATGAAAGAACTTTGTTAGCACATTTTAAATATATAAATTTTATTAGGTATTTCCTTTGGGTTTGCTTGCAATCATCTGATTATTGCATGAATTCATGATATCACTTCAATACAAATATGAAACAACAATTAATTTTATATACCTTCACCCCGAGTATCATTTAATTACCATGTAGTATCTTAACCCTAGGCTGGATCTTGGGATCTCTGAACAAAATTATAAATTGAAACGGAAATTATTGTACCTTAAACGAAATATTATATACTTTTTGAGTATCATTTAATTACCATGTAATCCTTCACCCTCGTTAGTGTTGAGCGTGGTTCTTGAGATACAGCCTGGATATGGACAAACGGACAGGCTGATATTTTATCTTTGTGATCGGGTCCCGTTTTTACTCTTTGAGTAAGGGACCATAAAAAGGAGAAAATTAACCATCTCCGTTATTATGCTATGCTAACGCGGATGGAGTCGCGGGCAACAGCTAGTGAAACAATAAATAACTACATATTCATTTGTTCACTAGAAACAAATAAATTGTAAAATATTCTTAATATTGTCGTCGATCATTTGAGGAGCTGGGAAGGTTAAGAAATTTATCGAGCGAATCTTAGCCCCAAAATAATTTAAATAAAAATAAAGTTTAAAAAACTAAAACGCGCTCTAAAAAGTACTAAACAGGAAAATAGTTGATAGGGATATGGAAATGTTTAAAGGATAGCCGTGGTCGTATGCTACCTACTATTATAGCAAAACAGATTCATTATTATAGATAATAAATGGGCATACATACGACCACGGCTATCTTTTAAACATTTCCATATCCCTATAAACTATTTTCTTGTTTCGTACTTTTTAGAGCGCGTTTTAGTAGTCGGGTTTTAGTTTTTTAAACTTTATTTTTTTGTTCTAGTTTTTATGCCAATACTCTAATCGGTAAAGCTGTGGCTTTTACCGGCTAGTATATAATTTGCGTCACAACACTGAATCTATTGACTAGGCAGACAGAGCGTCAGTTTTCATCGTGATTTATATCGAGCGTGCATGATACATTCCAAACCCACAAAGCAGAATGGGCTATAACTTATTTTTATTGGTAAAAAACACATAAAGCTATGCATTGGTGTTCATACGGCAATAACGGTTACAACTTTTCACATTTAAATACAATTGAGTCGAAATTTGGGTTCCAATTAACAGTAATTATAGAACGAAGGTTCTTAAATAGATCCGTATTATGTCTATTTTTAAAACCTTACTTATTATTCGCACTTTCTATATAGACATGGTGATGCTTTGTTAATTTTGTCCTTGATATGGTTCGCACTCGCAGAGGGTGCAGGTTCGATTCCGGGTATAAGCGTGTAGCAAGGAGACATTTTCTGAGCTCAAGTACACATGTACTTGAGCTCAGAAAATGTCTCCTTTCTGGGGGGACGCACATGTGTGCGTCCCCCCAGAAAGCCCAATCGAGCTAGGTGTATTTTCAATATATCAGAATTTAGAGCAAAAATGGAGCACCTCTACAGTCAAGTAAATAAATTGGAGCATTAATACGAACGACGCTGCGAGCTAAAAACCGTGGGCTTGCTGGCGTCCTGTCCCGTCAGCACGCCCAAGCTAGATCTCGGGAACCGTTGATAGTACTATCGTGTATTGTGGTTCAAATTTTCGAGCAAAATTGGAGCACTCTGCTCCCGTGAAATCAACTTCGAAACTAGAATGTGAAAGGAGTTAGACGTGATTAACCGGTGGGCTTGCTGGCGTCCTGTCCCGTCAGCAAGCCCACGCAGATCTTTGAAACGGTAATGATTTGGATTATGATTAAAAACCCTACAATAGAGCCCTATTTAAAGCACTCTGCTCCAAAAAAAAAAAAAATTAATGTAGCTTCAATAGTTCTCGAGTTGCAGGCCTTTGAAAACGGGCTTGCTGCCGTCGCGTCCCGTCAGCAAGCCCATTTGGAGTGTGGAAACTACTGAACGGAGAGTCGTCAAAAGTATCTCAAATCGTAGCTTAGAATGAGAAAACTATGCTCCAAATAGATCTAAATCCTAGGTTCTACGGTTTTTGCGCTATCAGCGAAAAACACTTCAGCCGCCAAAATTTGTCGATTTTCACAACCACGCGACGTTGCCGTTCCGTGCAACAACATTTGCTTGTGCTTGTGCAACAAGCAAATGTTGTTGCACGGAACGGCGTTTTCATAGGCCTGCAACTCGAGAACTATTGAAGCTACATTAATATTTTTTGGAGTAGAGTGCTCTAAATAGGGCTCTATTGTAGAGTTTTTAATCATAATCCAAATCATTACCGTTTCAGAGATCTGCGTGGGCTTGCTGACGGGACAGGAAGCCTTCAAGCCCACCGGTTAATCACGTTTAGCTCCTTTCACATTATAGTTTCGAAGTTGATTTCACGGGAGCAGAGTGCTCCAATTTTGCTCGAAAATTTGAACCACAATACACGATAGTACTATCAACGGTTCCCGAGATCTAGCTTGGTCGTGCTGACGGGACAGGACGCCAGCAAGCCCACGGTTTTTAGCTCGCAGCGTCGTTCGTATTAATGCTCCAATTTATTTACTTGACTGTAGAGGTGCTCCATTTTTGCTCTAAATTCTGATATATTGAAAATACACCTAGCGCGATTGGGCTTTCTGGGGGGACGCATACCAAGTACATACGGACGCTCGTACGGTGGAAGAAAACATCGCGAGGAAACCTCCACATGGAACCCAGGCGTATTGACCTGCTCATTTCTCTGGAATAGGCCAACCATGTTGTGAGATTATTATTTTTTGACTTGGCCAAGAAAATACTGTATTTGAATCATCAATTACTGCATTTTTTTTACGTCAGTAAAGTTGGCAAGTTTTACGTCAGTATAGACAAGGATAAGCTATTGTATAGCTACAACGTCTATAATATGTAGTGTTTCTTAAACTGATAATCAGTTTTATACAATTATTGATACGCTCGTCTGATACATTGGAAAAGTCATTCGAAAGACAAAGATAAAAGACTATACAGTGTATAAATGTATATTTGTAAGCTATAATATAATATGAATTCAGGGCAGCACGCTAGTAAAAAAATATAGCACAAAATATTATATTTTCCACATTTTCAAAGCAACAGTTTTCCAGCAAGGCAGACACTTCAGCTGGAATTTGCAAGTAAAATCGTTTCGCAAACCGATCCTCTTCACAGTGACCTATAATATCTAAGGAGATTTAAGCCCTGTCACGGGACAAACAGACATACAAATTGGCGGTAGTCCGCTTGAGTTACAGTGCAACTATTATAGAAATGTAAACAAAATTCTATTGTGGAAACAGTTTTGTTAATATATTATAAACGATTATACTAGATTAGATTACGCCCACTACTCTGTTGTGACAAATTTCGTTTGATAAGCGGGAACCGTACATTTTCTGGGGTGCAAAGTATCCTATTCTTTTCTGGGTCTCAAAGTGTCTTCATACCGAATTTAAGCAGAATTGGTTCCGCAGTTTAGACGAGAAAAGATAACAGACATACATAGCAAATACAGTCAAACAGGCAGACTTTCACATAATATTTTATAACATAATTAGTATGGATTATCGAGTATTTTAAATATCTATAGTACTTTCATTTACACTTTGTTGACTTTGTTTTTTTTTTCATTTGAAAATGTCTGTCCTGTTTTGTTTTTCACTTCTGCAGGCACTCCCGGATATTTTTTCAAATAGGCACAGTCATATTATTTTATTAAATTTTATCAATTACATTAATGAGTATAATTATAATATTAATCCTTCAAGCCCCATAAGAGCACTGATGATCGCGACAACAATAGAATACAATAGATTTCCAAGAATCCACGATCGAAGGATTAATTAATTTTATTTATAGATGAGGAATGTTGCAAAAATGTGTGATACGTCCGAATAATCTTTACACGGAACCTGATGATTAGGGTTCGTTTATTGATAAGGACAGATAGGTAGTACAAAACATTTGACCACTTGAATGATTCATAGTAGATAATATTATACCAGATTACTCACGACTACTATTTTAAAAAGTTTTGTTTTATTTATATTATAAACTTATAGAATAGAATAAAAAACATTATTTTTCTCAAAAAGCGAGCTAATGATCATGATGTTTTATGGGTAAGAATATTCTCGATCACGTGCTTTAAAGAAATGGCCATTTAGCCAAGACCTTTTCTTCTTCTTCTGTTTATAAAATGCCGACGCCGATCGAAATTTATGGAATTGACATAAGCGTTGGTTCATATGACGTTGACGTTCGATTGTCGATTCCATAAATAACTAACGCCGATTTTATAAAGAAGCGATACAGAATTCATCTTGGCTCACCCCCCTGGATCAAAATCGTTTAGATACTAGGACGTGGCGAACATACATACGCACAGACAGACAGACATTAAACTTATAACAACTCTTTTTTTCGTCGGGGTTGAAATCCCATACATGCCACGTTATAGTTAAAAAAAAAAAAAAAAAAAGTCCATTGACGTATAAAACAAGGCGGACGGAGTCCCACCAGACACAAAACTGTGTCCTTCAGAGTCGGCCAGCTGACTGCATGTACACGGTCCGCACGCACACATTATTACGCTAGTCCATACCATTTGACAGGCGTAAGAATGTGTGCGTGGCCTACTCCGAAGTCACAGTTCTGTGTATAATAAGTAATAACTAATTTTTTCTACGTTCATGGTTAGGTCCAGGCAAGGAATAACACCTGACAAAGTCAAATACTTGAATTCGACTTTGTAGATAATAGATTTATCGCATATAAGATAGCAAATGACCCCCGTATAAGATAATAAGATTTTGAGACTCAAGTGGAATACTCATAAGTCATAACAATTTTATACTTCTCAACCCTTGAATATACCATCGATGAAATTGATTCCTAGGCAGTTGACAGACCATCGTCATTTAGTCAGATCAATTCAATGTTATTCATTGTGATCGGCTGGGTTTGACATAAGGCGACTAAACTACGAAGCTCCCCCATCTGCCTAGGAATCAACTTCTCTGGTAGTACAATTTCATATCAGATGAATTTTCCTAACGTAACGGTAGGAAATATTATTAATATTAATTACTATTATTCCAATACTCTCGTAAGTCGTAACCCAGTATGGTGGATGACCGGCAGAACAAATAATATTATTCTAACACGGGAATTGAATCCATGACCTTTAAGCTATATCAAAATCTTATTGTACTTCAGTATTACATTTAATAATACTAGCGACTCGCCCCGGCTTCGCACGGGTATGAAATATATGCCTAGCCATTTGAAATGATTAAAATCGATTCAGTAGTTTCGATTTATATTCATTACTACCCGTGGCCCGCATTGGTCGGTACCGCCGCAAGAGCTACGTCCCGTAATTTTTAAATCTGTAATATTTTCGATAATATTTATTTAAATCATATTATTCTGTAAAGGGCCATATAGATCTATATTAAATCAATAACGTATTTAATTGAATAAGGATTTTATTGCCGTATTGGTTAAAATCGCTTATTTCGAACGAAAATTAGCCATTATTTGAAGTTAAAAGTAAAACAATTAATGTTATGTTGAAAAACAAATATGTTATGGTGGGATATTCGCGACCACGAAGTTCTCTGTAGATCTTTTTATAGTGCACAATACTTAGTACATTATTTTGATAAATCTCGTAGGGTTGAAGCCTGCGTTTGCAATGTAAGCGGAAAAAAAGTAATTATTTACGACATCACATTAGAAACCCCAAAAATAACAGTGTTTTTTCACTACTAAATGAATGTTATTATACTTATAAACCTTCCTTTTAAATCACTTTATCTATTAAAGAAAACCGCATCAAAATCCTTTGCGTTTTAAAGATTATAGAGAACAAAATATGGTCATAGGCGCGAAAAGCGACTTCGTTTTATATTATAACTAGCTGACCCGGCAAACGTCGTTTTGCCATATAAATAATTTTTGGTATGAAAAATAGATGTTGGCCGATTCTCGGACCTACTCAATATGCTCACAAAATTTCACGAGAATCGGTCAAGCCGTTTCGGAGGAGTACGGGAACGAACATTGTGACACGAGAATTTTATATATAAGATATTTTGTATTGATTACAAGCAAATAAAGTTAACATAACATATTGTTATTATACATGCAACTTTTCCTATTCGACATCAACTTAGTGCTCTGTGTGAACACACCCTTAACTATCTTGTCAGCGTTATTTCAGCAATTTATCTGATTGAAATCAGGTGAAACAAGAGCCCGTTTAGTGCGCCGTTGGGAAATTAGGCTCCGTGACAAATCTCGTAGGTGTTCATATGAAACTGATTTATAGCTTCAGTGTATGGACTGAGCACACAAGCATAAGCACAAGGTATTGTGGTTATAGTATAGTTTAAGTATATAACTTAAAAATAGTGTTTTTTTTATTGAATAAGGGGGCAAACGAGCAAACGGGTCACCTGATGGTAAGCAACTTCCGTCGCCCATGGACACTCGCAGCATCAGAAGAGCTGCAGGTGCGTTGCCGGCCTTTTAAGAGGGAATACGCTCTTTTCTTGAAGGTTTGCAGGTCGTATAGGTCCGGAAAAACTGCTGGTGGCAGTTCGTTCCAGAATTTTACAGTGCGCGGCAGAAAGTTACGCGAAAAACGCACTGTGGAAGACTGCCACTCATCAAGGTGATGAGGGTGGTATGTTTTTCGCGTGGGTCGATGGCGAAAAGTTGCAGGTGGTATGATTCCGAACAATTCCTCAGAGCACTCCCCGTAATACAACCGATAGAGGATGCAGAGTGATGCTACATCTCGGCGTAATTCCAAGGGGTCCAAGCTGTTTGAAACACTATGGCTGTCAACAACTCGAGCGGCCCTTCGTTGGATACGATCCAGAGGGAGCAGTTGGTATTTTGGCGCCCATGCCCAGAGATGAGAACAATATTCCATATGAGGCCGAACCTGCGCCTTGTAGAGTTGTAGGCGTTGGTCCGGACTGAAGTACTGTCTCGCTCTGTTAAGAACACCAAGCTTCTTCGAGGCTAATTTGGCCTTACCCTCTAGATGGTATCGGAACTGGAATTCGCTCGATATGTTGACGCCAAGTATGTCAATGCTTGGGGAGATGGTTAAAGATGTGCCCTCGAAACGAGGATATACGACCATTGGTGACTTTTTAGTGGTGAACGCGCAGACTTGTGTCTTGGCGGGGTTGAATTGGACCAAGTTACGTTTACCCCATTCCTTCGAGACCTTCTCCAATGAATTCTCCACCTTAGACACAAGTTCGTTTCGACTCTCAGTGACATTTTGCCGAGAAATATTGGGGGAGCCGGTATATACCGCTGGTCTGCAACATGTCATTGATATGCAGTAAGAATAGAGTAGGCGATAGCACACAGTCCTGAGGGACACCAGCATCAACAGAGTGAGTCTCCGAGCATTCGCCGTCAACTACGACCTTCATGTTTCTGTCTCCTAATAAACCAGTGACCCACTTACATAATTTCTCGGGCAGCCCGTATGATGGAAGCTTCGATAGCAGTGCTTTATGCCAAACCCGATCGAAGGCCTTCGCAATGTCCAAACTAACAGCCAATGCCTCTCCCTTCGACTCATTGCCTGAGCCCAACGATGAGTCAGGTACGCCAAGAGATCACCAGCCAAGCGACCCTTACGGAACCCGTATTGTTTGTCGCTTAGCAATCCCTGGCCATCCAAGTAACGAAGAAGCTGGCTATTGATAATGGATTCCATTATCTTCGAGAAGAGAGAGGTTATAGCGATTTGTCTGTAGATGGAAGGATTTGAGCGATCACCTTTTTTGGGGATCGGGTGTACCAAGGCTGTTTCCAGGAAGCCGGGACGATGCCAGTAGAATAGGAGAGCCGAAAAAGACGCGTCAAGACCGGAGCCAACTCTGGAGCACACTTTTTCAATACAATAGGCGGGATTCCGTCAGGCCCACTCGACTTTTGGATATCAAGGGAACGGAGGGCTTTTCGCACTGAGCGCTGATGCAACCGAATATCCGACATGATGCTCGTGCATTGCGGTATGGTCGGCGGTTTTTGCCCCCCGTCATCCAGGGTTGAGTTTGACGCAAAGAGCTTGCCCAGAAGATCGGCTTTGTCTTTTGCGTCCTGGGCCAACGACCCATTTCCTACGTGTAGGGATGGTAGGGTTGGCTTGCAGAAATTTCCTTCAATAGCTTTGGCCGGAGACCAGAATGCACGGGTTCCCGAGGGGAGGCGCTCAAGTCTCTTGCCAATTCTATTGACGTGCTGTTGCTTTGCCCGAGTAATCTCTTTCTTGAGGGACCTAGAGGGAAGGTTGTACTCCTTCTTATATGTGCTGGTATTTAAATCCCGAGCAGACACCGCGTTGGCCCAGGATTGGTAAGCCTCCTGCTTCCGACGAGAAGCTTTTTTGGGGGATGAACCAAACCAGGGACGAAATCTGCCGCCAGTTGGCACTACAGTGGACGGAATGAAAAGTTCCATCCCCTGCATCGCCACATTGGCAACAGAGTTGGCAGTGTTGTCTGGATCATCCGGCGAGAAGCACACGTGCCCCCAGGGATAGGATGCAAAAAACGGCCGCATTCCATCCTAGTCTGCTGACTTGGTCTCTTCTTCTTGTGTTACTATAACAACTGGTTAAATTAGTAATATAAGGTTAAGCAGACTTATTATTACTAGCTATATGATTCAAAAAATTCAAAAACCAGCTAGCTAGATCGATTTATCGCCCCCGAAACCCCCTATATACTAAATTTCATGAAAATCGTTGGAGCCGATTCCGAGATTCCAGTTATATATATACAAGAATTGCTCGTTTAAAGATATAAGATATTATATTGCCTTTTATATTTTACTGGTTCATTTCATAATAAAATTTAACGCAGTAACGCATGTGTAAAAATATGTTTTTGCTGATTCTCAGACCGACAGTAACAAAATCAATCGTTTCGGAGGACTTTGCCATTTGGTAACAAACACCGCACACCAGAATAAATAAAAATTATATAAGATACATCATTAGAAAGTAATAATGATGTTTTGAATATCCACAATTTTTCAGTATTATAAATCTCATTAAAAAATCAATCTTCGAGTAAACGTACAAAAGTAATTTATTTTCAATCTAGTAATTTCCTTTATTTTTATTCAAATATCGAGTAACAATATTATTACAAGGAGAATTTCGGAGCGTTTCTGCCCAATTTTGTATCGGATTTCTTCGCAAGTGCTACTTACAAATCAGCCCGAAAAACAAAACTCATGCAAATTTTATATCAAATTTCCTACGATCCGTTGAGATAAGCGTCGCGAAAATGTGGACTTGCGTTATATTTCGTAATTTTCTTTCGTCATATTGTTTTTTTTGTACGTTGTAAATTAAACATAAAAGGAAAATATTTTAATTCTGTTTTATTAAAGTACGAATAAGAAGAAGGAAGAATTATCAATGTAATTGCAACTCACCAAAATGTTATCAATAAAACCTGAAGCCTTAAACATAACGTAAATACTTAACTCTTTATTAGTCTCTTCCAGGCAAATTATCCATTTAAACTTTATAGAAATACATTATAGAAATTTTTTCTATTCTTATTTTCTGTTTATTTATTTAAAAATTTCAGTATGTTTACACGACTGACCAAAATATTAACAAAAAAAAAACATAATATTTCTTACCTACGCTATTCGTCGCATCGAATTCACATAAACAATTTAATTAACTCTTGCCCATCCTAAAACGTCTGCATAAAATAATCGAATTGCCGGTTTTTACGGCTGCTTTTCAGCACCAGGATAGTTTAGGATCCGGTGATAAAATGTGTTCAGAAAAAAAAAACACAAAATTCACTCTAAATAAAAATATTTCATTTCAGGAGCTGAAAGCCCAAGTCCAAAGTGTCCGTGGTCCCCGACCCTTGTCCTTCAATCGGCGTTGTATCGGGCATCCCTCACTCGGTCAGCAGACCCCAATCGTTTACCGAGGCATCGAAATACAATATTATAGAAAAATGTTAGTGCAAATCAATAGTTAGATACACAAATATGCTCCCAAATAGAATACAATAAAGAGCGAAAGCTCATGGATCGCTCAAGTATGGCTCCAGTTACTCAATAACTGTATGCTTATGAATACACAAGTCTACATAAGCACACAGTTAGGGCAACGAAAATAAACGACCAGAGTATGACAACTAGCGGCCTCACTCAGATACATTTAGTTATTCCTTAACTTTAATAGAAAAGAATAGAACGATTTATTTTAATTTAATCAGGAGTTTGATATAGCAATGGAGTTTATGTTAAAATATTCACTAAAGTTACATAATCGTGAAAAGTTTCTGTGTTAGAGTTATTCTTGGAACCATTTTTTGACTCTGTTACTCATCTATAAAATAGTGTATCGATGGCCCCGGTCTGCGGAATAAGGAGTCATGCCTCGATTACTTCCCCTGCCGTTTTCGGACAACACAATGTCGATACAGGAAATTGTAACTTCGATTTTTGAGAATTGGCACCTGTGTTGATTAGGTATCAAGTTTTGAAATGACTATCTTCTTTTGGATGCGTACTTTAACATGACGTCAAAATAAAAGTTTGATAATTAGTGTATATAAAGGCTTAACTAATACACAAAGAGAGTACAAGTAATTATATATTATGTACGATTTATTTAAACGACGGCGCGACCGCGCCAATACAATACAATAATTGCTTAAGCCGTGTTTCTCTAGGGGACATGTCGCGGAGACAAGTCGTCCGATATTTACGTAATTTGTCCCTGCAACACGTAATTTGTCCTCTGCAACTTTGTCCCTCGACATATGACTTGTTCACACTAGTCAGTGGTGAACAGTATGTCGCCAGCGACAAGTTCCGCAACCCGTAAATGTCGCTGCGACGTCGGGCGACATGTCGCGGGACACGTACATTTCGTGTCGCGTGACTATGTCGCGAGACAAATGTCCCCTAGTGAAAATCCAGCATTATAATTTTCATCACTCAAGCTTTAACGATAAACAGAACGAAACGGTACATTACTCGTATTGATGCTTAGCTACATATTATCATCTGTCAATCTGTCTGTTAAAATTTCTCAACATTTACAAATTCCTCTTACTTATAACTTTAGGGCTTCCCGCACAAGAAAGTGGATCGATTCGGATTCCAATCGGACTGATCGCAGGCTGACCAGGACGGAACTGTGTGTGTATGAATCCGGTAAAGTCGGGTGGGATCTCGTGTATTTCATGCACCGTACAGCGTAGGTACTACATGAAATTCACGACGCAGCTGCAGTTGCTTAGTAACTTCTTCACAATATTATTCCCTCTTCACTGAAATAGTTCCTAATACACAAGAGAAAAGCTACAATTACGAAACAGTAATCCTTTTATCGCGCCCGAAACTTCAACAGAAAGTCCAGAGGAAAAGGTCTTTTCGAATACAAAACGACCACAAATACGAGGGAGTCGGGCAAAAAATATCTGTTTTTAGAATACAGTCATTTATCTTGGTTGTTTAAGCCGACCTTTTGATTTACCGCACGTTTTTAATTAGTTCCCTCTCGGCTTCCGGCCCCAAATATAATTGTGGACATTCGAAATTTTTATGCATTTTGTTTGAAATATTCGGGTAAATAGGGGTTGTTAACTTTTTAAATTAAATCCGCTATCGCAATGGCCGAATGTCAAATAAAGCTTGTAAATCGGTTTAAATATTAATTAACAATTTGTGTAAATACTCATTACATTATACTTTACAAATAAAGTTTTAAATTACTTGAAAAAACTTTCATTAACTCAACAAAATATATCATTTAAATTATGTTTTGGTTTCACCTGTCATTCACATGCTAATTCAAATTTTCTATCTCCTGATCCTGAGTCCTGACTGGTCAAGTTCTACCAGTGTTTGTTTCCTTTATAAAAAAAAATATTATCACTTATTGGTTATCCTATATTAGTTTGACTAAATGATTAATAGATCTGCTTATCCGACTCTACGGATATAATATTATAATGGGCCAACCAAAGGCATAGATGATGGTTTCCCGTGAAAAAACGATAGAAGGCATTTTTTCAGCGGCCTGTACTGCCAGATTAGGTACTATGCTAACAATGCCTAATCTAGAAGCATTCATTTCATTCAAAGCCATGTAACTGAGACGAGGTTTCCGGGTCAAGTTACAGAATAAAAATATAAAGTATTCAATGAATTTCCATGAATACTAATGACGCCCGTCGGTATAAAGACAACGTTTTAAATATTAATTTTCCACACTATTTTGTTGTAAAATAAAAATTTCTTGCGTTTAATGAGCGCCGCTAAAAGCGAACACTGCGACCACTGAAATTCCGACCGGTGAACTTTTATTAAGTTCGAACGTAGTGCTCCGGAATTGTACTTGTTATTGGACTTCGTGAGGAAAGAACAAAAATGTTGCTTCGAAAAGTTTTGACCGTACGAATATGCAGTATTATTTACAATTTACAACATATACCTAAGTGTTTATATTCTGTAAACGTTTTATGGTTAAACATTTTGAGAATATTTTCACGATTGAATGTAAATCGATGTTATCGATCGTGTTTAACGTAAAGGTTGATAAAAATGTAAGTTTATAAGGCATCATATTTTTATACCGAAAAAAATTTACTACGTCATTATCCTTGTCTACAATTTTTATAGCCTCGTATTCACACACAAGTAAGGCATGCTCAAGCACTAAATCAAATCAATTGAAGCGTCAAGTTCACAGTTTATGTGGTGTCCATCATTTTGTCCAGCGCCTTGTGGTAATGCCACCTTGAGAGGTTAATTAAAACGTACTTTACGCCACCGCCGTAAGTCCTGTAATAAGGTAAACGCTTAAGTTAAGAATTCACAGAATACTATTAGTACGGTGTACCTATATTCGCGTTAAGAATTAATGTCACAATATTAAGCATTACTTGAAATAGCTTGCTATCTAGCGAACAAGAGTAATTGTTACTTGTAAATTTTATTTTTGAGACTGTTGCGGTACAAAAACCGCTACAATCCTGCATCGCGCTATCGAAGTTTCTGAGATCGACAACATAAGTAATAATATTACAACGCCTGAAATAACGTCAGTAGGCTCCGGCCTGACCGAGCATAATATTATAACGTCTCGCTCTGTCGAAAGATCTTCCTTTGCGGCTACCACGCATATTCCCACATTTTTGGTTAAAAATTGGTAGCACAGTTTAATATAAATAGAGGTACTGGGTACAATTCGGTCAGGACCCGAACCTTTAAATAGATCGAGAGATTTTATTTCTTTAAGTATCATGTCCGCAGTAATTTCAATGTTACTAATAGCCGAGAGTAGATATGAAGCGGATATGTTTTCACTCATTGGTTGAGTAGTATTAGACGGAGGAAGAAAAACTGACTTAAAGTAAGATGAAAAAAGGTTGGAGATTTGATGTCCTGTTTCACCTTTTATCCCATCAAAGTACATAGATGAAGGGAGAGAGTTTGTACCTTTTCTGTTCGATTTGATATAAGACCAAAACTGCTTTTGATCTGAATTTATTGAAGTTTCAATATTATTAAAATATTTGTCATAGCAACTTTGTTCCAGAATTTTAGCTCTTTTGCGTAGCAAACTAAAAGTATCATAATCAGATATATTTTTGTAGTTGTGGAATTTTTTTAAGTATTATTTTTTTAAGATAATTATTTATTTTAAATTTTAAGATATTTTTTTTTTAAGATAATGATGTTCTGCCAGTTCTGGGCCTTATTACACCTATCCAGTAGAGTGGTGAGACAGTGGTGACTGGTGATACACCGACCAATCAAATTGCCTATTTGCACTGCCTCGCCACTGTCTTGAAACTCTACTCGGTAGGTAGGTCCGTGTTTTCGCCTGCAAGCAAACTCGCGGAAGTCTTTCGTGAGTTTCTTGCAATATTGTTTACATTTCATACAAATTTCTGCAATTTATTGCTGCAATAAATGTCGTGCGAGTAGCTCGCGGATAATTCTGTACGAAACTAGACCTTATTAGTTGCGTGTGTACGGTGAATTATACGGCTATTAATGAACCAAAGATTTCCTTTGGTAGGATTGGTCCTTATGGTCCAAGGATGGATTTAAGATGTGGAACCACCGCGATTTTTGATGTTAGTTTTTTTTTAATTTTAGCAGCTTCTGCTCTGGAGTAAAATATACTCTCAATCTGTATAAAGGCATTAGTTATGGTACCATTCCAAGTTCGGTACCATATTCGGATGACTTAAGAATGCTAAATTCATTTTAGGACTCATATTTGCACGATAAAGATGTTAAACAACGTAAAAAGAAGAAGAAGAAGAAGCATTATTTAAACGCGCTAATCTTAGTATGAGTCAGTAATTACTGGTCTGATTTGAAAAATTCTTTCAGTGTTAGATAGCCCATTTATTGAGGAAGGCTATAGGCGAAATTTATAGAGGAAAATGTGAAAAAAACGGAGGAAATTATTTGAAAAGGCTTATTTCACGATTTTTTAGCAATTTTTCTGTTATTTGACACAGATAAAAAGTAAGAACGTGAAGAATCATGGGCTATTTATTGTGGACTAATATGTCTGTGAAATATCTAATTTACGCGGGAGAAGCAGCACGGAACGTCTAGTAATATTATAAAGCTGAAGAGTTCGTTTGTTTGAACGCGCTAATCTCAGGAGCTACTCATCCGATTTAAAAGAATCTTTCAGTGTTTGATAGCCTATTTATCGAGAAAGGCTATAGCTTATATTTATCACGCTAAGACCAATAAGAGCAAAGATACAGAGGAATATGTTAAAATAAGGCTGAAGAGTTTGTTTGTTAGTTTGTTTGTTTGAACGCGCTTATCTCAAGAACTACTGATCCGATTTGAAAAAATATTTCAGTGTTTGATAGTCTTTTTATTGAGGAAGGCTATAAGCTTATATTTTATCACGCTAAGACCAATAAGAGCAAAGATACAGTGAAAAAGTAAAAAAACGGGGGAAATTATTTGAAAGGGCTAAGATCTCACAGACTACTGGAGCAATTTTTATGTTACTTGACACGAATATACAGTAGAGTACGTGAGATATGGGTTATTAACTTGTGAAAAATATACGGCTTCCGTGAAATTTCAGATTTAAGCGGACGAAGCCGCGCGGTACGTCTAGTAATATTAATATGTTTATTGCTCCATTCATCAGCGTGGCTTTGGCATGCAAAATAATGCGGCTATCAGCCTCCTTATATTAATTAAGCCCTGTTTTCGTTGGTTGAAAATCATATATTCTAATTTTTTTATTTTATTTTATTTTTACTATAATTTTTCATCTAAATATTATTCAAAAACTGGCATTTAAACATTCGATTCAATCGAAAATGATACCAAACTCGCCTATATACCTAAATCCCACGCAGTTATTGACCTCATACCTTGTTAAAGCTAAAAAACCCCCGCTCCCCCACCTGCATGAAATATTCAGGTGGCTCCACATCGTAAACCCATCTTAGGGATATAAAGATCAATCCTACCAAAGGAAATCTTTGGTTCAGCAAAAGCCGTATTCCTCGTTTTTTTGTCTTGTACGCACACGACTATATATCTGCGGTGACGCGCAGCGGGGTCTGTCGTGAGTTCTCGCAGACGTGTTTAGACATGCTGTCGCAACTACTCGCAGGAAGTGCTTGATAAATTGTCACGACAGCACTTGCTACGGGGTTTACACTTGCAAGCTGCTGTCAGACAGACTGTCAGACACTTCTCGCGACAGTTGTCTTGCAGGTGAAAATACGGCCTAATCCAGTCCCTACCTATAATACGCAACTGTACAGGCGAACCAATATGTTTACGACTTCAATTAGTCCATACTTGTCGAGCTAGTAATATTGAAAAACTGTCCTTGAAAATTGCGTCTATTATAGCGATCAATCCGTAAAATCTTTTCGCAATATTTTACCAGAAATGTAGCATCAAAATGATGAAAATACGGATAATATCGCTCATATAAAAGTAACAGTATTCAAAGGTAAGTTGAAAGTGAATTTTCTCTGCTTTCACGCACAGAGAGTATCCGCATACGTACAGAGAGACACAATATTGTGAGCTATCAAATTAGTTTCATATAGGCCACGCAAAACTTTAATTTTTCTCGGTGAAATTAAGCCCCTAACCAACACGTTTTCATTGTCACTTCTAGGATCACCACTCAGAATATGAATTATATGGAATTGACATAAAAAGAGTCGAACGATTATGTCAGTTTTATACATTTTGATCGGCAGTTTTTAAAAAAAAATGACAAAGAAGACGTCGTGGCTAGGAGCTGTGGATGAGGAAATCGGCGCATGTCTACATTATCAACTGATTACCTGATTATTGCTGGCAGACTTTGGTAGCATGGTAGGTTGATACGTTATTGCTTTCAGAATCGACCAATAACACACTACTGTCTGATCGAGATCAACCAATAACGTCCTGTCTAATCACCGATATACGGTGAATACAGATATTTTATTTACGAAGAGCACACGATATCATTATATGGTTCCTAAGCAACGAACAAATCCTTTTTCAGTGTCAGATATACATCATATTTAGATTGCGTTCGAATATAGAATACACAACACACTCCGAGGAAGCGCAAAAATAGCAAACTAATCAACATCTTGAAACTAATCAATAGACTTTGACTTTAGCGAAAAAAAATGATTAAGTCTAAACTCTCCTTATCACATAAGTCTACCTAAATTAAATCCTAGGACTCCTATCCTACAATCCCTATATCAAGAAAGCTACCAAAAACTGGCGAGATACGAAACAACTGGCGACCGTGACATCTTCATAACTTGCAAGAATGGAAAGGCTTATCAGGGAGAGAGATCAGATACGGAGAGTGCCAGCAAAACAGGTAAAAGAGTCCAATTTCAGAAAGACTTAGCAACCTCAAACTTCCCAAGCTGGAGATAAGGAAATTTGACGATCACCCCAAGACGTGGCTCGCCTTTTGGGGTCAATATAAGAAAATCCATGAAGACTCCAGCCTGGACATAGAGACAAAGTTCCAGTACCTAACACAGGCAATGAAAGAAGGTACTAAGGCCCTACAACTTGTGGAGAGTTACCCGCCCACTAAGGAGAATTATGAAAAGATGAATCCACAGATGAAGCAACCGTCCCGACCGCAGCGTGCCTGGTAGCAGAAACAAAAGCTATTGAGCTGTCGTGACCAAAAGAGGCGACCGTGTGTGGAACAATATTAGAAAAGTACGATACGAGATGAGATTGAGGTTATTAATATAATAGAAGAAGCTGAGGTCTCAATTAATAAGACTAGGTATCTACTTTTAGTTACCACGCATGAAATCGGTAATAATTTAAATGTAGAAGATGCCGATTTGTAGTCGGAAGCTGGCTGAACCGGCATGACTGGAAGATAAAGTACGAGACGTCATCTTGCAGGACTCAAAGGGCGAAGAAGGTCATGACAAATTTACCGGCGAAAATTACCAGCAGAGTCACCGGGAGTTTTTATTATTTTAAAATTTAGTTAGACAAAGCTTATTTTATTATTGTTTATTGATTTTGTTGTCGGGCCTCAGTACCTTCTTTCATTGCCTGTGTTAGGTACTGGAACTTTGTCTCTATGTCCAGGCTGGAGTCTTCATGGATTTTCTTATATTGACCCCAAAAGGCGAGCCACGTCTTGGGGTGATCGTCAAATTTCCTTATCTCCAGCTTGGGAAGTTTGAGGTTGCTAAGTCTTTCTGAAATTGGACTCTTTTACCTGTTTTGCTGGCACTCTCCGTATCTGATCTCTCTCCCTGATAAGCCTTTCCATTCTTGCAAATTATGAAGATGTCACGGTCGCCAGTTGCTGCGTAACTCGCCAGTTTTCGGTAGCTTTCTTGATATAGGGATTGTAGGAACTTACTTTATCTGTTTCTAATTAAAAGAGCCAAATGCATTATGTAAAATACAGATATTTTATTTACGAAGAGCACATGATATCAATATGGTTCCTAAGCAACGAACAAATCCTTTTTCAGTGTCAGACATACATCATAGTTAGATTGCGTTCGAATATAGAATACACAACAATACCAATAACATTCGGTAGTCAGTCGGTCAGTCACTAAACGCTCTGTATTGAGCGGTCCAACTTGTAAGTTGTATGCGGCTTAGCAACCGACAGATTCCTACGTAGCTGTTTCTCTGTGCGTATTTTTACTCTGTGGCCGAGCATAAAACGTGCTATGATTGCAAACGACTAAGTATCCGCTCGGAGTTCATATAATTTTATGTTATAACCAATTACCGAGGGGAAAATATGAACCCGTTTACCCGTTCGGGCCTACGTCTTTATAACACGTTAAAAAGATGTTCTCATCCGAATTTGAAACTAATCGACGAGGAATCTTAAATAGATTCTATTAAATTAATGTTTAGCGGAAAAAGTGGAAATACAGCACTTGTTTTCTTTCAGGCAAGTACTTTTAAGATTATCGCCTCCTTGGTCTAGTGGTATAAAGATTTGACGACCTCCGTAGCTCAATGGTTAGAGTGTGTGGCAACTCAAGCCGGGGGTCGCGGGTTCGAATCCCGCCGACGGAACAAAAAGTTTTTCAATGTTCCTGGGTCATAGATGTGTATTAAATATGTGTATGATATAATAAAAATCTTAAATATATGTATAGTATAATATAAAAGTATTAAATATATTTCCCTAGTCTGGTACCTGTAACACAAGTCCTTTAGGTACTTAGCACGGGGCCAGACTGACGTGGTGTGAAGCGTCTATAGATAGACATGGGAGAGCCATGCTTCGGCACGAATGGGCCGGCTCGACCGGAGAAATACCACATCCTCACAGAAAACCGGCGTGAAATAGCGCTTGCGCTGTGTTTCGCCGAGTGAGTGAGTTTACCGGAGGCCCAATCCCCTCCCCTTTTCCCTTTCCTATTCTTCCCTATTTCCTTCCCCACCCTCCCCTATTACCCCTTAAAAGGCCGGCAACGCACCTGCAGCTCTTCTGATGCTGCGAGTGTCCATGGGCGACGGTAGTTGCTTTCCATCAGGTGACCCGTTTGCTCGTTTGCCCCCTTATTGCATAAAAAAAAAGATATTATTATTATTATTATTAATATAGTGCTGAAAACACCTTCTTCACAAATGTAATATTGTATTAATTCCGCATACAAGCGCTGCCAACTTAATAAGCCAGATGCGATTAATGCTTCTATAATAAGATTGTGGTTTTATTAAAGCGCGGATTTACTAAAGTTAGAGTCGGCATACTAACTGCCGTACTTAGAGACATTGAATTGAATGATTAAAATTAAACCTACGAATAATAAAACCAGGAAACGTAACTCCCATACTATTACCGTTTAAAATTTGGTTCCATTCGAACTGTCATGTAACGTCAGCCTTTATACCGCTCAAGGTCACCAAATGTATGAAAAGTGAACCTAAGGTACACTTTTTTGACAAGTATTTTGGAGCATGTTTTTTGACGGAGTTACTCTTCCTTAGTTTTTTATTATTCGTAGAATTAAACTTAATTATTTCGTAACTAGATGACGCCTGCAACTCCGTTGCGCCAAAATTAGTTTATCGCGCGGGAACCGTACATTTTTCCGGGATGAAAAGTATCCTATATCCTTTCTCGGGACTCAAAGTATCTTCATACCAAATTTCAGCAAAATCCGAGGCGCCTTTGAGCATCGACCAAAAACCGACAACTTTTGGCTCGGCCGCGGCACGCTCGGGCGAGGCAGCGAGGCGGCTGGCTTGGCCAGTACGCGGCTTTTGATTTGACGACCTCTGTGGCTCAGTTGGTGGGCTGTTGGTAGCTCAAGCCGGGGGTCGCGGCGTATAAAAAGTTATATTACTGTATAGTATAAAAAGTATTAAATTTATATCAGTTGTCTGGTACCCAGTCCTTCAGGTACCTAGCAAGGGGCCAGACTGACGTGGTGTGAATCGTCCATAGATATTATCCTGTACACTTCTAAAAAGTAGACCGCGGGGTATTTGCTCTATGCCAAATTTAATAGAAATCGGGCTATTTATTTCGGATTCTAATCGATTGAAACAAAAAAGATAACAAAATATATATTTCTCTTTATAATTTTTATTACATAGCTTTTATCGCGAGCTTTAAGTGTGGCGATCGAATCAAAAAATCCCGAATCGAAACAAAAAAGGCGTTACCAGACTTCGGCACGGTGTCAGTGTGCGCGCGACTAGACATATTATGCGAATTATAATTGCATAACTTGATAAAAAATGCTATGCAATAGCTTTACCGCGGCAGTGCCAATTGTATTTTTTTTAAGATTCTCTCCAACTCTATCCTCATTTTAGAAAATTCTAGAACCTAACATCACGTTTGTGTGTGTGTCCAATTAGGTGACCGAAGATGTAATTGGTGTGATTGCCTCGTCTGTTATCAGTCACCTTTGTCTTGTCTTACGTTATTGATTTGACGACCTTTGTGACGATTTCCATACCAAAATTCACCAAAATCGATTGAATAGTTTACGCGCAAATCATAAAAGTATATTGTGCAGTAACCGTAAATTTTTCCGGAACAAAATGTATCCTATGTCCTATTCCTGATTCTCAATTCTCAAAACTCATTGAAACTACCTCTCCACCAATTTTCAGCCAAATCGGTTCATCCGTTCTTGGGTTATAAGTGGCGTAACTAACACAACTTTCTTTTATATATTACTAGCTGACCCGACAGACGTTGTCCTGTCTTAACGATGATTATTTAATCCGAATTGGTATAATTAAGAAAACAATAGATTAAAATTAGTACCTTCATGCCAAATTTCATCAAAATAGATTAATAAATAGTTTAAGCGAAAATTATAAAAGTTTATTGTGCAGGAAGCGTACATTTTCCGGGACAAAAAGTATTGTCCTTATTATACCTTGTCCTTTCCCGAGACACAAAGTATCTCCATACCGAATTTCATAAAAATAGACTGAATAGTTTAGGCGAAAATCATAAAAGCTTATTGTGCGGGAACCATACTTTTTCCGGGATTAAAAGTATCCCTTGTCCTTTCCCGAGACTCAAAGTATCTCCATACCAAAATTCATCAAAATTGATTGAATAGTTTACGCGCAAATCATAAAAGTATATTGTGCAGTAACCGTACATTTTTCCTGGACAAAATGTATCCTATGTCCTTTTCCTGGTTCTAAGCTACCTCTCCACCAATTTTCAGCCAAATCGGTTCATCCGTTCTTGAGATAAAAGTTTATTGGGCGGGAACCGTACATTTTCCGGGACAAAAAGTATCCCTTGTCCTTTCCCGAGACTCAAAGTATATCCATACCAAAATTCATCAAAATCGATTAAATAGTTTACGCGCAAATAATAAAAGTATATTGTGCAGTAACCGTACATTTTTCCGGGACAAAATGTATCCTATGTCCTATTCCTGGTTCCATGCTACCTCTCCACCAATTTTCAGCCAAATCGGTTCATCCGTTCTTGAGATAAAAGTTTATTGGGCGGGAACCGTACATTTTCCGGGACAAAAAGTATCCCTTGTCCTTTCCCGAGACTCAAAATATCTCCATACCAAAATTCATCAAAATCGATTGAATAGTTTACGCGCAAATCATAAAAGTATATTGTGCAGTAACCGTACATTTTTCCGAAACAAAATGTATCCTATGTCCTTCTCCTGGCTCTAAACTACCTCCCTGCCAATTTTCAGCTAAATCGGTTCAGCCGTTCTTGAGTTATAAGTGAAGTAACTAACACGACTTTCTTTTATATATATATTATATAGATTATATTGATTGTTCCTGTTACTACAGGATGCTTACTTTTTATAGATTAAAGGCTAAAGTCCGATTCTCCTCCATATTTCCATACTAATATCACAAATGCTTAAGTGTGTCTGTCCGTTACCTTTTCACGCCCAAACCGGTGAACCGATATTGCTGTGGTATGGAGATAATATTATTTTGAGGCACAAGAGATAGTTTTAATAAGAATTTTGGACCAACGGAATTAAGGGCGCCATCTGTTGTAGCTAATTATATATCTTTTTTTGTGCTGAAGGCAGATCGTGTAGACCTGATGTCACTGCGACCCTTGAGGATCTATTGTGACTCCTTCGCATTAGAGTACCTTACCAGTACCAACCCAATGCTGCTCATAAATTAAACGATGTGGTTGGGGTTGGTGCCACGAATTTCCTAGTCTGTGGATGAGTATCTAATGAGTATTCGTAGCAATAATTATACATATTATAATATTATAGATTTCTTTGCCGCATCAAAATTTAGCATGTTCCAGTAAGAATACTGTTGTTAATTCATTACAGGGTGCAATTCGTAGCTAATGGAAGCCATGGCATTTGGTTTGGATCGATTGCACCCAAGCTTCGATTTCAAGGTGAATATTTACTGAAATACCGGTCATTCGAAGTGACATTCGAAGCTTTAGAATGGAGAACCTGGATAATCATCATGGTCAATAACTTGGACCACATTACGTATGGAAGTGTAATTTTTTAACAAAATCGCATGCGCTTATGAAAAATAACATAACTCAAAAGTCGATTTTCGTTTTCTACTGGGTAAGCTCGCTACGAAGGTGATGAGCAGTGGTATTGTTTATCCGACACTTAGGGCCTGTTTCACCACTTCCTGATAAGTGACGAATAGGCTATCCACCAATTCACTTGACAGATGAAGTATGGAGAATCTGTCAAAAAAGTTGTGAGTAGCATATTCGCCAGTTTATCAGAAAGTGGTGCAACAGGCCCTTAATTTACTAAACAAGTGCTATCTATAGTTCCTGCACGGTATTTTTAGCGCGTAGTATCTTAAAACATAATATTATGAAAGTCATACGTCGTAGACTATTTCCTCATTCACACCTGCGTGAAATTAATGTTTCTTCTTTTATTTTCTCATCTTTATATCAAATTATTCGTATTTCCCCTCTATCATAATATAATATTTTGAATCGCAGAATTTTCTCATTTTCCTCGATATCGACTTGTTATATTCTAAACTAGTTTCCACTTGAAATGCACAAAATTTGACCCGGAATTTACTTATTATGTCGACTTGGATCGCTTCGAATATTTAGTTCGATTCGGGCTACATTCCAATAAATTCATTTAGTTATGTAATTGGTACCAATTTTATTAAATATTATTTTAGAGATGTATTATTTAATAGTATTTTATTACGCTTAAAATAATGTTTTTCATGTAAATATATATTATAAAATGCATCGTTTTAAATTTCAAAAACAATTTTACAGTACTCATACTCTGCTTATATGGAATCAAACAAAACAATATAATAACACAGTTAATTAATATATTTTAATACAAATTCAATACACCCTTACAAAAGAGTAATATATTAAGCTGACAATATCGGAATATGATTGAAAAACGATCAAAATCTGTCGAACACACGTAACACCTGACTGTAATGAGGCTGTTCACACCGTGAATAATGAACGTAATAACCCCGTTGTCCTTTATTCTGGTCATCTAAACATAACAATCAATACAACAGGGCCCAATTCTAGTGCTTCGAATGTAGATTCGAGTGCTACGAGTGAGTTGTGTGAGTGAGGGATAAAAACAATTTGAATAGCGAATAAGTAACTATTGTAGCCAATAAATGCGCTGTTGCGATACCTTATAAATTACAGTGTACGCTTTCATTGAAAAGTTTTTTTTATCATTGAGTATGCGACAAAATCAAAACTTATCACTCAGCCCCCCGAATACGATCGCAGTGTGACTTACACTAAGTGTGGTCCTAGGGAAGGGTGGTTCACAGATGAATTAACTTCCAAAATCTAGAAATTTAAACTAAGTCATTTTTTTCGACATAGGTATTGGGCCTCAATAGGCTACCCGTGTCCGTACATAAATAATTAGTCTATGTGACACATCCTAATTTGATCATAGTACACGCGAGTGAGACAGGTTGTAATAATAATAATCGAAGCGACTTGCGAGGTATGAGAATTGCTTATGGTTCAGTTTTTCGAATGTAATTTCGATCGGACGCCTTTTCACTTAGTTTATTATTACTGCTGACGGTAATATTTTACAAAAGCTACTTTAAAATAATAGACGTATCTATCCTGATTCTTGAGGTTGAAAATTTTATTGTTTCATATTTATAAAGATCTTGACAGTATAATTATAATAGGTAAGAAAGGGAACTTAGATCGCTTATTGTAATTCATGGCACTTCCGATACCTTATGTAAATGCCGTAATTTTGTTACTGAGTTGGAAGTCGAAATAATCAAAAGCATGTTTATTGGATTATAAACTACTAGCTGTCCCGGCAATTAACGTTTCTTTGCCATATTAAGTATATAAAGTATTTTTTTTAAATTTGGTCGAAGCACTAACTGTCGGACAGACTAAAATTAAAATCCGAATTCGAATATTATTTAAAATTTGACACTGCGATGGCAGCCGACTGTCGGATCCAATGTAAAACATTCCAAAATCAACAACTACTAATAAATTAAAAATTAATTAAAAAAACATTGTCCAGCGGACAAAATTGTGAATCTAAACCATTCCCAGATCCCCTTGAACACACACAAAAAATTTCATCAAAATTGGTCCAGTCGTTTAGGTGGAGTTCAGTCACATACACACGCACACAAGAAATATATATATTAAGATGCAGATGAAGTCGGTAACTCCGTTGCGCGGAAGTTCGTTTGAGAACCGTACATTTTCCAGGATAAAAAGTATCCTATGTCCTTTCCCGGGACTCAAAGTATCTCCATAACAAGTTACAGCTAAATCATACATAATCATACACTCTGTTTGCAAGTCGGATGTCTAAATTCGTACTAATTTGACATTCGTTAGTTTTACAGTTTTGACAATTCATTTTGTGAATTGATTGAGAGGAATTGCTAAATGTGACCATTTTAGCTCCGCAGGTAACAGGCCTTTATGTTTGAATTGATTATATTATTATTTACTTGACATATTTTGCTGACTACAGTTCCGGCACGATCCCTATAGAAAAAGATGAAGATTAATTCTCGAAAGTGGAATTGAATTAATATCCCGGTTAGAGGCGTAATGCGACGTGATTTCGTATTTAATAATTCTCGATCCCACGACACGAGTATTTTTATGATTATGGTGGTTCCTGAAATTTGAAAATGTGTCTTCCTGCCATTCCAGGAAATGTATGAATGCTTTTCTTGTAAACCTTTTAACACGGTAAATCGAATCAAAAATCGAAAACTTCCTATTTTTTTCACGTTTTTTTTTTGTTTTTATGAAATTTATTGTTATTAATTAAATTTATTTATTAATATTATTATTATGTTCAGCGGGACAAAAATATTCACATTTAGCAATTCCTCTCAATCAATTCACAAAATGAATTGTCACAACTGTCAAACTCATGAATGTCAAATTAGTACGAATTAAGAAGAAGAAGAAGAAGAAGACATCTGAATGGCGGAGTGTCAATTTGAAAAATTTGCGAATTTAAAAAAAAAAGATCATATTATGATTCATAATATGACTCTCCAAAGCGACCATTTTAGCCCCGCTGTACCTGGCCAAGGTGCAAATCATGAAAATGGACTTCTGAGATTGATGCATGAAGAGGTAACAGCTAGTAGTTTAGGTGTGTTGTTAAAAATTAAGGTACGTACCTACCTCATGTGTTTATTATTATACAGCGAGGCTCAATACTGTATACATTTAAGTGACAATAACTATAACGGCTTCATCTGTTCCACTTATTGCGCTCCAGCCATTCACTTGTCGGGTTAAGCCATACGCTAGTGAGTGAGCGTGAGTATCTGAAAATTTTGTCGTCGACCGCATAGCACCACAATATATTTCGACCGAATCACAATGTTATATTATTTTTAGTTATTTAATCTATTAAGTATGTTTAAAAAAAACATTAAGTAATTGAAACAAAAATATTCCAATAATTTATGACTGGAATCCAACAGACATCTTTTGGTTGTAATTAATACAAGTTGTAAATTTGAAGTCAAATTGAGACGGTGAAATGGCACGTTATCGCAGTTTTGTCTAATCAATTCGGAAATGTAACAATATTTGTCACTATCTTGGATACAGCAGCTAATGTATAGTTTTGATAGGAACAATAATTACTACAAATAACTACGTCAAGTACCATATTTTGCTTAGTTAAAAACACATTGTTCTGATTTAACAAAATACATCTACATGCATAAATCGAAATATTCAGTACTATTTTCTTAACCGCATATTCGGTACACCGTACCATCCCTAGTAGTTGACACAAACGCTTAATTAGGTGTACGATAAGCGATTCGATTCAGCGTCGCCAGTGAAAACGTGTGGAAATCATTTTGTACAGCTCGCACTTTTATTGTCTCATGTAGGTCAATATAATATGATATGGGGTGTGCTAAATAAAAGAAAATGCCTATTAACCCGGCGTGAATGAGGTGAAATATTTTTACACCAGCTATGAGGTGGGTATGAATTACCCGAATATTGAACTGTCGATTTTGTTAACTTTAGATCAATGTAGAATAATGCTTATCACTGTAATAATTAATTAACATGGTACAAATAAATTATTACAATGAAACAACCACGTCCAATTATAAAAAAAAAAAGTATATTTGTTGCTTTTAGTACAAAGTAGTAGGTATTTTTTGCGCACCAACAAACTATATTTAGGAATTTGGACTGAAAATATAAAAATTTGACGAATTGAAATCAACGTTGTAATCAAAATTAAACAATAAATATCTCCCTTACATGAGTAAGGGAGATACTTTTGTATTTGCAATATTAGTATGAACTAATATTGCAAATACGAAAGTATCTGTCGGTTTGTCTGTCTACCTGTTCCTCTTCATGCCCAAATTACTGAACTTAATTTCAACAAAACCTGCTGAAATTAAGTATGGAGATACTTTGTACCCCAGGAAGGGACATATTATGATAGTTTTCATTTTAGAAATAGGTACGGTTCCCGCGCTATAAACGAATTTTGGCGCAACGGATTTGCAGGCGTCATCTAGTGGAATATTGCTTTAACTGGATGTAAAACCAATTAACATGACAAAGGACAAGCCTACTTGACAAACAATATGATATTGTAGAATTTACAAACCAAAAAATAAAGAAACTTTGTTATCAAATGTAAAAAATCAAAAATCAACCCAAACACAAAATAGTGACACCGACTATGAGGTCGGGTATCACATACCCGCAATGCGTTTGCGCACTTGTAGCTTACATCGCAAACGGCGCAATATTTTCATTGTCGCTTAAGATCACTCCTCGTACCACCCCCTCCAGCTACTGAGCCAACCAAGTTCCAGAAATCGCACAGTTGAGAAATATTAAGCGTTTTATAAACCGCCTGGTATGACATACCCGACCTCACTCACGCCGGGTTAAGGTGCTTCCTCACCGGGAGCATTTGCTTGTAATGTAACGTTACAGAGTCATGCATTACATCAGTCATGACTGATGAAGGAGGAGAATCGAGCATTACAATGCGCACCTTGTAATGATACAATGATACAATATGTCATAATATATTGATACAACTTGTAACATCATAGCTACGTGACAGTGAAATCAGATGGTATGGAATGCTCAAAGTCGAATCTATAATGTTACATTACAATTTACACGTGAATGCTCGTGGTGTGGGAGCACCTTTAACAGAACAAAAGCGCAAACCAACAAAACAGAAGAAAAGCGCCCTAAACATCTCATCTGACAGCTTTGTGTCAGATGAGATGCTTAGGGCGCTTTTCCTGTCATGCGAAGTGTCATGCACGGATCTGGTCCGTATGCGGGTGACAACATGCTCCTGCCCGAGCGCGCGTTGCCCGCATGACAGGAAAACCATACATAGGACGCGAGCAACTTGCACGCGGATGCGCTGTGCGCGTGGATGATGACATGCAAAGCATGCATACATGAGGAGGTTAGGACAAAAGGTGACATTTACGCATTCAGCTCAAAACTTTTTTTTCGTTTTACCGGGCTCAAAATCATGATTTTTATCAATTTACGAACATCTTTGCTTCAAATGATGACTTAATATGACAGAAAATAGCATAATAAAAGCAGCATTCTGTTCAAAAAGTAACAATTTACGTTAGCTTAAAATAGTAGTTGAGATTTTTGAACCAAAACGTGGCATTTTTCTAGATAAAATGTACATTAACATTCAATTTAAATTAAATACGATGCATTTTGTGTAAAAAAAATGTAAATCGATTAACGAATGATAAATGGGAACTTTTAAAAATCTTATCATGTAAACCGTGAAGTGAGCTTGTAAAAATAAATAAATCGGCCATGTGCGAGTCAGACTTTTTACCCTTTGGGTACGGAACTCTAAAAAAGTCCTGTTCTATCACCTGTCTACGTGTCAGGGGTAACATACTCAGTTTCTTAAGGTGACTGTATTATCAAATTGAATCAAATGGTGTCATTTGACTTTGAATAGAATCAAAAGGTGACATTTAAAATTTATTTTTGTGTATATTTGGTTTAATTATCAATATATTTAAGCATTAATTAATACATCATTTAGTTCAATTAAACTGTTACTGGCTCTAAAGAAGTAAATTAATATTTATTACATGTGCACAGCCATTTTGCATTTTTCTCATCTTTTGTTCCTAACCTCCTCACATAATATTATTGTCATGCATGACTCGAAAAATGCCCGTATTGTGGCGTTTGTTTTTAGTGTATCTTGACATTTTGTATTCAGGTAGGACCGTACGTACTAGGCGTAGCTAACTGTAGTGGAGCGACGCTACACTTTACTTCTAAGCTATTACCTACGTCTATATTGCCTACGTCTCCGCCCACGTGAATACAGTGACCCCAGAAAATACAGTACTATTTTTGGATTGTGAAAACTAATCTGTTGGTTATTCCAGGCTTGAAATATGAAATAAATTTTTCATCATAATATTATGTACTATCAGAGAAGTTGATTCCTAGGCAGATGGCGGACCTAAGTAATTTGGTCGCGTTATGTCAAACCCATCCGACTGATCACAGTTAATATTTAATTGACATTCACAGACCAAATGACATAGGCCAACTGCCTAGGAATCAATTTCCTCGATGGTACCTACCTTAACTAGCTGCACTCCGCGTTGTTACCCGCGATTTACCTATTAGGGAAAAGAAATTGTGTTAGATATTTTAAAAGGCGTAGCCTTATGTCAAATAAAGGTATAAGTATAGCTGAGTTAAGCTAAGTTTATAAATAAAATTAAAATCGCTCCAGTCGTTCAACCCGGCGAAAATGACGCCGGGTCATATTGACCCGAGGCGTGTTTACTTCAACATATTTTGTCCTTGCGCCAATTGAATGTTTTCAACCTTAGTATAGCTGAAGATACAATCCCCTTAAGCTGTTACGGCAAGAGCTAAGCCTCTTGTGAAGCAAGATACACGCGCGCCAAGTAAAAACGGGTCAATATGACCCGACGTCATAGTCGGTGTAGTATTTTCGTGACTGACTTTTATTAGTATTAAAACATTATTTTGCCTTATTTTTTACATTTTGAAGAAAAATGTCATTAGCTAACAGCCTAGAAAGGATTTAGAGTTATTAGAAGAGTTAGACTTGGACGATGACGAGTCTCAGGCTGCTTTGGGCATTGAACTTGAGGATCATGTATCTAGGTAAAAGTGAAAAAATTCCTGGAACTTACAAAAGTTGTGAAGTCTGTTCATCTAAAAAAGATAAAAAAAAAACACTTCACACATGCACAACATGTCCAATTTTTATATGCTAGGGCATGTTACATGTTGTGATAACTGTAGTAATTCTATAACTCTGAATGAGGAAGTAGAAGACTGAAATCTTTTTATTTTCATGTTTGTAAGTTATAACAACCTCTCTTTAAATTCATCAGTAAACTTTTTCCTTCATAAGTAAGAAAATTTTGCGAAAATATAAAATTAATGTACACGTTAAGTTTTCAAGGTTGATTAGGCATCTGCCGTGAAGAAAGCCAATAACAAAAATATTTATTTTGTAACACAGGGTTTTTTATAATTTTATGCATAATTAAAGTCCCCTTTTTAAATAAACAATAAACAAAATTGTGGTAGCTTACTTAGTTTCATTAAAATTTTATCTACAAAGTTCGGGTCAAAATGACCCGACGTCATAGTCCATGTCCATTTTCACGTCATTGACGCCGGGTTAAACGTGAAGAAGTAACAAACATACACACACTCGCAAATTTTCGCTTTTATAATATTAATCCCCCAATCGTGGAAAAAACGAGACCCAAAAGATTTTTATTGCTATCGCGGTCGTTTGACGCATGCGACCACTTGGGCAGAGTTGACAGAATTATAGAGTATGCCGACTCAGAACTGATGTTGACATTTTTAAATTTGACGTATTATGACGAAAATCATCGCTAGGGTTGTTGACTTGTTAGTTGTTACCTACGAATTTAAAACTATGACATATTCGCTGGACGTTTTCCTCTTTGGTCGTATTGTTTGTGTTTTGGTACATGCGATTAAAATTGTCAGAATTCAATTTTGAAATCTTTATTTTAAATATTGAAAAATAAATTATGTCAGCCAGCGCGAGGCACATTCCGTTCATAATCCGAGTGAAACCCGACGAATTTGACAGATATTGAAACCTGTCCGTTTCTTTGCAGTCGAACTACTGGTAGTTATGTCTATTGTGACTTGGGGCTTGAATATTAATGTAATATAGGTAAAGCGTAAAAGACGAAAGCGTCAAAAACTTACACGTATCATTCCGATTATCACAGCAAGCGATCGAGGCCGAAAAAATCAGAAAATAAAATACCACTTTCCGATTTTTGTCACAACTCGCAAGTGACCGCGCCGGACAAAAATTCGAATAAAATATAACTATTATGGCATAGGCTATAGATTTCATGGAAAGTCACGTTTAAACATAATATCATATGGATTATCTCTAAGGCAAGGCTGTCCCTAAAATTAACTGGTCGATGTCTGTCAGTGCCAATATCGACGTAAAGGACATCCCACCAAAAACATACCTGTGAAAATAGGGCCTAGTTCCTATAGGCTAACTGTTGGTCTAAAAAAAGGGTTGAAATCCAATCCAATGCCAAGTTCAAATGCACTTCATCGATCATAATCATCTTCATCAACAGCCTGATCCATAATACTTCTAATTTGAACTTGGCAGGTTATTTAAATTCTATTAATATTATCTAATTATATAATTAATCAAGTGTAACGCATAGCACAAAAACCTGCCAAGTTCAAATTTAGAAGTATTATGGATCAGGCTGTTGATGAAGATGATTATGATCGATGAAGTGCATTTGAACTTGGCATTGGATTGGATTTCAACCCTTTTTTTAGACCAACAGTTAGCCTATAGGAACTAGGCCCTATTTTCACAGGTATGTTTTTGGTGGGATTTCAATACTTTTTTTCAAGAAATCCTACCTATGTTTTCTTTTTGTGCTACGCCCGATATAAACAATACTTTCAATAGATGCCTCATTATATCACTGGTACATAAGAATTTTTATCTAAAGTTCATAGATGAACTGACTCACGCTTGACGATTTCTTAAATTTCTTAATTTATCGTAACACATACATAATAATATAACACACGACCTGTGTGCTAAATTTCATAACGCTAGGACATTTGGAAGTAGCTTCTAAAGTTCGTAGATCGGCCAACTCACGCTTGACCGATTTCTAAAATTTCTTAATTTTTTGTTAATCTACATTTAACACATGACCTGTGTGCCAAATTTCATAACGCTATGACATTAAAGTTTGTATGGGCTGTAGATAGGCCGACTCACGCTTGACCGATTTCTAAAATTTCTTATTTTTTTAAATCTACATATAACACACGACCTGTGTGCCAAATTTCATAACGCTAGGACAATTGGAAGTGGCCTCTGAAGTTCGTAGATGAACCGACTCACGCTTGACCATTTTCTACAATTTCTTAATTTTTCGTTAATCTACATATAACACACGACCTGTGTGCCAAATTTCATAACGCTAGGACAATTGGAAGTGGCCTAGAGGTTTTGATTACCGGTCAGTGAGTGAGTGAGTGAATGAGTGAGTGAATGAGTGAGTCAGTGCCAAAATAAGCTATTTTTACAAGGACATATCTCAGGATCTACTGAAGCTATATCTATGAAATTGGGTATACTGCTTAAGTACTCTTAAATAATTACGTAGGTATAATTTTATCTTTGCACTCGCAATAGACACTGAGCTACAGGGGGGTCAAAAGTACGTCGAAACGGTTCGTGTAAATAGTGCACGGCATGCGCGCGGCCTGCTGGAACTAGGCTTGCGCACTTCCGTGCGCTTTGATTAAATCATATCAGCGCGCCTTGTACGGTGGCGGTTACGACGCTCGCTGCGTCCTTGATAGGGCGAAATTGGAGAAAATTATACATTTTAAATGACTTAATCATTTATTAAAAAACTATTCGGTTATTTTCTTAGAACTATTAAAAATCTATCCTTTTTGTAAAAAAAAATATACCATTGTCATTGAAAATTACGAGATGTTCTAATTTGAAATGTATTTTTATGGTGATATTCAAGATTTTTTATACAGAATTACCATGGCATTTTTAATATTCTGTTCGGTATTTTTTTTTTACTTTGTTCCTTTTTGAGTCTACATTAATTTTGGTGTAAGATAATTCCTCATAATTTGGCCTGGCCTGGCCTTAAGAGTCCGTATACGAAATTTGCCGATTTCGCTGATTTTACAGACGTGATTTAATAGTTAAAATACAGTATTTCTATAAGTTTTAATGCACAACATGTAAGATCATTTCAATTAAAATCTAATGTTGGAGCTAGATTTTTTATATTTTTAAGTATTTTTAAATAATCCAACTCACGCCCGCGACAGTTTTGTGATTTTCGCTGTGAAAGGTATAGAATATCACCTGTTTATGGATTGTATTGACGTTTTAACGGTATGAAAAAAATACAATGTACTGTTGAGAAAGTCGTCTATAAAATGTTGGAATTACTTTTTACCACTTTAATATGAAATAGTTGAGTAAAAAAATATGTAACTCGGCTAAATGTTAGAGAAAATGGGCAAAGAATTGCTGTTAATTTCGGCAACTTGGAGCTGTAATTCATAAAAAGAAAACGACAGAAATAATCTATAGATAAAATTCTATCCATATCGAGAAAAAAGAAAAAAAAAACAAATTGTGCCAAAAAAACACGTTTCAAAACAACCTAAATCTCACATTATATCACTCGCCGCAAGTTCGAATCGGCTTTCCGCGCTTAAATATATGTTAAATCTAATAATTAATATATATTATTTTTTTTAAGTCTAATAAGGGGCTAACACCTAATAATATTTTTGTAGCGAACCTTTGCATTTTCGGCAAAATCGACAAAATTTCGTATACGGACTCTTAAGTTGCAACTTACACCGCAGACCAAGTACAGTTCACAGACCGAGTTATAAGGTATTTCAGTTGTTTCAGACAGTATTAGACGAAGTCAGGTACAGAGATCTGTTGATTCAGTGACGAGTAAGCCGGCTTTTAGATCAACTCGCTATCTTAATTTCTCAGGCAGAGTTAGAATTAGTAAGCTTTTCATCTAATTTATTGTTATTATCTCCGCGATTCACAAAAGCAATTAATTTCGGTAAAGGATTTACCCGTAATCATCTTTTTCATCATCAGTAACTCCGTCCGCGTCATGAGGGAGGGTTATTTTAATAAATACTAATACTAATTTAATACAATAATCAAACTAACTAAAACTAACTAAGAAATTGATAATTAATAGAACCTATGTCCACACTGTGCACTTTCGTCTTCAATTTTCGTTATCTTCTTTCATTCAACTTTCGTATTGGCGCATTCAATAATTGAATGCGTCAACGAACGCAACGCCAACATGTCAGTAACCCATCAAGCCCTGTAAAGACACCGGTGACCGCGACCACAATATAATACAATAGCATTTCCAAGAATCCCCGATCCAAGGATTAAAGTTTTGGTCAGAGGGCATGCGTCGCGGGCATGCCTCACGTTCGCCGTTGACTGCGCTATAACGCATGCGCATGATGAACAAAAAAAGGCACAGTGGACACAGCTAATGATAATATGTGCAAGGGATGCCAATGATAAATAAAGTGTAAAATACACAAAAATAACAATTGCGAAAGACAATACAATCAATATCAAAACAACTTTATCAGTAGATAACGATGATAACGATTTTGATTATTGGCATTTGGCACAGTCTGGAATAAATATAGATTCAATACTTATAATATGTAGTTAGCTAAACAGGAAATTCTGGATTCGTTTTTCTTTTTTTGGGTTAGTAACATTATTAATTTATTATGTTACTAACTCAGAAGAAAAATTATTATTATCAACAATTTTTGGGCCCGACGGAAGTCGTTCCGTTACATATCTATGAAGTTTTTAATTGTTAAATCCGCGGAGTTTTACATTTTGAATATTTCTTAGATTTTATAATTATTAACATTTTTCACTCCGTAACAACCATCCTCGTATTTCAAAAGAGGGGATTAGCTAAATCGGTTTAGTCGTTCTCGAAATAATCGCTTACCAACACATTTCGCTTAGTGTGCATATTTTTATACTATAGACATTGAATGGGCATAACTTAAAATATTAGCTTTTTTGCAAATCATTGAAACAATCAAGCTCAAAAACAAATTAAAACAAGTACCGTTTCTAAATCAACAAACTCCCAATCGGAATACAACGGAGCCTAATTTATATTGATCAGAAAATATGGAGACGAAATTAATTTGGGCGTAAGTTAATAGGGCCGGAATAATCGGCTCGGGGGGTCTCGGCTCGATCGTCAATAAAATATATTTGCGAGCGACACGTCAAGTCAGGTGTGACAAGCTCAAGTGCTGATTTCCCGGGGGCCGCGGGTTTGAATTCCATTTTTACCGGAGCTCTAATCGTTTTAAGGTTTTATGTTTATTGTTTTGTTTGTGAGGACTTTTCAATTGTTTTTGAAACAATGTTGAAATACGCGAGAATATTAATTCTCGTAGCTTGAAAAAACGTTCGACATAATAATAATAATTATATTGTTATTATCAATATCGATTTCATAGTTTGCAGAAGATTATTTTGTAAATAATATCCCATAACATCAAAATAATATGTACCAAGTACTACGTAAGTATTATACATAATATGTATTATCTATCTCGCCGCCTTTCTTACATTTTGGTATTATTCATAGCGTACATGATTTTCATAATATTTTATTAGAACCACAAAGTACGAGTAGATTGATAAAAATATTAACTACGATTATGCTGTTAGTATGATAATAACATTTGTGCGTCTACAAATAAAACACATATTCGTTTACCCGATTCTCATTATCAATCTCGATATCGCCAGATAATAAGTGATAAATGTTCGAACTCGATAAAAATATGAGTCGCATTTATAAAACATTTTCGTACTAGAGTAGTGGTGTTTTTCGTAAGAAGGAAACTCGAAAAACCCAAGATGAATTGTAAATATTACTGTGACAGATTTTTGGGCTGGGTGCTCAACAACAAAATCATAGTGTTCCTCAGTTTACTATGTTTCTGCTTGTTCGTGTCGACATTGGCTATAGCTGGACAGAGGAACAGGCTTAGTAATGAATTGAGTGATCTGACTAGTACTACTACTACTACAACTACAACTACACCACAACCGGAAACTGGAAGTAATAATACCGATACAGATGGAGGTACAGGGGACAATAATACAGGAGATAATAATACAGATGAAGGTACTGGTGACAATAATACAGGAGATAATAATACAGATGGAAATGGTAACGCAGATGGTGGTAATGACAGCGGTACTGGAGGTACTGGGACAGATGAAGGAAATAATGGCACAGGAAATGGTGATCCTAGCGCAGGTGGTGACAGTGGCACGGGAAATGGTGACAGTAGCACGGGAAATGGGGACAGTAGCGCAGGTGGTGACACCTCTAATCCCAATTCTCAAGGAGCAGTACTAAATGTTGGAAATGTAGAAGCGAGTAAACCAGAAGAACAAGCTTTATTGGACAGTAAACTTCTGCAGATTCTGGCCGGTGGTGCATAAAAAATTAATATAGTATGTGTAAATAATGTGTACATACATTTAAGTGGTAAAAGGTCGTAGACCGTATTGTATTAACTGAAAAAATATTGTAAGCTTCATCGGTCTAACTAAGCTGTCGCTGATGTTTTTATTTTGAGTATTACAGATATGTTTTTTTTAATTTAGCTCTCCTGCAACATTATTATACATATTAATTAAGGGTTCATTTCTATTCTAAACAAAATACACAATTTGATCGTGTAATTCATACCTGTCCATTGTTTTGTATCGTCAAGATATTAATTATACCTACCACCATTATTTTAAGGTCACTATAATTTCTATTTTAAGTTTATAATATTTCATGTTTTATATAAATATTGCTTAATTTTAATAAACATTTAGTATTCAATTTGCCTCTAGTGTCACTGATTGCAGGACATTTTCTATCTTATCTGGTCTAACTGATTACCTAAGAGTGTAGGTTGATAATAATTATTTCGAAATCTATTTTTTTTATTATAATATTGTTTTTTTTTTTAATTCTAACCAATTATTAGTATAGACTAAATGACACCCGCAACTCCGTTGAACTCCACGAACCGTACATTTTTCCGGGACAAAAAGTATCATAATATTATGTCCTTTCTCGGGTCTCAAAGTATCCCGATACCAAATTTTATCAAAATCGGTTCAGTGGTTTGGGCGTGAAGTGACAGACAGACAGACGAACATACTTTCGCATTTATAATATTAGTATGGATTAAAATCATAACTATTTTTTACTTCTATTATTACAGTTGTCGTAAAAATATAATATAAAGCTCTTAAAAATTGGAACATTTACAACATTATTAGCGAATAAATCTTTCGATCACGGATTCTTGGAAATGCTATTGTATTCTATTGTTTTCGCGATCACCGGTGCTCTTATGGGGCATGAAGGATTAATGGGATTCCTTGTAGTTTCAACGGAATACTAAAAATATTTATACAGTGAATTCAAACTTATAACACCCTTTTGCGTCGGGGCAGAACAATTTTCTCATGGAATTTTCAATGAAAATGTAATTACAATCTTATTGACGGGGAAGGTAGTCGGCAGTCTTATAACGTGGAATTTTTCCTGTAAGCCTTCGACGACGGTAGCTCGAGTTTTGCTAATAAGTTATAAATATTCATAGTCATAAGTAGCTCCAGTGCTATCGAGCGTTTAACGTATCCAGCGTAACATGGTCGCGGAACCGTGCAAGCAGTCGCCGACGTTGCTCCTAATGTGGGAGACGCGGGAGGGAGCGGGGCTCAGCTTATACTGGTCTTCTAAACATTACGGGCAAGGGGATTTCGATACCCATTATAGGTACGATATTTCAATACTGTATTTATATTTCCTGTGGGAAATGGCACGGCACTAAATCTGGGGCTCGTGAGGCCGGGGCTTTACTTTCGCACGGATTGATGAATGGATCTTGCATAACGTATGCAATGATTTCCGCTTAATGTGCGTGCGAAATAATGTTATTATGGTTTAAAATTGGTATGAAAATGTTCAGGATTTTTTTTCACTAACATCTAAATTCTACAACCACATTAAACTTCAGAGGTTTTGTTGGCAGATTATAGTATTTTGTCAGTAGTATGGATATCAGTAGTAGAATATATGGAGTGTGGATACGAAGCATTACCTTCCTTTCATAATATTATGCTTTCAACGAGCTGCATGGAATCGGAAAGTGATTTCGAAACACTTGTCTGCCAAGATACTTATTATGGCAGATGCAATTATAGAATACTGTATCACGGGGAGTGCTCTGAGGAATTGTTCGGAATCTACCTGCAACTTTTCGCCATCGTCCCACGCGAAAAACATACCATCCTCTTCACCTTGATGAATGGCAGTCTTCCACAATGCGTTTTTCGCGTAACTTTCTGCCGCGCACTGTAAAACTCTGGAACGAACTGTCACCAGCAGTATTTCCGGACCTATACGACCTGCAAACCTTCAAGAAAAGAGCGTATTCCCTCTTAAAAGGCCGGCAACGCACCTGCAGCTCCTCTGATAGTGCGAGTGTCCATGGGCGACGGTAGTTGCTTACCATCAGGTGACCGTTTGCTCGTTTGCCCCCTTATTTAATGAAAAAAAAATTGAGATTTCCTCTGATAGATATTATAATGAACGAGAATATTTTGAAGAATTCGAAGGTCAGGGTCAAAACATGGCACAGTATTGTTTTAGATAATACTATATGACTTCGTGTTCTGTGTGTGTGTGAAATTATTCACGGGAATTGTACATTTTTCCGAGATAAAAGGTATCATATGCTTTCTCGGGACTCTATGTATTTTCATACCAAATTCCAACAAAATCGGTTCTGCGGTTTGGTCATGTAGAGTGTAGACAGACAAACAGATACACACACTTCCACATTTACAATATTAGTATGGATTATTAGGTTCTAAATACCTAGACAACAAAACCTAAATTGCAGCGACGTCTAAAGCTCAATTCAGTAGAGTTTTGGTGTTTGTGAAATTGAGTGTTGAAGGCAGGTCGAGTTTAAAGTTGAACCGCAGCGTGAAGTTGAAGCGTGATGGCGCATGTCGTGTTAACTTGTTGTTTTGCTCTTGATCTTATTTATACTGTACTGTACTCGGCGAAACATGGCGGTAGTGGTCATGTACCGTACCGGTAGCGTTGACTTCCTGTCAAAAACTTGTCATTTTCTATACAAAGCCGCGATTATCAACATCTGACACTTTTGAAAATTACAAGTTTTTGACAGGGAGTCAATGACCGCTACCGCCATGTTTCACCGAATACAGTATAAATGTTATTTGCTCTTTGTTTTTGAAGTTAGAACTTCCCTAGCAGAGTCATGTCCATATCAAATTTCGCAATATTGCTAAAATGCGTAGAATTATGTTAGATCTTTTAGAATCTAAAAGAAAAAGCATTAAATTCGAACTGTAACCACCGATTTCGATCACCATCCTGATTAATATCGTATATAGGTGGTACGTCAGAGCGGAAAAAAATATACCTGCACCCCTAGACAAGCGGCAAGCGATCAACGTAAATGCTAACGCTACAGAATGTATGGGACTTGACATTAGTATACGCTAGCGATGCGATGACTTATGTCAAATCGCATACATTTTGTGGCATCAGCGTAAGCGTTTACGATAATCGCTTGCCACTTATCTAGGAGGGCTGCTCCTGCTATCATCACTTCCTGCGCAGTTGGGAATAAGAGGTTTGTGTAATCTTTCCGGTGATGCAAGGCCGTGAACTGTAGCTATGAATATTTAGTGAAACAAAGGCTGGGGTCTTCAAATTAAATACTGGATGCGCTGAATCACTTTATTACACGTTAACTTAGGCGATGGGCAGACGACTGACTCTCGCAGGAGCTACCCGCCCAGTGTTGCCAGTGCTGTATGTTCGAAAGTTACATATTGTCATGCGAAAAGTAACATTTTGAGGGGAAAAGTAACATTTCGTATTATTTTCAATGACCGGGGCTAGGGGTTGGATCCAGAATGCACTGTGATTTTTTAGGGTTCATACAACAAACTTGATTTTTTGGACTTTGAAATAAAAAAATATTCAATTAAAATAATATTAAACTCTATATTAAATAATATTATAAAAAAAAACCCAATTTTTGCTCTATCACGATTCACGGTACAGAACCCTTTGTGAGCGAGTCAGACTTGGCCGATTACATTTTATTTTTACGAAGGCATTTTATTTTGTTTAGCTCCATGACTACAAACATGACGGTGATTAAACGAAACTAAAAACTCAACAAAACGTGCGTTTCCACATTTTTGTTTTTTTTTTCTATTAGCAAAAGTAACGTAAAAGTAACATCTGTAGTCATATCACATGAATGTAACATGCAAGGGTCAAAAGTAAAGTAAAATGTTACAAAAGTAACATTCTGGCAACGCTGTACCCGCCACGCCACGAATATAGCTGATTTTACAATATGCAATTACCGAGAATTATAACACACACTACAAATATGTTAGGATTTTGTTAAGTAATCATGATTAATTCTGGTACAAGAAAATTAATTTTCTATTGCTATTTGTGGCTCGTTTCATCTTTTCATCCTTGTAAAATGGCTAACAATATTATTATACAGTTCAATAATGCTTTTTACTCGTACTACAACATAGGTCATCACCAAACTACCTAATCTCACAATATTCCAGCGTCATAAAAAGGAGATTACAATTTAATCCCGAAGCACCCTCACAACAGAGGTCTTTTAAATGAGAATTTATTTTTATCGCCTAAACTCTCGGAATATTTAATTAGAGGGGATTTGAAAAACGAGCTCCTACGTGTCGGCCCTGCAAACATAACGAAAGGCTCCAATGAAACTTGTTTTGACATAATAGCCTGAACTTCGGCAGTTTGCGTACCTATACAATTAACGCGCGGTCCAAGGCTGAAGAGAGTTTTGAAGAATTTCTATACATTTTATGAACATACGAGTTTTTGCCTGCGGCTTCGCTCGCGTTAAAAAGTATTATAATATACTTACTTTCATCCCCTATTTTAATCTCTTGGGGTTGGAATTTATCAAAATCCTTTCATTGCGGATGCCTAGGTACGTCATAACATCTACCTGCATGCCAAATTTCAGCTCGATCCATCCAGTGGTTTGGGCTGTGCGTTGGTAGATCACCATGTCATGACCTTTGAGTTTTATATATATAGGTTTTAAGCTATAACATAGCTTTTCTCGCGGACTTTGAGCGCGGCGACTGAATCAAGAAATTCCGTAACGAAAATAAACCTAACACCCCCCCTCTCTCCGACCGGAACAGCGGTGCGGCGTTGCAAGACGTGTATTTTCTTACATCATTTCAGTTCGACAGACTTCGGCACGGTGCTTGTGTGCGTGCGACTAGACGTATGCATGTTGACTAGATACTATGCAATAGCTTTACTATAACGGCAGTTCCCGAGTGCCACAGGTTTTTGTACCTATTTATTTAGATTTATATAAAATGTTACTATACTCCACTCGGGCTAGCTTGTGGCTAGCGGTCATTGACTTCCTGTCAAAAACTTGTCATTTTCCATATAAAACCATAAAGTTAATATACCTATCGGAATAGAGCAACAATCTCGAGCGAACGGTCAAACGTAACCAAAATTGGTTTTCATCTGTGTGAAAAATATGTATACATATACACTTACACAAGCATGATTGAACATGAATTCTATGAGATTATATTTACAACGTGCGGCACGTGCCGACTGGACGTCAAAAAAAGAGTGCTGCTGTCATGTATCACACGTCTCTTTTTACCACGCAGTGTTACTGATAGTGGCATCTCGCTTGCTCAGGCCTTTGTTTCTCTATTCCGCTAGGTATATTAACTTTATGTATAAAACCATGATTGACAATATCTGACACTTCATTGTGAATCGCGGCTTATATGGAAAATTACAAGTTTTTGACAGGGAGTCAATGACCGCTAGCGACAAGCTAGCCCGAGTGGAGTATACTCGTAGATGTCCCAATTAACTATACGTGTCATCTCCTTTCTAATATTATAAACCTTGCCTGGACTTCCACGAATATTTCAAGATTAAAATTAGTCACTCGGCTTAGCCGTTTGCGAGTTTTAGTGAAACTAACAAAATTAAAAAATCATTTTTATTTTAATATATTATATTAGAATTAATTACAATTTTTTGTTATGAAAGATCTTTACTGTGTACACAGACTTAATAGTACTGTTATACTATGTTTAAGCTTTCTCGACGTGCGTAAGCTTGACCACGGTGTATATCAGGTAAGCTTATGAATTCAAATTGAACACCTCAAAGGGGTTCGAGTCTTAAGTCTCGAAGGTCTTTCTAATCGCAGGCTCTCCTATTCACGCGCACATTCGTTTACGAGACTTGAGAATCAAGCCCCATATTATGTCCTCTTACTCAATTCGCTTCAACCTGTAACTTAACCCCCGTCGTACGGTACCTTGTCACGGTCCGTAGGTACTCTACACTGGCCGGGTCTTAATGACCCAACTTCCTAACTCCGTACATGCGTAATTACCTTTACAGTTCCGATACAATATTGTTATAGTTTGTCTCTTACACTTGGAAAAATCATCCCTCATATTTATGGGCGTAGTTTCGTTTATTGGCTAAGTTGGAGATATGACTTTGGAACACCAGTTGGGATGAGGTAGGTTAAGATTTATTTCCTTTTGGTTAAAGAGTAACATACACTCCGTAAATGTTAATATCTCATGCGTTATGACACTATGATAATAATAATAAAGCCTAGGTCAGACGGTGCGGTGTGGAGATATCTATCTATGGACGCTTCACACCACGTCAGTCTGGCCCCGTGCTAAGTACCTAAAGGACTTGTGTTACGGGTACCAGACAACGGAAATATATTTAATACTTTTATACTATACATACATATCATATTTAAGATTTTTGTTTATATCATACACATATTATTTAATACACATCCAGACCCGGGAACATTGAAAAGTTTTTGTTCCGTCGGCGAGATTAGAACCCGCGTTCCCGGCTTGAGCTGCTACACATCAACCGATTGAGCCACAGAGGTCGTCAATTTTACTATAAAATTTAATAATATATAAGAGAATAGAGATATTAGTTTTACCCCTTTTTCCTTCTCAGCCTGGTCTTATTCACACTCCTGCTATTTTCTATATAAAAAACGCCACCGTGGTGTAATGGTTAGAGCGTGGCTCTCGATCCGGGTTCAATTCCCGCGTTGGAAATACGTTGTTTCCAAGTTTGGTTAGGATAATCCAGGCTGATCACCTGATTGGCTGACAAGTAAGATGATCCATTCGTCGGATGTAAAAAGTCGGTCCTGCGCCTGATCTCTCGCCGGTCGTGTCGGTCTTCCGTCCCACTGGGTTATGAGTGCAAAAGGAATGGAGAGTGCTATTGTGTACTGCGCACACACTTGGGCACTATAAAAGTACTCCTGCGTAACAGACCCGGTGGAACCGGTGTGGGAGTTACTATAATATAAAATATCATATTTACTGAACAACACATAAAACACAAGATTAAATCATAACGCCCACAATATTAAATAGGCGAAATTTTTTGATAAAATATGAAACACTTGTTTGTTTTCAGATTAAATATAATATAAAGCCGCAGCATGTTTACTTTGGGCATCAAAAAGGATTGTCATAAATTTATTTTACACTACCCACATATTTGCCCAAAAAATTATAGTAATAAACAAAGAATGACGAACCGGTTCTATAAAACATTCAGATACGCTGTCCACGATGTCGAATTATAAGGGATAAATTAATATTTTATATAAAACTAGCTGTCCCCGCAAACGTTTCTTTGCCATATTAAGTTTATAAAGTATTTTTTTTAATTTGATCGCAGCGCTAACTGTCGGGACAGACTAAAATTTAAATTCGAATTCGAATATTATTTACAATTTGACACTGCAATGGTAGCGCCGTCTGTCTGATCAAATGTAAAACATTCCAAAATCAACAACTACTAATAAATTAAAAATTAATTAAAAAAACATTGTCCACCGGACAAACTTGCCATTCCCAGATCCCCTTGAACACACACAAAAAATTTCATCAAAATCGGTCCAGTCGTTTGAGAGAAGTTCAGTGACATACACACTCACAGAAGAATTATATATATTAAGATTTTCATGCAAAAAGGGGTCCATTTTTATTAATAATTATTATATTTTAAAGTTTTCACATGCCTCAGGGCTCTATCTAGAATACTAAACTCCTGTGGTGACTTTATTTTTCCTTTTTAAATATAAAATTAGATATAGAAACCTACAAAGGTTTCTTAAAATCAATACCTTGGACCTTGACAACTCTGACTGAAGAATAGCTTAACCTTTTATGTAACATTTTATTTTTATGTCGTCCCGAATTTGTCCCAAATTTCTTTAAAAAATGGCCACCCTCGACCCGACAATTTCGGGCCAACGAGTTATTATGATGGATAGTGTTTGTTGACGGAAAAATTAAATATTTGTGATCCATAAAAGGCCGTATCAATTACATCGATAGGCTTACAATCGGAATATTAATAATAGCATTATTATGACGTCATTATTTCTAACATCCTTTATTATATTATGATACGTTATCTCAAATTTCATTCAATAATTTCAAAAACAATATTTGCTTCTAATGTGCTTAATATATTTTAATATCTTATGCGAGCAATATTATTTGTCATTAAATTTCGTCATTAAATTTCTTCGCTTTAATTAGTTAGTAGTAACCTAAAAAAAAGTACGTAGTAAGAAAGTTAAGCACCAATATGTCAGGTCGACACTTTTCGAATTTTTATTCCTAATTTCGCTACATAATTTATCGAATTCCATACTATTCTTAACAAATTCGGTCGACATGAGCATCTTCGACTTATGTAAAAAAACCCGTGCACTCGGGAACGGGGCAACGTGCAAACGTGTACGGTAAAGATTTTGCATAACATTTTTATCAACTTATGCAATTATAATTAGCATACTTCTAGTCGCACGCACACAAACACCGTACTGAGTTCTAGCAACGCCGCATGAGTGACGTGTGTTTAATTTTTTGTTACGCGATTTCTTAATTCGGTCGTCGTGCTCAAAGCCCGCGTTAAAAGTTATGTTAATAGCTTAAAAAAAAATATTATTATTATTAAGTATTTGTTATTAAATCTTATATATAAAATTCTCGTGTCGCAATGTTAGTCCGCGAACTCCTACGAACCGGCTTTACTGATTTTAACCAAATTTTATATGCATATTCAGTAGGTCTGAGAATCGGCTACTGGGTACTTTATATATTGATAAGTGCATTTGTTGAATAAATAATAGTAAATTATTACAACCTGAGACTGACGGCGACCATTGTTTGTGCGAGAGATAGCGATCGACGTTGCCATGGCGACATACTTATTTAGTCACTTCAATAAAATAATATGGGCGAAATACTTTATATTATGGCAAAGCAACGTTTGCCGGGACAGCTAGTATTATAATTATATAATCTTAAATATTTATAGTGCCAAAACATACAATCATATTTTGTGATACCAGAATTTACATCTTTCTACGTTTGCAGACTATCCACAAAAATACCAAAAATTTATTTCACGACCCAATAGTCAAATTTATTAACCCTCATAATAAACCAACAACTTAACAAGTATCCTAAAATATGAAAAACAAATCAATACAATATCATAAAAAATTCATGGGCGACATTAATTCAGAGTTTTTACAGCGCATAATAAAACTTACGACATAAATTATGCCGATGATTCTAGCTCCTATCACTGGGGACGAAAGTCGAAGTTGGCGTGGACGTTTCGTATTTATTTTTACGATTCTCGCCTTGTAAATTGGACTGTTTACATTACTAATTGACGTGAAAGACGCAGTTGTAAGTTTTCATCGGTATCGGGGGTGGTTTTAGGTTGTAATAGTCTATTTTCTGTCTTGAAGATTCTTAAAGAAGACTATTGGGAATATAGCTAATGACTGAACCATAACTGTTTTGTCAAAATTTCTTGACCCTAAAAACTTTTAGCTAAAACATAACATAATAATGTTTATATTAACAAATCAGTGCATAGATAAACGTTATATTCATCCAAATGTCTGTACGTTCATCAGTTTTTTTATTATTCAATTTTATGCTGATTATAATAATAACTCCCACACCGGTTTCGGTGACGGTGGTCGGTTTCATTGAAATCAGACCAGTTACGCAGGAGTAATTTTATAGTGTCCAAGAGTGTGCGTAGTGGGACGGAAGACCGACACGGCTGGCGAGAGAACAGATCATATCATCGCAGGACCGGCTTTTTACATGCCCATCCGACGCATGGATCATCTTACTTGTTAGACTATCAGGTGATCAGCCTGAATTGTCCTAACCAAACTTGAAATGAACATGTTTCCAACGCGGGAACCCACGACATTTGAGTCAAAAGCCCCGCTCTAAGCCACTGGAGCACGGAGGAGGCTATAAAATAAAAAAATAGCTCCCACACCGGTTTCGGTGACGGTGGCCGGTTTCATTGAAACCAGGCCAGCTACGCAGGAGTAATTTTATAGTGCCCAAGTGTGTGCGCAGTACACAAGAGCACTCTCTATTCCTTTACTCTCATAACCCAGTGGGACGGCAGACCGACACGACTGGCGAGAGATCAAAATAGGAGGAGGCTAGTTAATATACCGTCGAGCCACTTCAAACTTAATCAGTATATGCCACAACCTGTACACTTTACGGAAAACTATCACGCCTATTGATTTGTGCTTAAATATAGTAATTTTTATTTGAGTTATTTATTAATTTTATTTTCCTTTTATAGTTTTTTATTTAAAATTTGTATATATCTGTACATTTTAGATTATATTTTCAGTGACGTATGTAATAATTTTAGTATTTTTATTTATATTATGTAGATGTGTTATCATCAGTCAGTCAAGGTGAAGATGGTAAAACTCAGGTTTCAATATAATTATATTAGGATAAAATTGTTCGGCGTGCATCCGTTGTCTGATTGTCATAACACAAGTTTTTACTTAGCATGGAATTAGACGACGTGATGTATGCTACTCAGCTTTTATACTATTGTTTTTTTTTTATTATTAAATTAGGGGGCAATCGAGTAAACGGGACACCTGATGGTAAGCAACTACCGTCGCCCATGGACACTCGCAACATCAGAAGAGCTGCAGGAGCGTTGCCGGCCTTTTAAGAGGGAATACGCTCTTTTCTTGAAGGTTTGCAGGTCGTATAGGTCCGGAAATACTGCTGGTGATAGTTCGTTCCAGTGTTTTACAGTGCGCGGCAGAAAGTTACGCGAAAAACGCACTGTGGAAGACTGCCACTCATCAAGGTGATGGGGATGGTATGTTTTTCGCGTGAGACGATGGCGAAAAGTTGCAGGTGGTATGATTCCGAACAATTCTTCAGAGCACTCCCCGTGATGCAACCGATAGAGGATGCAGAGCGAAAGTACATCTCGGCGTAATTTCAAGGGGTCCAAGCTGTTCGAAACACTATGGCAATCAACAATTCGAGCAGCCATTCGTTGGGTACGATCCAGAGGGAGCAGTTGTATGCTTAATAAAGAATTTGAATTTGAAAAGGTGTGACGGCGCGAGCCCTCACAAAGTTCGGCTTTTAGCTAGTAAATAGATCATAGTATCATAACGCATTAGATATTATTTAACGCGATATCGCGAGCCACAGACCGCAATACAATTTAATTTATTTGTGGTCGGTCATGTATGAACGGTTGCGAGGTGAGATTCCCCAATAAAGGCGCTTTTACACTCCAATTTCGTCACGCACGTGGATTGGTATTGTTTATTATATAAATGATTTTCATTTTGAAGCGGTGTCCATTGTAGCATTTAACCACTATACTGATATTATAAATGTGATAGTGTGTCTGTCTGGTTGTCTGTCAATCTGTTATCTCTTAATTTTGAAGAGAAAACTTCTTTAGCGGCGTTGAGCACTTTTGTGGGGTGGGTAAAAACTGTGAAACTCGCGTCAGATTCTCGTGCTGATCGAAAAACCTTGGAAAAACCGTAAGACGGTTGGAGAGTAGTGTTTTGTGTCGAACTCGAACTCGAACTTGAACTCGAATTGATTGTAAGGGTTTCGATTTATTAAAAAAAAACGATTTTTTAAAAATCGATTTTCATAAAAAGTAGGCTTAAAAAAATGCACAACGTTAATAATCAAGTTTTCACTTCTGTCGGCAATCCCGGAGTGAAACCCGTCTTTTTTTTGGTTGAAAGATAATATGGCGATAGTTTGAATCCCGGCATAGAATGTAGGTTACTTTTTATGTCGAAAAATGTACACCCCCGCGCGATAAACAAATTTTTGCACAACTGAGTGGTGGGTGTCATAATTTTTATAAGTTACTTTTGAGTTATACTATTATTAGTTTTTATAATATGCGATGTACAGTGTGTTATAAATCTTAGTGTTAATACTTTTAAGTATGTATAACTAGCTGACCCGACAGACGTTGTCCTGTCTTAACGATGATTATTTAATTCGAATTGGTATAATTAAGAAAACAATTGATTAAAATTAGTATCTTCTTGCCAAATTTCATCAAAATAGATTAAATAGTTTAAGCAAAAATCATAAAAGTTTATTGTGCAGGAACCGTACATTTTCCGGGACAAAAAGTATCCCTTGTCCTTTCCCGAGACTCAAAGTATCTCCATAGCAAATTTCATAAAAATAGACTAAATAGTTTAGGCGAAAATCATAAAAGTTTGTTGTGCGGGAACCGTAGATTTTCCAGGACAAAAAGTATCCCTTGTCCTTTCCCGAGACTCAAAGTATCTCCATACCAAAATTCATCAAAATCGATTGAATAGTTTACGCGAAAATCATAAAAGTATATTGGACAGTAACCATACATTTTTCCGGGACAAAATGTATCCTATGCCCTATTCCTGGTTCTAAGCTACCTCTCCACCAATTTTCAGCCAAATCGGTTCATCCGTTCTTGAGTTATAAGTGGCGTAACTAACACAACTTTCTTTTATATATTACTAGCTGACCCGACAGACGTTGTCCTGTCTTAACGATGATTATTTAATTCGAATTGGTATAATTAAGAAAACAATAGATTAAAATTAGTATCTTCATGCCAAATTTCATCAAAATAGATTAATAAATAGTTTAAGCGAAAATCATAAAAGTTTATTGTGCAGGAACCGTACATTTTCCGGGACAAAAAGTATTCCTTGTCCTTTCCCGAGACTTAAAGTATCTCCATACCGAATTTCATAAAATAGACTGAATAGTTTAGGCGAAAATCAAAAAAGTTTATTGTGCGGGAACCGTACATTTTCCGGGACCAAAAGTATCCCTTGTCCTTTCCCGAGACTCAAAGTATCTCCATACCAAAATTCATCAAAATCGATTGAATAGTTTACGCGCAAATCATAAAAGTATATTGTGCAGTAACCGTACATTTTTCCTGGAAAAAATGTATCTTATGTCCTTTTCCTGGTTCTAAGCTACCTCTGCACCAATTTTCAGCCAAATCGGTTTATCCGTTCTTGATATAAAAGTTTATTGGGCGGGAACCGTACATTTTCCGGGACAAAAAGTATTCCTTGTTCTTTCCCGAGACCCAAAGTATCTCCATACCAAAATTCATCAAAATCGATTGAATAGTTTACGCGCAAATCATAAAAGTATATTGTGCAGTAACCGTACATTTTTCCGGGACAAAATGTATCCTATGTCCTTTTCCTGGTTCTAAGCTACCTGTCCACCAATTTTCAGCCAAATCGGTTTATCCGTTCTTGAGTTATAAGTAGTGTAACTAACACCACTTTCTTTTATATATATAGATAATACAAGCTGTCCTGGCAAACGTTTCTTTGCCATATTATATAAAGTATTTCGCCCGTATTATTTTATTGAATTAGTGACTAAATAAGTATGTCACCATGGCAACGTCCATCGCTATCCCGTGACCCGCGTCGCATAACAATGGTCGCTCTTTTTAGACAAATAATTTGCAATAAGATAAAATTGCGACTATAACAATTAAAGATCTAAGCTATCCTATCTCTCAAGTTGGAAAAAAGCACACATTAAAAAAAACATTAAAATCGGTTAGGTAGTTTAGGAATCCATAGCGGACGAACATCGTGACAGGAGATTTATATATATTAGATGTTCCTTGTCGGAAAAGTTTTTTTTATATTAATTGCTAGTTTATTGTTTGGTTCAAATATGATGTTGGGGTATTTTTAAAGTAACATAGAACTTAAACGTGCTTAAACTTAAACTTTTACAGTGAACTCTATACAAGGGACACGTATGTAGTGTTTACCTGAGTACGTAATATAACTTTATAAAGTATTGTAACTTTATTTTGTTACACATTGTACAAAAAAGTTCGACCTACTAACGTCCCTAATCCAAAATATGTACTACATTCATTACCTGACTGGTGCTGCCACCTACAGTTCCTGAAAGTTCCCTATTTTAATGCACAAAGCGCGAGAAGTATTATTTCAAGACTTGCGAGCTTTGTGTCGAGTTAAATTAAAAAGCCCCCACAGAGCTTGTTTATAGTTCCTTTGCTACAAGTTAGTTTAACATTTATAAAATGTTTATTTTTTCATTATAAAATAATCATTTCGTTAAAACATAAGTTCTCAGTATAAAACAATTGAAATAAAATAATGCATAAAAGTGATTTAAAATAACAATCGTACAAAAGCAGTTTAAAAAATTCAATTAACAACTTAAAATTAATTTAATATATATTTTATGAAAGTGAACTTCACGAAAATGATTCAACAATATTGCAAACTTCTATTACTTTTAGATTGATATTTTCATTAGATATATCATATAAAAACAATAATGTGCAACATTCAAAGGATACGAAAAGGCGCTAAATTAACAAAACCCTTCACATACAAAAAGGAACAATTATAGAAAAAACCCCCAAGGAAAAGAAGCCAAACAACGCTTTGTTTTTGAAATAGAACAGCGAAAAACAAAACACATTCGTACTCAAAAGGCGCAAGTTTAAACGTTTGAGGCCGTAACCTTTCATGTCTACGGCGTATCAGTGCTACGGCGTAGTGGTGCTACGGCGTAGAGGCTCTACGGCAGTGTGCTACGCGCCGCGGTGAGGAGCGGTCGCTACGCGCGTTGTTTTGTCTGTGACGATGTCAGTGCTAGTGAAACTTAGTGCTTGGATTGTTTGATCGTCTTTTGGTATTTTTAATTTATCAATATTATGAATAATATCCGAATATTATACGTAAAAAATAACGCTTTCTTTGTCAAATTTAGTATTTAATAATAAAAACAATTTTTGAATTTATTTTCATTCAAAATATATTTCGCACGTAAATAATACGTGTAGCTCCATTCATAATAACAATCCCGATTTTGGCCAAAAAATATCCAATTACGGTACAAAAGAATATCGGATTTGAGCATCGAAATTGTTATAAATATTAATAACGCTGGTAACAATAGGTTCGTTATTGAAAAAAAGATGAACGCCGATCTAATTGGCTTCAATCAATTCGCTGAAACTGAAACAATCATCGCAATGAAACGCTTCGGCATTGAACATTTTTATTTCATTTGCGCGCACCTGTAATCCTTCATTTCATTTTAATAACGAGAGTGAATTGTTATAATATTATTATGTATTTACCGTTTATTGTCTTTTATTTTATTGTTTTTCGAAGATAAGTAATTCATTTGTTTGTCATTTTAAATATACAGTAACACAAAGCGATAATATACTCTAGGGTATTTACTAGGAAAGTAGCGATGAAAGAGCAACATTTTAAGTTTATTTAGTAAAATAATCAAAGAATAAATAATATTAAAATTGTGTTCATCTTAAACAGATCCTTTAAAATATCTTAGTAGATTAATAGTATTTACTAATTAGTGGTCGTGTTCTCAAACTAAATAAATAAATAAGCTCTTAGACTACATTTTACTATAACTTAATGAATATTTTTTATCGTTTACTCAAAGTAAAGGAAACAGTCATGAGCTCTTAGACTACATTTTACTAGAACTTGATGAATATTTTTTATCGTTAAATCAAATTAAAGGAAATAGTCATGAGCTCTAAGACTGCATTTTACTAGAACTTAATGAATATTTTTTATCGTTAACTCAAATTAAAGGAAATAGTAATGAGCTCTTACACTACATTTTACTACAACTTTATTACACTTCTTTGACTGATATATTAATAGAAGCGGCTCGGCGATATCTCCACATTCCACCGCTGAAGTTTAAAATACTTGAGCCTATGCAGTACTATAAACATGCAATATAATGCTACCAAGAATAGTATTTCAATTTTTGACTGTCATGATAAAATATTTGTTAGGTATAGTTAGCACAAAATAATTATATATAGTTCTTGCAATCTACGAGTGCGCGTCGCCCTTAGTTGTGTGAGTGACCATATCTATACACGCGTACATGGCTCGCTCGCTACTGACTGCTCCGTCGGGTACGCACACTAACGACAATGTCTATTCGCATTTCCAACTACAAATAAAGGCTACGCGCACTCGTAGATTGCAAGAACTATACTTAATATCTAATTATATAATATCATGTAATTATTAAAATATCGCAGATTTTTTTTCGGCTATGATGAAACAAATAAGTATATACCTAAATTACATTATATCCATACTAATATTATAAATGCGAAAGTGTGTCTGTCTGTCTGTCTGTCTGTTTGTCTGTTACCTCTTTACGGCCCAACCGCTGAACCGATTTTGCTGAAATTTGGTATGAAGATACTTTTTATCTCGGAAAAATGTACGGTTCCCGCGCGATAAACGAATTTTGACGCAACGAAGTTGCGGGCGTCATCTAGTTTATTATAATTTCGCAGAAAACTTTTTCCGGCTAATATAAAAATTTTAAGCTCTTAACCTATCAATCCCCGGGTCCAAGTGGGCCGCGATAGCAAAAGATTTCTAAGAATCGGCGATCGAAGGAATCATATTAATTCCTGTGACAACTATTTGGAAATAGTGTAGAAGTAGAATATAATTATAACAGAACAGTAACGTATTTGAAATATTTGCTTTAAATTATTATGCAGTATCTACAGCTGTTAGTATTATACTTTAAAATATGTCATTTACAGTCTGAACGATTGTTGTTGAATACGATGAGATTAGCAATATTTTGTAACGTGTTGTAAAAAAGCTCAAAGGTATAGAATTGAAAATAACACAATAAATGTTGGTCTGTTATTTTACAAGACTAACAGTTACAGTAATCAATACTTACAGCTAGCTCACATAATATTCTATTCTCTTTGGATTACATACCTTTGTTGTCAATGGCAAATAATTATTTTACATCCTGCATGTCTTTTGTTTTAAAAAGTAGAACGACAACCTAAGTCTAGTATAAAAAAACAACAATAAATAAATTGTAATTTTATCGCCTACACAATATTCCAAAAATAACTTTTAAAACATCAAAGTAGATTGTTTTGATAATACATTTTAGTTTATTTTCCTTGTATCTAAGATTTTATTCGAGATTTAACGTTCTTTATTTGTAATTCTTCATATTAAAATATATAAAGAATTATAAATACAGAACGTTATTCTTCGAGTGAACGTCTTATCAAATCTTAAAGAGAAATTATTATTTATTTAACTGGAAATTAAGAATTCTGTCTTGTTGACAAAGAAGACGTTATAAAAAGGACATAATATAAATTAAAAGAACTATCAGTGAAATAAATTAACGTCCAGGATGTGCCGGTTCGGAACCATGAATAATTGAGGATGAATTCTTTCCCGGTTGAAGAACCATGATCAAAATGAGGACTGAATTATTTCCCAGTTCGAATGAAACCACGTGCATAATGCATGATGACTGAGTATTTCTTTTCTGGTTCCGGCGAAACCGCGTGAAGATGAGAACGGAAAGGTCTTTCTTTTGGTCCATGCTGCAGGCGCTGACGCTGCTACCGACTATGGCTTTGAAAGGTATGTTTTAAGTTTAAAATATAATAAATAATAATATTTATGGACACTTCACACCACGTCAGTTTGGCTCTGTGCTTTAGGTTACGGGTATCAGACAACGGAAATATATTTTATAATTTTTATCTTATACATATATTATATTTAAGATTTTTATTATATCATACATATATTTAATACAACATATGTTACACATATATTATATTTAAGATTTTCATTATATCATACATATATTTAACACAAGATCCAACACCCAGGAACATCGAACACTTTTTGCTACGTCGGCGGGATTCGAACCCGCGACCCCCGGCTTGTGCTACCAACGCGTCACCAACTGAGCTACAGAGGTCGTTGTAACAAGGACCGACGAGATGTTCGAGGTTTTATGAAAATATGTTTGATTAGTGTCTTAAGTTTTTATAACGACATAGAATAGCCATATTGCCGATTAAATAGCTATAGCTTGGACAGTCAATAGTCGATATTCTTACATTTGTAGGTTTTTATCGTCTTGCATTTTGTAATGACAAACAAAACCAAATAAAACGTGAAAAAACATTATCTATCAATCACATATAGCCCTTAAATAAGACTCCCTAATGAAATAACTTACGAATCAGGAAAAACACAGAGTTAACAAACATTACTATAATTGTAAATGTGCATAAAAACAGAAAGCATTACACCTATATCATCGATTGAAAACCTTAACATTGGTTAGTGGTACATTTCCAAACGTCAATTCCTATGTCGTCTCAGTGGATTACAGTTCAGTGTTCATAAAACTCGTTCGAAAAAGCCCTAGTTGTCCTAGCTCGCTTTTAGCAGATCAAATGTACGCGGTCTCAAATAAATTTTATATTTTTTCGACTTGCGGTTGGCAATGCAATTTTTTCGACTTGCGGCTTAAATTTTATCTCACTGTTCGGAATAGTGCTTATTTTATGAAACTATTGTAAGGTTTTCGTTTTCAAAGGATTGAAACAGGGCCCTGTTAGTGAAACTTCGCTATTTGTCCGTCTGTATATGCGCAGGCTGTAGAGTTGTAGAAGAACTGTAATAGTTAGATACTTGATTTTTTACCGATCATGGTCCTCTGTTGTCATCATCCATACTATAATCATCATCCATATTAAAAATGAAAAAGTGTGTCTGTCTATCGGTTACCTTTTTATATCCAAACTACTGAACAGAGTTTGGTGAAAATTGGTATGGAGGTATTTTGAGTCCCGGGAAAGGACAAAAGATACTTTATCCTTTTTAAAAACGTATGGTTTTTAAAAAGGATAAAAAGCATCCTTTGTCCTTTCCCGGGAAAATTTTGACGCAACGAAGTTCTATTATAATCTATATTCTGTGGTTGAGGGCATCATTTGGTATCATTATAATAAAATAGAACAAAATAAAATCTTGAACTTGCCATTTCCATTTTATGCAGACACGATTATTAATAAAGATACTACGCTATTTTTTAAACGCACGGCCACAGTATTACGATATTACAGGGCATAATATATTTGAATTGAAAGTTACTTTTTTGGTGTTTCGCATTCAATTTGTAAATATCCGCACTCTTATGATTCTGTAAAAACCTTACCAATATACAAATGCCGACATTTTTAGAAACAGCATATTGTTCCGTTTCGTCAACGCTCAAACAATGTTTTAGTTCACTTTGAGTAACAAATTGGGACAAAAACTTCCGTTCCCCGCTGTAATATCCCCGCCTCGAATAAGGCATGTTTCAAAAATAATTTCGTTACCACCCCACACTCGCGGAGCGTAAATTCAACATAGTTCTATACATTATGTGCGAACCAGCGACGTAAAATCTAGGGACGTCGCAAATGCAAAATCTACTACTAACCACCTACTAACGCTTTTCCTGTTATGTGTGTCATCGCGGATGTGGTCCGCATGGAAGTTGCGCTCCTATAATTTCATAGATGCTTTTCCTGTCATACGAGTGACATGTTGTCATCCGCATGCGGACCAGATTCGCGCGGGTGACAACACTCATGATAGAAAAAGCGTAACTCGTGAAATGAAATTCGGGCAAGAAAATCATTGGTAGTGCCGCTAAAGCTAATAGATTCTTGAAACACCTATAGTATAATAGCTCTATTATAGCTCTTTAGCTATGATTACGGTATATTGTACCCCTCTTAAGCATCTGGCATCCTCAATCATAATGATTTTACCGTTCCAAATCATTTGAGGCGTTACTACGCGTTATATTTTGTAATAATATTATACAGTTTTAAAAGTAAGTATACATTTTTAGTGATTGAAATTATCTAAATGTCCTCATCTCAAAATTTTAATGTTATATCAAAAACATTTAACTCATTTTTTGTTTATTCTACGAAAGAAATAGACAGATACACTTAATTTTTAATGTACAGATATCCTTCGATAGATTATGTCAACGGCAAACACCATTATAGTACTCTATAATTTATGCGAAGACAAATTTATGGTGACAGATATTTTGTGTGTTTATTAGGCATAGAGCTATTTGCGTAAACTACACTGTTTCCCGCCTTTTTACGTGACGTCATTATTATTGTTCCAATTATAAATTGCTTTGTTATCATAATTACATAATTATTATAAATGTTTTTGATAATGATAAGGTTCTTTTTGCCTTCTTTTTAACCGACTTCAAAAAAGGAGGTTATCAATTTGACGCGTATGTATATTGTATGTATTATGTAATATTTCCAGAACTACCCAGTTTTCGTATAATATTTTTTTTTTTTTTTATTCTAGATATATAATTACAGATTTGGAATTAATTTAAGAGTTTTAAAATAACTTTCATTAAAATAAAATTATAATCTAAAATATACAGATATATACAAATTTTAAATAAAAAAAAAAACTATAAAAGGAAAAACTTGCCCAAGTCGTCCCCATCTGGCAGAGTGCCCAGCAAGCTGACAGCATTGCCACGTTGGATGGCAATTGCAATCCGCTGTGCCAGGTAGCTCCCAGCTCTGGGATCTCGGGTGGCTTCAACAAGCTTCTTCGATATTCCTCTAAAAAGCTTATGTGCCCCCGGACCCCATGCGCCTAGAGTTTCCACCCCAAACGGTTCAAATATGAGATCTCCACTGAGGTTCTCATACTTGCGCCGCTTGAGGTTCTCTGCTTGATTTGCGGCTGCGCCCGCACAACTCGAGGTGCCCTGAATATGGGACGAGGCGAATGTGTCGACACAAGTAGCGTCCCACACAAGGGCCCGACCCACATTCCAGGGGACCAGGGTCATTCCATCGGGTCTCTTGCCATCGTCACGCGCCAAACCGGAGGGTTCCAGTATCGCTGGCACGCCGGCAGTGACAAGAGCCCGGCGAATGAGGTCATTCAGGCTGTGATGCCGCGAAAAGCGTCCAGCACTTCGCGAGCAGCACAGCCCGTGGTGACCGTAGCTGTCTACGTGCGCGCCGCAAACACACTGATGGGGGACGACATGGGGGGCACCAAGACGCAGGGCAGTGGCAAGACGGAATGTATTACGGTCCAGCAATGTTCCTGTATTTTTAGATGGTAGTGCCTGCAGCCAAGCTCCCGACTCCCACCTCTCCACGGCCAAAAGTCGAGCCCGTTCTACGGCGCTGGTAGACGTGTTAAACAGTTTATTACGCACCAGCCCGCAGATGGGCTCATCCCAGAGCCTTTGGGAGGATGTGTTCTTGGGGACCTCGCTGCCGGCACTAGCAATGTCCCAGGCGTCCTTGGCCTCGTCCGCGAAGGGAATGACGAGTGGGCAAGAAGAGGGTTCTAAAATTTTGGCTATTACTGCGCGATTTGCGTGGACCGAGGACAAGAACGCCGGTAAAGCTGTGTCTGATGTTTTTCGTATTCCCAGGCCACCGAACCTTACTGGTAATGTAGCTTGGGTCCAGGAACGTTCGTCAAATTTTATGTTTAAAATTGTGGAAAGCGTATGTTTTAGGGTGTCATCTAAACTATGGAGAAGTTCTGGGAACTTCCAGAGCTGACAACACCGCAAAACATACGTAAATTTTGGGACGAATAAACAATATCGAATCAGGGTAAATGCCATGTGACTGTTAATTTGGAGAAGACGATCTAAACTTTCACTAAAATTTCGTGCTTTTTTATTTATATAGTCCGGAAAGGAATCGGCTAGAACAGGTGAACCCAAGAGAAAAAGTGAACTCTTCTCAATCACTGATAATTCTGGGGCGACGGACTTGAAACTGGATATTATCTCATCTCTATCCTCACAATCATCAGGGACAAAAAGCTCACACTTCCCCAGGTTCAGATCTAGGCCTATAATTTGGAATTCGCGAATCAGGGTCCGAAAATCCGAAAGAACTGTACATGCGTCGCTGGCAAGGGTCCCGTCATCTAGATACCACACGTTGAATTTGGAATTTAGGAGTTCGATGACCGGGTGAATAGCTAGGCTGAAAATTGCTGGACCTAGAGGGTCGCCCTGTTGACAGCCAACTTCAGACTGGATTAAATGGTCCTGATAAATGAGCTTAGTGGGTTCTCGGTAGCACTGTAACATGAAGGGCAAAATGGTGGGGGCTTTGGTTTTTATCTGTGTCAACATGGCGACCCTGTCTACAGAATTGAAAGCATTTCTAACATCCACCTTTAGGTATATACTGTTTTTGGAATTTTGAACATGACTGCGAAAAGAGTGAACGGCTGCCTCACAGCCACCTTTGCAGGCAAAACCAAGTTGCTTGGGTTGGAAATATGATGACAGGGATTTAATGGACCTGCAGGCTATCTTGGCAGTGAGGCGCCGGTATGTTGAGCCCACAGCGATCGGTCGAATGCCACCATCTCTCTTCCTCAGAGCGCAGAGGTTTGCTCCATATAGGATGTCTACGATGTCTAAAGCAACCTCACCACGAAGCATGAGGTTGCACAAATTCGTGACCTCCTGCAGGAGTTTCTCTCCGGCATCTCCACAGCAACCGCTGGTGAGGTCCTTCAGATGCTGAGGAGTGATACCGTCGAGACCGCCCGCTGAACCCGGAGGAAAAGACATGATAGCTCCACGAACACTGTCGACTGTTGTTTGAAGGGGTGGTGCTCCGTCATGGGCGTCAGAAATGTGTTGAGATGTAAGTTGATTGGGGTGTTTCTTTTTTAAGGCCGAAACGGTTTCTGGGGAGTTCGGAGCAATCGTGTCGCTGGAAAAGAGCAACCGCGCAGCGCCCTTAATATCTCCATCACTAATTTTATTTTCTACATTTTTAACAATGTTATTTTTTGCTGAAGAACATAAAGGAAAATTTCGATTTAAATCAATATCAGTTGCGCAGTTCTTTTTAATACGGGAAGTGAGGGAGGTATTATTTTGTGGATCCCTAATCACGTGAAGAGTGCGGTAGGGAAACGTTAAGAGGTTTTCCCAGGCTTGCCTCGAGTTTTCAATTACCGTTTTGTGTATAGTTTCGGCAAGCTTCTGGGCTACGGCTACTCTAGCACCCCTAGGGATCCGCCTAAGTACTGGGACAGATTGTTTCAATTTTGATATTGTTTGCCAAAAGGGTTCTCGTGCTGTGGAGTTCTGGGAAGGTGAAAATGAAGCTTCTGAAGGAGAAGAGAGTAACGACCCCTTATGGCACTTACCAATGTGGATACGTAGGCCCCTCTCACTTCTGAAATATCGGGGTTGGGGACATTGGGGACACTGCACTAAAATTTCAAGCGGCACGATCGCATCATCAGTGGACGTCCCTGCATCTCGGCTAGCGCTTAACATCTACAACTTAAATAACGTTCTAAAAATAGCCTAAATTAAATCTAAAAAACAATAAAAATATAGAAACAGGATAGTTAAAAAACAACGAAACTATAGAATAGAAATAGAAACTAAGAATATCAAAAGGAAGCTTGAAACGGGCGTGTCCTTAGGAGCAAATTTCACTTTCTGTGGCCGGACTATGAAGGGCTGCTCATGGTTTACTACTCCTGTCGAAGCAGCCAACGCGCTGATAATGTCTTGTTGCTTGAGCGTGCGCTTGTAAACATAGCAGTTTTATCGGTACCGGTTACATTATCTTAATATTATGCAGCTCAAAAATTTTGCTCTTCCACCTTTCACGGAATATCCTGTCAATAGGCTCGGATAACATCAGACTTCTTCCCGGACATGGAGTTATTATGTACTACGTACACTTATACGTCAGTGTTCTCGCAGTATATTATCGCTTCGCAATCCTTGGCGGTTGTATGGGGAAATTATGTCAGCTCACGTATGGTTCACGTACTCACAATTTTCCCCTCTTGGAACTCAACAAATTACTATCGGTGGTAAAGATAACACTTAGGAGAGTATTTTCTTCCGCTTTTAGCTAAGCGTTTTTGGGTTTTATTAATTTATTTGAAAATAAATTGTTGAGAAAATTTTAGTGACATGACAGTTTTCGTATAATATTATGTTAGTCTATATCAGCGTCTGAACAAACGACTATATAACTCGATATGCGCGAAATTAACCATAGTGTACTACTCTACGCCTCAAAGGCGCCAACGAAACACAAAAATTCTTGCCCCTTTCTTGTTTTCACTCGTATCGTATCATGCTTCTCGTACATCTCCCATTTTAAAGATACGGTCAGTATGGCAACTACGCCAAAACGGTAGGTTTATTAGTTTCACTAGTACAATCATCCTGTGCGATTCATAAGCGTATGAGTAGTTTAAGTGCAACTTTTACGCGGAACAAACATTTGCGGCATTTTGATTCATTTCAACATTTATGTAATTTTTATTTAATATATTTATTTTATAGGTAACATTTTATTAAATTCTTGTATTTTTATAAATTATATTATTAGGAAACCCGAAAATAAATAAAAAAATGGCGTGTTGTAAAAATATGTGCCTCCACAAACAATTTGTACGATAAAATTGTGAAATTTAATAAAACGAAAAAAATTATCTAAAACGAAGATCTAATGAAATATTGTAGCTAAATAATAATAAAAAAACATGTTAAAGACTAAACTATACTGAGCTAAGTCCGAAAATTCCATATATTTGAAACACAAAATTAATTACTGTTTTAAATGCTTTTAAACTTTGTGAATTATTCTACAAATTAGTTTTTATTATTCATTGTTTTCATACTAATTTAAATCCATGACAAAAAATATGGTCTAGACTACATGATTTGATTTAAAGGACCATTTAAAGGACCACTGTAAAATTAATAAGTTTCCGTAAGGGCTATGGAGTACCATTCATTCATTTATGAAGTGAAAATATTTTGAATTTGATTATGATTTGTGTTTTTATTAAAGAAAACATTCGTGGGTATGTTGTTAAGAAAGAAAAACAAGCTTAGCTTTTTCAGTTTTGCAATAAATAGCTTTGCAATCCGATGCACCTTTAGAGCGTATGAGTAGTTCGAACGTAACTCCCAAGAAGAGTAGTTTACTAGGGTTAAATAATATGTGATATTATTACATGCGTATAAACGCATGTAATAATATCACATAATTTAGATTTCATTGTTATGGCATTATAAAATGCCATAACAATGAAATCGTTAACTCGATAAATAATAATATGACAGACAAGTAGGTCATTTTATACTTATTGATTGTAAGTACTAGTTTCCTGAAGGTTCTAATAATAACTAAGCCGATTTCGCTCATATGTTTACACTCAGTGTATCGTAGTTTACTTACTCTAGCGTTCTGCGTACTCAATGTTATGTTACATGTAAATTATTCTCCCTTTACTTGAGATGATTTAATTGAGATCAAAATATATATGCATCTTCTATCTTAATGCTTTCAGAGTATACTTTCCTATATTATGTGCTTCTGTTTTTCTATATTAATTGATACAAAAATAACAAACAATAATATGTTTAACAGTAATTATTTTATATAATTGACCATTTAGAAAAATATTCGAAGCTGTATAGCAATATACCAGCGTGGAAATTGATTCCTAGGCAGTTGACAGACCAACGTGATTTTGGTCGGTTCATGTCAATTTAATGTTAATAAGTGATCTGTCGGCTGGGTTGGATATAACGCGACCAAACTACGTAGGTCTCCCATCTGCCTAGGATAGGATAGGATAGTACTTCTTCTAATATTTTACATATTATTGTATTTACCGTTATTTCAACAGAAAAACCGCAGGACGGTTTGCAACGTGGTGTCACTACTATTTGATGTTTGTCGGTAGTTAATTCCAATTGACAGTTTTAGAACGTTGACGTATGTGCAATAAAACGGCACGATTGTGACTGTTATACAGCGTTTGGCGTTTGTCCACAGCCAGCCAGATGGTTATTTACTCATTTTTCTCTTTAATTGGAACAAACCTTGTAATTTATTTACTTCATCACCTTACTAATATAATATCTTGCTACATATAACATGGACCGTTTTTTATTTCAAATCATTTTTCCGGTCCTAAAGCCTCCATTTAAAAAAAACAGCATTTTTTGCTGTTAGTTATTGTGTTCTTCCACTCACGTCTTTAAACTATACTTTTGTTTAAATTCTCCCACTAAATATAATATTATTATTAGTATTTTAATGTTTGTAGTTTTTTGCTGAAATAGTTCTCTCGACCATAGGCGGTCAGACCTCAGACCAGAGGGTCGCGATACACAGGTTTAAAAACACTAAGATATAGGTTTCATTTTCTACTAACATTGCTCTAGCAACCCATGCCGCCGCTGCTTTGTAATGGCGTAGAGCAAATATTATACCCTAGGTCATAAAGTGACATTTACTTTGACTTTTCGTCGTTGACGTCACAGTGATGGACAAACGTCCTTAGTGTGCTTTCATTTGTTTTACTGGGGCTTATTGCTATCAGCTCGCTGATGCTTGCTAAATAGATTTGACGACCTCTATGGCTCAGTTGGTTAGCTCGTTGGCACTCAAGTCGCGGGATCGAATCCCGCCACTGGGACAAATATTTTAAATTTTCCTGGGTCACAGCTGTAGTGTATTAAATAATATTATGTGTACCATAATAATAAAGTTCCTAAATATATTATGTTTAGTATAAAAGTATTAACCTTTAAGTACACGCGTTGTTTTGGGTAACGTTCCGACACGTGTGGGGTCTAGAAGTACCCCAATATAAAATATACATGTAAATTCAAAATGGTTAAATAACTTTTAAAACCCGTTTTATATTATAAGAAAATATATTATTTTATTTATGAAAAGCATTTAATTATAATAAAATAACCATTATTTAGACATTAAAGAACATTTTTATGAACCAAACAATTTCGTACATAGAATTTTTAGGGCACATGTTTGATGTGCTAAAATTCAACCATAATGTTTTTTTTCTGACTAACTTATTATTTTTTTCTAATAAAATAAGACTTAGAAATAAGTAGTCAAAATAAAAATTAACACTAAACATTACAGAAAAAATTGGCAATCCTTGAAAAGTACTACCCTAAACTAAAATTATTCCTTGAGTAGGCTAGGTAAGCAATATATAATTTTACTGAATGAGGCTTGCAAATAGTTTTATAACAAAGCTTACGGACAGTATTAATTAGTTCTGGAACAAAAATAGCATCTTCGTTTCATTTTTGGTGCACTAGGTCTAGCTACCCCTAACTATTCCAAAATGTTTCCAAAAACTTTTAGTCATTAAATTGTCTAATAATTTTTGAGCAATTTGATTTTCTGTAAGTCGGCGACAATCTATTCCATAAATACATAGCCAATTAAAAAAAACTTACAAATAAACACATAACCAATGTGACAAAAGTATATACGTTAAATCACGAGTGGGGTCTGCAGGTATCCCCACATAAGCAAAAATGTAACTTCTCTTAGCAGAGAAGCGACGAACTTTTACTCACTGAAAGACCTCGAATTGCTTTGAGATTAGCCGAAAATGTGCGATCGTAACTTGCCAATTTTGAAAAATACGGTCAAAAAACAGCGTGTGGGGTCTGCGTAGACCCCACCCGTGACGTTAAAGGTTAATATACAATAATTTATTGCTGTTGTCTGGTAGGTACCTGCAGGCTGCAACATAACACATTAAGTCCTTTAGGTATACTCACTTAATACAGGGCTTATTATACTAGACTGAAGTGGTGTAAAGCATCCATACACGTTATTGTTACATGTTGTTACGTAATTTTTTTACAAACAAGTCATGACACATAATACTTTTCTTTCAACTTAAACCCTGCGACCTTCTAAAGTGACTAAGCCACAGGGGTCAGAAATACCCCAATATCCAATAACCTGTAAACACCATCGCCGGGTTTACATAACACTTATACACTAATGATATTTAGGATAAGTTTCATCCTAAACCAACGGTCCCATCTTCATTTGTGTTCAAGAGGCGACACTTTGATACCGTTATAGGGTTATTATGTACTTAACCCTTCGATATGCGATGCGAGTCAATATGACCCAGATTGTGATATTTATAATGCTATTACAAGTGATTGGAATACATTGTTGTTGAGAATGGTGGGGGATTTTTAAATAGTTCAGATTGTTAGTGTACAAACTGTCTTAGATACTCGTTCTGTGACGTATTGTAATGATACTCTAGTAAATACGTCTAATACAATGGGCTGCCTTGGAAGCGAATCAGCAGGCATACACTTTTATCGAGCGGAAGAAAGAGACTCTACTCTCCCCACTAACATTATTTACTCCTCCCAAAACAGTAAACAATTGCCAAAGAAATTTTTACTTCAAAATCAAACTTATTTGATTGACTTAAACATAATATTTTTATGTAGTTAATCTAGTGCTAGTAGTTCTATTCTACTGGAAATTATTTCTTACTATTTGAAGAACCGATTTTATTGAAAAATATATTGTAACTTGAACACTATTCACTAGAAATAGGATTCGTATAGGCATCACATTCGGATGTGCTATACAAATTGTGACGCGTGTGTACTGCAGCTTTACAGATAACGAAGCTTGGACACGCTACACTGATATTTTACATCCCGGTTCTGACGTATTGAATAGATCATCATCATCACCATCATCATCATCTTTGGATAATATATGAATCACTATTGCAAGCGACTACAGCCACGAGCAACGAGCAAATTGGTCACCCGATGGAAAGCAACTACCATCACCCGCAACATCAGAAAGGCTGCTGCTGCGTTGCCGGCCTTACCTTTATAATCTAATATACAATAATATTATGTAACAAAAATAAGTGATAATACTTTAGGGTCTGTACGTGTTCCTTGTAAAGAGTTCACTGTGAAAGTAGCAGCTCTGAAAGACGATTTTTTTTCACTTTTGTATGGGCAAGGGCCCGAGCGTCATGAGTTTCCCCATACAAAAGTGAAAAAAAAAATTGGTCTTTAAGCGCTGCTACTTTCACAGTGAACTCTCTACAAGGAACACGTACATACGCTAAAGTATTATCACTTATTTTTGTTACACCCTGTATAAAATTCTCGTGTCTGTTACTACCTAATACGGAGGAGTACGGTAACTAATGTTAGTTAACGTACTCCTCCGAAACGGCTTTACAGATTTTTACCAATTTTTATATACATATTTAGTAGGTCTGAGAATCGGCTATGGCTACTTTTTAAATTGATAAGTGCATTTGTTGAATAAATAATAGTTAATTATTACAACTCCAGACTGACGACCATTTTTGTGCGACGGGATAGCGATGGACGTTGCCATGGTGCGCTACTTAAATGGCGAAATAAGCTTTTTTACAAAAATGTAATAGGATTTAGGCACTGGCTATTTAATTCCCCTTTGTCTGCACAATAACCTCTAAAGAAAATTAATAAATAAGCTTAACTTAAATACAACTCCTAGATATTCGATGAAAGGACAGAACTTTAATTCAATATAAGTACTATAACCCTTAAACGAGAAGCTTTTTCATTCGGGATCTATTTAAAAGGATTATCCAATAATTTTCACGGAAACTGATGGTAAATGTTACCCAATTTCTAACAGCGGGGCTAAAATGGTCACATTTAGCAATTCCTCTCAATCAATTCAGCAAATGAATTGTCAAAACTGTCAAACTGATAAATATGTCAAATCAGTACAGAAATGAATTGTAAGCAGAGTCGCATTTTGTGATTTTAGAAAAATGAATTATAATATTATGATTCATATCATAATTCTTCAAAGCGACCATTTTAGCCCCGCAGATCAGTAATAATATTATGGTACATAAATACACTTAGGACAGAAACATAATATATATTCATCTCTTTTTATCGTGCGTAAAAAATACCTGCTCCTGCACTACGTTTACACTCACTCACCTTACAAACCTGTTTAATTAGACTTTCAAATTATTATTTTTAACAAAAAATTAAAACCGACTTTCAAGGTAATTACAATAATAACATAATATGAACTAAAAAGTATTAAATAATTTTTACTGGCTAATAGTGCCTTTTTCCGAATTCGGCTAAACCTCAACTATTTCTGTACTCAATCTTCATTATTTTGAAGTCGGTGCCAGTTCCAAAAGTTTCAAATATTCTGTCAGAGGGCTGAAGATTCAGCTATATGGTACCGACTTCAAAATAATGAAGATTGAGTACAGAAATAGTTGAGGTTTAGCCGAATTCGGAAAAAGGCACTATTAGCCAGTAAAAATTATTTAATACTTTTTAGTTCATATTATATTATTATTGTAATTACCTTGAAAGTCGATTTTAATTTTTTGTTAAAAATAATAATAATTTCACTCTTTTTAGTTACACTAGTAGGTAAACTTTCGCGTATATTTTTAATACGTATCTTATTACAATTTGTTAAGAGTCACAACTCACACTCACAAAATAATATATTAACAGTGAAGTGAACATATTGTGCTAAGTAATTTAACAATTTTAATGCTTCAAGCCCCAAGCGGTCACCGGCGATTGCGATTACAATAGAAAGGCTATTGTGTCTCGTTTTTCCACGATCGAAGGATCCATCAGATACAAAATTGTATAAACTTGCATAGGATGTAGCGTAGCTACTCATAATGTTTAATATTATCATATTTATTGACAGCTGTTTTTGTAAGCAAGAATTCAAGTCGATACTTAGTGCGCCATCTATCGATTAATAAGTATAACTAATTAAAAAGACACCTAATGACTTTGTTTTGTTTAAAATATGCTCTTTTTGAAATAACTTTATTTTAATTCTATTTGTCTATTTAATTTTTATAAAGTAGTTAGTAAATTATTCGATCTGTAAGTATATAAAGTAGTTAGTAAAGTATTAGATCTGTCGTCTGCCGCCACGCGGCGCGCGGCGACGCAGCGACGCCGTCGCCTCTGCGGCGCCGACCGCCGTGTATTAAACAAACAGGTGTTGTTATACAGTACATAATTATTATTATTAGTATATCCATACCTATGCCTTGTACTATTATCTATTCGGTTCCATGAGACATTGGTGACCGTAACACGACGTGGTAATGATGATGATGATGATGACGATGATGATGATGATAATTATGATGATGAATATGAATTGCATAGTAGCATATGCTTTCTGTTCTTAAAACAACGCCGAAACTCCCAAACGTGTATCTATAAGGAGTCAGGAGTTCTCTCAGCATCTTCGAAACCATGGTATACCTTGACCCAATATTTGACTTTTTGGTATGCTACCAAAAAGTCAAATATTGGTTCAAGGTATACCAAGGTTCACAAACGGCGGAGTAATCATTGAACATACAAAAATAAAAAATAAATAAAAATATCCATAGCCGAACATATAACCTCCTCGTTTTTTGGAAGTCGGTTAAAAAGTGCGAGGTATGTTCGGCTGTGGATATTTTTCCTAATTTAATACTTCGATCGCGGATTCTTGGATATCTATTGTTATTTTATTGTTGTCGCGATCACCGGTGCTCTTATTGGGCTTGATAGGTTAATTTATTTTATTTTTATTCCGATCACAACGAATTAAAATAGATATCGGTAAAAAAGTATAAAAATAAGTTAATCGAAGTTCCATGCCGGGTCGTGCGTTGGCATCGATATGAGAGGGTATCGCATGCACATAAATTAGTACGGATGTCTAGACTAGATATCACTCAGGCTCATTTATATTCATACTAGAGTTCGGCCGATGATTCGGCTTGAGCCAAAATAATCATAACGGCTTTCTTCTTCAGCGAAGATCACGGCTGAAAGCTGAAGGCTCATGCAGGTTCGTTTGTCAACCTATTTTGCAATTATTTTTTTATTGGTTTTGTGTATCAAAATTTCAAAGGTACCAAGAGAAACATTGGTATAAAAACAATAGCCATATTATACACTAGGGAGGCCAATCGTTCCAGTCGAACTCAAAGATCGGAACAGACTCGTCGGCCAGTCAAGTCGGCCTGCGACCAGTCCGACAGGAACGATCGGCCTGACTATACACAGAATAATCGACCGGGTTTTTCTTTAAAAACTGGTGCCAAATATACAAGTTTGGCACCTAACCCTCACGAGTCACGACATAATATTTCTTTATTGTTCTGCCCTCCTACACCTTAATTATTTGACATTGCACTGATGACTTGCTATCGTCATTTGGTACTAAAATGTCGTACAAAATAAATAAAACTTTTCTTTTGTAAACAATCGATTTCTCCTTTATTAAATTACTATTTACCAAGCTAAGTGTTATGGTGTTTTGATGGGGCAATCACGAGTAATTTGTTTGGAATCTTGATCCTAAATTACTTTGTGATTAAAGATAGAAGTGATTTTATTGAATCAAACATGAGACTATGTTTGAACTAAAAACTTTTATAGTGGCGTTGTGTACTTTTTTAGGATGACTTATATTGTCAATTTCGCGTGACATGTGATCTGATCGAAAATTCATAAGACGGAAGGAAAGTAGACCGTCGCTACGGTATAGGAGAGGAAGTAATATACAGTCTCTTTCTTTTGTTTTCACTTCTATAGGCACTACCGGTAACTCGCTAACAGATTTGTCTCAAAATAACAGACTATTTTAAAACCAAAAGATGTCCATATTTTCGAAAAACTCAACCTCATGCAATCCTATTTGCATGCCTTCAAAAGGGTTATTGATTATTATTAAATCCGTTTGAAGGTCGAGCATTGGAGAGTTGGTGATAGGAACTGGGTGGTACCAGTTTGGTAGGGACCTGTTCGATAAGGATTTAAACAAGGACGGCTTAATAATTTTACAATAATATAATTCCAATAGGGATGCAGTCTTATGCTAAGTACTCACATAAGGTTTTGCTCGATAGTTTTACTTCAAATTGAGTAATAATTACTGCCGCAAAACTCACAGCTCGAAGGCTCGCATCGAGCGGGCTCGATGGAATTACATATATCGATTTAGAGTAAAACTATCGAGCAATGCTGAATGTGTGGATGAAAGCCCAACCGCGGGTTTTGCTCGACGTTATTGCTTGATCGAGCAAAACCGTATGTGAGTACCTACTTAGCATTACTGCTGCGCTAAAAGATATTTAACGATAATTAATCTTCAGTTTAATGAAGTCGAGCTTAAACTTAATTTAATTACAATCAAGTACGATAAAGTCTCACATACCTACCATAAATACAAAATGGTGTTCTATCGATCAAAATGTCAAACCAGCACCAAATGTGTTCTGATTGGTCAACATTGTTCGACGTTTGTTTGAATTAAGAATACTATTTTGCTGTGTGATAGGATCATGACTGAAACAAAGCCTTAATGTTAATGCATTCCAACTGTAGAATTGGGCAACTAAAACTACTGTATAATCAGTAAACAAACTTTTCGCATATTTAATTTTAAAATTTGTAAGCAGGCCAACTAATTCCGGCTTAGTAATTATTTAAACCTCATCCATTTAGGACCAGCAGAATTATGAAGAGAATTATCATCCAAACAGAAAAATGCCGCGCAGGCACTCAGTATATTTCGAAGATTTCCCAAGCGTCTAAAATGCTTGATAATTTTGTTTTTTTTTCGCAACAGCTAAGCGAAAAAGCGTAAGATTAACATAGTACTAAGCCATTTTTTAAGTTTTTTTTTTGTAAAATGCTGCGAGCTCTCCTTCCTTGTTCACTTAAAATTAAAATATTTCCCGCGGGTACCGCCCATTTTCTTGATTATAAATAGTAGATACTACATAGATATACACAACGTATATATCTAAAAATAGAATATACCTGTTTCTATCTGTTACTTATCCTATTCTAACATAGAAAATTCGTTTATGAGAATTTGAATAGCAAATTATAATATTATTTTAATGAATATGTACCACTCAATGATTTTAAAATTCTCTTAATTAAATTCAAACAAGCACAGTTATTTTCTGGTATAATTAAATTTTACTATCAAGATAACGAGGGTGAAATTTTCAGTTTGGTAAATATTTTAATGTTTTAATAATAAAACCTTAAACATCGTAAAATTTGTATAACCTTCAAGTATTTTAGGTGGAACAGAATAATTTATTATAATGAAGGCAAAGGTTTGTTATTGTATTCATAAATTATAACAGTCTCGCCTTGCTGTAGCAATATGATGAAAGGTTAAAAACATAGAAAGGAAAGGTTACGTGTTTCAAATAGTTTTTTTGTGATTAATAACGAAAAAATATGTTTTCACACCTCATTCATGAAAACTCCTACTCTTAACGTATGTTGTTGTATCATTTCAATCTATGTACCAACATTGAAATTCATTTATAATATCTATTATGAATGAATTTCAATGTTGGTTGGCGATCCTACGTAATTTGGTCGGAATACGTTACGACTAACATTGACATAAATCATGCAAATAACGAAGGTGAGCCAACTCTTCAACAAAATTTAAAACTTGACATTACAGATGCCTCATGAGTCATGCCACATAAAAATAGCAACGATTGTAATAAACCTTATAGTGAGGGAGCCCTAGAACAATGTTTTTTGTCATTACTAACAAGCTAATATTTCGTGAGTCTCTACATTTTGATAAGACGAGCAACATTTTTATTTTCGAAAAATATCGAAAGTGGTAGCTAACAGAGATAGAAAGGATTTCATACTTTGACCTGATGGTCCTAAAATATCGATTGTTTTATTTGTAGCACAAGGTTACTCTTAAATTATATAACTATTAACCTACCAATATACAAAAAATCAGCTGGTTAGGGTTCCGTTTTAGGGTTCTGTAATCAACAAAACTTGGTTGACTACTGTACTCCAAAACGGAACCCTAACCAGCTGATTTTTTGTATATCGGTAGGTTAAGGTCCTATTTCACCAAGTGTTCGTGTTAACAGCTTGTTAAAATGTTATGTCTTCTCTTTCATTCATATGAAAGACGAAAGAGCTAACGTGATACTAATTCGAGCGTTAACTTTAACAGTCGTTGGTGAAATTGGGACTAATAGTTATAAAAGTAACCTTGTCCCACAAATAAAGCAATCGATATTTTAGGACCATCAAGTCAAAGTATGAAATCCTTTCTATCTCTGTTAGCCACAACTTTCGAGATTTTTCGAAAATAAAAACACAAACACAATCCTATGTCTTCCATCATATAGATTAGGGTATGATGTGTTCAATTGGAAAATTCAGCATTTTAATAACCTACTACGAGTATACTTAGATGTTATAACACATGAACACGTGTACTTATTAGACAGTAATAAGAATATTAAATATAATTACTCCATGTTTAATAAAGGAAACGGAAGACTAAACAACTTAGGATATAATATAATTTTTTATGACTTGTCAAATGACATTAATGAATAAATCTCAAATTACTACAAATCTTCTAATACTATTTCCAACAATAATGATTTCAATGAACAATATTATGACGACACGATGAATGTTTCTACCCATAATTCAACAAATGATACACTTTTCCGTACCTAAATTCTTAAATATATTACATCAAAATATAAACGGCCTTATATCTAAATCTAATTTACTAACAGTTCATCTTAATGACTTAAAACTTAGTAACACCAATGTGGAAGTTATTTGCATTACTGAGCACAACATGATACAAGGAGATAACGATTCTCCTCAAATACCTATATCCCTAATAGTGGCTCATGTATCTTAGTAAAAAATACGCTTAGGCATGAAGTTGTACCAAACATAAATTTTTTTTGTATAGAAAACATACTGGAATGTAGTGCTGTTAAATTAATAGATCATAAAATTATCATAATTAACATTTATAGACCTCCAAAAAATGATGCTGTGACCACTAACACGTTTTTAGGGTTCCGTACCTCAAAAGGAAAAAACGGAACCCTTATAGGATCACTTTGTTGTCCGTCTGTCCGTCCGTCCGTCTGTCAAGACCCTTTTTCTCAGGAACGCGTGGAGGTATGAAGCTGAAATTTATATCAATTACTCAGGTCTACTGTCCCTTGAAGCTGTGAAAAAATCAAACTTCTAAACCAACGCAATCAAAAGATACAGCCGTTTATGCCGCAAATTTTCGACACTTGCAAGGGAATCAAAACCTACAGGGTGCTTCCCGTGAACTCAGAATCTTGAAATTTGGTACGAAGCAACGTCTTATAGCATAGATAAAGGAAAAATTACGAAAACCATAAATTTTTAGTTACATCACATAATATATTTTTTTTAATAATTTTAAACTTACTACCCATTTCCTCATAAACGCGTAGAGGTATTAAATTGAAATTCATACCAAATACTCAGGTCTATAATACCTTTAAGCTGTAACAAAATCAAACTTCTATGTCAACGCAATCAAAAGAAACAGCAATTTAAGCTGCATATTTTGAAACTCGCAAGTACTCGCAAGGGAATCAAAACCTAAAGGGTACTTCCAGTCGACCTAGAATCTTGAAATTTGGCATGAAGCAACGTTTTATAGCACACATAAAGGAAAAATTCCGAAAACCTTAAATTTTTAGTTACATTACAAAATATATATTTTTTAATAAATATAAAGTATGAACGAACTTTGTAAACCTTGCAGGTTTGTACGGAACCCTCGGTGCGCGAGTCCGACTCGCACTTGGCCGGTTTTTTTTAAACTATTTGATAGCCTCCTAGCAGCATACTGCCGAGGTAAATGGAAAACAATAATTTGTGGAGACTTTAATATCAATACCTTGAAAAAAGATTACCTCTCACAGCGTTTTTCTGATCTTCTTGTCAGTTATAACTTAACTCTTGCAATTAAAGAACCCACTCGCATTAGTAGTGGAAGCTGCATAGATAACTTTGCGCATAATATAAAAGGAACTAAGCATAAAATCATTGATCTAGCTTTATCAGACCATACAGCCCAGCTCTTACAGTGTCCAACAAATAGTATACCCTCCATTCCATATTGGTACATTTTTAGGCGAGATTTCAGTAATGAATATATGATAAAATTTCGTAACTACCTAAATTCTTTAACTTTCTCAGAATGCTATAATGAAAAAGATGCGCAAGTTGCATTTAACTCATTCTTTGACCTTTTTAAACTAGTGACTACTATATGACCTGTGTTTTTCATTCATAAAAATAAGAATAAATGCTTTAAATAAAACAAAATGGATTCCAAAAGGAATCAAAAAATGTGTTAAAAGAAAAAGGCAAATGCTTTGGGAGTACAGAAAACGGAAAATAACAGAAAATAGGAACAATTTTAAAACTTACACTAAACGTCTTAAGACAATTATAAACTTAACTAAAAAGCACAAAATGAATACTATATTAAAACAGCGACTAATAAATCGAAGGCTACGTGGAAAGTGATACAAAAAAATTACACAAAAAAACTGTCGCATAATAACTTTGCTCAGATGCGTGATGAAGATAATAATATCGTCTCTAACCCCGTTCAAATAGCTTCGGCTTTTATTTCATTGGTCACCCTGAAAATAGATTACCTAAAAACCCTAAAAAGAAATTTGATGCGCCATTTACCCCTCATTCGATGTTTATGTACCCTACTTCAGTAAAATATATTATCCGGTATATCATGTCTCTTAAAAATACTAATAGTACAGGCAATGACAATATTTCTACTAAATTAATTAAATTTGTAGCACCGATTATAGGCTCACTTAACAAATCTATGTATGTCCCAATGACAGTTTCCAAATAGGATCAAAGTTACAATAATTAAGCCTCTATACAAAAAAAAATTACAAAATGAATATAGAAAACTATAGCCCCATTGCTCTAGTGTCTGTTCTATCAAAAATAATAGAAAAAGCTATCTACGAACGAATATGCAATTATTTTCATAAATTTAATCTATTTTCTCCACAGCAAATGGGCTTTAGAAAAAAATGCACAATAAATGTTGCCATTTTTAATTTCTTAAGAGAATTAATGGAGAATGTTGACAAAGGCTACGTGTCCTGCGCTTTATACATGGACATCAAAAAAGCCTTCGACTTTGTAAATCATGAAATTTTAATTGCTAAAATGTATCAATATGGTATAAGAGGAAATGCCTTAGAACTTATTAAATCATATTTAAAGAATAGATTACAATTCACTTGCATACAAACCATAAATTTTCAGACAAAGTCAGAGGAACTGCATTACTCTGAACTCAAATATACTTTTCGCGGTGTTCGGTAAAAAATATCTACTGCTTTGCAATACATAAGTTAATAATTTGGTTTTGTTACTTTTTTTAAATATGTATTATAATAAGCCTTAAAAAGGTTTTTTCTCCTATTTCGCCTATCATGGACGCGGCGAGCGTCGTAACCGCCACCGTACAAGGCGCGCTGTTATGAATGTTATTTTAATGTCATTTACATCGATATTCGCAGAGACAGACAATCGACCTGCTAATTTAGGGAGAGAGGGCCCTTAAGCGAATGCATATTATGTAACGATTTATTTCAATAGGGGCTTGGTTTGGCTCGGTCGCGCTATCATACACATGCATTTGCTTATCATCTCGCAGTGTAGCAGCCAAGACGCGCATTTGCGCGGACGTAAAAATCCAGCCTTATTGGAATGACAAGTTACAAATGTATGTGTGTGCGATTCCACGGCGCTGCTAAGCAATTTTCGATACCAGGCAACTTTGCTGTACTCTTGCTTTTATCGTTAAGTTCCCCTGTAACTTGGCCGGAGACATTGAGTTCAGCTGCAGAACCTTTGAATATTAATAATTTAAAGTTTCTGCTTATAAAATATTCAAATACCGCCCGTCTGTGAATAAGAACGTGTGGTTTAATGTTATACTATACTGGGTAAGGTAAAAATAATGTATTACCTTTTACTTGTGGTAAAAATGTTTAGTTACCTGTATTTTTGGTAAATAATAATTAATTAATTAGGCATTAAACATGTGACTTGCTATAGAAAATAATATAACATACGTCATACAGTTTAGTTGTTGGCATTCAGTAGGTGTTATAAGTTTATTAACTGTTTAGCTAAAACTATCCAATTGCATGTTTGAATTCCGCCAAAAGCTTGCTCTCTAATAATACGCTATTATATCCATACTAATATTATAAATGAGTAAGTGTGTCTGCCTCTCTGCCTTTCTGTCGGTTAACTCTTCACGCCCAAACCACTACACCGATTTTTCTGAAATTTAAAAACGAGATACTTTGAGTCCTGGGCAAGGACATAGGATACTTTTTATCCCGGAAAAATGCACGGTTTCTGCGCAATAAACGATCTTTGGCGCAACGGAGTTGCGGGCGTCTTCTAGTAATAAATATGCTGAAGAATTAATAAGCTTCTATATGTAAACTCACAAATATTCTAACGGTTCACATCATAAATTCTACATAATATCAATCTTATATAAGTGTTCCCTGAAAGAATTTTATTGCCAATGATTTTCTCCGGGCGCTACAAAAACACTCCGCAGCGTCCATCAAAGATATAATAATCATAGTGCTCGCTAACATAATATAACATATACAGCTTCTGTCCCTTTTATGTTACCGTAAAACTACGTGATACAAGTTTTCGTGGAGTTTTTGTACATAGACATAATATAATATTATATTTAGGGATATATCTAACGATTAAAATAATGTCCTTAGCAATAGGTATCTAAGTTTCAAAATTGTATCTGAATGAATATAGGTACATTATAGTAGAGTGAATGATGTTGGATATAAAATTTTGACATCCGTAACTTTGTCGTGCAGTTTCCGTTTACCGGAACATCACCGTATCGTACATTTTGCCGAAAAGAAAAAAAAAGACGGGTTACACTCCGGGAGTGCCTGCAGAAGTGAAAACTTGATTATTAATTAACGTTGTGCATTTTTAAATCCATTTTTATGAAAATCCATAAAAAATATATTATTTTTAATTAATCTAAACCCTTACAATCGATAAAAAAAGCAATCGATTGTTCGATTAATCAATTTCGATGTTACAACACTACTCTCCAACCGTCTTATGGTTTTTCCAAGGTTTTTCGATCAGCATGAGAATCTGACGCGAGTTTTACAGTTTTTACCCATACCACGAAAGTGCTCAACACCGCTAAAGAAGTTTTCATTTCAAAAATTAAAGTATCTTCATAATAGTATGTACTTAGTTTCATAGATATCGGTTTACCAGTTTGAGTCTAAAGATAAAAAAAAACACTCAGACAGACAGAGTAACAGACATACTTTGGAATGTATTATATTATAAATGCAAACAAAACTAAAATATGTATTCTAAAATTAAAATTTCTTACTCACACTGCAGCGTCTACAAAACTAACATCAACGGTTGCATGAATTATTGAAATGCAAAAAGAACTTCCAGAGCGGCAAATAGGAGGTTTATTTTCATGTTATTCTCCAATTCTAATTCTTCTCGCCTCAAGTAGATTCAGTCTGTATCGTGATTTTAATTTTCCGCCAGGGATTGTAGAATATCTTGAGTTTTCTCGATTCAATGATTCAGATACTATTGAGTAGTAATTGAATGAATTTAATGGGCGGTAAGTCGGGGTGTCCATACTAATATTATAAATGTGAAAGTGTGTCTGTCTGTCTGTTACCTCTTGACGCTCAAACCGCTCAACCGATTTTGCTGAAATTTGGCATGAAGATACTTTGAGTCCCGGGAAAGGACTTAGGATACTTTTTGTAACGGAAAATGTACGGTTCTCGCTCGATAAACGAGTTTTGGTGCAACGGGATGCGGGCGTCATCTAGTAATATATAAAATTGCGTTTTTTATCAATACTAGTATTATAATTGCGAATTGTGTTTGTCTATCAACAGATAGACAAATCAAAATCGGTAAGCGGTTTGGGCTTGAAGCAAACCACTTAACCGATTTTGCTAAAATTTTGTACAGAGAGATATTGAGTCTCGGTAACTGGCAAAGGCATAACTTTTTACGTAAACATTTTTCTGCCATTTAAACATTACTTTATCTTTAAATTCTTGTTTAAAACGTTACTCAGAGTTAGAATACTTTTAAGCTTTAAATAGTCAAAAATATAGCTTGTGTGAAAATAAACTAGCACGTCCCAAACTGCTTCATTATATTCAGCACATTATTTATTCAAATCACATAATGGCGTGGAAATCGGTCTATATTTAAATTCAAAAGCCAAACTTCACGGGCATGTAAAGGTTGCGCCGCTGCCAACCGACTGCAATCATAGACATGAATAAAATCGTCTCTCCGATGTGCGAGAATTGTGACGATTGAGTGTTATTTTCAAGTTTTTCACCCCCCAAGTTTTGTTTCAAGAACATCATAACTACCTGATGATCTTTTTCCCCGATGTTAACCCCAGAAAATAACACAGCCTTTAGGATTGATTTTTAAAAAAATCATAAATCAATGTTCGCAACCGTTTGACCTTTTTACATTCCTAACAAAAAAAAAACATCGGAATTGAAAGTCACAATCACTTTTGCCTATATTATTACTTATTAGCTTACATGGTTTAGAGAAAATAAAACAATGATAACGGGTGTTAAGCACAAATCAAATTTAATGTAATTACCTAATGTTATTATAATATAACCCCATAAATGTTAAGATTGCATTTTTAATACACAAAAATATGAAAATCCAGTGTAAATTTCATCAAAACAAGCTATTTCATCTCAAAGGGACAGTAGTAACTTTTATGTGTGTGTAATATCGTTGAGGGCGGTATGAAATTTTTACAGCTCTTTTATTGTAATAAAGGTATTGTGGCGCTTGATGCGAGGATTTGGGTGTGATTGTGTTTTTGATTTCGTTTGTTTCGAATTCGTCGAGAGAACTCGAGAAAAATATTGTGTACTTTACATTGGTACTTTATGAATAAGATTTCATGCACACACTCATCTATGCTAATTTTATAAATAAAAAAGTGTGTCTGTCTGTCTAAAGTCTCTCTGTCTATCTTCCAATCTGTCTCTCTCTGTCTGTCTGTCTGTTACCTCTTCAATTCCAAACCGCTAAGGCATTTTTCATGAAATTTGGCATGGATATACTTTTGAGGTCCGGGAAACAATATAGGATAGCTTTTATCCCAGAAAAATGTACCGTTCTAACGTGAATAAACAAGTTTGTGCACAACGGAGTTCCGGATTCGTCTTGTATTTAAATTTTAAAAGAGCGTCAATTATGGTGTTTATTACTTCTAAACTAAAAAATACGGGGTGAATTTTGATAAAATGTAGCATGGTAACAGTTTAAGCTCTGGATTAGGCTTCTCTTGTCTTTAATGATATCGTTAGGTACAATTAGATTGCCCGCTTAAACTATAAAGTAAAGAGAAGTAAAAGCTGGTACTTACTAAAAAAATGATTATTTTTTACTCAATATCTTCTGTTGTAACTAGCTGTTGCCCGCGACGTTGTCCGCGTTAACATATTATTATACCTATATAGACTTTCATTTAAACTTTCAACCCCTATTCACTCCCTTAGGGATAGAATATTCAAAAACGCTCAAATAAGTATCTAATTATTTTTAATCAGTAGCCCAACATAAAATTTCATGTTTCTAACTCAAGAAATAGCGGACATCCATTAAAACTTTCAACCCCTAATTTCACCCCCTTGGGGGTAGAATTTCCAAAACGCTTAAATACGTATCCATTCATTTTTAATCAGTAACCCAAAAATAAAGTTTCATGTTCCTAACTTAAAAAATGACGGACTTTCATTCCGACTTCCAACCCCCATCGGGGTAAAATTTTCAAAATTCCTTCCTTAGTGGGTGTCTACTTAATAAAACAACCCTACTCACCAAATTTCGTGGCTGTAACTTTAACAGTTTTTGCTCAGCGATGATGAATCAGTCAGTCAGTCAGTCAGTCAGGACATGTAATTTTATAACTAAGTGTAAAGTATAGATTACTGGTTGTGACATGGTTAAGTAAATGCAGCTAAAAATAATAAAAAGTATATTTTCGTTCAAAAATATTATAATAGTATAGGACTTGATGACGATCACAACTATCTTATGCTTTTCTTAAGACTCAATGTATCTGTCCTAGACAACAAAAGGGCTTATTGAAGAGATTTGGGCGTGACTAGATAACAGATAGCCAGACAGACAAATTAAGCTCTTACGTTTATAATATTAGTATGGATTTTATTTTACTCAACATCGACTTTACACGGGGAAAGAAGATTAAAACTCACGCATCAGTCCTAAAGTCTGTTTTAAGTATAATTAAATTATACTCATTTATAAATGGCTCTAAGTAACTCGGCTTCTACTTGAAAACTTTGTTACCTTGATAAAGCCCGGCAGGCAATAACAAGCTTTAAGTCCACGGTGATAAGAGCCACCCTTTTCCCGGTGTGATGTAAAATGACACAAAATAGCTTTTATCAAAAGTGGTCGCTGGGTACCTAATTACTATATGAAGTACAGGGGTGCATAACCATTCACAAAGCAGCTCAATTATGAAATTAATTTTATCGATAAAAATTGTGCACAAAATTTAAAAATAAGCTCTAGGTAATGCTGTAACTAATTATTATTTAAAAAAAAATTAAAACCGACTTCCAAGGTAAAAACAATAATAACCTCCTTATAATATGAACTAAAAAGTATTAAATAATTTTTCCTCTCTAGGTAAATGTGCCTTTTTTCGAATTCGGCTAAACCTCAACTATTTCCGTACTTACTCAATCTTCATCATTTTGATGTGTGTACCAGATATAGCTGAATCTTTATATTTTCTTTGACAGAAAATTTGAAACTTTTGGAACTGGCACCGACTTCAAAATTATGAAGATTGAGTACAGAAATAGTCGAGGTTAAGCCGAATTCGGAAAAAGGCACATTTACCTAGAGAGGAAAAATTATTTAATACTTTTTAGTTCATATTATAAGGAGGTTATTATTGTTTTTACCTTGGAAGTCGGTTAAAAGGTTAAAAATAATAATTTCACTCTTTTTAGTTACTTAATAGTTAAACTATAATTAGTGCCAATTTAAATTGTATAAAAAATTGTTTCATATTGTCTTCACTAGATGTCACTAAGGCGCTCCTGTGTTGGCGCTATCGCTTGTCTGAACTCCGAATATTGTTCATATAGTTTTAGTTACACGATGTATTCAATAGATGGCGCTGAGGTGCTCCTGAATCGCAGTACCGCTTGTACGTAGGAGTTTGTGTAGAAGATATTTTTGATTGCGTGAAATGTGTGAACTTGGTGTGAGCAGTGAGCATTGAAATTTGAATTGTCAACATTTTGAGTGGTAATTATATTGATCTCGTATTGTTATTAAAAATATTAATTAACCCTCCAAGATGACCTCCGTCATCACATATTGCTATACTGTGCCCGTCATAGTCGGCGAGTTTATAAGTGGTCGTCGGTGGTAGTGACCATACCACCCTACGCGTTGAATTACTGCGTTTATTCTACGTATCTTATTACAATTTGTTAAGAGTACCCCAAGGCCCAAATATCAGGTCGATAAATTTAAACAAAACATTTAAAAAAATCTAAGTGAACATAACCCTATGCGTGCAAGGTAATTTAACAATTTAACGCTTCAACTCCCAAGCGGCCACATGTGGCCGCTAGAACAATGGATTTCCAAGAATCCGCGATCGAAGGATGAGCCGAATCACACTCAGCGGCGCGGCGAGCATATTTTCTATGTCATAATAATATTATGATATTAATCTTTATCTTCATTATTGTAAAACATAGTACGTACTATCGCTTGAGAAACTTGGAAAGTCTTGCGGCCGCCTGCGCCTTTCTCAAGCGATACTATAATATTGTATTACATTAATGAAGAAAAAGTTCAAAATCATATGATACTCAAAATGATCACAGCGCGGCATGCCCTGACATTCCGGTTAGAACTTGAATGTAACGACGTTTACGCACGTGCCGCGCGGCAACGCCGCACCGACCGCCGTGTATAAACAGCCTATATTAATAATTGGTGTTGTTATGTACATAATTATTATTATTGTATCCATACCTATGCCTTGTAAGTTGTACTATTATCTATTTTGTGCCATGAGACATTGGTGACCTTAACACGACGTGGTAATGATGATGACGATGATGATGATGATGATTATGATGATGAATATGAATTGCATAGTAGCATATGCTTTCTGTTCTTAAAACAATGCCGAAACTCCCAAACGTGTATCTATAAGGAGTCAGGAGTTTTCTCAGCATCTTCGAAACCATGGTATACCTTGACCCCATATTTGACTTTTTGGTAGCATATTCTTAGTACACTTCACATAAAACCAAAATCACCATATGTTTCGATATAAATTTCGAGGAGTTCCCTCGATTACTCCTGGATCCCATCATCAGGTCACCATTTTTATGAACATGGTACCAAATTGGAGTAAAACGTAATACAACAAAATAAAAATTTCGAAAATCGGTTCACAAACGGCGGAGTAATCGTTGAACATACAAAAATAAAAAAATAAAAATATCCACAGCCGAACATATAACCTCCTCGTTTTTTGGAAGTCGGTTAAAAAGGTTTTTGTAAGAGCTCGCGATGTTTTTCTGCATGGTAATAAATTAATAATATTTAAGGCATTTTTTTTTAATATTTTAATAGTAACCAAACCTTGGCTGACCGATGATAGCACATCTACAAATAAATAATTAAATTACTCGTACTATGTTAAAACACAAATAAATTATAGGCGTGATAGTTTTTCCGTTAAGTTACTACAAAAGTGTTTAGTTGTGGGATATACTGGGGCTCGCTTCGCTCGCCCCGATAATAATATTTTTATCCAAATATAATAATATCAAAACTAAACAAAGGAAGGTCAAAGTTTAACAAAGGAAATAAAATGCTCTTCAAAAGTAGACTTTTTCCTCTATAGACAAAGGTTTGAATCGCCGAAGAAATAAGTCAACCTACTTTACTTCTTTGATCGCACTTATGTATTTTGCTTCCTTGTAGTTATTAAAATAATGTAATATTATTTCTTTTTTGTTCACAAAACAATCTATTCGTCTCAAAAAATTAAATTGCCACGAAAATGTATTATAAATATGCAACGTTTTTTATATTATCATTAAAAATAATATTATATTGTAATTAATTGGATGGCCTGGTAAACTTCGTATCATTTCCCTCCTAATACAAACTTTCCATGAATATTTTTATTACTTTTAGCGAGAGTAACAAAATTAAAAATTCATTTTAATTATTACAGATATTGAAATAGTTATTAGTAAAATGTTGAACATCTCTCTATAGCAAAGTTGATTGAACCCATTCTGTGGCTGTCCAAAATATCGGTTTTCCTAATTATTCATGTTCGTATGTGTAATTTGATCAGAGTGGATGATATTATATCTAGTGTATTGTAAAGCACAAAAGGGTGTTTATTTCTGTGTAATTTGATGAAGGCATAGCGAATGTGTTTATAAAAAAGAACTTCTTTGAAAGATGTCATGATCGTGAGTTCATCATAACATCGCTCACTTCGGAAAAATTTAAAGGGGTTTTACAATCCTTAATTATTATTATGTTATTTATTTATTTATACATAAATAAATGTTTTGCAAAAATATGGAACAATAAGATGGTAATTCACAAAAGGGGGGGAATTCACGAGGGGAATTCACAAAACGAGTTCATTCAGATTGGCATGCGATCAGTCCGATCATATCGATCGGTCTCTTGTACCTTATACGACATAAAGGGCTTTGAGATAATTTCAGCTACGTCTTAATTTTCAAGACCTGGCCCTTTAGCTTAGATATTTTCTTTATAGCTTCTATACAGAATCGCCGATCAAAATGTGTGGAATTGATATAACATGAGCCGAATGTCGACTTTATTTTATCGAACGCTTAAATGCTAATAACGCTATAAAGAAGCGATAAAGGAAACGTGTTGGCTGCTTTGTCTATAACAGTGTGGGTTAGACAAGGATCTCTTTTGACTCTAGTCTTAGACGGTATCTATGTTAATGAGATAGTCTCCGTTGTGGTTCCGTACCTTTATGCAATGTAACCGTTGTTTGAGTACAGAAATTTTAGAATTATGTCTTTACCATGCCAGCATTCCTGTCTTATTTTAGGGATTCTTGTTTTACTGTAAATGTCGCTGAGCACTTTATAAAAACGCACACACATAAGAGGTAATGCACTCAAAAGTAATTTTATCAATGTGTGTTCGGGTAAATATGATGCGAGGCGTAAATTGAAGTAGTCAGTGGTTTGTAAAACTTTACTTTTGAATCCCATCCAATGGGCTACATAATACATTTGTTGGTGATGATGGGCTACGTTGATAAACTATTTCATATCGTTATTCTATTAAAACTTTTGGCAAGTTTTAAGTAATTAATTATTTCAAAACTAATTTTCGGTCATTAGATAAAACAATCAGTTATTTATTAGTATTACATGGCGGTCGAATAGAACAGCTGTTGTGGTTAGTTGTAAGTTTGTTACAATATTTATACCAGCCTACGCCGAATAATTTATTGAGGGCTTGTGATCAAAGCCTTCATTTCCCCGTCTTGTTTTTTCATTACCTTTATATTGTTGCGAACGACCGTGGCGTACTGGGTAGATCTTTGGTTCGTATTCGGAGAGGGAGCAAGTTCGATCCCGGGTGGAGGTGTGTACCAATGAGATAGGTACTTTCGGGCGTGATAGTTTTTCCGGAAAATGCTCAGGTTGTGAAATATACTCGGGCTCGCCTTGCTAGCCTAGACTATAATGAATACATTTTGTTCCAGACTCACAGACAACCAAGCGGTTTACAGAAGAGCCAGCCTTCGAGCGACCGATCGGCAACCACACCTTCTTCCTCGGGCGGGAAGCTGTGCTGGGCTGCTCTGTCACAAACCTAGGGAAACACAAAGTAAGTTATAATATCTATACATATAATAAAACTGTAGAAATGGAAATTCTGTACATTAAAGATATTCAAAAAATAATAAGCGGGGGGTGTTACTACATCGCTATAGAAGCCAAAAATGTGGTTAGTTTTTTTGTCTGTCTGTCTGTCTGTATGTTTGTTCCACTATCACACGACAACTAGTGATCCTATTTGAACGCGGTTTTCGCACATATATTTGTCTTCTTCCAACTTAACATCTGGTCCATAAAAAAATTCCCCCCACCCCTCTAAAGGGACGAAAGAGGGGGTCAGAATTTGTATAAGACTTTTGCTTTAACACGAAAACTACTGATCCGATTTGCATACGGCTTTAGCAGATATATTTGTCTTCTTCCAACTCAAAATCTGGTGTACAAAAATCAAACCCCCCCCCCCCCCCCCCCCCTTTTGTATCAACTGATGAAGTAGAAATACTTTAAATGGCAAAACAACTTTTGCCGGAACAGCTAGTGTAGGAATATGAACGTTAAGTGGTAACGATAAGGGTGAATTTGTTCGCGCGTTTTAGAAGTGACTTTTAAGGGCTGTCGCACTGCATAGGCGTGTGTGTGTGCTCGGATCTAGTAAGATTGGTCTGTAATCAGTTCGACCGGATTTGATAGATCTCCCCATTTATAAAGGCCATAAACACAAAGCACTTATTGACTTTTATGTCAATTTATCATTATACGTACCTTACGTTGAATGATATTGAAAACTTTTTATTGCATTTATTCTAATTTCTAAGTAGGACTACATAGTAAATTAAGCTATTAATACATTTAAAAAACTACGGAACCATAACAATACCTTGCTTCTTTATACCAAATTATAGAAAAATTTTCTAGTCGTCACTCTCTTCTGTAGAGACTGTACTCGTAATACTGTCGTCTGTATTAAAGCAATTTAACCTTTTATGTCAAAGAAAACTTGAGGACCCTTACTTTTAACGATAATGTGTTGACAAACTTTAAACGCCTTTTTCAAATCTCTATACGATCATATACGATCGTTATTCAAAAAACAAAAGTCATAGAACTAAAGCAATTTCAAACAGCTATTACGTCTTAGAACACACCGAAAACTTTAAATTGCATATGAAACTAATTATTTCTAGCGTAGAACATAGAACAAAGACATAAATATGCTGTTAACAAGCAAGGTAGTTCGGAAGATCGTCCCGCTAGCTTAAATTAAGCTGGACTAAGGATTGTTGTAAGTATCTACTTGTTTCATCTACATAGTGTTGTGGAGTAACAAAGGTTTCGTTGTAAACACCGCGGGTTGGCTAAGCACCTCGTTCTAAGAAAATTCTTAGCCAGATTTGTGGTAGGTTTTTTGTTTTATAATATTGTGATGGGTAGACGTAGTTGACTTTCTCCACTTTTTCAGATTTTGCGAAAAATGTGGAATACATTTCAAGGTACACTAAATATACTATGTAGGTTTTATTATCGATTGGATCCTGAGAGTATTAAATTGGAATCCTTTGTTCAGACAAACGATGGCCATCGTGTTAATAAACATTCATTAAGACGTGTCGAATTGCTCGTCTCTAATTAGTGTCGGCTATCGCAACTATTACATAGCTCTGTATGTATAATATCTACCAAGAACACATAGTGGAATGTAAGGAATGTACCTAATTGTTCATAGGTAGATATCGGACCTTCTGTTTTCGAAATGAAAAGTAGCCTATATTTTATCTAAAGATTAAACTGATATAACTCTCTTCTTTTTTTCAATGGCCCAATTTTATTTAAGGAATAGCCAGTGTCAGTAATTTGATGAGGTAAAAAAAGACTTTGTTGCCAGTGGTAATAACTTTAATGTACTCTAGAATACCAGATATCAACATCTGTTCAATAGTTTTTGGTTCAAACACTAACAAACACTCACTTTTGATCTTTAATAATAATATTAGTGTGATTGTGTGCAAATTTTAAAGATTTTTAGAGGATTTTTTATAATATTGTCCTGCTACTTTGACAATCACATGCATTTTTTATTACAGTGCACCTAGACCAGCACGAGTCGGCGCATGAGTACCGGAAACTAATCCACCTCAAATTTTTTATGCGATCCTCTTCAAATTGCCCTCCTGATGATATAAATGCATGTTGCCATGGTGCAACCCGGTGCCATATTGTTTAAACAAACATTGTTTTAACAATTGCAATGAATTGCTATTTTTTAACCGGACAATTTTTTTTTATATTCTTTATTAAATACCAATAAAAAAGGTCCTATGACTTTTCACGATTAAGTTAATATTTTTAAAGATATGAATTTTTAAAGGTTCGAAAAATCTCAAATTTAGGTACTTTTGACCCATGAAAAATATTTTTAAAAACATAATAATGTCTAAGTTATATATATTTCAAAATTCTCTAAACATTATTTAATAATATCGTTAGTAGAGATTTTTAAAATTTTCATTGTTTAAATCTTTTTTTACTTAGCAAAAGTAGACAAAAAAATTGTGTTTATTTGTATTGGAGCCCCCCTTAAACATTTACTTTATTTTAATTTTATTATTTATTATTAAAACACAAATATAATTCAGAATTTTGTGAAATTTTCAAGTGCTTAGCGGTTACCATTATTGATTACGAGCAAAAAAGACCAAAAAAATCACGTTTCTTGTTTGGTAGCCCCCTTAAATAGTAACATTATTTAATTTATATTATTTGTTCTTATAGCGGCAACCAGTGAACTTTAAACTACAGGAAGAGTAACTCCGTCAAAAAAGTGCGCCAAATGGCTACAAAATGTGACCCGAATACATGCACATTTATGCATGTGTTCGGTACACATTTTTCGTGTGTATATACTCGAGTGACGTTCAACCAGGTTGACATGATAATTATTGTCAAACTAATTTTAAAATTTGTTTACTTTTGGTTTACTTACTTTTTACGTAGCTTTTTACAAAATTTTCGTTGTTAAAATGCCTAAATGCCTTCTGAAATGGTGTAGAAGTCATACAGATACGACTTTTAATACAGGAATAACCTTTCAAGTTTCATCAGTAAGTGACTTTTTTTAAATTATGCTAAGGTAAAGTTCTTGTATTTTTTCCGACCCAAAAACATGCCCAAAAAGATGGTTTATTTAAGTTGGATGCCAGGGTATTTGCGTAAAATTAAGCTGGTCTCTTTGTGTTTGTCTTATTAAGCATTTAAGTTATTGTAAAAATGCAATAATCAAAAAATAATATAATTACAAAATTTTTACAATGTCGCCATGGACAGTGTTATGCAAGATGTAACAATTTAATCATAATTCATAACCGGGGGTCTGACTGACATCAGTATGGAGTATCTTATTTTTATAATGCCGTTCGTACTTCGTTTAGTAAGAAACGAACTGAATTGGATGCCGAGCCAGATTACTCGTTTATGTAGCATACACTTTAATAGTCATGATTAGGGAATGTGTTTTACACGAATTATCATATTTAGACTGTGAAATCCCAAGTTTTATTTTCCATATTTTTCCATATTTTAGGGTTTTACAAAGATAAGTCCATATTTTGCAAGAAAATGTCACAATCGTCCATATTTTCACTAAAATACAAAAAAAATACGTTCCCGCCACCACGCGGCTGCGTATTTCGTTCCTCTCGCGTTTTATATTATTATTTATTATATTTTTTCGGTATTCTGTTTTCAAAGAAGATTATTGAAGAAATAGAAAATAAAGTTTCAGCTATGCTGAAGGTCATGTTACTGATATGGCTAAACAAAAACTGAAGTAAAAAATATCGTGAATTGTGAGTTGTGACGTGCAGGGATCATTTAGCCAATATTAAGCGAACCCAAGACGATCATGTTTTTTAATTGAAATAACGGGGCAAACGAGCAAACGGGTCACCTGATGGAAAGCAACTTCCGTCGCCCACGGATACTCGCAGCATCAGAAGAGCTGCAGGTGCGTTGCCGGCCTTTTAAGAGGGAAGGGCAGGGAAAGGAAAATGGTAGGGGATTGGGCCTTCAGTAAACTCAATCACTCGGCGAAGCACAGCGCAAGTGCTATTTCACGCCGGTTTTCTGTGAGCCCGTGGTATTTCTCCGGTCGAGCCGGCCCATTCGTGCCGAAGCACGGCTCTCCCACGTCAAATCATGCAGCATGACGTGCGTTACGTGCTGTCATGGTTACAATATTATGATCAGCATGTCATGCAAGTTGTACAGTTAATACTGTCACATATGTTTATTCCCAAACCATTTATGCTAAGGCAAAGCCAGTATAGCATATTTCTGGCCTACCAAATATGCAAAGGCAAAGGCAGCATAGCATATTTCTGGCCTCTATCTCTTTGTTAACTGTCACGAGTGACTCTTTTCTTACCTATAACACTAAAACAACGTTTAATTTTTGGAATTTTGTACTCCAAATTTTTTTCACATTTCTATTTAATACTCCATATTTTTCCATATTTTCGATTTTTTAGTCCATATTTTATGTACATATTTTGGATCTTTTAGTACATATTTTTCCGGGCCCTAGTCATGATATATTTTGTATGAGTAATGACCGAAAATTAAAGAGATTACGAAATTCTGTAATAATCTTTGCTAATATTTTAAATGCGAAAGTGTCTCTGTCTGTCTGTCTGCCTGTCTCGCTTTCACGCCAAAACTACTGAACCGATTGTAATTAAATTTTGTACACAGATAGTCTAAAGCCTGAGAAAGGACATAAGCTACTTTTTAACCGGAAAAAGGGGTTGTAAGGGGGTGAAAATGCGTAAATTTGTTCAAATTAAGTTAGTTCCAAAAAATCATAATAGATGGCGCCGTGCGTCTCCTACATCGCGATATCGCTTGCTCGTGCAACTTTCTATAAGAGGTGGTACCAAATGAGTACGGTTTTTCGATTCTTGCGATTGTTATACACGTCTACAAATAATGAATAACTCACTACTCTACTTAGTAGTCAGCACTCAGTACTTTATCTACGCAGTGATGAGTGACGAAACCTTAAACCTACCAATGCTAAATAGTTTATAGGTAAAGCTAAAGTTGTTTAGGGGGGGGGGAGCTAAATAAGCTTTAGGTATAATATAAAAAATGAAATATTATGTGCGCACTGCACAGCTGTTTTTAGATATTTTGATTTAAGGGGTACCAAGGTTTTAAAAAGCTTTTAAATTTGACACCAATTTTGTTGACACCGTGCGCTATAAACTGAAGTCCACGCGGACGAAGTCGCGGGCAACAGCTAGTTCTGTAATAATTTAGTACATATATTTTTGTAATCTGAAAACGTCTTGTCTAGATGCTATGGATAGTTTTAAATTCGTCCGAGTCGTTCGTCGTTGGCGGCAACAAATATACACAATCTGTGAAAATTTCAGAAGTAGCTGGCTATAGCGTTTTTTGAGATACAGCCTGGAGACATACAGACAAACGGACAGAGAGTATCTCAAATACCTATATAGCTAGACTTCTGAAATTTTCACAGATTGTGTACATCTATTGCCGCTATAACAACAAATACTAAAAATAAAATAAAGTATAATATTTAAGGGGGGCTCCCATACAAGAAACGTGATTTTTTTGGCCTTTTTTGCTCGTAATCAAAAATAATAATAGTATTATATTTGTATTTTAATAATTAATAATAATATTAAAATAAAGGTAATGTTTAAGGGGGGCTCCCATACAAAAAAAAACACAACTTTTTGTCTACTTTTGCTAAGATAAAAAAAGATATAAACAATGAATTTTTTTTTAAATCTCTACTAACGATATTATTAACTAATGTATAGAAAATTTAAAAATATATATAACTTAGACATTATAATGTTTTGTTGTTTGTTGTAATATATTTTACCCAACAAAATTACCCAAATTTGAGATTTATCGAAACTTTAAAAATTCATATCTTTAAAAATATAAACTTAATCGTGAAAAGTCATAGGATCTTTTTTATTGGTATTTCAATAAAGAATATAAAAAAATTAGTCCGGTTAAAAAATAACAATTCCTTGCAATTGTTTAAACAATGTTTGTTTAAACAATATGGCATCGGGTTGCACCATGGCAACATGCATTTATATCATCAGGAGGGCAATTTGAAGAGGATCGCATAAAAAAATTTGAGGTGGATTAGTTTCCGGTACTCATGCGCCGACTCATGCTGGTCTAACCGGAATTTAACGTATTACGTAACCCATGAAAAAGGCCGTGTACTTTTTAAGTTACGCCTGTTTATTATGTTAATTCCAGTCGTATCTGCTACTGCGTCCAAAACCACATCTCTAAATGGTAATAATAATTATTTTTCTATAATGAAGCGAATATTTATCTTTCATAATGAAAACGAATGAATGTAACAATTAGAGGATGTTTTCATGAACCTCAATCACAGAAAACAAATTGGGTTCCGCCATAAACAATAAGAAGCTAAACAAAAGACAGTAATCGAAAAAAAAACAAAAGAAATCGGGAGGGTGTGATGGAACACAAAAGACTCCGGAACACGGAAGTAGAAGACTTCGGAGCGACGTAGATAATGAAAACAGTAGGACAATTAGTAATGAGTATGAAGTATTTTTGTGTGTGATAATATTTTAAGACGAAAAATATGATTGAAACTGATTTCTTTTGTACCCGGTTTGTGAGGTATTTTGACAGGATTTTGTCTTTTATTCACTCAATTAAAAACGTTGTTGAATAGATATTTTCATGTCAAAAAGCTAAATAGTAGTCGAATAAACCACCATAAAAATGCTACATAGTTGGATTTTGAGTGCTTTTTCAATTCTTGTGACTTTATTTACACTATTAATTTCCCGCAAAGTCATGTGCCTAAAAGATCTTTAAATTAAAAAAAATATTTTTACTCTATCGATCACGTATAAAGGCAGCTAAAAATATAACAATATTGTTTATTCTCAACACATAATGGTCGCATGTTCGGTAATTGATTCGGTGGCGTTTCAGCCATCGCTTGTAACGATCACGGTTAAATCACAGTGACAGCCCATTATTAATTTTACGTAACGATTAGAAGTTAATATAATACGGCGATAAGGAAAATATTTACTTAGAAGTTGTGACTTTTTCACTTTGCCTTTTGTTTACTAAGTGGATAAAAATGTTTTTTCAATACAGTTTTTGTGTTTGTGAATCAATAATAGCTTTGACCGGCCATTATTGATTATTTCTTTCTCCCTAGCATCTCCCTACAATTTTCAATGAAACAGAAGATTAATAAATAAGGCTTTACATAATTTGGAGTCGCCGAAGTCTATTTCATTTCTATTGAAAATTTTCTGGAAATGTAACTCACTCAATATCCAGGAAAAACTGCATCAAAAATCAAGACCTTTCATACTAATTTTCCCGCTCTGTGTCATGTGTTATTAAAATTCGAGGCGCAAGATGCAGCTGATTCTGCCGTGAGCCCGTGACGTCACACGTCAGTACTAATCGTCGCTGCCCCAGTTACGGCACAATTTGTGGTGACTGGTGCACTGTTCATATAATTACAGGGAAAACTTCATTGGATCATGTGAAACTGGCTTTACAAGCTGTAACAACTTTGTCAGCGTTTTCAGTCCCGTAAACGTTTTCCTTTCTTAGGTAAACGTTTTTAAATAAAGACCTTAATGCCCATAAGTAAATGAATTGGTTATTATGGATATGATCATCTATACAGTTATGATAGAGACTATTATCTGGTCTGGAAGTTTCAAAGCTATTTGAAATTACACCCTTATCCATGTACGATTTGGCTGATGTAGTATGGCCTACGGTATCCACGTGTATGAAGACGGTCTATTGCTAAGTACTCATATACGGTTTTGCTCGATCGAGCAATAACGTCGAGCAAAACCCGCGGCTCAGGCTTTCGTCCATACATTCAGCATTGCTCGATAGTTTTGTTCTAAATCGATATATTTCATTCCATCGATCCGGTTCAATCCGGTTCCATCAATCCTTCGAGCGGCTAGATGCGTCATGCGAGCCTTCGAGCTGTGAGTTTTGCGGTCCACGCCGTAATTATCACTCGATTTGGAGTAAAACTATCGAGCAAAACCGTATGTCAGTACTTAGCATATAACAGTTTACAATTTGCACATTGTTCCACCAATGGATAGGTTTTCAAGCCCTACCCACATCAATGAGACTAATCCAATTCCCTCTTTCAGGTCGGCTGGCTTCGTGCTGAAGACCAGACCGTGCTGACGATGCACGAGCGAGCGGTCCTCGGGTCCAGATACGCCGTGAGTCTGGACTCGCCGCGGACTTGGCAGCTGCGCATCAGGCCGCTCCGGGCCGAGGACCGCGGCTGCTACATGTGCCAGATCAACACGCAGCCGCTGACGTGGCAGATCGGCTGTATTGATGTGTTCGGTGAGTAGCATCTATACATGTTATAAAATAAAGTCGCTTTTTCCCTCATGTCCCTATGTTCCCTTTAATCTTTAAAACTACGCAACTGATTTTGATGATTCTTTCAGTGTTAGATAGTCTAGAGCACATTTATTGAGGAAGGCTATATTTTTTTTACGTTAAGACTAATAGGAGAATGTGGAAAAAACGGGGGAAATTATTTGAAAGGGCTTATCTCGCCAACTACTGGAGCAATTTTTATGTTATTTGGCACAGATAAGAAGTAGACCACGTGAAGGATCATAGGCTATCGATTTTAATCATTTTTTCAGTGGCTATAATATTATATTTTATACCCATGCGACGCCGGGGTGGGTCGCTAGTAAAATTTAAAGTAACGGTTATGGAACCGAGCGACGCGCGACAACTTCAGACAGTCGTTTGCAGAAGTCGGCGCGACACGTCGTCTGCAGTTGTCGCGAGTTGCTCGGTTCCAACTTGTACCTGGGTTACACCAAATTACAACCGGGGGCTGCAAGTCAGTCGATTTAATCTTCTTCTTGTGTAAAATACTTTGCAGTTCAGTTTTGGATGGCCCATTTAAAACATACCGTCATTTTAATGTGAATTGACAATTATTGTCAGACAGCTCAAGGCTGAAGACTGTAGCTTTGAAATTAATATTTTAACAATATTTGATATATCGATAAATTAATGTGGCACTCTTCTATGAGTTGGAAAAGCCCAGATAGATTAAAATGTAGAAATGTATAGCCATTCACGCAGTCGTTGCTGTCACTAAATTGTTGAAATATTTTAGCCGCAAGCAAACACAAACTTCGTCGATATTGTTCATTGTTTTACACAACTTTACTTCCGTATTTTCTAAGACTAAGCACTAAACTAATCCCGGGTTGTGTGTTCAGAGGTACTTACAACTAGAAATATTGTTCTCGTTTAAGAAAATTACTCCGTGCGTTAAATATAAAAGTACCCTCTTGAGTAGATTAACCATACGTGTACTCGCGCTTAAAGTGCCTTAAGTGGTTATCAATAAGTAAGAAGTGTTCTTGTTTTGGTCTACAGGGACGTAAGAATTTAGATACGTTTCCAGAAGATTGTTAACTCGGATAATAAACCAAGATTTTCTTAAGACTTAAGCTTTTTATTTACATACGTTTATAAACATACTATGCAAAATGTTACACTACTTCTGATCACGTTATCTTTAGTAAATGATAAGTATTTCGTATTTACTTTTTTTTTTGATCTGAATTTACATAAAGTAATGTTACTTTATATAATAATATGATATTTTATAAAAAGTTAAAAAGTTTTGGTACTCTATTATATAATACTAAGTATATAATACTAATAAAAATATAATAAGGCCTACCTTCTCTGCCCTCGTGTGTAATCTGGAACAAAGAGAATTAAAATACATTAAAGAATAATACCAAATATGTAGTGTACTAATTTTTTCTGTATGTTTTTAATAAATGATTGTTTAATTTAACTATTGGTTAACTTTTATTTGAGTGCAACCAAAAACTATTGCATAGTTAATAGTTTACATACTGTAGCAGTAAACTAGTCGAAATATTGGGATAAACTAAAATGAAAAAATAAAACTAAAAAAGTAGATATTATATTATTATTATTATTATTAGTTAACTACTATTTGTCATCAAGCTCACGTTAAAAAACACACTTTTGTATTTATTTTTTTCGAAAGTTTTAACAAATTATTGCATTGTCATTGGCATTGCAAAGTTTCGAATTAATTAGACTACTGGAGATAGATGAAAATCGTGCTCAAACATTCCGTTACGTATACAATATAGAGCCCAAGCTAATAAAAGTGTGTTAAAATGTTAATTGACATACTTCACTCACTTATAATAGTCTATACGTAGCTATACGAAGTCTGTCTTTGTCTGGCATATTGGAAACGTCACATCACAAAGACAGCAAATACTTTGTACCCATGATGGGTGGAAAACAGGTGGAAAACAGAGGGGTGTTATTGGTTTTATATGTATGACTGTTTTTCCGTAGCATCGTAGCATCCAAATGGAAGGACTGATTTTATCTAGTTTTTATTTATTTGAAAACTAAATGTGATTAGGAGTGTTTTCATCCATAAGTTATTGACATTAGCAATTTGATAATTGAGTTTTTTTCTTAATTTCTTCACCAACAATACCTTATCAATACTAATTACTGTTTTATTGTTTCAAAGGTATTTCCTAACCTTTATGTGCATTACTATTATGTATGTATATTTTAGGTCATTGGCGTAGTTTATCTATATTTTTACCTTTATTTGATGGGGCGGGAGGGAAATGAATCGATCGCCGGTTCACCCAGCATTAAATATTCAGAGCACAGGTCTTGGTGCGGACATGTATTTTGTTTGTTTGTGTAGATGTTTGTAACTAAAGAACGGGTTGGCACATTTATGCAGACAAATGCTGAAACATTTTTCTCATTCACCTACCACACACTTTCTTCAATCTGTTTTTTTGTGAAATAAAAGTCTAGTCTTTCGTCAGATTAAAAAAGTGTGGTATCTATTCGGGCGGCAGTCGCCGTTTCAAGGCTGCTCTCTCGAAAAAAACTTAAAAAAGCGTGCAGATGAAACAACTTTTCATCGGCATTAACAGAGAAATTATATCTGAAAAAAATAATAATTAGTAATCTACATGATATGATACGTAATTTGGTCTTGCCATATTTTTTCTATCGGTTTCACATAATAAAGAAACAAATCACCTCCAGACTCCAAATCATTGAAATGAAACCACTTTACTCCTTCATTATTTATCAAAAGAATATATAAAAAATATCTACTGCTTTGCAATACAATTTGAAATATGTATTATTTTTATAATAATAATTTAAAAATGAGTCTCAGATCGCTAACCCTACGCGGCGAGCGTCATAACCGCCACAGTACAAGGCGCGCTGATATTATGAATGTTATTTTAATGTCATTTACGTCGATATTCGCACTGACAGACAATCGACCTGCTAATTTAGGAAGAGGGGGCCCTTAACGCTATTGCAGTTAGCAGCTAGTTTACACGCTAGACGTGTAGTCGAACGCACACAAACACCGTGCCGAAGTATGTCGAACTGAAACGACGTTAGACGAATGTTAGCTTTATTTTCGTTACGAAATTTTTGATTCAGTAGCGCGCTCAAAGCCTGCGATAAAAGCTACGCAATAGTCTAAAATCTAAAATAAGTATATTACCGAAAAGGCTTTGTATAAAATATATTTTTTAATATTCTTCGAATTCCAGCGTCTCATACCGGAATAATTTAAATACGTAAATTAACGTAAAATACAAAATGTACAAAAGAACAACAAAATGTGAAATTTACATCGCCGTAAATAATACCAATACTGTGAAGTATATGAGAATCTCTTGTAACTTTATTTCCAACTTTCCGAGAAAATGTTTAATGTTAAATTTTTATTTCCTTTGAGTCCGACGCGAGTGCCGCTGGAAATTTTATTTTATGTAATATGTGTTGCTCTTGCCTGGCAAATTGCTTCCAAACGGTTTTGGTTGTTGCTATTTCAATTCATGTGTTCCTGATACTTTTAGTGTTTATTCATCAAGAATATTATTATTTTCCCTTACTCATAAAAATGCAATGAACACGCCATGTTCAGTTTGATGTTTTGTCCTTGTTGCTTTACAATATTAGGAAGGTTAAGTAAAAACAAACACAAAATGTTGATCTTATTTATTGTGTAGTTTCTTATAGACTTCTAAAATTAAATGGAAACTATACAGTAATTTATAGGTATTGTTTGGATGTAGATTTGTTATTACACGACATTTCATAGGTATGCTTTTCTTTGTAGTAAAAAAAAAAAAACAAATCAAAAGTAAAGGTTAAAATTTTATACACGATGCATGTTGAAAATTAAAAATGGAGACATCGGACACAAACTGGTAAAATATTCGGAAACCGAATCCGAGAATTAAAGTAATTTATACTCGGAAAACTAAAACAAGTTTGCGACACCTGGCTGAAAAGAACCGTAAAAAACTAATCTTACCCCGCAGACTTCGAATATGGAACAAGTTTAAAATTGAAAAAGGAACGCAAATAGCACAAATAAAATTGCCAAACAAGTTTTGCGGTTGGCATACAGTTGGCGTATGGCAATTGTCAATTGGCATACGTCGAGTGAAATGAGAAAAGGTAATTTGTGACGTAATAAAGTTAGTTTTGGCTTTTTGTTAGGACTCGCGCACGAAATGTAGTTTTGTCGGTGACAATGGAGTAATGTTTGTTGCTTTTGAAGAGTTATCTGCACATTTCGTTGTGCGCTGTTCTCTTTGTTAGACCGTAAGAATGTATTCTAAAATAATCATCAGAGCTATTACTAATAAAAATTTTAATGCAACGTATAAAGGGGTCCCGAGATGATCAAGCAGCTTGGCGACAAGCACGCAGTCTTGTGTAGCTAGCTCAAGAAGTTTGATGCGCCCGTCAAGCAGTTTCATCCAGCACATCATGAGTTGTTTATCTTATCGCGCAAGCGGTACTGAGCTATGCTTGATCAACCGACCGCGAACACCGTCAAAACGCCGCGCCAAGCAAAAATATAAAATTACATCAAGCGCATAGCAAGCACGTAAATGCTTGAAATCAACTCAACATCATGGAAACATTATAACGGTCAATATGTTTGAAGCAAGTAATTAAGTATTATTTTTAACAAAAAAATGAAAACCGACTTCGAATGTAAAAACAATCGTAATATAAACTAAAAAGTATTAAATAACTCTTACTCTTTCATAGTGCCTTTTTCAGAATTTGTCTAAATCTCAACTATTTCTGTACATACGTGTACATACATCTTCATTATTTTGAAGTACAGTTTTACTTCTACAGTTTTATGCCTACATACTCTAAATTCATACAGTTTTGTTCCTACACACTCTAAAGAGTACTTACCGAGTAGTACTTTGGCTTCGCCGTAAAAAAAGTTTACTACAAGTTAAATATCTTTAGTGAAAATTGGCGCCCTTAGTTGCAACCAAAAACTAATTCGTTTATAATATCTACTAGTTCATTTCCTCACGGTAAGTTTTTGATAGAATCTCTAAAGTCTAACTGATATACCTTCTACTCGTGACTTTATATCGTTACTTAGAAGTGATCGTTTCCAAGAATCGTTTTCTAAGCTTTTAGCACAGTAAATGTTTTGTGTCGAGTTTTATCTTGCCCTTTATAATAGACGTTGATGGGTCTGCAGTTGACAATAACAAGAAAGTCTTCTTCGTTCTGAAATATTAGATTTTCTCATACAATTTTCAACATCGATGTATAAAAATTATCGTACATTATAGACCGTAAGAAGCATCATATCATTTCCTAAGTAAATTCGATGGACTTTATAATTGAATAATTAAAAAACTAGATTTTCTCATATAATTTCGTATAATATCGATTTAAAAACTATTGGGGCTTATAGCATTAGAGGCATCATTAATTCCTGAGTAACTTCGATAAGTATCATAATTTTATAATTAAGTATTAAACAACACAACTAAAAACGAAACAAGAAACAACAATATTATACATGATGTATCTACTAGTACATCATGTATGTTGCTTCTTGTTTCGTTTCGCTTGTGTTAATATTCTGATAGGACGTGTGTTAACTATCACACGTCCTATCAAAATATTTGAAACATTGTCTAACGTCGAACAATTTTTTTTACAGTCTGCGCTGGACGCTGGTGCTGTCCTTAGCGTGAAAAAATTGCAGTAATAGATCCCATTGGCCCTAAAATGTACGGAAAAAGACACAGCAGTTATAACCAAATATTATTACGATTTTCACGTAAAATTATTATACATGTTCAGGCACGTCACAACTCACATATCAAATGTCCAATTCTGCAGACTCCAGGTTATGTGTAATTCGATTATGATATACTTGAGCTATTCTCAGTAGTCAGATTCCAAGCACGCTGGATCGATATTGATACAAAAATTACATCTGACACAAACTATGTTGAGCATAATGGGGCTCAGTTTTTTTGGGATGGGATAGTGTGATCATGCTATTTTTGTCATTAGAGCGCTTACAAACAAACGGCACTTGTACTGCTGTCGACTGCCGTCTACGCGTGCCGTCAACAAGTGCCGTACTTTCAGTTTGTTTGTAAAAAGCCTTAGTTGCATAGCTGATTACAACGTGACATTTCATTGGTTATTTTCCCGCAGCAGAACGACTTACCTATTATAATTATAGTAGTACCTACTATCGGTATCGAATCATGCAAGTATTTTTTGAAAATTAAAAATATTTTATTTTACGCACTTTGTGCCGATAGGCGCGAGCGGCTTTGACCCGGCTGAATTTTATTTATGATTTGATTAAAAAAAGTTCACAAATATATTACAATGTGAACACAACTAAGATATAATTATTTTACTGCGGGAAAACAACTATTAAAATTTCATGCAGTATAATATATCACATATACACACTCGTATTTTAAGTATTATCTAACTAAATGAATGAAAATATTTTTACCATCGCAATATAAATAATAATTGTTCAACAAAACTGATAGTAAAGATCCCAAAAGTATCATATTACCATTATTTAGATATCATTCGTAAAAGGCAAATTGAGTGATGTATAAAATTGCACAGACATTCGAAACCTCAAAGGGTGAAACGGATCACACCTCCAGGGAACCCCAACCCCCGAGCTGATTTCTTTACTGAGGAAAACAAAGACATTGAAATATTATAGAGAAAAGTTCTAAATCAAATAAAAGAATGTTATCGTATACGTCACATCGTAGTATAAAGCGAAAATGGAGTCTGCATGTCCCTTTTTATGCTCACTTTAAAATTACACGGATTTTGATGCGGTTTTAACAAGCTTTCATTAGCTTGATTGAATCTTTGAGCACAAGTTTTACCTAGCTTCAGTAGTCTAATTAATAAAAAAAACGTGTTTTTTTAAATATATGTAAAACTTAATAAATCATTATATGGCTTAAAAAAATCACCAAAGTATTGGAATGATAAATTTAATTCTGTTATAACAACACAAGGTTTTGTCAGATCTCAGAGTGATAATTGTTTGTATATTAAAATAAATTGTAATACTAAAACATATGTATTGTTGTATGTCGACGACTTGTTAATTTTTGGAAATGATAGCAATGAAATATGTAACTTAAAATTGTTATTAAACAGTGAATTTAAAATGAAAGATTTAGGGCTGGTGTCAAATTTTTTAGGTATACAGATAAGACAGGATTTACAGAATAAAATTACTACTATGTGTCAAAAAGAATATCTTGAAAATATATTATTTAAATTTAATATGCAAAATTGTAAAGGAATATCTACTCCTATGGACTTTAACTTTGATGTAAAAACTCTAGAACAAAATTCAGAAAATAATGTAACTGATAAAAACATTGAAAACACATGCAGGAAGATTATAGGTAGTTTATCATATGCGGCATTAGGCACAAGGCCTGATCTGTGTATTTCTGTATAAATTTTAAGTAGATTTCAAAACAAATCAAATAACATGTTATTAGCAGCATTGAAAAGAGTGTTAAGATATATAAAATTTACTATTAACTATAGTTTAATATATAAATGTAATAATGATTTGTTAGTTGGTTATTGCGATGCAAACTGGGGTGGAGATTTAAAAGATAGAAAATCAACTAGTGGTTATTGTTTTATGTTTGCTAATTGTGTAATATCTTGGTCTTCTAAGAAACAGGCCAGTGTCAGTTTGTCATCGACTGAGTCTGAGTATATAGCAATTAGTATGGCCACAGCTGATGTTTCTTGGTTATTAAATTTGTTAAGTGACTTTGGTATAATGAATATTACTCCAGTAGAGTTATATTGTGACAACCAAAGTGCAATTATGGTTGCAAAAACAGATTGTATCAAACGCTTGAAGCACATAGATATAAAATTTCATTACATTAAAGAGTCGATTAAAAAGGGTAAAATTTTATTGAAATATGTTAAAACTCAAGATCAGATCGCTGATTTATTTACTAAGCCCTTAAATAAAAATTTGTTAAATAAATTCATAACAAGAATGAATATTGTTTATGAATAGTTAATGTCTAGTTTTAAATAATTACATTAGTTTGTGATTGTAAGTTTTTCTTTTGTTTTTGTTAGTATAGTATATTATGTACTTAAAGGTATCACATTGAGGGAGGGTGTTGGTAATAAATAATAATCAATGTAATACCTGGTAACACTTAAAGTTGGCAACACTGTTAGTCTATTGTTATGGCGTCCGGTTGTAAAGAGTTAAGAGTTCTGTCAGTTCAGTTGTATTGTAAAGTGAAAAAGTACGAATAAAAACCTTCTAAATTACTGTGACTTCTTTTAATAACAACAATTATAAAAAATATATCTAATAAACCTTTCGAAAAATCAACGTTACGTCTGAGTTCCGGCGTTTGTTTCTTCTCCTAAACGTTTTGCTGAAATAAAATATTTTCGCCTTGTTCGTTTATATACTGCAGCTACTCTTTACGTAATATAAAAGTAATAAATACTAATATGGCTATTATAACAGTTGTGAAAGTGATTTTAGTAATATCAATAATATGATACTTAAGCTTACTATATTATGCGAACGAAATAACTGAAAAAAGACAACATAAAACCCATTAAACAAAAGCAAAAATCATGCATTTACTGTATGGATATCAAACAATAACCTATATTAAACGTTAGCAGAAACAGTAGTCGGCTAATTCATTTTATTTATTGAGATAGAAAAGAACAATAGCTATGTCCATACTGTGCACTTTCATCTTCAATTTTCGTCATCTTCTTTCATTCAACTTTTGTATTGGGGCATTCAATAATTCAAGTCAACGCCAACATTATCATTAAAGAACAAAGCGAAAGTTTTGGATACGGTCAGAGGTTCGCGTTCGCTGTTGACTGCACTATAACGCATGCCCTTGATGAACAAAAAAAGGCACAGTGTGGACATAGCTTATCATGTTTACTTTTGCTGCCTTACTCCCGAGTCCGACGAAATCAAATCAGAATCGACTCAATAGCTTTTGATATTCCTGGCATCTAAGGCTTTGTCCACATCTGTATCATTTTCGCGATCAGATCTCCGATCAGGATCTCCGTCGCGTACTCTCCGTCTGGACGTGACAGTGTGGACGCAAAATGATCGCGATCATGATACACTTCGGCCCGTATTTTTGGTCAGTACTTAAGATGCATCTCGGTCTCAAGACACGGTTCAGGCTCTATGATTGGTTGGCTGTCAAAATTTGGACCAATCACAGAGCCTGAACCGTGTCTTGAGACCGAGATGCATCTTAAGTACTGACCAAAAATACGGGCCGAAGTGTATCATGATCGCGATCATTTTGCGTCCACACTAGCGATCATGATACCCTTCGATGCTACGCGACGGAGATCCTGATTGGAGGTCTGATGGGGAAAATGATACAGATGTTGACAAAGCCTAAAACAGTGCATGATCATACTGCGGCTCAGTTTGGAACTGGTTCGTTGTCAACAGCTTTTATTACATCTGACAGCTATACTAGCGCACAATCATGTTGCGGCTCAAATTAGAACTAATCAGCATCAAAACCTAGGTCAGTGGTACTAGCGTGAAGAATGAAGTCAGACAAACAGACAGATAAACTTCCGCGTGTTAGTACAGGATGACGCCCGCAAGTCAGACTCCGTTGCGCCAAAAGTCTGCAACAATATAATTTTATGCAACTTTACCCTATGTCCTTTCCTGGGATTCAAAGTATCTATAAACCAAATTTTATTGAAATCGGTTTAAGCGTGAAGAGGTAACAGACAGACAAGCCTCTGCGTTTATAATATTAGTATGGGAGTTACAATTGTATACGCCGTTTCCTTGTACTTGTCAGGCAGTCAGACCGGGTGACAGTCAGTTCAATAAAGTATGGAACAAGTTGAAATTGAAAAAGGAATCCGGGTCCATGCAAATGCGAGAGTATTGCCACAGTTGGAACTTTTTTATCTTAAACGATTTGGGATTTTTTTTTTTGGGATTTATCCAAATAGGATTTCATTCGGAAAATTGTTTCATACAAGTGTCACACTGGAACTTGTGTTATTAGAAGAATACATTTTAGATAAATGAAATTAGGTTTGGTAAAATTACGCATTTTTGTGCAATTATGCACTAGACTCTAGAGCATACACAAAGACATTTAGATATAAAAAAAATTGAATTTTTAAATGATTATTGTCAACTAGATGACGCCCGCAAATCCGTTGCGCCAAAATTTGTTTATGGGGCGGGAACTGTACATTTTTCCGGGAAAACTATCCTATGTCCTTTCACAGGACTCAAAGTATATCCATGCCAAATTTCAGCAAAATCGGTTCAGTGGTTCGAGCGTGAAGAAGTAACAGACAGACAGACAGACAGACAGACAGACGGACAGACGAACAGACACACTTTCGCATTTATAATATTAGTATGGAAGTATGGATATCGCGCTTGAATTTTATTGAACAGTTTAGCTGAAGGCGTGCGATGTTCAATAACAACCCTAGACGGTCAATAATATTACGCAATACGTTGCGCAATAAAACTGCTCGTCTGGGCGGCCGGTAAGAATGGAGCTGTAAGCGCTAAAAAGTAGCAGTACAGTAACTCTTTCACGCCGTTGGCACAAAAATATTTTTACTGAAAAAGTAGCTTATAAAATTTAATGAAATATTATTTATAATATGCAAATGTGTATCTGTTCGTCTATACAAATTATCTGTTGACTGTTACCTATTCAAACTTGGATTGCTGTACCGCTTTTGATGAACTTTGACTGGTAGTATTTAGACCTTAGTAAGTTACCGGCAAGGGCACCAAGTAGCATAATATTATGATTTATGATTAATATCAATTTCTCTCGATTTATTAATCGATTAATATCAATTTCTCTCATTGAGAAACCACAGGGATACCAAATACAGTGACTCCAGGGGGTTAATTCTCGTAATTATTTCTATTCGATTCGCTGTTGGGTTTCTGTACCAGAGTTTATTATCGATTTTCGATCACTCGATTTGAAACTATACGTCAAGTGTTCATTCAAAAGTTGAGAATACAAGCTTACTTTATGGAAGTTTCCTAAAAGCCATATAGAGTAGCTAAAAAGCTACTTATAAGGTCTTTAGGAAAGTTCCATATTATATTTCTATAGTACCTGGATAATAAGGTTAATCTAGTCTAGTGGTCCCCAACCTTTATGCGAGCCACAAACATGTTTTGGTGTCGCGGGCCGCAATAAATTTTTTTAGGGTTAAAAAATAACATTCTTCAAAATTAACTATTTATTTAAAAGCGGAGAAAATTTGACGACTATATTTACGTTATTTTGCCGGTGGGCGTGAATTTCAAAATTGTTTAACATCACGCGGGCCACAAATTAAGTCCCGGCGGGCCGCGGGTTGGGGATAGCGGATCTAGTCGCTTAATATTGTACGCCAAGACTTAGACTAATCACATACCATCGTTAGAGAATGTATTTGAATACTGGGACATCATTAATCAATCTATTCAAGTGTGTAGACAGTTTTAAAAGCGATCAGACTGGGTAAATTGCCTATTGCTGTACGTAAACTGTCAATAGGCTTAATTTCTTCGTATAAATCCCGCATGATGGATGTCCTATATCGGGATTACAGCTAAAAGGTTCCCGATGCATATGCAGCTTATCGAGCGAAACAAGCTTATATTGAGTAGGTATACGTTTTATAGAGTGAAAATATCCTTTTGATCCAATCTTATCGAAAATAACCCTAAATATACCTTTGTAGTTGGTCCAGAATTTATGTGTTGGTTCAGAATGTATATTGAAAATTGAAATAGAGGCCTTAACCCTTTTAAGAAAGGTCTAGAACTAATTTTAATATCAATAGATTTTATAGACCTATTTGAGTTATGCAAATATACACTTTGATTATTCGCAAATACAAATATTATTTATTTAGCAAAAACGATTTTTACATGATGAGATTTGGATACCCACACTAGGCTATACATGTTCTGTGAGGAGGGAATAGAGCTAACAGTCACCTTTGCTACGCAACGTTTGGAAGCAAAGTCCAGGTTTAAAAATAGTTAGAATGGGCATTGTCCAAAAAAAATCACATGTACTTTTTATATTTTTTTTCGTTAAAATAGGGTATTTCAAGAATATAAATTAAATAATTTTGAAATCCATTGGCTAGTTTTTTCTCAATAAATTTTTAAAGTTTCGCTCTGACGTCATCATCGGCGCCCAATTGACCTCTGTAGTATGTTTTTTTTTCCTTTCAATCTTATTTTTAATGGCTGGTTCGTCTAATGCAAGTTATCATTATGTGAAAGCTGATACGAGAAACTTACCAAAAGTTCGAAACGTAATGTTGATCGAATTTATTGCTAATTTAACGCCATTGAAGGTCAAACTAAGGTTAAACATATTTGTTCAAAAATATAAGTAACTAATGGGTATTTTTTTCGTTTATATACAGAAAAACGATCACTGACCTTATTCCTCGAAATGTTTTTGTAATGAGCAAAATTAAAAAAAAATGGACAATCCCCATTTGATATAATATCACTTGCATTTCTATGCATCCTTTTAAGGGTCGTTGTTCCGTAAGCAAGAAATACTAAAGGTTTGCGTCAATCAAGTGCGAAAAGTCCATATAAAATAAATCTAATCTAATATATATAAATCTCCTGTCACGATGTTTGTCCGCGATGGATTCCTAAACTACTTAACCGATTTTAATGATTTTTTATTTTAAATGTGTGTTTTTTTTTCCAACTTGAGAGATAGGATAGCTTAGATCTTTAATTATAGTCGCAATTTTATTTTATTGCAAATTATTTGTCTATAAAGAGCGACCATTGTTTATGCGACGCGGGTCACGGGATAGCGATGGACGTTGCCATGGTGACATACTTATTTAGTCACTAATTCAATAAAATAATACGGGCGATATACTTTATAATATAATATGGCAAAGCAACGTTTGCCGGGACAGCTAGTTAATATATAAAAACTATAGTAAATTCTATTGTTGCGGCGATTTGTGGCCGTGGCCAATGTACGGTAACCCCGAGTGACTTGAACTTTAATTGAATCCATTATTTTCATCAAATTAAAAGAAAAAGTCAAATGGAAATATATGGAATGCATTACACAAATTGACGTCGACGCAACGTTGCGTCAGCGTTGCGTCGACGCAGCGCTGCCGTTGCGTTGTTTTACATACAAATAACCAAGGTGTTCACACGGCGCGAAAATTATTTTCATCAAATTATAAGAAAAAGTCAAATGGAAATAATAAAATGCATTACAATAATCGGCCAAGTGCGAGTCGGACTCGCGCACTAAGGGTTCCGTACCATTACAGAGCAATTTGACCAAAAATTGTATTGATACTTATATGGAAGCCCCCCTTAATTTTTTATTTTATTAAATTTAAATATTAAAGTGCACATAATTCTTATTATATATTAAAGTGCACATAAAACTAAGGACCTTGAGTAAAATTCAAGTAACTACCTGTTGCCATTATTGATATAGAGCCAAAAAGGCCAAAAAAAATTACGTTTGTTGTATGGGAGCCCCCCTTAAATATTAGTTTTATTTTGTTTTTAGTATTTGTTGTTATAGCGGCAATAGATATACATAATCTGTGAAAATTTCAACTTTCTAGCTATTACCGTTCTTGAGTTACAGCCTGGAGACAGACAGACGGACAGACAGACGAACAGACAGATGGACAGACAGACGCACAGATATCGAAGTCTCAGTAATAGGGTCCCATTTTTACCCTTTGGGTACGGAACCCTAAAAATTGACGTCCGTTGCGTTGCTTTACATACATGATACAAATAACCCAAGTGTTCATACGACGCACTGCGTCGTCGCAACGCAGTACATGACGTAGGTACACAGCCCCCGAGACGAAGGGGGAGGGGGTGTTAACATTAAGACTGCTTCGTAATAACGCTGCGATCGGCTATGCGTTAAAATATTTGCATTGCGACCACGCAACGCAACGTAACGCGCCGTGTGGACTGGCTCTTACTTGACTATAAACACTCAGTTCCTATACGTCTTTATTTCTTAACATAACTCTACAAAACTAATCCAATTTTTCTTCTTGATGACGTCTAATCCAAGAACTCCTCCACAGTTCCCCCCGACATCGTCAGCGACGACACCTCCGGGGACGTATCAGTCCAGGAGTTGGAGAACGCGACACTGACCTGCAAGGCCACCGGCCACCCGCCACCCAAGATCACGTGGAGGCGGGAGGACCACGAGCCGATACTGCTGAAGAAGCCACTGTCACGTGACTTCGACAAAGGTAAGAGGTTTATACAGAGTGTAACAAAACTAAGTGTATACCAGTGTTGATATGAAACATCGGGCTAACTTACGTTTCTTTAGATTCCTATTTGGATGACTTTTTGTTTTAAAGAAGGCAGGTCGCTGTATCCCGACGTGACTCCAACCCATGAGTATCTGTTGTGACTCCTTCGCACTAGAGTATCATCCCCAACCCAATATTGCTCATAAACTGGACGATATGGTTGGGGTTGGTGCCACGAATTTCCTCTGTGCCTGTTCCTGCTCTTACAGAGCAGGACAGTCGAGAAGAAGGTGAATAGGTGTTTCATCCTCCTCCTCACAGAATCTGCAAGTCTTTATGCTACAATGACGTTCTTAATAATATGTAAAGAAGAAAGACCAATACGCCCTAAGAACATACTCTATTAGGAGTTATACAAGGTATAACAAAACTAAGTGCTAATACTTTAGGGTGTGTACGTGTTCCTCGTAGAGAGTTCACCGTGAAAGTAGCAGCGCTGAAAGACCAACATCTTTTTTCAGCAAAGCACGATGAAGTGAAAACGAAACAGAACAGCAGTAGTACTTTCTCTAGAACGATAGGGGATTTCCTTTTACCGCGGAAATATCTCTCTGCCTTACGTATTTTCAATCCGATCACGGTGCCCGGCTGACGCACAATGTCGCTAAGAGGTTTTTATATCAAAATGATTCTAAATTTTTTCGTACATTCTAGAAGCAAATCAGTCTTAGGAAGGATCGATTCGAATTAACTATTCAAATGCCACGGTCATGGTTACGAAATGTAATTATGTTTTTGTATTCTTGAAAAAAAAAGGTATTCTTTTCAAGAATACAAAAATATTCGTATTCGAAAAGAAAAGCTAGCGATAATAAAAAAAAACCATTTATTTACTGAAGTGGACATAATATTTTCATTGCTCAATGAGTGGTAACGTATGCCATTAAATTGATAAGCACGAGGTATTTTTAGCAATTGAACAATCACGAGTATATTTTTAGTGAGTACAATAATTGGTGCGCATAATTATTATGTCTTTGAAAGAGCTGAATACATAGGGATAGGGTAGCTTAAATTGAACAATAATCATGACCTTATAGAATACAGAAACCAGGGTCTTAAATACAATAATACATAGTTTCACTACCTGAACCAATATCTTTATTATGAATTTCCAAGTTATTTCCAAGTCGGATGGGCATGTAAAAAGTCGGTCCTGCGCCTGATCTATGATCGCCAGTCGGTCTTCCGTCACGCTGGATTATGAGAGTACACTAGAGGCACTATAAAATTACTCCTGCGTAACTGGCCTGGTTTCAATGAAACCGGCCACCGTCACCGAAACCGGTGTGGGAGTTTTATTTATAATGAAATTTTTGTTAAGCAAATATCATTTTAAAGATATTGGTAGATATTGGTTGCTTTTATTGTAAGAAATATTTTGGGTTTTGCTACCTAGATAACGCCAGCAACTCTGACACCTGAATTATTGCAATCAGTCATTTTTCTGGGATAAACAGCATCCTATGTTCTTTATCGGGACTCAAAGTATCTACGTACCAAATTTCAGCAAAATCAGTTCAGCGGTTTGGGCGTAAAGAGGTAACAGACAGATACTTATAATAATATTAGTATAGCTCCCACACCGGTTTCGGTGACGGAGGCCGGTTTCATTGAAACCAGGCCAGCTACGCAGGAGTAATTTTATAGTGCCCAAGTGTGTGCGCAGTACACAAGAGCACTCTCTATTCCTTTACTCTCATAACCCAGTGGGACGGCAGAGCGACACGACCGGCGAGAGATCAGGCGCAGGACCGACTTTTTACATGCCCATCCGATGCATGGATCATCTTACTTGTCAGACAATCAGGTGATCAGCCTGCATTGTCCTAACAAAACTTGGAAATATCATGTTTCCAAGGAGGGAATCGAAACCACGACCTCCGAGTCAACAAACAAAAGTTACGTATATATTAGTATAGACTGGTATTATAGAAGTATTATAGATGTTTGCCTAGCGTTGTCTATAGTCTATTGACTATTCCATAAAAACAAACCGAATAGGTTTCAGTTGTTTACGGAATATCGAATAAACAGTTTTTTGGTCGTCCATTGGGAGACCTTTTTATCCGCTACCCGATGCGCCCTGCATAAAATAAAGGTTTAATTTTGCTTAACCATTCATAAGATTAAGTATCCCTCCCAGGAGCTCCTTAATTTTCCGGGATAAGGAAGAAATATGGCCGCCTGCCTGATGTATGTGTTGATTTTTTGCTACGAAATATACTTTTAAGCACATCGTGATGAGTAGCACAGCAAAATTGATTTAATTAGTGTTAAGTTTTGAGTCTCATTTAGTAAAACGAGCAAGACGTCGACTAGGTGCTTTTTACGAACTATAACCTAAAGCAGGACTTTGACCAATAATTATTAGATACTTGTGTCTTTTGCTTGCACACAAGAATAACTATCCTGTTTTCAAACGTATACGATAGCAATATTTTTCTTTGTGCGTAAAAGACTATGAACGATAGGTCAATGACCTTATTCCTACGTGTTCGGTGACCGTCATATACTCCATGTCTCTGGCTAAAGTCAACATTATATTTTCAGATTGCATTGTGTTTGTGAGGAGGTCTCGGATTCTAAGCTCGTCCAAGAAAAAATAAATTATTAATAATACTCCCGTTGTCTACTCTCCGAAACAAGTGTTACTTAAGAGGGCAACTAACGAAAAATCAAACATCGTCCTTCTCTCTTCACACTCACGTCCGTCTTTCATAATATTATGCCAGGTGAAAAAGGACGACGCGGATTTATCGCCTATAGTCCGCGCGGAACTAGTTGGCCGCGCCTTAGGTAGGGACGGGGTGAGGGGGCGGATTGCTTGCTGCTCGCAACGCACATGAGATGAGACAGTGACGACCAATCTCGCGATATCGTGAACAATAATATTATTTAATTATTGAAAAGAATAAATTAAAGACAATTGATCAGTTTTATATTCTAAATTATTGACATCGGTTTTCCGTTTCTTAAAAACCTATGCACTTAAAATATTATTTCCCTAGATTGTATTTTTACCGGCGGACTTATCTTGCTGTTGCAATCTCTTGTGCATTTTGTCTAAACTAGCCAGAACTGTCAAAATCAAGCGCCCCCGCCTCTCCGTCCCACCGCTCACATACCTAAGGCGCGGCCAACTAGTTCCGCGCGGACTATAATTAGTTTTTTTCTCAACAACTCGATAAATATACAACATTTTAAAAATCCACTAGGTCAGTTTTTCAATGATAATATTTTATACAATGTGTTAAAATATTAACTTAGTTTAATGCACGGTTATGGCAATATATGAAAAATTGATGAAAATTAGACGCATCTTTGTGATTTTTTTTTTATAGAGATAAGATATCGTGTTTTCGCTAAGTCGGATCCTCGGAAATATAATATAGTAAGTATCTATGTTTAGAAAATGAAACAATTCGGGGCTTATTTTCAATTAGTATAAAAATGAATTATAAAATCGACAATTTAGGGTTAGTCGCCCCCTTAACAAGGACCCAGTCGGACGTTGTTTGAAGCGTCTATATAGCTGCTTATGCACTTATGTATCCAGACGTAGAGTTATGACGGAAGAAATTTGGCCGTCGAATATGGCTGCTGAAATATTATGATAAATTACTTTACCCCGGGGAAGGGTTATCCCTATAGCACCGTGAAGGGCTGAGTAGGGACGGAACTTGACACAGAGGGTAAAACTTTTGCCGGCGGCAAAAAGTGCGAAGTACATAACTTGCTTGAAAGACGTTTGAGTGCGGCATTTTTGTTTAATTTCGATTTTCAAATGTTGGAAGCACTGAATTTTAAGGTAACGCCGCGTTAAAGTAAAAAACCGCGTTGGATATGTTTTAGATTGCTTATTTTCTATGACATTGTGACAAAATCGTTTTTTGTCGCGTAATTTAAAAACCATAAATATATTTCATATTATAAGCTATGGGCAAATTCAAGTATTTGCTTAAACCAATCTATGTACAAATTTTGGAAGCTTAAATCACTCTCCTCTGTTGGCAAAATCAGAATCCCTTTTTACAGAGGCCTTTTTGATTGATTATTCTGTGTTATTAAAGTTGACCAATCGTGTTATGCTATGGGTAATTCAAAGACAAAGACATGATGAATACTGACAATGAACTTTAATTTCTTAGCTTTAGTCATTGCTGAGAAAACTCGATATCGCTACAGCCAAATTATCAAGGCGTCGCCTTAAGCGGCGTCTACGCGTTGGGACAATATTGTGGACCAATACAATCGATTTCATAATGGGGAATGTGTAATCTATGATTGTCGAGGATCGTTGTTGATTGTGTAAATTGTGATTTGTGGCATCCGTAGTTATTTGTCATGGCCCAACATAGGAGGAGGCCTTAAAAATATTATGTTTAATAATAACATTATAACTAAGCCATTTGCAATTCAGTTTATTCTCAGTATATCCCTTACTTTCAGAATTGCTGAAAAATACGCAATACTAAAAGAAGTACATAGCTACTCTTGCTTCTACTCGCATTTTGCTGTAAAGTTTCGAATAAGTTTCGAATTCTCTATAACTTGTCACATTTTTTTTACAAAACACTAAGGAAATTAATTTATATTATTGTATTTACGACATAACAAAAGTAGAATAACATCATAATACCCTTAATCAAACTTAAAAACTATGATATGCATTCATAATATCTTCTGATATGTGATATTATACATTCATTAATTCTCGTGTCACAATGTTAGTTACCGTACTCCTCCGAAACGGCTATACTGATTTTTACCAAATTTTATATGCATATTCAGTAGCTCTGAGAATCGGCTAGTGGCTACTTTTTATATAAATAAGTGCATTTATTGAATAAATAATAGTGAATTATTACAACTCGAGACTGACGGCGACCATTGTTTGTGCGACGGGATAGCTATGGACGTTGCCATGGTGCCATACTTATTTAGTCACTTGAATAAAATAATATGGGCGAAATACTTTACATGGCAAAACAACATTTGCCGGAACAGCTTGTTATATAAGAAGAGCTTATTACGGTGTAACTCCTCTATACTTAGACAGGATGCCTTTCGGGAAAATTAAAAAATCGATAACGGAAATATCGGAGGACTGACGAGAGTAAATTGTCGCTTGATAAATTGGATGGACGTTAATTATTATTTGGCCTTTCATCAGTTACTTCGCTTCTTTTGTCGTTTGAAAGATAACGATAAAGGAAATTGTTAGGGAATGATTTAGATTCTTTTTGTTGGAGTATTTTTAATGTATTTGAAATTCTGTTATACATCTACTTAGAAGTTGACCACAGCTTTGTTTGGAATGGAATAGCCTAGGCTTCTGTCGATGTTCGTTTGAAAAGCCTCACAATATATTATTATACTGCCAAAGAGGTCGGTAGCAAAATATCTTATAAGTTCGCACCCCACCAAAATAGAGTATAATTTGTACAAAAAATTGTTTTATATAACGTGAGGCAAATGGCGGACGATTAAGACATTACAGTAGAACGGAGCCCTTAGAATCCTGTGTCCCATACTTTTTAAATATTATTATTATTATTATCTAAGCCAATAAACAAGTAGGTATAATATTATATTATAATAGTATGCTCTTACTAATAAACGGTGCATACAAACATTATAATTTTGTAAGTCTCGCTAAATCTCGAAAACGGCTGAACAGATTTGGCTAATTTTAGTCTTGAAATATTCGTGGAGGTCCAGGGAAGGTTTATGTTAGGAGGGAAGTAGTACAAAGTTAATCGGATCATCTAGTAATACTATACTTTATTTTTGTCTGATATGTTTGAAAAGAGAAGGACATATTAACATGTTAAACTATATTAACTGATTACACAGTTTATTATAAAAGAGATTATATTACAACAAAACAGTGATAATTATTTCAATACCGGCGTGCGCCGGCCCAAATCCATTATAATTCGTTGGCCGACCGCCAGTCGAGATTAACAGGCTTAATGATGAATTCAGCGATTGCTTATCAATGGACGAAGATCTTTGTAACTTCAAGCTATACAGGGTACAAAACTAAGTGATATAATATTATAGTACTTTAGGATGTATGTAGTATGAGTCCCCTATATAGAGTTCGCTGTAAAAATAACAGTGCTGAAAGAGAATTTTTTTTTAATACTTTTGTATGGAATAATTTATGGCACTCGAGCTGGAGCGCTTGTCCATACAATCTCAAAAAATGTTTTGCTCTTTCAGCGCTGCTACTTTCTCCGTGAACTCTGTATAAGTTATACATACTCTGTATAAGTTACACATAATATTATAAGGGACACACACACACCCTAAACTCTAAAGTATTATTACTTTGTTTTGTTACACCCAGCTGTATACTACACCCTGTATACTATCTAGAACAGTGGTTCCCAGCCTTTTTAGAGATGTTACCCCTATGGCCTGTTAGAGAAACTGATTTTCTTTTTATTTAGAAAAACTATTTCTCTTTATTAATAGTATACACGATATAAATACATAATTAAGCCGCTATTATCTATCTAGTCCAATACTTGATTACCTTAGCCGCTCCTATAAATCTATGTATATAGACATTACCTAGACATTAACCTGTAAATGTACGGGATATATTCGACCCATCAGTATCTCGGACAATATTTACGGCGGCGGTAATGCGCGCCGTCACGCACCGGGTTGGCCGATAGCGCACACGCGAAGATGGTAACAAATAAGTCAATCTGGTCCTTCGGTAAGCTTTGGTGTGAAACCAAACTAAAATAAGTGCTAAGATAGACGAATTATAACTTACACAACTTTGGTAGTTACTACTGTCAGTACAAGCTTTATAAGTTAAAATAATAACCCGACTACATTAAGGGCGTTTATTTCCAGAAACGGACGATTTTCAAGATTTTAAAGTGACAGGAGACATAAAAATATAGTAATTAATTTAAATTACTATATTTTTATGTCTCCTGTCACTTTAAAATCTTGAAAATCGTCATTTTCTGGAAATACAGGGCCTTAAAAAGCCTTTCGTTTGTTATAATCGGAGTTGTTGTTTAATTGCTACAGGAGCAAATACATATGATGTAACTAGAATATGACGCCCGCAACTCTGTTTGTCGTTTATCGCGCAAAATCGTACATTTTTCCGAGATAAAAAGTATCCTACTTAATGTCCTTTCCCGGGGCAGCAAAATCTCAGCAATTTCAGCAAAATCGGTTCAGCGGTTTGGGCGTGAAGAGGTAACAGACAGACAGACACACTTTAGCATTTATAACAATATTATTATGGATGTATATTCAAACATAGACTGCTAAAATCATAACCCTCTTGACTTTGTTGTAGTCGGGTGAAAACAGGTGGTGTAAAGTACAGAATTCACACCAACTACCTGTTTCATTCAAATATTGATGATTTAATAATTACTGACATAAATTGGAATAACGAAGTCTTTAAAATTTTAATGACTATTAATAAATCGATACATGCCTTGAACTGATAAGTATTAGTTTTTGTATAATATACTAGCTGTCCCGGCAAACGTTGCTTTGCCATAATAATAAAGTATTTCGCCCATATTATTTTATTAAATAAATAAATAAATAAAATAAAAATTGTTTTATTTCCGAATAGATTTGTAGCAAATGCTTTCAGAATGTTGATACTACTGGTGCCTACCACCGGTTCGGGAACTATCCCGGCGAGAAGAACCGGCGTAAGAAACTCGCCGGGGTCCCACTTTTTACCAAAAAAGTGAGAAAAAAATTAATCTTTTAAAATAAAATTTACAATTGTAACTTAAAATTATACAATGTCAATATCCATACATAATTGTAAGTCATATAACATGTAGAAGTGGCCTTGCAAGCAGCCATCCTACTCCCAAGATGTGCCATCGCTTATGAAATCATTGACCTTATAATAGGCTTTGGCACACAAACGTTCTTTGACTACTTTTTTAAATTTATTAATCGAAAGATTTTGAACGTTTTTTGGGATTTTATTGTACAGGCGTATACATTGACCTTTAAAAGATTTACTAACTTTACTAAGTCTGATCATCGGCAAATCCAGCTTGTGCTTATTTCTGGTGTTCCTACAGTGAATGTCACTTTTAGTTTTAAATTTACTTATATTTTTTCTAACATATATTACATTATCCAAAATGTATTGAGAAGCAACAGTTAGAATACCAATTTCTTTAAATTTATCTCTCAGAGATTCAAAAGAAGACATTTTATAAATAGAACGTATGGCTCGCTTCTGCAGCACAAATATTGTATTTATGTCGGCAGCGTTTCCCCATAAAAGGATTCCGTATGACATTCTACTATGAAAATAACTAAAATATACTAATCGTGCCGTGTCTTCATCAGAAATTTCTCTGATTTTTTTTACTGCATATGCCGCAGAACTGAGCCTACCAGCAAGATTAACAATATGAGGACCCCACTGTAATTTACTATCAAGTGTTATACCTAAGAATACAGTGGTGTCTACCAAATTCATCTTCTCATCATTCAATAGTACATTGGTTTGGACTTGCCTAACATTGGGCAAAGTGAACTTTACACATTTAGTTTTACTGGAGTTTAAAAGTAAGTTATTAGCATTAAACCAATGTACTATTTTTGAGAGAGCACTGTTTACCTCGTCGTAATTTGACTGTTGTCGCTTCACTTTAAAAATAAGTGAAGTGTCATCAGCAAAAAGTACTATCTCATTATCATTTTCCTTAACAAGGTAAGGTAAGTCATTTATATAGATGAGAAAAAGAAATGGGCCTAAAATAGATCCCTGTGGGACACCTAATTCTATTTTGGTTCCATTGGACCTGTTACCGTTTACTTCAACCCTTTGAGTCCTGTTTATAAGGTAAGAAGTCAAGAGGCTAAGAGCTGAGTCCTTTATGCCATAGTGGCGCAATTTCCTGATCAATGTAGCATGATCCACACAATCGAAGGCTTTGGAGAGGTCGCAAAAGACACCTAGAGCATCCTGCGACTCCTCCCAAGCTTGAAATATACTACAAAGAAGACCTATACCAGCATCCGTTGTGGATCGACCCTTAGTAAATCCGTATTGATTGTCATGTAATAAATTGTTTGAATTAAAATGTACCAATAATTGTTTTAAAATTATTTTTTCAAAAATTTTACTAAGAGTTGGTAAAATCGATATAGGCCTATAATTTGTTGGATCAGATTTAATTCCCGCTTTAAACAATGGTACAATCTTACTGTGCTTCATTAAGTCAGGAAAAACACCACTCTTTATGCAGTCGTTGAAAATCATTGCAAGATGAGGAGCTATGATGTCAATTACAGATTTAATAATTTTTGTAGACATTCCCCAGAGATCAGTAGTATTTTTGACATTCAGCTGTTTAAATGTATCAATAATGTCTCTGGGGTTAATTTCCCTAAACTTAAAATTATATATTGAAGTGACTAAATAAGTATGTCGCCATGGCAACGTCGATCGCTATCTCGTCGCACAAACAATGATCGCCGTCAGTCTTAGGTTGTAATAATTTACTATTATTTATTCAACAAATGCACTTATCAATATATAAAGTACCCAGTAGCCGATCCTCAGACCTACTGAATATGCATATAAAATTTGGTAAAAATCAGTAAAGCCGTTTCGGAGGAGTTCGTGGACTAACATTGTGACACGAGAATTTTATATATTATAAGATTTAAATATTGTTGAAGCGCTATATAAATTTTTAAGCTGTTGCATAGCTTATATCGCGGGCTTTAAGCGCAACCGAATCAAGAAATTCCGTAACGAAAATAAACCTAACACCTCCACTCTGACCGGCACAGTGGTGCGGCGTTAAAAGCTGTGCGTCGTTTCAGTTCGGCAGACTCCGGCACGATGTTTGTGCGTGCGACTAGACGTATGCGTGTAGACTATTGCTAGCTTTACCGCGGCAATCCCCGAGTGCAACATATTTTTTGTCGCGATATAATCACACCGTTAATAAGCAACATAACGTAAACGATAATATCTGAACACGTAGTACGGGCGCGGGCTGCGGCAGTTTTGAAGCCGTAACGTACGTGACACGTAGTTAGCGCTAACGTCACGTCATTGTCTATGCAAACAGCGTGTTGTTTTCCCACAGTTTTAGAGGATTTAATCGTAATTGTTATGCTTTATCATTATTGTACCCTATGAAAATATTTTGAGTTTTATCCTGATAACCGTACCACGGTTATGACTTATAATATTTTATGCACTCTGCAACTTTACTGGATCGAAAAAGGAATTTCGATCCAGTCCGTTTCGCGTCAAACTGTAAAGTAACCAAAATCAAAATCAAAACATTTGTTTCCAAATAGGTTAACAAACTAAACACTTTTAGAACGTCGTGTCCACATGACGCCTACCACCGGTTCGGGAACTAATCCGGCGAGAAGAACCGGCGTAAGAAACTCGCACGATTCCACTTTTTACCAAAAAGGTGGAAAAATAACAACGATAGCACTAAGTATGTAAGTAAGTAGGTAAGTGAAAATGTGATACATTTATATAGAAGTGACAGTGTCAGCTTATTTTTCCCAAGGTGTGCTTTCATTGAAAAAAATAGTTACCTTATAATAAGCCTTAGCACACAAACGTTCTCAAGCATTGTAATGTTTCAATGAAAAGTCAAACCATCATAATTACCATGATTTGACGTAGATGAGAATTACTCTTGCTTTAAATAATTAAAGGAAAGAAGCATGTAGTATAATATTTCGCCACCCATTTATGTATGAAGAGGTCGGGAAAGCAAACACATTTTTAGATTTATAATAATATTATGATATACACGACAGTTGGTTTACTCATTTGCCTGAATTTAAAACATTGATCTAGACAATTACATAATTAATTAGTAGACGTCGTTATAACGAGAGTAAAGAAAATGTTACGTCATAGTATAGCGTAGGAGTCTATTGTAGCAAGCGTAGGAGGTTCCTTACACCAAGAGTTTCAGGACTAATTTAAAACAATCTCACAAAACCCGAACATCAACTAAACGAATCGCTGCCGCGCGACTCTGTGAAAAATAATTATTCCTATGTCGTTACTATACGCGATAGCCCATAGTCTACTACTTAGCTAAGCCGAGTGTGAAAAATCTGTATCCAGCAAAGAAGAGTAGTAGAGGGCCCTCGAAGCAAGGCTGCGGAACCAACTGAGGTTAGTGGAATCAACTGCTTTATCCCTTTCTTCTTTGTTCCCGAAATACAGTCCACAAATTTAACAAATGGTATAAGAGCTACCATTTTTTCTGGTCGAAAACTACAGGCCAATTTCCAAGCTTTGCCTCTTAGCTAAAGTCTTGGAGAGGTGTACAGTTGTCTTCAGTCTACCTTTGCCCCTCAACAACACGGTTTCCTAAAATGTAGATCAACTGCTTCCAATCAACATACATTTACTGACTTCCTCTCTGAGAGTATGGATAATGGATTCCAGGTCGACGTGGTGTATACCGACTACCGACCGAATCGATCACTGTATACTCCTTAAGAAGCTTTACGAGCTGGGTAATAGAGGAGACCTCTTAAGGTGGTTTTCGTCGTATGTGCACAACAGAACGCAATCTGTCGTATTGAACGGCTACATGTTTACGTGGATACCTATACCCTCTGGGGTCCCACAAGGTTCTCTTTTGGGACCACTTCTTTTTATTTTATTTATTTATGACATTGGCAATTGTTTGAAATTTTCCGAATTTTTGATGTTTGCTGACGATATGAAAATATTCCGACTTATCAAGAACCTGTCTGATGCTTTATTACTGCAAGATGATCTAAATCGCTTAGCGAACTACTGTCTGCATAACAAGCTAGATCTCAATATAGCCAAGTGTAACATCATCTCCTTCAGTCGTAAAAATGAATCTCTCATTCTTCATTACTCCATCGACAATCAACTATTATCAGGTACCTCAACTATTAATGACCTTGGGATCCAGATTGATAGCAAGCTTACTTTCGAATCTCACATTGACTATATTGTTAATAAGTCGGTCAAAGCCTTGGGATTTATCATCCGTAATACGAGTCACTTTAATAACATGAAAAGCATTAAAATCCTATACTGTGCCTATGTCCGAAGCCACTTGGAGTATTGTAGTCAAGTTTGGAACCCTTTTTTTGATACCCACTCAAAACGAATTGAGAATGTCCAAAAAAAGTTCACGAGGTATCTCAACTATAAATTCAAAATTCCTTATGCCAGCTACGAGGAACGTTGCAGTCGGTTCCACCTCTTACCACTCTCAACCAGACGTAACATAGCTGACATTCGCTTTCTTATGAAATTAGCACTATCTAAAATAAACTGTCCTGCACTTTTATCTAACCTTAAATTAAATGTTTCGCCACGTCATTCACGTATCAGAAATATTTTACACGTTTCGCATGCCCACACTAGATATCGACAGAATTCATTTCTACTCAGATCATCGAAGGTATTGAATCAGCTCACAAAATCGGATCCTAACATTGATCTCTTCACAAGCAGCCTAGCATCTATTAATACCGCCTTCCTTAAAAAACATCAGTGAAATTTAATTTTTACTTTAGGTACTTAATATTATTATTAATAATAATAATTCGTTGTAAATTAGTACTTGCAGTGATTTTTGTTGTATCTTCATAATAATGTATTGATTTGGAGATTTATTAATTTACCTACTACAATATTATTTAGTATTATGTAACTACAAACCCCATCCATCATTAATATTACAAATTAGAATTTAAGTATAATTACTCACCTTGCTTTTTTTGTTATTTTATCTTACATTAACAAGCTACCTGTGGAGGCTTGTAATTGGCTTTTCGTATTCTATAATTTATGCTAAATTTAATATAGTTAGCTGTAAGCCACCCAAACATGATAAAATAAAATAAAATAAAACAATGGCGAGAGTAAAATTAAGTTGTAACTAGTGTTTTGTACTAATGTACAACAGATTAGTTCTTCCCACTCCTCCTATTTTCTTCTGATTAATTTCGTTGCGAGTCCCAAGCCAGCTTTAGCATATCCCTCGGGCTCTCTGAGATCATTTCAAAGAGTTGGGGATACCGCTGTCGATCCTGGCGACACAAGAGATACAGCGGTAGGAATGTGTGGTGGGCTAACGCTCGTAAAAATACTGCAATTGATAACTTAATAGATACTATAACGTACGAAGAACGTACTTAATGTTTATTTACACTTTACTATAATTTGATACAGTAGATTTAGATTTTAAGGTTAAAGAACGAAGGGCCGGGACACAAAAACACGACACGACATCGTGTCGTACCACGATACGACATCGCGTCGTGGGAATCTACGACGAGCGTCGTAAAAAACTACGACGCTCACGATGCGTCTTCTTTAAATTTTGAATAACAACTGTGGTGAGTTTCTACGACGCGACGTCGTGCCGTGTACCGTGGCACGTTACGATGTAGTGTCGTAGTTTTTTACGACACGCGTCGTGGATTCAAACGACACGACGTCGTATAGTGTTTTTGTGTCCCGGCCCTTCGTTCTTTAACCTTAAAATCTAAATCTACTGTCTCAAATTATAGTAAAGTGTAAATAAACAAGTACGTTCTTTAGAAAAAAAATTTAAGTACGTTCTTTAGAAACGACAACGCGCAACCAGTGTCACTTAAAAATTATTGCAAATTGAAATGAAAATTCTGGTTAACCATTTTACTAGACACAGTATGCAATTTGGTCTACATAAAAATCGATTGTAGTGCAGAAACGGTACATTTTTCTGTGACAAAAAATATACCTAATATATTGTAATTAATATCATGTACGTCACACTTTGTGTGCATCGTTCGTTGTATCTTTCTTTAGTAATAAACTGAGATCAATAAAATCAGCACAGCGGTTGAAATAACGTATTTACCGTTTTATATTATGAATATTCCTTACATGAATCCCTTAATTCCCTGTTTTTATTAATCTCTAATCTGATATCGAGGACGTACATGTTGACGCTAGGTATCATAATCCCGGATTATGTAGCTATAAATATATTCTATACTACATGTTCCGCGCGGCTTCGCTCGCGTAATTTAGGAATTTCATGGAAACCGTATCTTTCCGCAAAAAATGGCATGTTATGTCCCTTCACGTGGTCTTTTCCTCATGTGTACCAAAATACATAAATATTGCCCCAGTAGCTTTTCAAATTACTTAGGTCTGTCAACTACCTATTAAAATTAAAATAAACTTCGATGGTACATAATATTATTAATATTGTTGTCTACAACTCGTAAATATTACTCTTTCAGTGAATTTCAGTGAAACGCCACGGGCGTTTTTACGGCGATTTTCTTAGAGTCCGTAATTTTAGTTGTCAGTATGTACGAGCGAAAGAATGGCCCTCCCTCATTTTAAATAAATAATTTCTTTCACTTTACAACGTTATGTTATTTGATGGCTCTCTTTTGCAAGTATTAATGAATTTCAATAGTAAGGTAAACATTCAAGTTCTTAAATGACTTTATAATATTATAAGCTACTATTAAATTTCTATAGTACATTGTTCCTTAGGGACACTGTATCTACATTCTACACCCAGAGGATAAAAAATATTATAACACATAATATTCGACGGCAAAATAAGGTATTTTAGGCTTTATATACGTATGAATAATTTATAATACTTGGGATAGAAGTTTTCGGTGGCAATATTGTTTTAGGTCGACGATATATATTTAGAATAATTGTTATCATAAAATCTAATAAGTATACTCGCATGAAATTATATTTAATATTAATTTCGTTGATTTAATAAATACAGAACCTATTTATGGCCGTTCAAAATTTCAATTAAATTGCTTTTTGTTCAAAATTATTTCAGCGTTTCTCCGCTCCAACAGGGTTAGCTAACAACAGTAGACATGGGCAAGAATCGACATACTTACAGATTTTATCGACAAAATGGCGGATTTCCATTGTCTGTCACTTTGTCTATTCTTCCGTAGAAAGAAACTGTTTCTATTCTATTCTGATATCTAGTTTAATATTTTAAAATAGTGTAGATAATTTTTACTTAAAGTGTAATTAAGGTGCAGCTCGGCCATGACTTTGACAAATTACGGACATTATTTTCGACGGTAATGTCTTTTTTAATTTCTACTTTAGCTACACTAAAATAGTTTGACCTTATTATTATTTTAGTCCTACGAATATAAATATATTAAATCTACTTAAATATAAATATTTAGATTTGATATAATATAAAAATTCTATTAAACAATTATAGTCAATGTGGTTTTAAACATTTTATATAGCCTAGGACATTGTTAAAAAAAGATACAAGATTGTTACATTGTTACATTCGAATAAAACTTCAATACAGACAAGCAACTTTTCTATTCATTAACATAATAAAGATTTCATTTGCTTTTTATTCCTAAGCATTCGAGTAAAAGGTTAGGCTTTTAAGCCATCTAAACATTTTAAATCCTAGATTCTAGAGTTTTGAGCTTAAAATCTAGATCTAACTGGCTCGAGTCAAAAATAAAGAAAGGCTTAATCATGTGCCTCGTCAGTTTCACAAATTGAACGTTTATTTCTGGAACCTGACGGATTCGATCGGCGCTAGTCAAAACGGTTCTAATGAAACTTTTGTCTATGGATAAAAAGTTGTCTATGATCTTAAAAGATAATAATTATTATCTACTAGATTATACCCGCAACTCCGTTGCCCCAAAATTTGTTTATCACGCGGGAACCGTACATTTTCGGGATAAAAAATAGACTATGTCCTTTCTCGGGACTCAAGGTATTTACATGCCAAATTTCAGCAAAATCGGCTTAGCGGTTTGGGCGTGAAGAGGTAACAGACAGACAGACACGCTTTCGCATTTATAATGTTATGAGTAATTATGAGTATGGATGGCTTGTCATAATAGCTTTTAGAAAGAACCTTCGGTAAGACTTAGGGCACAAAACTAAGTCGTAATACTTGTGTGTAAGAGTTCACTGTGAAAGTAGAAGCACTGAAACTATTTTAAACTTTGGTATGGGAAAATTCATGACGCTGGGACGTTTGCCCGTACATAAAAAATTGCTCTGTCAGCGCTGCTACTTTCAAAGTGAATTCTTTAATATATAAACAAAGTGATTTAGGGTATGAACACAATATACTGGACACATACATACCCTAAACTAAATTATTATCACTTTGTTTTGTTACATCTTGTATATTCTATGGATGCTTCACACCGCGACAATTATTAATATTATCCATTCTAATATTATACTTAAAGCATCCTTTACACCACGACTATCTGCTCCCTTGTTAAGTTCTCGAAGAATTAGCGTGACACAGAGGACGTAATATCGAAGGTTGCCAATATAAAAAATAATGTAACGGAACGTCACAATATTACAAATTCCGAACTAATTTAATTTAGATTCCATCGAATTCCCACCTGAATTTAGAATTTATGGACGGATGAAATCAATTTAAAAATGGAACAAAGGTATGAAACACTAATAATGTTTTTATTGCGATAAAATTAGACTAGGCATCCACTATGCTATATTAGGATTACAGGTTGAAATTTTGTTGTCAGGATTTTACCTGTCTGCGCACTAAATAGGATGATGGATTTATATAATTTTTTAGTCTATTTGTCCCCTAAAAGAGTTATGTACTATTTTTAATCACTGTATACATTTAATGACTAAGGGGCATTTTTATAGACACATTAAAGTCAAAAGTTACTCGCGCTGCTTTCACAGTGAAACTGATACAACTCTTTCGGTAATACTCCCTTTACTTTAAATGGTGGTACAAGTCTTGTACCAAATAATCTGAAGAGCATGAATTTATAGGTTCAATCAATGATATCCTATATTATATAAAACTCATAGCAGATAATATGTCACTACCGCGCGCGTTGTGAAGCTTCAAATACGACCCAATTGGGTCGTCTTTTATTTAGTCTATCTCTTTTATGTAAATGGCATTTCGTATCTTTTGTTTCACTTATCTGTCAAATTTGTCAATGTTGTTCGGAAGAGATTTAAAACAGTTCATTCACTATCTTGCATTGCAGTCCTGCACGGAGGACTGCAGCAGGACTGCAATGCAAGATAGTGAATGGGGCCTATAAGCCGGAAAATAGTATGAACATAACAGATCTATATAAGTAGAATATCATTGGGCTCAATTTTTTTGTGGTATGAATAATATTATGATGCAAGTGCTTAACAGCGTTAAGGACACATATACACATCTTAAGACGGTGTTATTAAAGTATGACTAACTCATGTTTTCTCTACAGTAGAGAGCTACGTGGGCAGCTCCATGCCGCTTTGGCGCGTAGACCGGCGGCAGATGGGCGCCTTCCTGTGCATCGCGTCCAACGACGTCCCACCAGCCGTCAGCAAGCGGATCACGCTGAATGTCAACTGTGAGTAATAGAGCTACAAGGTTCTTTTTTTACCCCGGTCAGTCCTTCAAGGATCTTTCGTGATGAAAATCAGACTAACGCCGCCATCTTGTCAAGTGACTGAAAGGCTATCGTCATCACGTTGGGCCATGATGGATACATGGTTATGTATTGGCCAGATGGAACCATGATTGCAAAGCTGGCGATCGTCGAAAATCGTAGCCGATTATGTACCTCGACATCACGTTCCGAATCGCTTGTATAATGGTCCATCATGGAGCTTTATGCTTCATTCAAACCTACGCGACCACGCTACTGCGAAGCGGAAGCGTCAATACAAAACACACATTTGACAAATAGACGTAACTTGACGATCCCGCTTCGCAGTCGCTTGGTCGCGTAAATAGGTTTGAACGAAGACTTATAAAAGTTATGATAATATTATGTAGCTCTTAAAGATGATTTCGTGTCAAAATGTCTTAACGTGGAAAACGATCTTTTTGAAAAAAATATCGTAGGAAATACGATATTTTTTCAAAAAGATCTCTTTAGTTTCAAATAAGTACCTAAATTAAAAACATTAGTCAAATTGAATAAGATACCTACCAAAATCTCAAAGTTGAAACTAAAATTATCAATCTGAACAAAACTGTAATACTTGTTTTTATCCCAAATTATTTGCGTGCGTTATGAAAAACGGGTCCTTCAGATGCGAATTAGAAAAGCTCTTGCCAGGAGGCTTATTTGTAAGAAGTTGTTTCGATGTGAGTCTGTTTAATTGGAAAAAAATTACAATGCTATTAAACTATGTAGTTTTCGCACTTCAAAAAATGATACGGTTTTCTGAATCGCGATGAAAATAATATTATAATATGTAACATAGATCCGTCAGTCAGGTTATAGAGGCTAATTCAAATTTTGACAACACAATAATTATTTAATGTTTTCCGTGAATCCGAGGTATCTGTCCTCACTTCGTGTCAACTCTCCCACGGGCATAATAAAAAGTAGCCTTCAACTATAAAAATATATTTTCGCGGAATCGTGTCATATTTTTATGTATTCAAAAGCTCAAACTCTCGTAAATAATGCGTCATTAAACACATGTAATTTATGTCGAAACGCGACGCGATGTGACGCAGTTGCGGATATGAATGTATGTAAACGCGTTTGCATATTTAAAACGCGCTGATTATATCTTTTGTTCGGCGTTTATCTTTAATATGCGAGTTTTAAAATCCGGGAGATTTTCTGAATTTAAAATGAGCGTGTGCTTATGTTATTATAATTTATGACTTTTACCAACAATTTTATTCTTAACAGTTTTCTTCTTTTTAATGTTTTATGTAGGAAATCCAATTATTATCTACAATTTTACAAAGATCATATTTTGGCTTATGGCTAAATGTACAATTATTGAGAGGCTGTCTCTATATAAATATCATACAGGTATCAATTTTCATTAGATTGAAATGAAAACTATTCACTATATTATTACTTCACATCCGCCAACTTTATTCACCTGTCACAAGATTCTTGAATCGCTGTATTTATGTCACTGTAAAATATATAGTCCAATTTAACCCCACCAAGACACATTAAGTCTGCGCGTTCACCACAAAAAATTCACCAATGGGTATATCCTCGTTTTGAGGGCACCACTTTGACAATCTCCCCCAGCATTGAGATACTTAGGGTAAACATATCGAGCGAAGTCCAGTTCCGATTTCATCTAGACTAGGGTAAGGCCAAGTTAGCCTCGAAGAAGCTTGGTGTTCTTAACAGAGCGAGGCAGTGCTTCAGTCCGATCCAACGACTACAACTCTACAAGGCGCAACTGTGTTGACATCTCTGGGTAGGGGTGTCAAAATACCAACTACTCCCTCTGAATCACATCCAACGAAAGGCCGCTCGGAATATTAACTGCCATAGTGTTTCAAACAAGCTGGACACCTTGGAATTACGCCGCGATGCTTCGCTCTACACCCTTTATCGGTTGTACACAGGGAGTCCTCCGAGGAATTGTTCGTAATCAAAATACCTCCTGCAATTTTCCGCCATCGTTCGAATTTTCCACTCTTCTGATGTTGTGAGTGTCCATGGATGACGTTAGTTGTTTTCTATCAGGTGACCACTGACCAGTATGCTCGTTTTCCCCCTAATTTTATGAAAAAATAGGGAAATTATACACCAGATATTAAGTTGGAAGAAGACAAATATATCTGCGAAAACCGCATTCAAACCGGACCAGTGGTTTTTGTGTGAGACAGACAGACAGACAGACAGACAAAAAATTGACCACGTTTTTGGCTTCTGTAGCGATGTAGTGACACCCTCCGCTTATTATTTTTTCAATATCTTTAATGTACAGAATCTTCTTTTCTACAGTTTTATTATATGTATAGATAAGATTATGAGCAAGCAATTTAAAGAGACTCCCTCCACCTGCAAATAAGTCAACCCCATAAAGGATAAGTGCATAAAAACGTAGTTGAATTTCCCGGTAATCTCCGGTATAATTTACCCTGGAGTGAGTGACAGACGAGCACGGCCATTGGCAACCCGCCAACTTACCTTAAGGTAAATGGCGGTGCTTCCGTAAACAGCGGAAGGCAAAGAAAAAAATGTCCACAACCATATAATTGTCTCCAGTTTTTGGATATTGCAAAATAAAGTCGCTATTGTAAATTGATAAAAATATGATTTAACATAACTGTCTAAAAAAAAATCTTCAGATATACTGTTTTTTTTTTTTTGAAAAATATAGTAATTGGAAAGTCAAATCAAATTAAGTCTACTTAGATTCCTTTATGTGTGGGCTCTACACCCACACATAAAGGAAACAACTAGTTTGAAAACTAAATTAAGTAAATAAACTAGTTTGAAACTATTTATTCATGTCGTTTGATTAAATATTTAATGGTAACTTACAATAGACCACAAAATTCTTATTAAGTATCACTTCTAATTTCATAACCACATCACACACCGTAAAAACATTTGAAACGGCCAATTAGAAACGTAATCGTTTATAATTGGCCGGTTCAAACGTTGAAACTAAATTATATACGTTTATATATGCTGTTACGATTATAAATATTCTCTACTTTAACCACCGGTAACCTAATTAGACTTTGAATTGGATTTTAAACTGGAATAGGCTTGTTTTCAACGGCTAACGAAGTTATCAATAGAGCTCTTTGATTTAAACCCCACTTTTATACGCCTGTTTAAATTGCGCGACCGTTCTATGCACGGTTATTTTTAAATTCCCAGCTTAAATTAAATTGTAGATCAGAACTATTTCGGTAACTTTATTTTACAGTCAAATTCCTGCCTCTTTACTCATGAATATTATGTAATAAACATTCAATGATTTGCACTAAGTAAATTAATTATTTACTTGATTCAAATCATTGCATGTTTAATAACCAGAAAGTATTGTGTAAAAATAACGTCTGTCTACTCGTGCACAACGTGACGCAACAGAAAAAAAGAAACTTTATTTGGTAAAACAATACAAAAAATATAGATAAAAATTTATATATAAATCAAAATAGCTTTATTCCACAGAGCTAGAATATATTGATATAAATAATTATATCATTTTGGTAATAATACCAACGTAAATTATACCTATAATATCTCACTTTATAGCACGACGCGAGATCTCGTTGCTCGTTGAAATCTTTGCCACGTTGGCCCCCTTGAATATATCTCTTCTATGAACCTGTAAAGGGGATATTGGTCTATGATTGCCGATTATTGACATCAAAATATGTGCGTGTGTACAGCTTCCCTTTTGCAGACATACTGAAATGGCCCAACGTGGATGGGAGCATATAAAATCTCGTTCACAATCACATAATATTATATTCTGTGATAGTCTAACATAATATTTCAAATTAAAAGTCCACGACGTTGCTTACAATACAGGTTGTGACAAAACTAATAGTAATAATACTTGAGGGTGTGTAATAGTTCATTATTATAAAGTTCACTGTTAACCACTGTAACGTCCGACCTTTGACAGCAGTCAACCCAGAACCGTCCGAGGACGCAGGTAAAAAAAAAATGGCCGAGCGCCCAATGCCGTTACCGATTAAAACACTGTTTTCTAACAAACTACAACTGAAATGGCAAATTAAAAAATATGTTTATAAAGCTGATATTATAGGGAATCGACTTATGTGAAAACTAAATTATAACTCATAAGTCATAACGTAAAATAGTACAAAAAATAAATAACGGAAAACCGGCAAGCAATGGCGAAGTTTTTAAGTTATCGATTTTAACTCGCTTAAAAACATGTTAAAGTACCGTAGATAATTATTATTTCTAGATATTCTGAAATAATTAATTTCCAGGATAATTTCAATATATAACACATAATACAATTAGTAAATAAATGCATTTTACTGACATTTGTATGGCGGCACTCACAGTCGACACACAGAAAAATATGAGCTAGGAGCTTGCAAACTATCTAGACACGCGGTAGAGTGTCAAACCGAGTTCCAGGCTCCAGCATGACAGAATGGCGAGCCGCACCGTGTGTAATATTACACGAACCATTTGCAGCTAATTTTGACTCAATTCTCATACAATGAGACTTGCGAGATAAACACATACTTTAAATTTCATAAGCACAGCTTAAACGGTGGTTGAGATATTAACGTCCGAAAATCTAAATTTTTATATATCACTGACTGACTGACCTATAGATCAAAATTCTAACCCACTTCCAGATGACCTAGAAGGCTGAAATTTGGAATCCAGGTCGATTATTGTGTGTAACCGTAGGAAAAAATCCGAAAACAAAAAAAATGGTCAAGTGCGAGTCGTACAGAGCGAAAATTGTGTTTTTTTGTACGGAATATTTATTTTATTTTACTTTTATTATTTGTTATGAATGAAGAAAGATAATTAAGGATTTTGTGAACATTTCAAGTACCTTTCGGCTGCCATTATTGATTTAGAGCAAAAAAGGCAAAAAATCACGTTTATTGTATGGGAGCTCCCCGTAAACATATTTTATTTGAGAATTGAAAAAACTTGAAATGAATAGGAGGTGATTTTATGAAGTGTGTCTGTCTGTATGTTACGTCTTCACGCCTAAACTGATTGTACCGATTGTTCTTTGGTATGGAGATATAGTTTGAGTCCCAAGAATTGACATAGAATTATTTCAATATGTCTGTCCGTTTGTCTGTCCATCCGTCCGTTTGTCTGTCTGTCTGTTATTAGACAGCTATAACAATAGCTACTTAACTTCCGCATAGTAAGTACACTATATAGTTACTGGTTGGAAATACACTTGTGTTATACCGTATTATTCCAATGCCTTCTGATGGTAGCTGAATTTTCCCATCGCTTGGATTTTCTTTGTTTTATTAACCGACTTCCAAAAAACGAGGAGGTTATATGTTCGGCTGTGGGTTTTTTTTTGTATGTTCAACGATTACTCCGCCGTTTGTGAACCGATTTTCGAAATTTTTGTTTTGTTGTATTAGGTTTCACTCCAATTTGGTACCATGTTCACAAAAGTGGTGACCTGATGATGGGATCCAGAAGTAATCGAGGGAACTCCTCGAAATTTATATGGAAACATATGGTAATTTTGGTTTTATGTGAAGTGTACTAAGAATGTGCTACCAAAAAGTTAAATATTGGGTCAAGGTATACCATGGTTTCGAAGATGCTGAGAGAACTCCTGACTCCTTATAGATACACGTTTGGGAGTTTCGGCGTTGTTTTAAGAACAGAAAGCATATTATGCTACCACGCAATTAAAATTCATCATCATCATCGTCATCATCATCATCGTCATCATCATCATTACCACGTCGTGTTAAGGTCACCAATGTCTCATGGCACAAAATATATAATAGTACAACTTACAAGGCATAGGTATGGATACAATAATAATAATTATGAACATAACAACACCAATTATTAATATAGGCTACACGGCGGTCGGTGCGGCGTCGCCGCACGCCGCCGCGCGCCGCGCGGCGTGTGCGTAAACATCGCGGCATTGCGTCGTACCTATTCAAGTTCTAATTCTAAAGTTATTCAAGTTCTAATGTCAGGGCATGCCGCGCTGCGAGCATTTTGAGTGTCATAACATGATTTTAAACTTTATCTTCATTAATGTAGTATATATAGTATCGCTTGAGAAAGGCGCAGGCGGCCGCGAGGCCGGCTTTCCAAGTTTCTCATGCGATAGTACTATGTATTACAATAATGAAGATAAAGATTAATATCATAATATTATTATGACACTGAAAATATATTCGCCGCGCCGCTGGGTGTGATTCGGCTCATCCTTCGATCGCGGATTCTTGGAAATCCATTGTTCTGGCGGCCGCTTGGGAGTTGAAGCGTTTAATTGTTAAATTACCTAGCACGCATAGGGTTGCGTTCACTTAGATTTTTTTTAATGTATTGTTTAAATTTATCTACCTGATATTTGGACCTTGGGGTATGACTCTTAACAGTCTTAACAAATTGTAATAAGATACGTAGAATAAACGCAGTAATTCGACGCGTAGGGTGGTATGGTCACTAAGTCACTACTCACTAGTTCACTACCACCGACGACCACTTATAAACTCGCGGACTATGACGGAGGTCATCTTGGAGGGTTAATTAATATTTCTAATAACAATACGAGATCAATAATTACCACTCAAAATGTTGACAATTCAAATTTCAATGCTCACTGCTCACACCAATGGTGACACATTTCTGATTTCACACAGCCAATACAACTATATAAAACTCCTACATACAAGCGATACTGCGATTCAGGAGCACCTCAGCGAAATCTATTGAATACATCGTCTAACTAAAACTATATGAACAACAATCGGAGTTCGGACAAGCGATAGCGCCGACAGAGCGCCTCAATACATACATATAGTGAAGACAATATAAAACTATTTTTTATACAATTTAAATTAAATAAATATAAATAAATAATATAAAAACATCTTTATTAAGCATACCAGGGGACAAAACACAGCCAGAGATAATAACAACACAATAATTACAAGTAAATTGACACGACGCACACAACATACATACAAGATTTAGCCATTTAGAATGAACTTAAAGTACTCTGTTTTGGTTGTGTAATGCACACACTGCATGCTTAAAAGTCACTCAGGCATCGAACGCGGCAAGCCGTGCCGCCTGATCTTCCGTGGCCCCCTGTCAGTCTGTGATCCCACAAACGGCACTCTTATTATTATTGACGGCACTCTTATTAAATTGGCACTAATTATAGTTTATCTACTAGGTAACTAAAAAGAGAGAAATTATTATTTTTAACAAAAAATTAAAACCGACTTCCAAGGTAAAAACAATAATAACATTCTTATAATATGAACTAAAAACTAAAAAGTATTAAATAATTTTCCTCTCTAAATGTGCCTTTTTCCGAATTCAGCTAAACCTCAACTATTTCTGTACTCAACCTTCATAATTTTGAAGTCGGTGCCAGTTCCATAAGTTTCAAATTTTCTTTCAAAGAAAATATAAAGATTCAGCTATATCTGGTACCGACTTCAAAATGATGAAGGTTGAGTACAGAAATAGTTGAGGTTTAGCTGAATTCGGAAAAATGCACATTTAGAGAGGAAAATTATTTAATACTTTTTAGTTTTTAGTTCATATTATAAGAATGTTATTATTGTTTTTACCTTGGAAGTCGGTTTTAATATTTTGTTATTCGTCTGATACTCACGTCTCAACAAGGCTTAGGGGCTGTTTCTCCACTTCCTTATAAGTTTCAGATAGGCTATCCCCAACTTACCCGATAGATGAAGTATCTGCCAGATAAGTTGCGGATAGCATAGCCGACACTTGTCGGGAAGTGGTGAAACGACACATTAAGGTTGCGAATTGCCATTAAATATAGTCTTCATTATGAATGTTTAAACTGGGAAGATGAAGGTGTCTACCCTTGCTCGGAAAGTTTACTTTACAAAAAGTAGTGATATCCCACCAAAAACATAAATGTAAAAATGCTGAGCCAAGTTCCACACAAACATTATATTTCTTGTCTATGGACTTCGCCATAAAATGGATGGAGATCTAAATGAGTGCCAAGCTCCATGGAAAATCGAATAGTCTAAGTACGTATAGGAACCAAATAACATTATAAACAAATAATAGTATATTTCTTTGCTTTATTGAATGTCTATAACAATTGATGTTATTTAAATAATGTGAGATCTTAAACTAGATTAGATTTTACTTGGCTATCAGAATTAAAATGTTCAATAACTTTATGAAAGATGACTGATGTAATGAAAACTTGCCAAGTTAGATCTAATCTAGTTTAAGATCTCACATTATTTAAATAACATCAATTGTTATAGACATTCAATAAAGCAAAGAAATAGACTATTATTTGTTTATAATGTTATTTGGTTCCTATACGTACTTATTTCGATTTTCCATGGAACTTGGCACTCATTTAGATCACCATCCTTTTTATGGCGAAGTCCATAGACAAGAAACATAATGTTTGTATGGAACTTGACTGAGCATTTTTACATTTATGTTTTTGGTGGGATTTCTTTCACAATGTTGGTTCCACCGGATGTACTGTTTTACCTACCAAAAGACGCGTAATTTAATAGAGAACCATCTAGCGTAATCCTTGTGAACCTCTTGAACAGTGCCATAGATAAATTAACGTTACGAGCGGTGGAGTCCTTAAAAAAAGTTACTCTTTCAGCGCTGCTGCTTTTACAGTAAACTCTGTACAGGGGACTCACACGCACCACAAAGTATTATCATTTCTCACTTAGTTTTGTTAAATCTTGTATAAGATCCAAAGATTTGATTTAAATGTAGATAAATGACAAAATTTTCCTTTTTTTTGTTGACAGTCGCACCAACAGTGAAAGTGCCAAACCAGCTGCTAGGGGCTCCGCTGGGCACAGACGTGAAGCTCAAGTGCTACGTGGAGGCCTACCCCAACACCATCAACTACTGGATCAAGAACAGGGGCGAGATGTTGCTTGATGGGTAAGTGATACTTCTATATCTATGCATATTATTAGACATCGGATTATATGCATTTGCATACTTGCATATGCAAATGCATATAATAATGGCACATTTTAGGCGATAGTGCATATTTTGGCAATTTTTCGTTGATAGTGCAGTTTCGGTAGTTTTATGCCCTCGTAGTCTCCAAACTAACTATCATGACACACGCCGAGGCCACAAAACAGAGGTAGGATAGATCAAAACACTTCAAATATGTGGCTCCATCCCCATTAAAAGAATGTGATGCACCCGATAGCACCGATAGGTACAATATCTTTCTTGAAACAAAATTTTTCTTTGTAATTGGCAACATTAGTAAAAAAAATGGAATTAAGTAGTTACTAAACTTCCATGAGCATTAAGATTGCAATCTAAATGTTGGTAGAAAATTATTATTGGTGCTGTATAAAAAAAATTAAATCATGGATTTGAGGAAATTATTAAATTGACTCTTTTATAAACGGCACCACCGGAAAGCTCTTCAAAAATTAATAAATTTTAATAATTAGTGACTTTTGATTGTGCATATTTTGTGCATATTTCGGCCACTTATCGTGCATACTTACATGCATATTTCGGCACTTTGATCGTGCATATAATCCGATGTCTATACATATTATAAAACAAAGTCGCTTTTTTCCCTCATGTCTCTTTGTTCCCTTTATTCTTTTAAACTACGCAACGGATTTTGATGATTCTTTCAGTGTTAGATAGCCCATTTATCGAGGAAGGCTATAGGCTATTTTATCACGCTAAGACAAATAGGAGCGAAGAAATAGAGGAAAATGTGGAAAAAACGGGGAAAATTATTTGAACTACTGGAGCAATTTAGACCACGTGAAGGATCATAGGCTATCGATTTTAATAATTTTTTCAGTGGCTATATATTTGATACCCGTGCGACGCCGGGGCGGGTCGCTAGTATCGAATAAGTTACTAGACTACCTATAACAACTACTACGAGACAATTCTACATAGCGGCACCTGTCCCTTAGCATGGCCACAGTAAAAATGGGAAAGAATAGAAACACTGTGGAGATAAATTCTAGGTACCGTCCCGATCTTTACCGCGGCTAACCGCGACCGACAAAAATTATTCAAATAAAATACCATTTTATGATGTCAGAAAGTGGTATTTTATTTGAATTTGTTTGTTTCTATTCTTTCGCATTTCTACTGCGGCCATGCTAAAGGGGCAGATGGCAAATATAATTTCAAGCACCCTCATTCTGCTGAAATGTTAATTTTACAGTGGATCATAATAATTGAAAAGACGATGTCAGTTGGAATGTCAAAAATGGATGGATGGACGTACGGTTAATACACACCCTGAGCAGTCAGTATCTGATACATAGAATTACTGGTAAATAAATTAGAAAAGTTATTAAAAACGACTGGGATACAGCAACAGGGAAACTAATTTGGCACTTTCCCATGAAGTATGATGAGTGCCAAATTAGCTGTTGAAAGTCATGCCGTTTTAGTTAGTGATTTAAAATTATTTAATGTGCAAGTGCCAAAAAAGACAGTCTCTTTTTGATGTTGGCGTAAAAGTTAAATGCTGAGGCCAACCTGTGTCAAAAAAGAGTTACAATGCACTAATTAATCCTTGGAAATATATTGTTATTCTATTATATTTACTGTTTGTATATTTTATACTGTGATTAAATTAGATAGCAAAAGAATGATAACAAAGTGAAGTGCAGAATACTGTTTTTTATTTTTATAAAATTTGGGGCCATCTATGGGTTGTTCGCCCATATCCTTTTTGGCACTTAATACTGCAGAGTACTGTTTATAAAAACAATGTTACAAACAAGAATTTAAAAGTATTTTAAGTATAATCTCTTTACAGATCGTAAAAGTACACTTAAGAAAATAACAGAATTTCTTAGGTACGACTTAAATAAAACCTTTATTTATATGGCTAGAATTCCACCCGCAGGCCGCAACCATTGTGCTTATTACAATTTACAACCTTTGGAAACCACCTTACAATTATTTCCAACGCTATCCGTGTTGAATCTTGATAGTAATTGGAACAGCGCTGGTCAGCCATTTTCTTGCTAATGGTTATAATGCCGTCTTAATAACGATAATATACCTGCATTTAGAAGGAAAAGGGTTATCCATTAGACTTAAATTGTTTTACGTTTATGTGAGCACGAATAGTAAATACTGAATATATATTATAATAATAGAAGAGTAACTGAGTCAAAAAATGGCTCAACCAATTGCAAACCTAGGTGATTTATGCCCGTTTTCACCAACAACCCCTAAAATTAGGGGTCCCTTAAGCCAATATTCCAAGTTTTGTTCTTGATGAATTGACAACCCCGTAACTCTTAGGTGACGTTTATAACTACATAGTATAAAACAAAGTCGCTTTTTCTGTCCTCATATCCCTTTGTTCCCTTTAATGGGGATTGTCCATTTGTTTTTAATTTTGCTCATTACAAAAACATTTCGAGGAATAAGGTCAGTGATCGTTTTTCTGTATATAAACGAAAAAAATACCCATTAGTTACTGATATTTTTGAACAAATATGTTTAACCTTAGTTTGACCTTCAATGGCGTTAAATTAGCAATAAATTCAACCAACATTACGTTTCGAACTTTTGGTAAGCTTCTCGTATCAGTTTTCACATAATGAAAACTTGCATTTGACGAACCAGCCATTATAAATTAGATTGAAAGGAATTAAAACATACTACAGAGGTCAATTGGCCGCCGATGATGACGTCAGAGCGAAACTTTAAAAATTTATTGAGAAAAAACTAGCCAATTAATTTCAAAATTATTTAATTTATATTCTTAAAATACCCTATTTTAACGAAAAAAAATATAAAAAGTACATGTGATTTTTTTTGGACAATGCCCATTGCGGTTTTCTTTAATAGATAGAGTGATTAAAGAGGAAGGTTTGTGATAAATATGTATATTAATTATGGGAGTTCGCTATTTTACAAGTAAAATATCAGACGGCCATTCTATAACAGATTTATTGTCAAGGCAACCGTCGTCGTCGCCACATTACATCACCTAAGTTTGCGGGGTCGTCAATTAATCCCGTAAATTATAAACGCCAACTTATGGTTTGACGGATGAATCGCATACAGTTTGTTTTATTTCAAATAAACGTCACCTAAGAGTTAGGGGGTTGTCAATTCATCAGGAACGAAACTTGGAATATTGGCTTAAGGGACACCTAAATTTTAGGTGTGGTTGGTGAAAATGGGCATTAATGAAGTTTGAGCTAGCAAAGTTTTTATGACAGTAAAGGAAGCCTTATTTCATGGCTCTAGTTACTGTCAGAAGAAGAAAAGTGTTTCGTAAGAAATGAAGTACCTGAAGGAAATTGATCCCTAGCCAGTTGAAAGATCAAGGCAGTTGGTCGGATCATGTCAATTCAATAATATTAATTGTAATCTGTCGGCTGGGCTCGACGTAACTACAGAATGCGTTTAGTTAGTGGGTAATCAGAGCATTATTGTAACCAATTCAGACACGTTTTTATTTTATCAAAGAAACGATCCAGTTGCTAGTCCATAGACTGACAATAAAAATGTAATAAAGGAAAAAAGTTCTTAGCACTTTGCACTTTTACAGAAGTATTTAAAAAGGCTTGGCATTTACTATCGAGTAATAAAAAAAGTTAACCAATATAGAAGTTTTAATAGGTTCGAATACAAATCCCTTGCCTTTAATTTGCTGTTTTAACATCGATATCTTTTTGTTGTTCAAGCGAGGCCAAACGGGCCCCCCGTTTGGCCTCGCTTGAACAACAACACGTTTTGTTAGTCAACACGTTTTATTTATCTTCTTCATGACATGAGTCGAATATCGAGCTCATAATATTTATTGTACGCTTATGTCAATTCCATACATTTTTGATTAGCAATCCTGTAAAGAAGAGATATGGAAAAAGTATTGGCTAAACCCCCTGCTACGATTCGTTTTTACGTTGTAACGGCGACGTATAACACATACTGCGTTGCAGCAACGCACGTCGATACAATTTCTATTTATAAGTCGAAGGTATTGGCTTATTAACTCTTCTGTTATATGATTAAACTTCTGAATTTAATATTATTACTATACATTAGACCATGCATAAGAATAAAGATGTTTTATCGTAACAAACTATATTCCCGTGCCACCAGCGGCCAATATCGTAAGATACCTAATGTAGTTCTGAATAATGGAGATACTACTTAGTAATTTTAAGCTTAACTTCACTATATCTGTTTTAAATGTCAGTAATCGTTATGAAATCTCTAGCGAGCTGCGAGACGTGCTTAATGTCTTAATTGTCACGACTTTTGACACTGACATTTCAATTTGGAAAATGTGTCAAAACATTTTAAGTAACATTCAAGTAATTTTCCCAAATCAAAATTAGGCTGTTATACGTTACGCAAAGTTAAACAGAGTAAATCTATTCTATATATATATATATATATATATATATATATATATAAAAGAAAGTTGTGTTAGTTACGCCACTTATAACTCAAGAACGGATGAACCGATTTGGCTGAAAATTGGTGGAGAGGTAGCTTAGAACCAGGACTAGGACATAGGATACATTTTGTCCCGGAAAAATGTACGGTTACTGCACAATATACTTTTATGATTTGCGCGTAAACTATTCAATCGATTTTGATGAATTTTGGTATGGAGATACTTTGAGTCTCGGGAAAGGACAAGGGATAATTTTTGTCCCGGAAAATGTACGGTTCCCGCCCAATAAACTTTTAGCTCAAAAACGGATAAACCGATTTGGCTGAAAATTGGTGCAGAGGTAGCTTAGAACCAGGAAAAGGACATAGAATACATTTTGTCCAGGAAAAATGTACGGTTGCAACACAATATACTTTTATGATTTGCGCGTAAACTATTCAATCGATTTTGATGAATTTTGGTATGGAAATACTTTGAGTCTCGGGAAAGGATAAGGGATACTTTTGGTTCCGGAAAATCTACGGTTCCCGCACAATAAACTTTTATGGTTTTCGCCTAAACTATTCAGTCTATTTTTATGAAATTTGGTATGGAGATACTTTGAGTCTCGGGAAAGGACAAGGGATACTTTTTGTCCCGGAAAATGTACGGTTCCTGCACAATAACCTTTTATGATTTTAGGTTAAACTATTTATTAATCTATTTTGACGAAATTTGGCGTGAAGATACTAATTTTAATCTATTGTTTTCTTAATTATACCAATTCGAATTAAATAATCATCGTTAAGACAGAACAATGTCTATCGGGTCTTACTATAACGTAATATTATATTCATTATTACTGACTAGTAATGAATATAATATTACGTTCTATATTAATCTTTTATATAAAATTCTCGTGTCACAATGTTAGTCCACGAACTCCTCCGAAACGGCTTTACTGATTTTTACCAAATTTTATATGCATATTCAGTAAGTCTGAGAATCGGCTACTGGGTACTTTGAATAATAAGTGAATTTGTTTAATAAATAATAGTAAATTATTACAATCTGAGACTGACGGCGATCATTGTTTGTGCGACGAGATAGCGATCGACGTTGCCATGGCGACATACTTATTTAGTCATTTCAATAAAATAATATGGCAAATATATTATGGCAAAGCAATGTTTGCCAGGACAGCTAGTATTATTGTATTAATTGGTTTCCCACTTGATCTGTAAATAATATACCTACTGCAAGAGTGTCCACATGACCAAATTACGTCTAATCGTCTGTTAGGTACGATGGCGGGAAAATTAGTAACGCGTCTAGTGAAACAAGTGGTCAATTTCGCACTGTCGTTTATTGCCATCAAAAACATAGATGCGATGCAACGCGGGGTGCGCGGGCGCGCGGGGAATTGCACGCTTCCGGCGTAGACGTATTAGAACAGATTATAAATACAATTATTAATCTGTGATCACATAAATTAACATAATATATAACATCTCTCCCCTTTTAGTAACTTATATAATAATATGATATGAGTTGACATTGTGAAATATCTAACTAACTTTACGACTAAACCTAAGAACATGACAAATGACAATATTACGACTAATCTTGAGACCGTGACGGTGGTGTGGAAAACACGGGACTTATTTCACGTCGCCGGCCGCCGACATTATCGCTTAAAACCCGTTCAGACGACCTCGGACTCTCCAGTTCAGCCTCCTCTCCCCCCTCTGAGTCGGAGGCCATCCCTGTGTCGGGCGGCGCAGCGGAGTTAGTGTCAGGCGCCACATCCGGCACCAGGTCTAGATCCCAGCGATTGCCACTCGAAGTGAAATTGTCACTCAAGCGTCTCGGTCTCATATGATCCACATGTCTGGTGATCTCGGCCTCCCAGCACGGTACAAAAATTTTATATATAACGTTTCCTATTTTACTTGAAACTATGCCCTCTACCCAACATATTCTTTTAGCACTCGCATTTTTAATTACCCACACCGGGTCATTGTCTTTAAAAATCGGTCTCTCCACACCTTTATAGTTCTTACTCTGCAAGTACTGTTTGTGGTCCACCGTTGAGGCGAGCGCTGCGGACGATGGCGACGCAGGCGGTGTGACGGTGCGTAATAGGTCCAGCCGCGAGCGCAGAGCGCGCCCGAATACTAATTCCGCGGGTGACTTGTCCGTGGTACTGTTCTTAGAGTTTCTGTAGTCGAATAAAAATTTTGACATTTTTTCGCGAATATTCTTTTTGTTGCAACCCTCTAAAAATAACCCCTTTAACCCTTTTTTTATAATTTTCACGAAACTTTCAGCCTGCCCGTTACTGGCCGGGTGATATGCAGGAGATGAAACGTGTTTTATACCGTTAATTAAACAAAACTCATTAAATTCCTTAGAAACGAATGAAGTTCCATTGTCGGTCACTACTACGCTCGGAATTCCGAATCGCGACATGAACTCACATAAATTTGTGATAACCGCCCTAGTGTTGTACGTTAAGGATACATCATAAACCTCGACCCATTTGCTATACGCGTCCACGACGATTAAAAACATCATATTGTTGAACGGCCCTAAAAAATCTAGATGCAACCTATAGAACGGGTACGGCGGGAGCGGCCACGGGTGGAGCGGGGCGTGCGGCGGGGCGGGGCGCAGCTGCGCGCACACCCCGCACCCCGCCGCCAGTCGCTCCAGCGCCGCGTCTAGCCCTGGGAACCATACGCGTTTCCGCGCTTCCGCCTTCATCTTGACGACTCCGAAGTGGGAACTATGCATCTCGTCGCATATAACGTCTCTGAGAGACATAGGAATCACGACCTTATGACCGCGCATTAAGATTCCGTTTTCGAGCGAAAGTTGCGACCGGCAACTAAAATACGGTTTTAAATTCGCATCGTTAATTTTCCTAGGCCAGCCGATAGAAACATATTTTTTAACAATAGAAAGGCATTCGTCCTTGGAGGTCTCGCGGCGCACGTCATCCAGCGTGATCGGTAGATCACCGTCAATTACGAAGTTGACGTACGCCGCGCGCTCCTCGCACCCCGACAACTCGTCCGCGGCCGACCGCGCGCGCGCCGCGTCGGGTGGCGTCGGATCGATGCGATCTACGAACGCCCGCGACAAGTAGTCCGCGCTGTTTTGTTTACTTCCTATGTATTCGATAATATAATTATAAGCCGCTAGGAACATTGCATACCGCTGCAGACGGTTGGCCGAAATTTCGGGAATGCCTCTGTGAGGTCCAAAAATTGCTAGCAAAGGCTTATGATCCGTTCTTAAAATGAAAGGCTCCGATCGACCGTAGAGGTACTGGTGAAAACGCCTGACCCCGAAAACGATGGCGGTAGCTTCCTTTTGAATTTGTGCATAATTTTTTTCAGCAGGAGAAAGAGTTCTGGACGCATAAACTACCGGTCTTTCTATCATATCATGATCGACTTGCGACAGAATAGCCCCTAACCCAGTCGGTGACGCATCCACCGTCAGAATAATCTTAGCCTTAGGATTAAAATGTGCCAAGGTTTTATCCGACGCCAGGATATTTTTTATATTTGAAAATGTGTCCTCGTGTAGTTTAGACCACTCCCACTTAACATTTTTATGGAGTAGATTGTACAACGGAGATAATAAAGAGGATGCATCCGGTACAAAATTTCTGTAATAATTAGCTAATCCTAGAAACGATTGTAGCTGCGTCACATTTTCCGGTTTAGGCGCCTGTAAAATAGCTTTGACTTTTTCCGGTGATTTCCGAACTCCATTTTTATCTATTACGTGACCTAAATAAGATATTTCACTTTTAAAGAACTCGCACTTACTACGCTGAACCGTGAGCCCCGCGTCGTTCAATCTCTCTAACACAGTCACCAATCGACTTATGTGTTTTTCAGTGTCGGCCGCCGTCACTAAGATATCGTCCAATAGGAATATAATTCCGTCTATTCCGGCGAGAAGGCACTCCATCGCCCGTTGAAACATTGCCGGCGCGCTAGATAACCCAAACACGAGCCTAGTAAATTTGAAAAGCCCACGGTGGGTATTTATGCAAGTTAACATTTGTGAGTCCTTATTTAGAACGAGCTGGTTATAGGCGCTCGAAAGGTCAATTTTACTAAACCTAATGCCTCCGTGTAATTTTGAAAGTAAATCATTCACTGTAGGGAGGGGGTATTGATCTACTATTAATTGTTTATTAATAGTCACCGAGTAATCGGCACACAACCTAATATTGCCGTCTTTTTTTAGAACCGGCACTATAGGTGACGCATATTGCGAATATTCGACGGGTTTAATGATACCTAAACTTAATAACCGATCCAGTTCCTTATCTAATTTCTCTTTTATCGCGTACGGCACGGGTCTAGCTTTAAAGAAAATAGGCTTCGATTCAGGTTTTAACCGCAACTCGACCGTATATTTATTAAATAACCCTAATTGATTAGAAAACACTCGCGGAAATTTATTTAAAATTTTCTCCGTTACATTTTTATACTCTTGCGACTCCGTAAAAATGGCTCGGACATAATTTTCCGAGGCGGCGGGGGCCAGCTCTAAATTAAATTCGCGAATAAAATTTCGCCCTAGGAGCGGCGGTCCGCCATTTTGAACAACATACACCGCTAATTCCCGCGTTAACCCTTTGTATGTTATCGGTACAAAAATTGTGCCTAAACATTTAATACGTTCCCCTGTGTAGCTAAATAACTTTTTACCGGTCAACGTTAACTTAAATTCCTTGAATTTCGAACAATATATTTTTTCAGGTATTAAACTGACTGCCGAACCGCTATCTATTAGAAACTCTAAGAACACTCCACCAATTTTTACGCTTTCTGTCATTGGCCTGCCATTTACACAACGTATATTAAAGCACTTACCGTCATCTCCATCGTCCGCACCACTCACCACAAAGTTGACCTTTGACGCACTTCCTGAACACACTTTACGTAAATGCCCTTTTTCACCACACTTTTTGCACTTGTAGTTTTTATACCGACACTGATTTGATTTATGATTTGCGAGTCCACACACTCTGCACCTATCCTTCCTGTCGATATGGAAAACTCCTTCTGCTCCCGAAGCCGTGCCAATGCCGCTGCTCGCCCCCGGTGAAGCCACAGAAGACGCCTGGCGCGCGCTTTTGACGCTTTCCGCCAGATCTATAGCCTTCGCCAGGGTTAAATCCTCTTGGTTCTGCGTGAACAGTTTGTCCCTTTCGTGACCTGCGGTCATACCCATGATGAACCGGTCTAGTAGTGCTTCCTCCAAATTATTGAATGCGCAGTGCGCTGCTAGTCCTCGAAGCCTGGCCGCCCACTGTGCGTGGCCTTCCCCAGGGTGCTGCACTGCCGCGTAGAATATGGACTTCTCAGCAAAGCCGAACCTTTTTGGAGTGAAATGCCCGTCCAGTAGCTCGATGACTGCTGTAAAGGTGATCTCCTCCACCTTATTCGGCAAAGCCAAATCTCTGACCAATATGAACGTTTGTTCACTCATAGCGCTCAATAAAATCGCCCGCCGCTTGACCGCCATTTTGTCGGTCTCATCATCGAGGTTATTGGCTATAAACCACTGGTTTATCCGTGATTTGTAGCTACTCCATTCTTGAGAACGATGATCGAACGAAGATAAAACTCCGAAAACTGTCGACATGGTAAATAATTAAACTTTGCACTCGCGGGTTGCCTCGTCGCCACGTGTTAGGTACGATGGCGGGAAAATTAGTAACGCGTCTAGTGAAACAAGTGGTCAATTTCGCACTGTCGTTTATTGCCATCAAAAACATAGATGCGATGCAACGCGGGGTGCGCGGGCGCGCGGGGAATTGCACGCTTCCGGCGTAGACGTATTAGAACAGATTATAAATACAATTATTAATCTGTGATCACATAAATTAACATAATATATAACATCGTCTTAAATAAATTTTTATTTAAGACGATTAGACGTAATTTGGTCATTAACCGACTTCCAAAAAGGAGGAGGTTAAATGTTCGTCTGTACATATTTTTTTAATTTTTTGACGTTCTGATTACGATTAGTAATCGTCCAGATGACGGACCGTCATCTGTATATTAAAACTTCTTTGGTACTAGGCGTGCCTTAACATAAATATTATTTCTCCTTAATTAAAAACTTTAATTAATTCACTCGGCCTCTTCCCGGCTACTCCTCATATAAATATTTAACTTTTAATCACGCGTATCTTTAGTTTAACGGCGGCCATGAAAACGTACACTCAGTTAATTCTAACGCATTTTCAATTAACTTTACTCTTGTAACGTTACGTGTAACGACTGCGACACGACATTTAGTGCTTTTATATTCGCGAGACTAAACGTATTTGAAATAAAATGGTTAAATTTATAGGGTTTAATTACGTGTGTTTGTTACCCCAGTTACACTGGGTTTACACACCACAGTTTTTCCCGGACCGAATTCGCGCCTTGCAATATCCTTCCCCAACTAATAAAATATTTATTATTTAAAACCGTTGTCTTTATCTGTTATATGACATTTCCAATACACCCAGTAGCAATGGGAAATACATACTGACAGATTTTATCAACAAAATTGCGGATTTCCATTTTCCAACTGTCACTTTGGCTATTCTTCCGTAGAAAAAAAAAACCGTTTCTATGGTGACCATGCTAAGCCTGCAGATAAATATAAGTAAATCTGTTTTTTTCTTTTAAAATATTTCTATGAATTTTCGTATTACAAGCCACGAAGCTTGTGTTGACGTTAGTTTTGGATACAGGAAGGACAGAATATAAGATTCATATTATAGTAAAGACCTGGTTGCGGAAGTTCTTTGACAGGTGTTTAAACAGATAATTCGCATAATTAATTTGCTAAAGTCAAAAAATCCAGGCAAAAATGTAAAAAGGTAATTATATGGCGTGTATAGTCCGCGCGGAACTAGTTGGCCGCTCTGCCGGTATGTGAGTATATGGGCAGAGCGGCCAACTAGTTGCGCGCGGACTATAGCATTCAATGCATTGTATAATGTGCATGATGTGTTAGGGTCTTCGCAATTATAATTTATAAATAATCTGCAGGACAATAATCTAGCAAATTTTTTTCAGACCCAAATACACGATACGGGAGGAAAAGACATCATACAAGGTATCGATGTGGCTGACGATACGTCAGTTCGCGAAGAGCGACATCGGGACTTACAATTGTGTCAGCACCAACTCGCTGGGCAAGAGCGAGGGGACTCTTAGACTATATGGTAAGTCCTTAGCCAATTGTTAGGGAGACTAAAGAACACTCTAGAGTGTCGCTATTGACTTGAGGTCGTCGTGGGTTCGATTCCCGCGTTAGAAACATGTTATTACCAAGTTTGGTTAGGAAAATGCAGGCTGATCACCTGATTAGCTATGTCCACATTATGCGCTTTCGTCTTCAATTTTCGTCATCTTCTTTCATTCAACTTTCGTTTTGGCGCATTCAATAATGCAATGCGTCAAAGAACGCAACGCCAACGTTGTCATTAAAGAACAAAGCGAAAGTTTTGGATACGGTCAGAGGGCATGCGTCGTGCATGCCTCACTTTCGCTGTTGACTGCGCTATAACGCATGGCCTTGGGCCTTGACGAACAGAAAAAGGCACAGTGTGGACAAAGCTAATAGTTAAGGAGACTAAAGAGCCGTGCGTCTAAAAAAGAACTAAATGTTTTTGTTTGGAAATTATTACTTAGATTAGATAAGAGTGAAATAACTATCGCAAGCGACCAGAGCGATATTATTCTCGGCCTTCTCGCCCTTACCTAGCGTGTACGTGCGCCATTTCAACCAACGCATCTACACAGAAAACATACTCACAAGTCAAAACTTACCGAAGTTGCTAAAATATACTTTATACTGTGCCAATTCTAACACACTCAGTATTCATTTACCATACCATTACGTCATTATCACACTAAGTAATAGCCCGAGTATATCAATTTTAACGCAATTTATACTCGAGATACGTGGCGAATGTACAAGAAAATGTTCTCAATTGGCACGCGATCTTAATTCAACTCGTTATTGCCATTTTTTGTCTGGCACTCCGCCAGAAATAGTCGATAGCGAGGAAAAAATCAACTCCAAAGTATTATTTCCTATTTTCGTCGTAATGGTTGGAGGAAATTTATAATGGAATCCTAAGTGCGCCAGATTTGTATTGAGTAGTGGGTCATTGAGGAATCTCTGTATAGACGGAAAATGATTCAATATTTATAATTTTCCGGTTTAGTTTCATCGTTATTTATGTTCCCAATACGGGTATTTGTGACGTGAGGAGAAAAATGCTACCGAAGCGTTAGAGCTTTAACGTCTTATGCTAAGTACTAACATACGGTTTTGCTCGATAGTTTTACTCCAAATCGAGCAATAAACACCGTGTGGACCGCCAAAACTGACAACTCTCAAATTTAAATATATAAGGAAATGACATATTATTTGACAAATTTAATTCCATCGAGCCGGCTCCAAGCGAGCCTTCGAGCTGTCAGTTTAGCGGTCCACACGGTGGTTATTGCTCGATTCGGAGTAAAACTATCGAGCAAAACCGTATGTCAGTACTTAGCATTAGAACTCGTGCTTATCACAGAGGCTTAGAACAATCGTTCAGAGCCTGCCATCCACAACACCTGTTTTAGAGACTCAAACAATCGGAGAAAAATGCCACGTCCTGCTCTAGTCATTTTACGTTTTTTAGAGCAGGACGCAACATTCTCGTCCGATTGTTTGAGTCTCAAAACCGTTTCGTAGTACGGGACCTGAGTCCTGACTCCTGATAATTAGTATTGATAAAAAATCTTGCAAATATCATTATTTTAAATACTTGAGAATCTAAAATACTTAAAAAAATAGTAATAAACTTTAATGCAGTTTAAACAAATATTAACTCAAAAATTTTGTCCACAGAAATTAAGCTCAATTCATACACTGAGGATTTTGGTAATCAGATCAGCGTCGCTGGAGGTAAGTAATTGTCCTTTGACTGCTGACCTCTGACTCTCTGACTGAGGTCGCTATCACTATAAACTAACGACTCGTTAAGTTTATAGTGATAGAGCTATGTGAATAATCAAGTCGCCACAATATTTAATTAGTCTGGACAGTATGATAAGTTTATTTTTTATTTTTCTTTTTTATGACCCGAGAGCCAACAGCAGGCTATTTGCAGCTCAAGTTGCTGGTCGTTCTTAACTATAGGAGTCATGGGTATTATAAAAATATGACGAAGACCTAGCTGCCACTGTCTCTTGCTCTATAAAGTGCAGGGTACTTTGTCAAACTGCTTTCATTTATTATTTTGATAGCAAAGTTAGAACTCAATTTTGAAGGAGTCGAAAAGACTCGAAACTGTGACCTCCACAACAAAGCGTCGACGTGCTAACCGATTGAGCCACAGAGGTCGTCATAATCAACGATGTCAATACTTGGATATTATGGCATACGCCATCAAAACTGTAGCAATGTTTTGCATGCAAAATGTGTATCGAGAAAATATTGTCGTCCTTTTTGTCTTACAGTAATACCATATACTTACTACTTTCTCTTATTTTACGCTTTCAATGCATATTTTACGTAATCAATGCATTAAACACGTCCGACTGTCACCCCGTCCTATGGCACACTGCTCTCAGATGAGTGAGCTCACTCATTTCGAGGGTGACACATTTTCGCGCTGACGATTGTATGGAATGCCTTTTCTAAAAGTTGTGATTCTATGGTCATAATATTAAGTTGTCACTTTTGAGACAACCTTGTGCCGTAGAAATAAAACACCAATTTTGTTACAGGTCTAACTGAGGCAGCTAAGGGCAAGTCTACCTGTCAGAACAGGACACTGCTGGTTCTACTGCTCTGTATAGCTTTAAGGTTTCTCATGTAAAGTACATAGTACTACAGTTACATAAGCTGACACGACTTACGATTTATCGTAACGATTAGGGGTGTAAGCCGAACTGTTTAAAGGCGGTATTATGTATCAAAACAAATCGTTATAATGTTTAAGAGGCTAATGAATAACGATTTTAAACTAATAAGAAATGAACAGATGTATTCCGGGGTATTGGCATTGATTTTCGCTGCGCGATAGAAAGATAGGTAAATGATATTACTTTCTCTACTGTCCCGCGCTGCGCCGGCGATGTACTCTCAATCCGTATTGAATTTTCGTTCACGTGACGAATCTTGACGTGATTTTTACCATGTTTCAGTCATCCCAATAAAGAAACTATGCCGCTAAAGATGTTTCACTCCAAAACTGACGAAAAAAACATTCAATCGTTACGATAAATCGTAAGTCGTGAAGCTTTAGATTTTTAATGTAAATATTTCGGCCTACACGGATGTTTCTACGAGGATGTTATTGTTTTGTTTAATTGTAATGTAATGGCCTAGCCACGTACCGGCAGTTTGGTACCGTAGAAAATCTTGTAGAATAATCCGTAAGGCCTTTATGTGCCAGTTTCATGTAAAAGTTTATAAAGGTTTTATCAAACAGAAATAATGTAAGGCCGTGTTTCCACCTGCAAGCAAACTCGCTGAAGTCTTGCGAGAGTTTCTTGCAATATTTCCTACGTTTCATACTAATTCCTGCAATTTATTGATGCAATAAATGTTGTGCGAGAAGCTCACGGATAATACGAAATTAGACCGTATATCTGCGAGTGAGCGAGCAGCGAGATCTGTCGCGAGTCCTCGCAGACAATAATAGACATGCTGTCGCAACTACTCGCAGGAAGCGCTTGACAAATTGTCGCAACAGCACTTGCTTTACACTAGCAAGCTGCTGTCAGACACTTCTCGCGATTGTTGTCTTGCAGGTAGAAACAAGGTTGAAATTCCTGAAATTGTGATGTTTTGAGTTCAGGACTTTTTTGAAGGTCTTTATTATTTGATAATTATGTTTGCCCATCCTACAGCAAGCCATAAACAAATAAACTGGTAAAAGTATTATTAGAAAAATTTTAAGCAATATATACTCAGGGTATTATTTTTCTGTAATAATATTTCTATTAATTATTATGAAATACCGTCGGTGGCCAAATTATGATACTCACTTGAAAAACAATACATTTTTGTGCCTCATAAGGAAAAAATTGTATCTCTAAAAAAGTTTTAAAAAATTTAGCCTTATGGTAAGGTGCCGAGTCCTGCATACATATGCAGATCCCGTCTGGTTGCTATTCAGCCATCTGGGGATGGAGATGACTTTGTAAAACTAGCAGATATTGGTCTTAACGCATGGTTCCTTCAACCACGTGTAGTCGACCATTCCCGTTTGAGCTAATCACGCTCCATGCGTAACCGACGAAGGAGGTTTCACTCGTTCAATAACACAGCGTTTATAAAAAATTTCATGTCACCTTCGGTGAACAAACTAGGGATTGTCCTGGAGGATCTGAATCTGAATTGGGTCATATTAAGGTCACGCCTTTATCTTCATAATAAAAAAAAATGAAATTAAAATAACTTGTTTTCCTCCTTTTAGTATTTCTCAGACCAGTGTTTTTACATTGTAGTAAACGCCAATCGCTTAGCATGCATACATCTGGGGTAAGCTTAGGTTATTTGAAGGACGGAAACAACTGAAATTCAGTTTCTTCAGTTTCGACTTAGCATTCTGTTAGATAAAGCTACGCCAGCATCATCGAACAAAACTTTTATGACTATGTTTTCTTCTGTTCTCAACAATAAAACGCCTTGTTTCCTCTTCTGTTCAAGTAGTCGAAAGACGTTTTCTACCACATTTATCAACTCGCTATGGGGACAAAGATTTTTTTAGGTTCATCACTTTTTTATATTTCAAAGTGTAGACTGAGAAACGCCTACTAATCTCGCAATTTCTCTCCGGGTATAATTGATAATATGACTCGAAGGTGTCTAAATTTTAGATTTATTTCTAGCTGAAATGTCTGAATTCTTTCCCATGGCTACATCTTTCATTATTTTAACTTAAAATTACATTATCACAAAAAATAACCAAGAAACACTAGAATCATGTGTTAATACCTACGAATAAGGTTAATACCTATTATTTATACATTATAATAAAACAGATAAGACTTAAGTGTTGCTTTTTATAACACGTTTCACGCAAAAAAATATTTTTAGCGCCTGTGTCTAACTCCCTATTGCGCGCACTTAAGGGAGTTCCGTCCGGAGATTCCGTAATTGACCGTATTTAAAACCTTATAAACTCATAATCTGAAAACTACAAAGTTATAATAAAAATACAGCAATAATCTTCAGTATATCAACATTCCTTTTGTCGTTTTAAATTTTCTATTTTTGTTTCTTAAACTCATGATATCAGCTTCCAAAGTAATACCAATTTGTTAAAATTCAAGCATACATTCAGCATCTCCTTAGGATTTACAAATTACTTTTATTTGAAACTCTCGCCAATAGATCGACAATATCATAAACTACATATTCGCCGTTTAAAATTTTTTTAGGACAATTTCGAACTATTATAAGTATAAATAATAGGGTTTTGGCGCGACCTCGGCAACGCGGCAAATGTGCCATACATGTGCCAAGGTCGTTTGCTCGGGGGACGGCCTTAACACAAGAAAATATGGCATAAGTGACTGTCGTACTAAATGGTGTTATTATTACAAGATTATTATTGAATAATAAATGTTACTGACTCACAAAATGTAGAAGACAGCCTAAAGTAACAAAAAATAAAAGAAAAAACTAAAACTAACAACACAAAATGGCTAAAAAATCAACCAATACGAATCTATGTAAAAATCTCACACTGAGTATATTAATTTGGCCACCCACTGTACGATTGTGATTTTTGTTCTCTGAGTTACCTACTTCGAGTATTTTTTTTTTCATATTATAATCACTTAAATTTGAATAGAACAACAATTAATTATAATAAGAAGCAACATTTGAAAATAATCGTAAATCTAACATCGATCTCATCTAAATCTTTAATTTAATGATCTAATTTTTAACCCAGGATTATTTTCTTATTCAATAAGTCTAAAAAACAAGATCAAAATTCGGGAAGTTCTAAAAATGCAGGGAAGATTAAGGTGGCAGCATTATACGTCTAAATAATAATGTGAAACCTTACTAATAAATTGAGTAAGACGTCCCCTCAAATTAAGCGTTGGTAAAAACCCATTAGCTGTTAATAATGTTACAAAAATTGAGTTATAAAACAAAATTTACATGAAAATGGGACCGCTTTATACCATTACGCTGTAAATATAATTATAAGATGTAAACAATACTTATAATATAAACAATAATTGTAAAATACAACGATAATATTGCCAGTGTACTCGACTCGCTTAGGACAGCCAAATTGGAGTTTACTTTATGTAATATCGCTCGATTATAAGACTGTTTACAATAAATAATCCGAAAAAGTTTATGTTTCATTTCCATCTTTTATTTAGAAGTTTTTCAGTTTTAGATAGCTCATTTATCGAGGAAGGCTATATGATTTATACTATCACGCTAAGATGAGCGAAGAAACAGAGGAAAATGTGGAAAAAACGGGAGAAGCTATTTGAAAGAGTCCTTTTAAAAATTACTCTAGTAGTTCGTGAGATAAGTCTATCTCACGAACTACTAGAGTAATTTTTATGTTATTTGGTACAGATATAGACTAGGTACTTGGAAGGAACTACGATTTGCGAAAAAATGTACGGTTTCCGTGAAATATTATGTTTGAAATATTGATTGCTGGTATTTTTATCACGGATTACATAAGGTAAACTAAAATATTAAAATGCAAAATAATTTCACAGAAGTTTCTATAGTATTATAGTCAGGTTACTTATAGAGGATTCCTAACTCTATTTTTTTTAAACCCTAAACCAGTATGGTAACAATTAGTATAATAAGAAAACACTGCAAGATAATGCTTCCTTTTTAGGAAAAACTTTTTCAAATAATTCAGCAAGCAAGCTAATTCATAGTAATTATTATCCAGTCTCTCGTGTGACATTTCCAACTTAAATAATGGTCGCTCTTTATAGGCAAAACAAAATTGCGACTATAATTATTAAAGATCTAAGCTATCCTATTTCTCAAGTTGGAAAAAAGCACACATTTAAAAAAAGAAACATTAAAATCGGTTAAGTAGTTTAGGAATCCATCGCGGACAAACATCGTGACAGGAGATTTATATTATATCCTAGGTACCTAAAAGTTCAGATATATTTTCTAGTAAGTATTTAAGCTACTATCTCAAAACTTTGCAGTTTTACAATATACCTATATTAGTAAGGCTACGGGATACAATTTTGTGTAGGTACTCAAAACAAAAACAAAAGTACATGAAAATACTGAAATTCCATAATATGGAAAAATGTGCCAGAACTTTCACGCTCTACAAGCTTTATTTTTAGTTTATATTATTTTCTTTTTAAGATACGACGTAATTTTTTTTTAGAAGGCAGGTCACTGTAGCCAAGGCGTCACTGCGACACATGACTACCATGAGGGTCTATTGTGACTCCTTTGCACTAGAGTATCATCCCCAACCCAATACTGCTCATAAATTGAACGATATGGACGATATTGGTGCCACGAATTCCTTCTGTGGGTGAGTATTCGTGGCGACCAAGGTGCCTGTTCCTGTAGCCGTAGCACGGCGACCAGCGGAAATGCGAAAGTATAGACAAACCGTGGAGATAAACTTGTGGCGATGCACTAAAAATGCTAAAGTTAAGCTACTATTTTATATTGTGGTGCGGCGTCTTATCTAAGGAATGCGCGTACGCAGTCTTCGGGAATCGGGCGATGCCTCGCCAGTCTGCAAACGAACCTCGGTACTGAAGGCCGCGCGCGCGCATGTTATTTTAATATTCGTAATTATTACGTTACATTTTCTAAATTACTGTATATCGTGTTGTGAAGAGACAATATAGTTTATATTGATATAGGTGTATTATTTAACTCCTCCGCACCTATATAATTGGTGACCCGGTCGGACATTCGCACGTGTTTGTCGCTTGCGCGCGTGGACAATGCAATCTGTTGCAAGCTTTTATTGAACTTTACGGTGAATAGCTGTGGAATAAACTATAATTCTCGTGATGTCTGCTTCGGACAGTGAACAACAGCAAGATTTTAGGGACGCTTCGGATGCAGCGCCCGAGGAAGTATGCACAGTGTCCGTAAAGGTTCCGCCATTTTGGCCCAACGAACCGGCATTATGGTTCGTTCAGCTGGAAGGACAATTCGCCCTGGCAAATATTACTGCCGATTCCACAAAATTCTACCACGTAATTTCCAATTTGGAATATAAATACGTATGTGAAATTAAGGATATTTTAACGAAGCCGCCAGCGAAGAACAAATACGAGAAAATTAAATCAGAACTGATATCTCGTTTGTCAGCCTCCCAGGAACAAAAAGTACGTCAACTCTTAACCCTGGAGGAACTTGGTGATCGAAAACCTTCCCAGTTCCTGAGACATCTAAGGAACTTAGCTGGTTCGGAGGTTACCGAGGAATTCATACGTTCGTTGTGGATCAATCGCTTGCCTAGCCACATTCAGGCTATTATAGCTGCACAAGCGGATTTACCACTGGATAATCTCGCTCAGATAGTGGATAAAATCCACGAGATCACTGTGCCACCAGCCCCGCATGTCGCTGCTGTCTCCAGTCAAGCCGCTGCCGGGACTTCGTCATCTTCTACTGCAGCTATCGACCAGCTGACTCGCCGTATCGATGACCTGACACGCAAGGTGGCCGCGTTATCCATGGGTACGCGCTCGCGTTCCATGCATCGTTCCAGTTCTCCACACTGGCGTCGTCGGTCTCACAGCCGTTCCAGTCCTGGCCCGAGACCCTGCTGGTACCATCGCCGTTTCGGGAGCAAATCGACGAAGTGCCGATCTCCGTGTTCCTATCGTCCGGGAAACGAGCCGGGCAGTCAGTGAAGGCGGCAACATTCGACTGCAATGGAGTAGTTTCTGGTGGCCGCGTATACGTGAGTGATAAAAAAACTAAAGTGCAGTATTTAGTGGACACCGGTTCCGATCTTTGTGCGTATCCACGTAAGTACATTAGTTGTGATAAACGCTGTGTTAAAACGGAATATAAGCTTTTCGCTGCCAATGGCTCCGTCATCAACACATATGGCTGGTTAACGCTATCACTGGACTTTGGACTAAGGCGTGATTTTACGTGGCGCTTCATAATAGCTGACGTCACGAGACCAATCATAGGCATAGATTTTTTGTCGCATTATAATTTACTTGTTGATGTTAGACATAATCGCTTAGTTGATAATATTACTTCGCTCACTGCTTTTGCTACGCCCGCACCTGCAACTCCTCATCATATAAAATCTGTAACTAGTAGTACTTCAAAATACCATTGTTTACTTTCTAAGTTTCCAGACATCACGCGCCCTGCTGGAGATCTTTCGACGCGTAATATAAGACATAATACAGTACACTACATTCATACAACTAGCGGACCACCCGTGTTTACGCGCCCTCGCCGTTTAGCCCCCGATCGACTTCGTATAGCTAAGCGAGAATTCGAGGATATGATTAAAGCTGGTATCGCGAGGCGGTCCGATAGCTCATGGTCTTCTGCGCTCCATTTGGTAGCTAAAAAGAATAACGAATGGCGCTTATGCGGTGATTACCGTGCACTCAATGCACGTACAATTCCCGATAGGTATCCTGTTCGTCATATTGGTGATTTTTCGCATCATTTACACGGTTGTAAAGTGTTCAGCACTATCGACTGTTTACGCGCTTACAACCAGATTCCCGTCAATCCACCTGACGTAGCCAAGACTGCGATAACCACACCGTTTGGAATGTTTGAGTTTCCGTACATGAGTTTTGGACTTCGTAACGCGGCTCAAACATTCCAACGGTTTATGGATGAGATAATGAGAGGGCTAGATTTTTGTTTCCCATATATAGATGACATTTTAGTAGCATCTCGTAACGAAGACGAGCATTTACAACACCTACAACTTGTTTTTCAGCGTCTTCAAGATCATAGTGTTGTAGTTAACACGTCTAAAAGTATTTTAGGTCAACCGCAAGTTGAATTTTTAGGTTACTCTGTTTCCTCTCTAGGTATTCAACCATTGCCACAGAAGGTTGAAGCCATACAAAAATTTACCCGTCCTCGTACCATAAAAGAATTGAGGAGATTTCTTGGTATGACCAATTTTTACAGGCGTTTTGTGCCGAACGCAGCCAGGATTCAGTTACCCCTTTACAGTTTGTTGTCTGGTCCAAATGTTAAATCTAGCACAGTTATTTCGTGGACACCAGAGCTAGATAGTGCATTTTTAAATTGTAAGGCGTGCTTGGCTAAAGCCACTCTGTTAGCTCATCCAGATCCTAACGCTCATCTCACCTTGTGTACTGACGCATCTGATAATGCGATCGGTGCTGTTTTACAACAAGAAGTTGATTCGAGTTATCAACCGCTAGCTTTCTTTTCTAAAAAGCTTAATAAGGCTCAAAAGAAATATAGTCCTTTTGATAGGGAGCTCCTTGCCATATATGAGGCGGTTAAATATTTTCGGCACATGGTGGAAGGTAAAAATTTTACGATCCTCACTGATCATCGACCTATTGTTTCTGCTTTTAAAAAAGCATCTGATAGATGCTCTCCACGTCAGTATCGCTATTTCGACTTCGTGTCTCAATTTAGTACTGACGTTAGGCATATAGCAGGAGACGAAAATGTCGTAGCTGATACACTCTCACGTATTGATGCTATTACCGACAGTAACATAAATTTAGAGGACTTAGCTTCTTCTCAAGACGTAGACAGTGAGCTTCAGCAACTTATTCACAGTAGTTCTTCTCTTGTCTTAAAGAAGTTGAATTTATCTGGCTCGCAAAAATCACTTTATTGTGACGTGTCCGGTCCTTCTCCACGACTCTATTTGACCCCAAAGTTCCGTAGACTTGCATTTGACTGCATTCACGGGCTCAGTCACCCTGGAGTCAAGGCCACTGTCAGATTAATGACTGAACGTTACGTCTGGCCTCACATTAAAAGGGATTGCAGTAACTGGACTCGTACTTGTCTTCCTTGCCAACGATCGAAAGTCGCTCGCCATACGCATTCCGCAGTACACTCCTTTACTCCTCCCTCAAATAGATTTAGCCACGTCCATATTGACTTGATCGGACCTCTTCCGACTTCTCAAGATTTTAGGTACTGTCTAACCTGTGTAGATAGATACACTAGATGGCCAGAGGTAATACCGCTTCGGGACATCAAAGCTGACACAGTAGCACTCGCATTTGTCACTGGTTGGGTATCACGCTTTGGTTGTCCCGAAAAGGTTACGTCGGACAGAGGTAAGCAATTTGAGGCTAATCTATTTAGGGAGTTGTCTAAACTTATAGGGAGCTGTCACTCGCAGACGACGGCGTATCATCCGGCCGCTAATGGAATGGTCGAGCGCTTTCACAGGCAATTAAAAGCTGCTATTATGTGCCATGCTAAGGAGGACTGGCACGAAGTCCTTCCCTTGGTTCTCTTGGGAATTCGTTCAGCGTGGAAAGAAGACATTAATTCTTCTTCGGCCGAACTCGTTTACGGTGAAACGTTGCGTCTTCCAGGATTATATTTTAATAGACAGCCAACTGAAGTAGTAGATCACACTGATTTTCTTTCTCGCCTTAGATATAATTTAAATTCCCTAAAACCTACTCCTGTGCTACATCACGGTACATCTCCTATTTTTGTTAGCAAGGATCTTAAGTTGTCTTCTGAGGTATTTCTTCGCCAAGACGCGGTTCGAAAACCTCTTCAAGCACCATATTCTGGGCCGTATAAAGTTCTCGAGAGACACGAGAAATTTTACAAAATTGACGTCAAAGGTAAGCCAGTTACAGTGTCAATTGACAGATTAAAACCCGCGTACGTTCTGAGTGATGAGGTCCCTCAAAGCGCTTTAGACACTACTGGGCAACGCTTACCGCGTACAACACGGTCTGGTCGTCGAGTCATTTTCCCCGATTTCTTTCGACCTTAAAGGTCTCCGGGGGGGCTGATGTGGCGATGTACTAAAAATGCTAAAGTTAAGCTACTATTTTATATTGTGGTGCGGCGTCTTATCTAAGGAATGCGCGTACGCAGTCTTCGGGAATCGGGCGATGCCTCGCCAGTCTGCAAACGAACCTCGGTACTGAAGGCCGCGCGCGCGCATGTTATTTTAATATTCGTAATTATTACGTTACATTTTCGAAATTACTGTATATCGTGTTGTGAAGAGACAATATAGTTTATATTGATATAGGTGTATTATTTAACTCCTCCGCACCTATAAACTGAAGGTGCCGTTCCGATCTTTTTTCATTCCGAATAATTCAATTAAAATCCCACTTTATGACAGACTATAGTCACAAACTGTGGAGATAAACTTAAGGTATCGTTCCGATCTTTTTTCGTTCCGAAAAACTTAATAATATAATTAAAATGCCACTTTATGACAGACTATATATATATACTATAGTATATATATATATATATATATATATATATATATATATATATATATATATATATATATATTTATATATATATATATACTATAGTCTGTCATAAAGTGGCATTTTAATTAAATTTTTGTCGGTCGCGATTAGCCACGGTAAAGATCGGAATGGCACCTTAAGTACATCTCCACGGTTTGTCTATACTTTCGCATTTCCGCTGGTCGCCGTGCTACGGCTACAGCTCTGTAGTAGAGCAGGACAGTCGAGGAGAAGGTGAATAAGTGTTTCATTCTCCTCCTCACAGAATCTGCAAGTCGTTATGCTACAAATACCCATTCTGTTTAGGTGTTTGTTCAGCTTGCAGTGCCCAGTTAGGCTTCTGGTAAATTCTTAGTTGGTTCCTACCCAAGGTGAGCGCTTATTCTGATAGTTTCTTGTTAACACGTCATACTTTAATTCACAATAATCATCTTGTACAGCAGATCAGCAATTACTCCATAATATACTAGGCCATAATAACAGATGTATATCCGAACAGCAGTGAATCACGGGCATTATGGTCCCGGGGGAGGATGATATATAGACTGCAATGCATCTATTGTAACATATAAAATGCCGACTCTAAATGTAACGTTATTTTATAAAAGTAAAGATCCATTCTAATATTATATATGTGAAAGTGTGTATGTCTGTCCGTTACCTCTTCACGCCTAAACCGCTGAACCGATTTCGCTGAATTTGGTTTGGTATATTTTGAGTGGCTACCGCAAGGTTGGCGTAACAGGGGCAGACCCAAGAAAAGGTGGCGCGACGAACTAGACGCTTCCGATAAGGAATGGCCAGACTCAGCAAAGAATAGAGACGTGTGAAAAGAAAGAGGGGAGGCCTTTGCCTAGCAGTGGGACACAAACGGCTAATAATAAATAATATTTTGAGTCCCAGAAAAGCACATAGGATACTTTTATCCCGGAAAAATGTACAGATCCCGAGAAATAAACGAATTTTGGCGAAACGAAGTAGCAAGCGTCATCTTGTATAGTTTAAGGGCGTTCCGTCCGGAGATTCCGTAATTGACCGTATTTAAAACCTTATAAACTCATAATCTGAAAGCTACAAAGTTATAATAAAAATACAGCAATAATCTTCAGTATATCAACATTCTTTTTGTCGTTTTAAATTTTCTATTTTTGTTTCTTATACTCATGATATCAGCTTCCAAAGTAATACCAATTTGTTAAAATTCAAGCATACATTCAGCATCTCCTTAGGATTTACAAATTACTTTTATTTGAAACTCACGCCAATACATCGACAATATCATAAACTACATATTCGCCGTTTTAAATTTTTTTAGGACAATTTTGAACTAAGATAAGTAAAAATAATAGGGTTTTGGCGCGATCTCGGCAACGCGGCAAATGTATGGCCAAGGTCGTTTGCTCGGGAGACGACCTTAAGATAAAAGTGATAACTCAAATACTTTGTACATTTTAAAATAAACAATTTTAAATAGCATTATAAACTTTTAATAATTTTGTTGCCCCTTGTAATCTCATGAGTCTTAACTTAGTGTGATTTTAAGTTTACCTATTATTTTCATTATCTTTGCTAAGTTTTAAAATTCACTTTGAAACATTGCTATCACATTTTTTATTTTTCGTGCAAATTTCTTGGGTTTTAAATAGTAAATGAGTAAATACACCTGTAGACTAAAGAAATAACCTTCCATACTTATTGCACTTCAATTTTATAGGAATTCTTTTCATCCTCATAAGGATTCTAATAATGCCTCTTTAGTATTAGACTTTAAGATGGTCTCGCAGTGGAAAGGAACTCTCTAATATTGTCAGGTAGTAAAAACGAGATAACTCAACATGCCTAAAGAAGTTCCACTTTAAAAATATATTATTTATTCAAGTAATAATTATTTTAAGTTACTCTTACTATTAAGTAAAAGTAACTTAAAATAATAATATATTATATTTTTAAAGAATGAATAAATAATATATTTTTAAATTGGAACTTCTTTAGGCATGTTGAGTTATCTCGTCTTTTACTTTATTGACAATATTAGAGACTTTTATGTTTTAAATTGAATAATTATTGTACTTGATGACGCCTGCAACTGTTGCGCCACTATTAAGGCCGTCCCCCGAGCAAATGACCTTGGCCATACATTTGCCGCGTTGCCTAGATCGCACCAAAACCCTATTTTTTTTACTTATCTTAGTTCAAAATAGTCCAAAAAAAAAATTCAAACGAGGAATATGCAGTTTATGATAATTATTGTCGATCTATTGGCGTGTGTTTCAAATAAAAGTAATATGTAAATCCTAAGGAGATGTTGAATGTATGCTTGATTTTTAATAAATTGGTTTTACTTTGGAAGCTGATATCATGAGTGTAATAAACGAAAATAGAAAATTTAAAACGGAGAAAGGAATGTTGATATACTGAAAATTATAGCTGTATTTTTATTATAACTTTGTAGCTTTCAAATTATGAGTTTATGAGGCTTGAAATACGGTAAATTACGGAATCTCCGTAAGGGACGCCCTATTTTTCTGTAATGAAAGATATCCTATGCACTTTACTTTTACCGGGATTAAAAGTACCCCATAGCTAGCAAAATCGGTTCACCTATTTGGGTGTGAAGAGGGAATAGACACACAGATATACTTTCGCATTTACAATATTAGTACTTACATATTATAATCAATCGAGTAAATCCACACTGATATTTGTGAAAGTGTGTTTGTCTGTCTGTCTTTATGTCCAAACTGCACCGATTTTGATGAAAGGTATAGAAATACTTTGAGTCCAGGGATAAAGTTCCGGGTTAAAAAGGGCATAGGATACTTTTTGATTTCGGAAAAATGTACGATAGTGCGCTATAAACGACGAAACGGAGTTGCGGGCGAATACTTGATATTATTAGTATAGATTATCAATATCGATTAAATACTTCATAAAATACATTTTAATTCCAACGACAAATGGGAACATCGCAGACAAACAATTATCATATAAGATTGATGGCATCTACCTCCAGCTCCCGGCCTACACGAACAAATGGACGAAGAAATTGAGCGATGAACCGCCACCCTGATTTATGGAGCAGGTTTGGGAACTCATCTCTGTTATTGTCTATGATATCTGTCATCATCATCAGTTTTTATGAGAGCTCGTTTATCTTGTGAGTACGAACTTGATAACTCTACCGGACTCGATGCGCGTTCCTTCAAAAGTAGGAAAAGTTTTAAATGTAATAGTCGCACCTAAAAAGATAGGTATACTAGTTAATTTCACGAAGATTTTAAATAAATTCAATATACGCCTATTTTCTATCCAACTTTTCATAAAATTATAGAAAGTGATAATTAACTGTCTCAGATTCCGGACGTTACAATTTACATCACAGTACTATTACTTATATTACATTGAAGAAAACTTGATTGCCTAGAAAGTGGGAAGATTTTCAATCAAACTAATAAGAAAATTAAGGTACCTATCAATTTTACTGTATTTATATACATTTACTAGCTGTCTCGGCAAGCGTTGCTTTGCCATAATATAAAGTATTTCGATTTTCGCCTGTACTATTTTATTGAAGTGACTAAATAAGTATGTCATCATGCAACGTCCATCGCTATTCCGTAGCATGTAAACAATGGTCGCCGTCAGCCTTGAGTTGTAATAATCTACTATTATTTATTCACAATAGCACAGTTTATCAATATAAAAAGTACCCAGTAGCCGATTCTCAGACCCGCTGAATACACATATAAAATTTGGTTAAAATCAGTAAAGCCGTTTCGGTGGGGGTACGCTATCTAAAATTGTGACTCGAGAATTTTATATATTAGATTATAAAATACGAATATTTCACAATTCTACATACCACACGTACGTAGGCTACTTCGTAACATTACATAAAACCTACAACATCAGAGGCAAATTATAAAAAAAATATTTAAAATAGCTTACCGCTCTGCATTTTATAAAAAAGTCGTTTACGAGAAAATTTGCGTTGAAAATTCCATAGCTTCCGTACTTCTATCTTAATTAATAAATTTAAAAAATATTGAAAATAAAATTTCACGCTGAAAGCGAGGTCATGGCTTATGTTGACAGCGTCGTACTATATTTAGCTAGTTTTTTAATTATTAGATTCATGGCTCTTTATTTTACAAATTACTTAATGAAAAAAGGCTAATAAAATTCAAAATAAATGAAACCTTCACTCAAGATTTTACTTCAGGCGACGTATTCTCAGCATGGCCATACAAAGAACTTTTTTCAACGGAAAAAAAATACATTGTGCGTCTACGCAAGAATAGGAAAAAAACTGATAGATTGCAGGGGTAAACCATAAATAACTAACAACCTATAAAGTATTAAGAAACCAAAAATATGGTCATACTACTTGCCCGTAGATAATGGACGTGACAATATAAAGTAGGGCAACCATTAATGACATCAGTGTAGCAACTGGTCAAATGTCAGGATACATGCATTGTCAGGTAGCAAAAACTATTTTAATAAGCGCCACAGAAATAAATATAATTAGAATAATCATTATTATATTATGTTAGGTTGATATTATCTCTAAACACAGAGATCGTAAAAGTCAGTTTAACTGATGATGATGATCCCCAAAAAACTCCAGTTCCATGCAATTCCATATTCAGCTAATGCCATTCCGCACGGAACTCAATTCTCGCCAAAAACTGACTCGTGCACGCCGATGTTTTTGTTATAATTTGCCTAATGACCTGCATATAAACGCCAACTTAACAGTCGTGGAATTATTACCAATTTAAATTTCATTAATTTCATTTACGTAATGCTTTAACAGTCTCTAGTTTAAAGGCCAACCACATCACGTCGCAACAAGAAAATATCGTCAAGCAGTGGTTACTTGTAAATGGTGTAGCTGCAGCCTTTTGTGGTTGCGTTGTGGTACCAACAAAATGTCGACGTGGTTGCGTTGTCGCCAGTAGTTGCGATGTGGTTACGTACGAAAGTCAATGAAACGTAGGGGGGAAGAGCGCGGGCGGCGGTGTGCGCGCACTGCCGTTGCATCGACGCAACGTTGTAGTTGTCGACATCGACTGCAAAATGTGGTAGGTGTGAATAGTCCACAATACGAAATATACGCCCGACCACATGGTGTGGTTGTGGTATGTATGGGTTGGCCCTAAGGGCCACATAAAATGGACTACGGTCAAATATAACAAAACATAATTTTCAAAGTAGCGGAAGAGTTTTTGAAAGAAATGTGTATAAGTAACTATAACAGTAAATAATTAAACACTTTCAGTTATAAAAACGTTCGTGATCAGTGTTGATGATGTAGAAGAGGACAAAAAATCTTGAAATTCTAACGATCCGGTCTAAACCTCTGAAAGTAGCCTATTGCAAAAAACTATCAAGAACCTGAATACCTACTAAAAAGAGACAGCAAAAAACCAAATCACATAAGAGATTAAAATCTCGCAACATAATAATATTTTCTACATAATTCTAATTCACACACAAAATGAGCTAAACCTAATTTTAAAATCTAATTTCACCGCAGCGTTAAACAGTTCTAATTTAAAACCTACACAATTATGCCGCAAACTTGTACGTACATCTTGATAGGGCTGTGCTAAAATTATTTCCGTGTTTAAAAGAGCAGGCGACGAGTGGGGACTGTGTTAGTCAGGGTACGGCCCTATTTCCTCTTAGAGTAAACTAAAGAGGAGTTATTATTTAAGTCAGCGTTTGCCTCTGACGGGTTTATCATTGCTCCAAGGTATAAGCGGAAAGCGTCTTACTAAGGTTATATTTATTGAAAACAATGATTTAAATTAGAAATTTTAAGTATTTTTAATCACTATTCACTACACAATACACATCTATTACTACATCACAATTATAAAGGCCGTCCATTAATTACTTAAAGTTTACAGAAACTGTTTTTTTTATAACCATCAAGTAAAAAATGAATAATTCATTTTATTACATTCAAATTATGTGCGTGAACTACAAATATTGTTATTGTAAAGTGTTTTTTGGAGTTATTCTAACTCTCGTTCCTATTTTCGTATGTGTCCTCTGCTCTTGTGACTTGCGCCACATGCAATAAGTACAGCGACAAATTCCCCTGTGAGCTACAGCATAATAAAAACTTATAGCACAGAGAATATTGAATAACATAATTGGATACAGTGTTACGCACGGGACATATCATTTAGTCGGCATTACGTTAGAAATTATAACGTAGGAGCACGTAAAAATTACTTCGTGTAGGAATTTAATCTACGAACAGTTGTTTTAATATTATACTTACATTAGAAGAATGCTAACAGTACGGTATTTTCCATTATTTCTACAAAGCATAAAACAAATTCGCTTCTGGACTTCCATCCATATAATGTAATATTTTTATACTAAGATAATATTTAAAACAACGCAATAGATCATTTTGATGCGGATTATTTTTAACAGAGTCATCAAAGAAGGTTTATAAGTATAACAGTTTAGATCTTGTTGATTTTGACACAGACGACGCGGTATGGTATTATTTAAATAATTACACGAATAGTAAGTCCTTCATAACTAATAAGTCCTTCATTAAAAATAACCTTATGTGCATAACAACAAAACAAGAGGATACAGGTATGGGTTAACCATAAGTACGGAAATGATGATGTTATTAGTTCAACATGTTCTGACATCTCATTCCAAGTTAAACTGTAAACACGCAAACTTTGCCAAAGGTATTGAGTATTGGTTTATTTCATGTTCATCACAGATTTCAACCTTATGAGACTTTACGTATGGAGGGTATAGTTTTATGACAAATGACTCGTTTTTTGAGGCTAATAACAACTACAAGTTAACACAGAGTGGCCCAAAGCTTTTTTCCTTAATAATCTCATAGGAAAATGAGAATTTTTAATAATACGTCTACGCCAAAAAAATTTTACGATTATTTTATACTCTATCTGCCTACCACTGTTTGCCTGCTTCTAAATCTTTGAAAACGTAAGAGGAGAACACTATTCAAAATATAATATTAATTTTCTTCTAATTTCAGCAAGCGTGGGAGCTTGCTTGCTTGCGCTTTTTATCCTAGTCTTAGTATCCGGTTCAAACCTGTCTTATTATAGCTTCGAAATACCGCTTCAAATCCCAGCTTCCATCAACTGTAACTTCATGCATATAATATTGTTCTGGGATCCGAATTCAAATGACGTTAAAATCTGTTTTAAACTAAGTAGTTGAGGCATTGACGTAAAATAATATCTAGGAAGTTGCATTTCAAGTTACATCGTTGACCCAATCTATATAACTCTGTGACCGTATCTAAAACGCCTCCGTGGTCCAGTGGTCCAGACAGAGTATCGCTTTTGACTCGAAGGTCGTGGGTTCGATTCCCGCGTTGGAAACATGTTGTTTGGTAAGGACAATGTCGGCCTGATATCTCGCCAGTCGTGTCGGTCTTCCGTCCCACTGGGTTATGAGAGTAAAGGAATAGAGAGTGCTCTGGTGTACTGCGCACACACATGGGCACTATAAAATTACTCCTGCGTACCTGGCCTGGTTTCAATGAAACCGGCCACCGTCACCGAAACCGATGTGGGCCCGGGAGTATTATTTTATTATTTAACTCTGTTTATTTTATCGTTACCGTTGATACGGTAGATCATTGACCATAGTGTCTCTATAATTACTCTGTGAGTGTGTTCGATTTACGAATGAGAATGCGGAATTGGAGAGACGCGGATACGAATACGAATGTGGATGCAGTAGCAGATGCGGTTCCGGACTTGGATGAAAACTGCGGGTAAAAGCGAGTACCATAATATAATAGTTAGAAAATGGAATTTTATAATAATATATTTGTTGCTAGTTTACAAAAGTTATTGTGACACACCACATAACAAGCGGTTTTCACATATACGACAGTATGTCAACGAATAAAACACATGACGCAAAATTAAGGATCTAAAATTTAGCGAGCGGGATCCAAAAACGGCCCGTCTGCAGTCGCGACGGAAAATGAAACGACGTACAAATATTCCAGTGTCCAGTCCTGTTACGCTGTAAACACGGACACAAAGAATTTCTCTTCTAAATTTCGTATATTTTTAAAATAGCAGTGGCTTTAATATTATACGTTTGGATTGAATAAACTTTTGTGTTCTATATTGGCTGCAACTTTATTTGAGAATGGAATTACATTCTACTGGGCTACTTAAGATCGAGATCGCTTATTAGCTTTGTCCACACTGTGCCTTTTTTTTGTTCATCAAGGGCGTAGTCAACAGTGAGGCATGCCCGCGACGCATGACCGTATCCAAAACTTTCGCTTTCTTCTTTAATGTGGGCGTTGCGTTCGTTGACGCATTCAATTATTGAATGCGCCAATACGAAAGTTGAATGAAAGAAGATGACGAAAATTCAAGACGAAATTGTAAAGTGTGGACATAGCTATTGGCTTCCGTTCAGGAGTGGACAGGACGATGATGATGATGTTCTGCCGAAAATCGTCTGAATGTGGGTGAGAGAACAAAGCCATGGACAGACACAGAAACATGTATTTTTTTACGAGTATAGCTCCCATACTCGTAGAAAAGAGAATGATACAGATGTGAAGATATACAGACATTTCAATTTACCAGAATAACCTTCAAAATTAGCCTTCTGGTAAGACCACAGGCATAGAACAAGATAGATACCGCATATGTATGTACTTCGCGTGCCATATAGCGTTCCCAAACGACGAGCAATGCTCATCTTTCGAAAGTCTGTTTTTAGTGTGCTATCAGAATAGGACGTCAGTCGGAATTTTAAAAATGCCTAAATGCCTAAAAGTGCAGTATTGAGCTGTAGACAGCGGCGTAGCTACTAAGGGGCTAGGGGGCCTCAAGCTCAGGGGGCCCTCGAAGCCTTACCAGAAATCTCGATCTAACTGAACTTTTGGAAATTTCTCCCATTTTTTTAAATAAATATCACAGGTTGCAACCACTTGACTCGCGATTTTTTTCCACTTTAAAACTTTATATTTCACAAATGGATCCCTAAATCGGAAAATGATGACTACGGAACCCTTTAAAGTATGTGCAACTAGTGCGATGTTGTCGATTGCCGAACATCGCTCTCGTGGGCAATCGACAACTTATCGAACTTGTTGCAAAATATAGGTACTATAAGTAAAGTATTTGTGTATTTCATATTTAATATTTTTATTAAATAAACCTAATCAGTAATCACTTTAGGGGGCAGTGGGCCCCATTTTTTAATTTACCCCATGGCCCTTGTCTACCTAGCTACGCCACTGGCTGTAGAAATTCAAATAGTAACGTTGGCCTAGATAATGAACATGATTCTTATCATCGGTACGTCACAGTATGTAGGAAAAAAGTGACACGCTCGTTTTCATACAAATGGAGCGACATACGGTATCTATCTTGATTATGTCTGTGGGTAAGACAGAAGGATTAAAATATTATAAAGGCACACAGGCATATTACATAAGTTTACCAGCTTAACCCCCAAATTTTTCGAGTGTTAAGAGAGAAGAACTTAGATGTGAAGACACACAGACATAAATAAGACCCGTCTATTAGCGGTTCCCTAAAATATCTCGTTCACTAGAACACGTGCCAACCAAACTTTTGGCCTATCCGGAGTGTACTCAGAAGACTTGAGCCCTTTGAGGAGACAAACTTTAGTATAACTTGGAAGGACGAGATACAGTTCCCAATGGACCATTACGGTAAGTGAAGACGGTTTAATCGTGGTATAGCTATGCTTTGGCTCGATTGAGCTATATCAAACTACAAGACGGTGTTCTCTTGAATTAATGTCGAACCAATTTTCATGAAATTAATATTACGAAATACTGAAAGTCAAGTGCGTTTAGCATGCGCGTACAACGAGATATCTTACTCTCGAGTGTAGATATTGCCGATATCGAGATAACTTTAAAATCATTTTTGACATTATGTCCATAGATTTTGACGACAGATCTACACGAGAAAAAATGTACCTACTATCAGAGAAGTTGATTCCTAGGCAGATGGTGGACCTGGTGGACGTAGTTTGGTCGCGTTACGTCAAACCCAGTCGACATATTCACAATTAATATTGAATTGGCACAATCCGACCAAATGACGATGGTCTGTCAACTGCCTAAAAACAATTTCCTCGATGGTACCTAAATCATGTTATGGTCAATAGACATGAAGAGACAAACCATCAAAAATTGAGAAAACATACTGTAGAGAAAATTTTCTTGTTATGCGCATGCTAGGCGCACTGGAATAGGACATGCAATTTAAAAAAACTGGTAGTCCCAGATCATAATAAATAGCTTGGTTACCAAACCTCTTGTAGGTTACCAAATTTAAGTTTCAGAGGAGCCAGAGATGAAATAGTTTTTAACGAAACCTTATATTAATACGATTTGTAGTAAAATAACCACTTGAAAGCATCTTTAAATCTTTCAGGCAATTTCTTAAAAGCTCATCGTCTTTTGTACATTGAGTGGTGTATTGAAGGAATCTTCATTCTTTTATTTTGCATAGTGGGGTTCTCTAAGAGGAAAATGTTTTATTGGCATAAATAATTTAATTTTCTATTGCCTCATTACTTCCTATTTACTTTCAACTAATAGGAAAGGGGTTGAAGAGGAAAATTCATATTGTCCACTTACCTTGTTAAATATATTATAAAGGTTGTCTGGCAGAAACTGCTGTAAGCAGTCTAAAGACCGCCTATTTGTACAAAGTTTTCCTATATTGAGTTTTTATTCTTAAGTTTAGTTTTAAGTTGTACAAATAAAGATTTTTTATCTATCTATCTTACCTTCACGTGTTCATTAAAGCGTTATCTGGATGCGCATTGCGCCCTAACCCATAAGTCGATCATGTTTGAAAAAAAAAAATACAATAAAAGATTTCATAATTAAACTCTACAGATTCAGAACGGCAACAAAATATACTTTTCCAATCCTCGACCACTAGGTAAAAACAAACGGAAAAACCGACTTGCACTTTCCAGTTTCAATGCACAGAATTTTAGCTTTTGTTATGCTTTGTCGTATCACCTGCCGAACGCGAAACTGATTCGCATGCAAGTTGCCCGCATCTTAAAAATAATGGAAAAACGACAATTTCATATTATACGTTTTTTCTGTCACGCGGGCAACACGCATCCGGCCAGGAGCATGACTAAATCCGCACGCGGATTACAAAACGCATAATAGGAAAAGCGCTCTTAGCAAAAACAGCTATTAAAAGTAGTTGGTCATAGTCGGGTTGGCCATATAATTTCTATTTCCCTAGCAGCGTTTTTATGGTAGTAATTGGAGCCATATTTGAGCCATATAATATAAGAGTTATCGTTCTATATTTCGATGATCACAATTATACCTAATTATTCGTAGTTTGATGATGTGTGAGTAGGATCCCCACATATTGTGGTTCCGTCTAACGAGCGAGCTAGCATCAAATTCTTGAGGTTACTACGAGTATGCGGGTACTGGCAAATTACATATAGATATATGCCATGTGCGGCATACCTGTATATCGTGCACGTTAGTAATTTTCAAAGAAATGTTTGACAATCCTATAATTTTAAGTACAAAATTGGTAATGGAAAACATATGTAAAAATATGAATTACTAAATTGCTTGTAACACAATCTCGATGTTTTTAATTTTCTTTTTAATCACCATTATCGTCATCATAATATTGACGACGTTAATTTGAATAATGAAAGTGTAAGATTTCAGATCACAGTGGTTCGGACTATGTTTCTAATACTTGCGTTTGTTTTTGATTCGTGCATTTCCAGGATAAAAATTATCCTAATATGTCCTCTACGGTGACTGAAATAATAGAGTCTCAATACCAAAGATCACAACAGCCGCAGCGAAAATAACGTGAAAAAGTAACAGACAAGAACACTCTCGAATTATGAATACCAGCACTACGAAATACAAAAATATGAAAAAAAAAAAACAGAAATACGAAAGTATAAAGACAAACAGCGGAGATAAACTAAAGGTGCCGTTCCGATCTATACTGCGCCTTCAGTTTATCTCCGCTGTTTGTCTATACTTTCGTATTTCTACTGTAGCCATGCTATGGGACGTACTGCACGGGATGTATCAACTATCAACTTTTATCTAATATACCTGTTATCCATAGTACATTATTATGTTACATGAGTGATAGGCCCCATAGAATATAACATGTGCTATGATTAAATCTGATATCATATTCAGATGAGTAATTAAACGATTCATCAATATTATATTATGTTTACCAATGGATATTTTTGTTTTAGCTTTGTCAAAGCTTAAAATTTATATTAAAAAGTTCGAATGTAAAATATATTCGATGTATTTAAAACAAACATTGTACAAGTGTATTTACATAACTTTTTCTTTTTTTATAAAATAAGGGGGCAAACGAGCAAACGGGTCACCTGATGGAAATCAACTTCTACCGCCCATGGACACTCGCAATATGAGAAGAGCTGCAGGTGCGTTGTCAACCTTTAAAAGGAAATAGGGTAATAGGGTAGGAGAGGGTAGGAAAGAGAATAGGGTAGAGGATTGGGCCTCCGGTGAACTGACTCACTCGGCGAAATACATCGCCAGCGCTGTTTCACGCCGGTTTTCTGTGAGCCCGTGGTATTTCTCTGGTCGAGCCGGCCCATTCATGCCGAAGCATGGCTCTCCCACGGTTAAATAAGTATGTAGGTATACTTGTACTAGGTTTGTTTTAAAGTAAGTTTGAATTACTCAATAATAATATTAATAAAACAACAAAACTTGTAGAACGCTTCACTGTCCGTCTACTGATTTGTTAGTCTGTAACGTGTTTAAAACCAATAACTTACAACTTTATATAGTTTTAAAGTTGGCTTTGATCACAAAATTAAGTTATTTCTTATTTTCAAGCATTTGATCAGGTATATTATATCTGTACTCTAATATCATAAATGCGGAAATATCTCTGTCTGTCTGTCTGTCTCTCTTTCACGCCAAAACTAGTGAACCGATTGTAATGAAATTTTGTACACAGATAGTCTAGAGCCTGAGAAAAGACATCTAAGGCTACTTTTTAACTAGAAAAACCGGCCATGCGCAATATTCCGTAGTACCGCTAGTTTTTAATATCTAATACTGCTTTTACAAATGTTTTGTTGTTCATATCGGGTACTTAAAAATATTGAAAAGACGAGAAAACGCTGATGAAAACATAATATTTTCGGAAAAGCCAGCAATGAATGAACTTTTCAAATCTTAGAGATCTGGGTCAATTTGAATATCATGTAAACGAACCTCGGGGTTCGCAAAAAACAGAAACTAACCGTGCGCATTGAGACGAAACGAATTTATCAAAGTGCCTTTTAAGTTTCGCCCATAATTTCCAACTTTGGTGAACTACGCTTTTGACTTTTTCTGAAACAAAATGTTTATTTAATTGCTCGCTGAGAAGGAAAGATAGGTCCGCCATTATAAGGCACAGCAACAAAAAATTATTATGAAAATCTGAAAGTTTAAGGGTTGAGCCTCATCTGGCAGCACGGAATCGCCTTTTTCCGTCGCCCTTTCTCTTTCTGTCGCTCAGAACTGCCATTTGCTTGACCGTGACAGAAAGCATAATGCGATAGCCTCGAGGATTCCGCCGCGTGCTGTCGCATTATGCTTTCTGTCGCGGTCAAGCAAATGGCAGTTCTAAGCGACAGAAAGAGAAAGGGCGACGGAAAAAGGCGATTCCGTGCTGCCAGATGAGGTCCAACCCTAAGAAAACATAATGTCGAAAGTACCTACCAACTGGGTATTTAATTTTTAGTACTTATTCTACTATTTTATTGCAAAGTTCCTATTTTGGTCCACACCGTTTTCTAACAACAGCAAAGGTTATCAGATTCGTCAAATGTTTTATATAAAATGTACTGGATCGAACATAACGATGTCTACAGGGTGTAACAAATTTAAGTGATGATACTTTAGTTTAGTAGAAAACTCGTGACGCCCGGGCGGTGGCCCATACAATAATGAAAAAAAAATTGGTCTTTCAGCGCTGCTACTTTCACAGTGAACTCTCTACAAGGAACACATACACACCCTGAAGTATTCTCATTTAGTTTTGTTACACCCTTTATATTATAATCGGTGCTAAAACTTATATACTTTATGCATGACTTAATAATAAATAACATTAAAATTTTACGTTGATATGATAGTAAAATTTCGCTTCAAACTACTGTGTAATATAAAATATTCGCGAATAGGAGTAACGTTGAAATTCAACGGATATTTTAACAAATAACAACCATTGGCAGCATGTGGCGTCAATTGAACGAAATTACCGTTAAAAATATTATATTCCTCGTTATGACAACTGTTACCTAAAATCATTGTTGAAATAAAAATGAAACGTAGAAACGATAACATTTTAAATATAATATTATTACTAGCTGTCTCGGCAAACATTGTTTTGCCTTAAAAAGTATTTCAATTTTTCAACCATTATTATTTTATTGAAGTGACTAAATAAGTATGGCACCATGGCAACGTCCATCGCTATTGCGTCGCACAAACAATGGTCGCCGTCAGTCTCGAGTTGTAATTATTTACTATTATTTATTCAACAAATGCACTTATCAATATAAAAAGTAACCAGTAGCCGATTCTCAGACCTACTGAATAAGCATATAAAATTTGGTAAAAATCAGTAAAGTCGTTTCGGAGGAGTACGGTAACTAACATTGTGACGCGAGAATTTAAAAATAAGAGTTAAGTAATATAAAAAAATCGTTCTCGGGTTTTAGCGAGACTAACAAAATGTAATAATATTCGTTTTTTTTTCCCAAGCCGTAATATTTTAAGCAGTATTTTAAGAACTCCATTAATTCTCAGTAGTAATAAATACGTTAATTGCAATTTGCTATAAATAAATTACAAGTATGTCACATAATATTTTGCTGTGACCCCATGTTATGTTACATGTGGCTGGAGCCTATTACAATCGACCAAACGTAATCATAAGTATCAAGACTCAATCAAATGACAAAAAATGGAAAGTACTTACTATCAGAGAAGTTGATCCAAGATTGTGGACCTAAGTAATTTAGTTGCGTTATGTCAAATCCAGCCAATCGCGACTAATATTGAATTGACATAACTCGACCAAATGACGTAAGCCATATGCCTATGAATCAATTTATTCGATGGAACATTCGCAGTAGGTATATACAAAATTTTGCCAATACATCATTTTCGCAGCAAAAGGTATAAAAGTGAGATTAATCTAGGTCACAATATTTAATATCAAAATTAATCTTTGATGTAGCAGCAGATGGCATTCTCTGCGATTTATAGAAACGATTTTTGAGTTTAATTCGAGTCAATTTATTCTCGATCGGGGTCGAAATGGAGTAATCCATTACCCATAATATTCCCACGGGGGAATCGCTAAAAACCGATAATGTAATTATGGTTATTATTACTTTATAGCGGTAGAAATAGTTTATTGAGCTTTTACAGAAGGTCAACACTTAGGGAACTACTCTGCCTACTATTATTATAAAAGACCGACGCTTCGGGCTGCGACAGAATGGTACGTGATACCCGTATCAGAGACCGGCGCGAACTGAACTAATATGATGCAATACGACGCGGACGCTGCGTGGCCGCGTCTATCTAGTAATTGTCTCTGATTGGTCTGCGCCTGACGCGCCCCGAGCGACGCCGTAGCGGAGGTGAGGGGGTGCGAGGCGCTGCGGGGGGCGCCTGTCTAACGCTTCGCGCTATAGCCTCCCCCTCCAAGTCACAAGCACGACCCGTCTGTGACTTGGCTGGACGACCACGGCGGCGCTGATGTACAACGACAGTGGATGAACCCACATATGGAGTGAGGGCGCTGGCATGGTACTTGCCTCGAACAACTCCGTTCGCATCCTCGACAATGAATGACGTGGGACTCACAATATGAGAGACACGATAGGGACCTTCCCGTTTTGGGGCAAATTTACTGGTAAACCCCTTGGCTGCATTGCTCATCAGATGGGCATCCACGAGGACCAGGTCCCCTTCTGCAAACGAAGGACTGTCTCGTCGCTTACTATCACCACTAGCCTTTCGAAGATCTTGTTGCTCTTCAACCCGGTGCTTAACATCAAGCAAAATCCGCGCAAACTCTTTCAGGTAAGGCGTAATCTGGGGAACGAAATTTTGTTGGGACACAATAGCTCGAAGGTCAGTGTGTACGGTTATAGGTGAGCGCATCTCCCGAGCAAAGGTAAGGTACGCAGCAGTCTGACCCGTTCCTTGGTTATGGGCACTATTGAGTGCAAAACGAACCATCGGTAGTACAGTCGGCCACTGGCGATGTTCTGGTCCTACCAGGATACCAAGTAGCTGTTTCAGCTCTCGATTCTTGCGTTCCGCCGGGTTTGCTTCCGGATGATACACAGGAATTAGGGACTGTTGGACTCCAAGTACGAACATAGCCTTTTGCATTACTGCAGAGACAAACTGGCTACCATTATCCGAGATAACCCGACGAGGTAAACCATAACGCAGAAATACTTCTTCTATTAGGACCTTTGCACACGACTCTGCGGTCGCATCATATAGTGCAAATAGCTCAACCCATCGACTCGCCGTATCTTCAATGAGAAAAACCCACTTTTCTCCACCTTCGGCTTCTGGAAGGGGTCCGAAAAGATCCATCGCAAGCACTTCGAATCGTTGCTGTAGCACGGGTGTCTGAAGTAGACCAGCAGGTTTTAAATTCGTCGCTTTGTACTTTTGGCACAAGTCACAGGATTTAAGATATTGAGCTACATATGTCCTCATGTTTTTGAAATAATATTTTTCCTTAATTTTTCGCAAAGTTCTTTCCAACCCTAAGTGTCCAGCAGTGGGCGCATCATGGAGTTCTCTCATGAGCTCTGCCTTCAAAGACTCTGGGACCACAAGCTGGGGTTCCTCGGACACTCCGTCCGGATCACATCGATATAAGACACCTTGTTCAATATAATAGCCCCGGTCAGTCCAGCGTACAGCTGCTGCAGGGTCATCCGAATTCTCAAAATCTTCTATAATTTTGCTCACCTCAGAATCATTCATTTGAGCCTTTCGAATGTCTTCTGGACTACAATGAGGCAAATCGACGACCACGGGACAAATACCACAAGATTCCGTAATAGCTCCTTCAGTTAAATTGGTTACTGGTCGACTGAGGGTGTCAGCGACCAAGTTCACTCTACCAGGAGTGTAATTGATTTGGAGATCGAACGATTGAATTTTCATTGCCCAACGGGCCAATCTACCACTGGGTGTCTTTAATGACAAGAGCCATCTCAGCGGTTGGTGGTCGGTAGCCACATGCACCTGGGCTCCCTCGAGGTACCCTCGGAATTTATCCAAAGCCCAAACGACCGCCAAGGCTTCGCGCTCGGTGGTATGATAATTTCTTTCAGCCGCAGTGAGCAGCCGGCTGGCATACTCTATTGGTCTCTCTTCATGATGAGATGGGCCTTGCAATAATACTGCTCCTAGAGCATAGGCACTGGCGTCTGTCCGCAAAACAAACGGCTCATCAAAACTTGCTTGTCGAAGAATGGGACTGTTTGAAAGGCGCACCTTCAGCTCATCAAAGGCTCTTTGCTGGTCCTCGCTCCACTGCCAACGTCGATCCTTCTTGGTAAGTTCCGTCAATGGACGAGCTAGATCAGAAAACTGAGGTATGAACTTTCGAAACCAGGAGCAAGTTTGTAAAAACGTTTTTAACTCTTTCAGGTTCGTCGGAGGCTTCATATGCATCACAGCTTCCACCTTCGTAGGATCCGGCTTGATTCCCTTTGAAGAGACGACGTGTCCCAGGTAAGTAACCTCATTTCTAGCAAAATAACACTTTTTTCTGTTTGCTTTTAGGTTGAATAGGCGAAGGCGCTCGAAGACTTGCTGAAGATCCTTCAGGTGCTGCTCCAGATTTGGCGATATAATTAAAATATCGTCCAAGTATGCCAGGACGCATACGTCCTTGAGACCAGATCTCATCCGGTCTATTAACCGCTGGAACGTCGCCGGTGCGTTTTTTAAACCGAACGGCATGCGGCGAAACTGGAACGTTCCAAAGGGCGTAGTGAATGCCGTCTTATGTCGATCTTCTGGGGCGACACTTATTTGCCAGTATCCAGCTTTTAAATCGATCGTTGACATGACGCAGTCTGCTTTAGTGTTCTGCAGTAACTCATCGATAACCGGAAGTGGATACTTGTCGGTCCGGGTGACGCTATTAAGCTTTCTGTAGTCTACACAGAACCGGGTTTCACCATTTTTCTTCGGAATTAAAACCACAGGAGAAGCCCACTCCGACTCCGCGTCTTCGATGATGTCATCTTCCAGCATCTTATCTATTTCTTCACGAATTATGTCTTTCTTAGCGGGAGAAACACGATACGGCGGACTAGCGACTGGCGCCGCATCTCCCGTGTCTATACGATGTACGGCAAAATCGCTCGGTCCTCCCCCTGGAGTAAAAATATCCTCGTGGATATTCAGAAGGTCGGACAGACGTTCCCTTTCGTCCAGACAAAGATGGGATCCCTCGTCCTCGCGAAGACCCACAGACGAACAGGTAAGTGGCCGTAAAGGCTTGTTTTCGAAAATAATCGACTCCGGTGACCTATCGTGTCTCACATACCATACACCACGATCGAAGTCTAATACCATACCAATGTCCTCTATAAAATTCATACCTAACAGGCTCTCGGTTGCATCCGGCAACATAATAAAATCGACCGCTCGCGCTACACCTCGCACCGTTACATTAACATGCGCTATTTCAACATTTTGCGCAGAAATCCGACCGTCCGCATACTTTAATTCAGTAAATACATTTTGGAACTGACAACCATGCTTAAATAAGTGGGCTCTTAGACTAACACTTCCTACGGAATGTTTAGCTCCAGTGTCTACTATTAAATTACCGTATTCACCACAGATCTGTACACGCAACACAGGACGCACACGCGAATCAATATTAGCGCAACTCGCGGACACTGATTGAAATGAACTCTTTGACGGCGCGGGCGGCGCGCTCGATTTTTTCTCCTTACACGTTGGACAGTTCGAGCGTATGACTCCGGGTGTCCCACACCCGAAACACGTAACCGCAGGGGAACGCGCAGCTCCTTCAACTGGACCATCTCTAATCTTTGTCTGCTTGGCAATTCTCTGACAATCCTCCTTGAGGTGGCCGTACTGCTTACAGTACTTGCATTGAGGCCGAAACTTCCTCGTAGTTATACTAGGCTCCGCCTGAGCCGTTGCCGAAGAATAAGTCGCGGGTTTCGTATCTACATTGACACGCGGCCTACTCTCGTCTATAATATCTTCAACCCGCCGGGCTTGAGCCAATAACTCGGCGAAACTATTAAAGCTAGCACGCGGGACTTTCTCTCTAATTCGACGGTGCATCAATCCATAGGCCATATCCAGCTGTACCGTTTCCGTCAGTGTAAACTGCGGGAGCTGGGCGAAAAGTGCTCGAACGTGACAAATAAACAAATCTGTAGACTCGTCTACACGTTGCTCTCGTTCAAAAATTTTCCTATACAGTTTGTGAGGAGGCAAGCGAGGTCCAAAGGTTTGCTTTAGAGCCTCTACAGCAGCTTGCCACGACGAAGTAGTGTCCTTGACTCCTTGCCACCAAGTACCTGCCAATCCCGTCAGCAGCATCGATAACCCACGTAGGGCATTGTGGTCGTCAATACGGAGACACTCTTTATAAGTTTCCACAGAATCAATAAACGCCTCAACATTACTGTTATTCTCTCCGTTAAAACGAGCCGTGCACTTGGCGAAATTGCCAGTAGAAATTGGTAATGTACTTATAGGCTCGCTGCGACTCAACCTGTCTATGAGTAGTAGAAGTTGATCCGTCGTCATGGTGACCGGGGCCGCTGCAGCACAACCAGCTGGCTGCAGGTCCTCCGCGGGCACCTGGGCGGCGTCAGCGCCGGCAGCGCATGGAGACGTGTCCGCCTGAACCGGCGGCTGCGGCGTCGGCGTCGGCGTCCCGTCCCTAGACGGTTCGAGGACAGCCGACGAACTCGCTTGTTTTGCATGGGCTGATCTGGTGTTCATCTTGATAAGTCACCACGTACGCGGAACACAACCGAAATAAAATCTTATAGTCCACTCAGCACCGAGTCTTACGTAATTTGTGAACGACCCCTTACGTATTCGGTATTTTATAAGAGTCACTAATTCACTTATATATTATTATATCCGTTCGCGAAACAAAGTACCACAGCACACCTACTGTATACTTCGCGGAAATTGCAGCACGAAAATGTTTTAACACTATTATTATGAAAAGCGCGCGAAAACAAACTAACACAGCAAGTCGCCACACGCGTGACGCGCGGCTGCCTAGTCGCGGAATATGTTATACCAAAACAACGATATTCTAGAAATGTTTATTAACATTTGACACTCGTATTGTTATTACTAAAGTTCGCGATAACAAACTAACACAGTTGTTGAGATGCACACTGTTTAGTTCGCGGAGAATACCAGTAACAAACTTAGGTATTCTAGAAAAGTCTATGTACACACACTGTACACACGTTGTACACACGTACTTATTGTTATTAACTTATTACAGAACGCGGGACGAAACCGACAGAAACTATGGGTACCTAACCACACCCACTGATCGGTTCGCGTTAAAAGTTAAAACCCGAAACAGAAAGAAAGTCTTCCAGAAAGTCACTATTACACACGTAGTGTCAACAGTCGCGGATCACAATTAAACAGAAACTATTTAGGTACCACACCTACTGTTTACTCGCGTTGAAAAACCGTTACACTAGTCTTTCCGGAAACCTAGGTCTTAAAACTTTTCGTAACTTTTCGGCCAAACGTTGGGACGCCACTTATAGCGGTAGAAATAGTTTATTGAGCTTTTACAGAAGGTCAACACTTAGGGAACTACTCTGCCTACTATTATTATAAAAGACCGACGCTTCGGGCTGCGACAGAATGGTACGTGATACCCGTATCAGAGACCGGCGCGAACTGAACTAATATGATGCAATACGACGCGGACGCTGCGTGGCCGCGTCTATCTAGTAATTGTCTCTGATTGGTCTGCGCCTGACGCGCCCCGAGCGACGCCGTAGCGGAGGTGAGGGGGTGCGAGGCGCTGCGGGGGGCGCCTGTCTAACGCTTCGCGCTATAACTTTCCTAAATTATGAGAAAAAGACATAAAATGAAAAAAAAAACGAAATCATATACCAACTAGATGGCGCCCGCAACTCCGTTGCGCCAAAATTTGTTTTTTTTTAAACCGTACATTTTTCCGGGATAAAAAGTATTTGTTTGTCCTTCCCCGGGACTCAAAATATCTCTTTTTAAGCATAATCGGTTTTGAACCTTGGGCGTGAAGTAGTAGTAACACAATACAGTAAGCCTACAGTACTCGCTATAAGCCGTTGATATTTGAAATAATGTATACTTACGCTTAGAGTTGTACACAAACATCCATACACACATACACATACTTCCCATGCCCTCCAGATATTACAAGCTGCAACTGCAAACTGCAGACTACGACAATATACTTTGGCTAATTGTTATTCAAGTTATAGGATTGCTTATACTTTATGCCCAATAAAATATACCTAATGCATGATTAGTAGAAGATTATTTTAGTAAGATTTTTAGTAAGTATTGTGCAGACTCGTAGAGAAGTATTTATGACCTTTATTTCTGGTTTAAAATAATTTCGATACTAGTTTTGGGACTAGTGGCGTGCTCTTAATTTTATGTCACGTGCATCTGGTGAATTCTGGTGGCACGCGTAAGATTGGTTCGCCATTCCTGATCTATACTTATAATAGTTATTATTATAAATGCGAAAGTGTATCTGTCGGTGTGTCACTTACATCTTCAGTCTCTAATAAAGGTTCCGGCGCGATAAAAGAATTTGGAGGTAACGCAGTCGCCATCTTGTCCCCTGGCCGGCACAGGGACAATAAAAAAGAAGAGATAAATAAAAAGAATTTCACAATATAACAAATTTATTTAAATAATAATTACTTAGTCAGCGGGGAGCGGGGAACGCGGGTACGAAACTTAGCCTCGGTCTATTTCTCAGTCTTTAGCTCTCGGGTTTAGGGACACGACACTTATCTGGGGACAGGCAGCGACTTGTGGGACTCCAGCTCCTCCAAAGTAACATTAATACCTAATACAGATTTAAATATAACCCTATAAAGCATCATATAATATAACGAGCTTTTGCCCGCGGCTTCGCTCGCGTTAAGAAGTATTATTATATACAAACTTTCATCCCCTATTTTAACCCTTTGGGGTTGGAATTTATCAAAATCCTTTCTTAGCGGATGCCTACGTCATAACGTCTACCTGCATGCAAGATATCAGCCCGATCCGTCCAGTGGTTTAGGCTGTGCGTTGATAGATCAACATGTCAGTCAGTGACAGTCAGTCACAGTTGAGTTTTATATATAAATATAGATATATAGAAGAAGAAGATATCAACCAAACAAACTATCATAGCTCACACTTAACTACATAAGAAGTTAGCCGTTTATAAACTCAAAAACTGCAATCTTTACTAACCCACAAATGAATAGGTTTGCATATAAATCCAAAAGTTTGCAACTTGCAACCACTTAACTATTACAAAGAGGTTCCCCCTACCCCACATAGAATTACGATCCGCGGGATTCGAAACTGTTAAAGTAGTTCAAACTACAATTAACATATATTTTTATTCTTAACTTCCGCTCCGGGTAAGTTTTTGGTACATTATGTTTCGCTTCCGCGTTAAGGGTTGTGTTCCGGTGTATGCTAAGATGTAGCGTAGGCTGGTTTTTGGGCAGGGAAGGATTTGGATGTCGTTTCCTTTTTCAAATATATATATTTACTATTTAGTTAAAAAAAAACCTTACGCCATTGCTAAATAGTAAGAATAAGAAATTACAAAAATTTACCAAATAAGGATAATAATATTTTCATTTACGAGTAAAGATTATTATAATATTCTTGATAAAACTGATGGAAAGCGACAACCATCGCCTTTGGACACTCGCAACATTAGAAGAGCTGCAGGTGCGTTGCCGGCCTCAGGCCCCGCACGAGCACCGGTGATCGCGAGAAGAAAAGAATACAATGGGAATTCCTAGAACCTCCGATCGAAGGATTAAGAGGGAATATGCTCTCTTCTTGAAGGTTTGCTGGTCGTATTCGTCCAGAAATACTGCTGGTAACAGTTCGTTCTAGAATTTTAGCTATTGCTATATCCATCTATGCTAAACAGAACTAAACACAACAACCACACCTTTTATATCTTAGCTCCCTCTACCCAGCTGCCCTTACTTGACAAAGAGGTGAGGCGGCCAAGACGGATCCGTTCACAGTTCCGTCGCTGCGCTGCGGCGACCCGCACATAAATTGACCCGGGTTACACAACTTTTTGCCACGCCTGATAGTTCTAATGGCTCACATTACCCGATGATTATCGCAATTTGTGTTGGGCCTTGAGTTATGTAGCATTCGATTATTTCGATAGGGAAGTTAGAACCAAAAAGTAATGGATTTGATTCAACGCATCACTTTAGCATCATTATTTAACGTTGAAAGAAACGAAAATTCAAATGACGAAAACACCATTCATTTAACATTGAAGCCCTATGCCTAAAGTCAATATACGGGGTGTAACAAAATTATGATACAAGTTATAAAACCTTAGGGTGTGTATGGGTGGTCTATATTGAGTTTGTTGTGATAGTAGCAGCGCTGAAAGCTGCGCTTTTTCACCTATGTATGGAAATATTTTCACACCCTAAACACCCTAAAATAAGTATTATCACTAAGACCTTGAAAATTTGAAACCTTTTATTCTATCATACTTCACGTAATAATACACATTGCATTCACTATACAAAATATATTTACAACCTTTTTCATGGTGGAAGTATATTTCTTTACTATGGTAATCCTGAATACACTCATCCCATGGAGCAGACAACAATCACGTTTTTGCATAACATCGGCCCGGGAATGTTTGTTGACGAGAATAAAGCTAAGCTATGAAAAATACCACAAATATTTCAAGCCTCGTCAAGGCACGCTAAAATCCTGGCTTAAACACTTTCTTTGTGTAAATAAACTAAATAAAGGACCTTGGAAACAAAAAATGAAACACCCATAACTACTTAAACGATAACAGAGCTCCATACATCAGTCGTGAGCGTCGCTTAATCCAAGAAGCACTTATATTTGAGAGATACGCGTCATACGTCTCACTGTCTCGCGATATCGCGTTATGGCGGGAATATATTATAGACTAAGAGCCAGCGGGCAGTGACAGCCAGACTTTCATCCATACTTCTATACTTATATTATAAATGCGAAAGTGTGTCTGTCTCTCTGTCTGTCTGTCTGTTACCTCTTCACACTCGAACCGCTGAACCGATTTCGCTGAAATTTGGTATAGAAATACTTTGAGTCCCGGGAAAGGACATAGAATACTTTTTATCCCGGAAAAATGTACAGTTCCCGCGCGATAAATGAGTTTTGGCGCAACGGAGTTGCGGGCGTCATGTAGTAATTTTATGAAAGCTGAAAGACGCAACGTGACACCTAGATGCATTTCTAAATTTCTATTGAATTGAAAGATGATGACGTCTCAGGCAATTGATAACTGTCAAATCAATTAAAATTTAAAAATGCATCTACGCGTCGCGTTGCTGGCTGAATAGGATTGATGACTAATTTTTTTTCTTATTGGTAATTGAAAGACCCTTAAAAAATAGAAACATTGCTGAAATAATGACTCTCATAGCTTAAAAATTCACCAAGATATGAACAATTCAAACATCTCATAAAATAGACCTACCCGAAACGCCCCATACAAAGTGCTACGAAAGACTGACGTCAGTCTTTCTTAGTCTGTACGGATCGGGAGAGAACTTTGTTCGATAGGTATATTAAATATTGCGTTTATGAAAGTGGTTTCATACCAAAAGTTGCTTTTAATTGCATAAGTTATCGAATGGTATACAAATATTAAGAAATTTAATTGAAAAAAAAATCGACTTGATTATCCAACTTTGAAGGCGCCTAACAAAAAAAATACAAATGCTATCGAGCTGAAATTTTGGTAACGCTTATTTTTTGCCGTGCTTTCTTTATTTTATTAACAAAAGTTGCTAATCTTTGACCTTGTCATCATCCCTATTGACCCATAGAGGTGAGAACGACCGGCTAATAAGGAGTTTCGGTCGCGGTTACTTTAGGTATCCAGTTCTGAAGGCCTACCTGACATTCGATAAAGTATAAACCTCAATTTTGTATCTCTATTTTCTTTGGGATAGCTGTAGACATCTCGCCTTCCACTGCCGGACATTTTTGACAGTTGCTTGCCACTACTAGACACCTCTAAAGTTTATTTTATTTGACTTTGAGAGTGTCTGACAGTAGGAAGCTGTCCAAAAGGTCCGGAAGTGTAAGACGAGTTTTTTTACAGTTATCCAGAAGAAAATAGGATAATAAGTTGCTCTTCACTCTTCATCGAAGGTCAGGTAGACCTTCAAAACTTGCCTCAAGTAACCGCGACAGAAACTCCATAGTTACTAGTCGTTCTCACCTCCATTATAGGGGTCATAAACAAGTAAGCCTTTAGCTATTATAAAATGATGAAAGTCTGACTATCCCTGGCTCTCGGGTTATTTTATTTTAACCCTCCGAATTCAATTTAAATTCTTTTGATGTATCGAGCAGTTAGGTTTTATTTGTTTCGGTATATTAAGAATATTACCCGAATATTATGTAAGCGAGAACGCTACGAAATCCGTTTAATAAAATGTGAGTTTATATTTAGTGGAGAAATATTTTAGCGAGATTGCATTTATGAGTATGATAACTTTTTACGGTATTTGCTTTATATTATTTTCGGGAACTAGGTTTTGGATTTTGTTAGTTTTTTTTAAACTATATTAATAATTATTATGATGCGATTGACTATAATTTGTACTAAAATATTATAGATGGATACTTTTGTCCGTTTGTTACTGTTGCCCATTTTAATAAAATTTGGTACCTTTATTTACTATTTAGTATGATATTTTGTCTTCTCATGACAAATCATAGTTCTTATCCCGGAAAAATGTACGGTTTCATGTGATAAAAAACGAAATTGATGATAGATAGAGGTAATATAGCCAAACGAGCGTAATTTGTGAGTTGCAAGGCACAGAATTTCGGCTGGCAGAAATCCTGCTGCATTCAGTTTCATTCAAAGGTCCTGTTTGATTCACACGAGCGTAATTGCGTGAGTCATGATTTGTATGAATGATATTTACGTAACCGAAATTCTGCGACTCACAACTCACAAATTACGCTTGTTTGGCTTCACCCTTAAAATATTATTTTATAACCTAAAATCAACAAACGTTCCCTTTAAGGAAAAACAAATGGTGCTCTATAATTGAATGAATACAAAATTCAGAGACTATCATTAGTATAAGTTCTACCAAATATGTAGGTAGTGCAAGGGTTGAAGCCATAGCCATTAATATTTGAAAAGGTCTGTCTTAACAATTTCAAACCGTGTACCCTATATTATAAATAATTAAATTATAGTTAATGATATATCTTAACTTCCTATACTATATTTATTGTAACTTGTTTATAATCAAAATGGACGAAAAGGCACGGAATTTCAATTTTGACTTCCAAACTTTACTAATATTATAAATGCGAAAGTGTGTAAGTCTGTGTGTCTGTGTTACCTCTTCACGCCCAAACCGACGAGCCTATTTTGCTGAAATTTGGCATGGAGATACTTTGTGGCCCGGGAAAGGACATCGGATACTTTTTGTTCTGAAAAATGTACGGTCCCCGCGTGATAAACAAGTTTTGGCGCAACGGATTTTCTGGCACCATCTAGTTTTAAATAATTAAGTTTTGTCCTTCGATTTACTGTTTTATCAGTACCTAGCTGTACTAAAAATATTATATTTACTGGTAACTAACTTATTTGCATAGTTCTTGCAATCTAAGAGTGCGCGTCGCCTTTATTTGTAGTTGGAAATGTGAATAGACATTTTTGTTAGTGTGCGTACCCGACGGAGCAGTCAGTAGCGACTAGCGAGCGAGCCATGTACGCGTGCATAGATATGGTCACTCACACAACTAAGGGCGACGCGCACTCGTAGATTGCAAGAACTATAGCTTGAATGTACCTGCTGGGTTATTATGACCATTCACGGAAAGTGAATTGCTCCAGGCAAAAGCCAGCCAACTTATTATTTTTCTGACTGGATTTACACGTAGTGATTATATACTCTTTGTGGATTTATCCAGTTTGGTTGTCTATGAATGGATTATATTTTTAAACGTCAGACGAGCATGTAGGTGACATTAGGAAACGTCAAAGTTTAATCTTGACGTAACGACAATTTTTTTAAAGGAATGCACTTATAGGACATAGCCAATGACGAACGGAAAAACTGTACCGCATTGCAATATGTAAAAATATAATTTATGGAATTTATTTTTTTACTGTATAATAACATAGCCGTATTCGTTCGTCGTTTAAATTTTAAATATTTATAGATACATAATAAATAGATTCTTTAATTGCAAAGGCGCCCGGCTAATGTAAATATTTGAAATGTTGCATCACTGTCTAACTGGGACGATTATAAACCTGGAGAAATGATAATTATTCAGTTTTTAAATACACAAGTTCTATCATCTAATATCTATGCACTTTATAATAATCTCAATAATTTTTGATTTGAAGGGAATGGCGTAAGTGTTATATTTTGGACTAACGGAGAAATTGTAACTCAAGATGAAAAATTCAGTTATAAAAGATTTTGATTTCTTTATTATAAACGAGCTTTTGTCCGCGGCTTCGCTCGCGTTAAGAAGTATTATTATATACAAACTTTCATCCCCTATTTTAACCCCTTGGGGTTGGAATTTATCAAAATCCCTTCTTAGCGGATGTTTGCATGCAGGTAGATATTATGACGTACATAATATCTACCTGCATGCACAATTTCAGCCCGATCCGTCCAGTGGCCTGGGCTGTGCGTTCATAGATCAACATGTCAGTCGGTCACCTTTGAGTCTTATATATGTTACGCTCAAAGACCGAAATCGCTCAGTGAGCGAAAAAATTGCTCACAACGCGTTGTGGTCACAGTGAAACAGCCACGACGCGAAATTCGTGTCGTGGCTCTAATGAAAACGGCCACGACGCGTTTTGGCAATCACAAAAAGACCACAACGCGAAATTCGTGTCATGGCTGATATGCTATTCGTTTTTCTTGATTTGTTCTTGATTGATTAATCGTCCATAGGTATGGAAGATCAAACTTGAATTACCACGCGTACTACAAAATATTTTTTCTTTTATTAAATCACTGCAAAACGTGTTTATCATTATTATTAATTATAAAATATTCATAGTTCCGTAATATCCGTACTAATATTATTTCTGTCTGTCTGTCTGTACGGATAGTTATATGGAAATGGATGTTTTATAAATAATAATGATAATTTACACGTTATGCAGTGATTTAGTAAAAGAAAAAATATTTTGTAGTACGCGTGGTAATTCAAATATTATAATCTTTCATACCTATGGAAGATTAATCAATCAAGAACAAATCAAGAAAAACGAATAGCATATCAGCCACGACACGAATTTCGCGTTGTGGTCTTTTTGTGATTGCCAAAACGCGTCGTGGCCGTTTTCATTAGAGCCACGACACGAATTTCGCGTCGTGGCTGTTTCACTGTGACCACAACGCGTGGTCACAGTGGTCACAGTGAAACAGCCACGACGCGAAATTCGCGTCGTGGCTCTAATAAAAACGGCCACGACGCGAATTTCGCGTCGTGGCTGTTTCACTGTGACCACAACGCGTTGTGAGCTATTTTTTCGCTCACTGAGCGATTTCGGTCTTTGAGCGTAACATATATTATATAGGTTAATCTTAAAATACACAACGAATTTATTTTTCTAATATTTAACATTTCTACGTCATTGCACTACATTGGATCCCCATTCCCCAAGAGTAGAGATAGAGTAGAGATAGAGTAGAGATAGAGTAGAGATAGAGTAGAGACAGAGTAGACATAGAGTAGACATGGAGTAGACAGAGAGATAGAAATAGAGATAGACATAGAGTAGAGATAGAGTAGAGATAGAGTATAGACAGAGTCTACTCTATGTCTACTCTGTCTCTAGACAGAGTAGACATAGATTAGACATAGAGTATATGTCTACATTATGTAGAGATAGATCTCTACTCTATCTCTACTCTATGTCTACTCTATGTCTTCTCTATGTCTATCTCTACTCTATCTCTACTCTTTGTCTACTCTATGTCTTCTCTATCTCTACTAGTCTACTATATCTCTACTCTATCTCTACTCTTTGTCTATGTCTATATCTGCTCTATCTCTACCTCTATCTCTATACTCTATCTCTACTCTATGTCTATATCTACTCTATGTCTATCTCTACTCTATCTCTACTCTATGTCTATCTCTACTCTATCTCTACTCTATCTCTACTCTATGTCTATCTCTACTCTATGTCTATCTCTACTCTATCTCTACTCTATCTCTACTCTATGTCTACTCTATCTCTACTCTTTGTCTACTCTATCTCTACTCTTTGTCTACTCTATATCTACTCTATGTCTACATTATGTCTACTCTATCTCTACTCTATGTCTACTCTATGCCTACTCTACGTCTATCTCTACTCTATCTCTACTCTATCTCTACTCTATGTCTACTCTATGTCTTCTCTATCTCTACTCTATCTCTACTCTATGTCTACTCTATGTCTACTCTATCTCTACTCTATCTCTACGCTATGTCTACTCTATGTCTACTCTATGTCTACTCTGTCTCTACTCTATCTCTACTCTTTGTCTATTCTATATCTACTCTATGTCTACTCTATGTCTACTCTATGTCTACTCTGTCTCTACTCTTTCTCTACTGTATCTCTACTCTATCTCTACTCTATGCCTACTCTACGTCTATCTCTAAGTCTATCTCTACTCTGTCTACTCCATGCCTACTCTATGTCTACTCTGTCTCTACTCTATCTCTACTCTATCTCTACTCTATCTATAGACATAAAGTAGAGATAGACATAAAGTAGACAAAGACTAGAGATAGACATAGAGTAGAGATAGATATCTCTACTCTATGTCTATCTCTACTCTTTGTCTACTTTATGTCTATCTCTACTCTATGTCTATCTCTACTCTATGTCTACTCTATGTCTACTCTATGTCTACTCTGTCTCTACTGTATCTCTACTCTATCTCTACTCTTTGTCTACTCTTTGTCTACTCTATCTCTACTCTATCTCTACTCTTTGTCTACTCTACGTCTATCTCTAAGTCTACCTCTACTCTATCTCTACTCTATCTCTACTCTTTGTCTACTCTATGTCTACTCTATCTCTACTCTTTGTACTACTAGAGTACTAGAGTAGACATAGAGTAGACATAGAGTAGACATAGCGTAGAGATAGAGTAGACAAAGAGTAGAGATAGAGTAGACATAGAGAAGACATAGAGTAGATATAGAGTAGAGATAAAGTAGACATAATGTAGACATTGAGTAGAGATAGAGTAGACATAGAGAAGACATAGAGTAGAGATAGAGTAGAGATAGAGTAGAGATAGAGTAGAGATAAAGTAGACATAATGTAGACATTGAGTAGAGATAGAGTAGACATAGAGAAGACATAGAGTAGATATAGAGTAGACAAAGAGTAGAGATAGAGTAGACATAGAGAAGACATAGAGTAGATATAGAGTAGACAAAGAGTAGAGATAGAGTAGAGATAGAGTAGAGATAGAGTAGAGATAGAGTAGAGATAGAGTAGAGATAGAGTAGAGATAAAGTAGACATAATGTAGACATTGAGTAGAGATAGAGTAGAGATAGAGTAGAGACAGAGTAGACATAGAGTAGGCATGGAGTAGACAGAGTAGAGATAGACTAGATGGCATAGAGATACAGGAGTACGTCTATCTCTACTCTATCTACTCCATGTCTACTCTGTCTCTACTCTATCTCTACTCTATCTCTACTCTATGTCTACATTATGTCTACTTTATCTCTACTCTATCTCTACTCTATGTCTACTCTATGTCTACTCTATGTCTACTCTATGTCTACTCTATCTCTACTCTATCTCTACTCTATCTCTACTCTATCTCTACTCTATGTCCATCTCTACTCTTTGTCTACTTTATGTCTATCTCTACTCTATGTCTATCTCCACTCTATGTCTACTCTGTCTCTACTGTATCTCTACTCTATCTCTACTCTATCTATGTCTATCTCTACTCTATGTCTATCTCTACTCTTTGTCTACTTTATGTCTATCTCTACTCTATGTCTACTCTATGTCTACTCTATGTCTGCTCTATGTTTACTCTATGTCTACTCTATGTCTACTCTATGTCTAGCTATGTCTACTCTATGTCTAGCTATGTCTACTCTATGTCTAGTAGAGATAGATATAGATAGAGTAGTAGCTCTACTCTATCTATATCTATCTCTACTCTATATCCATCTCTACTCTTTGTCTACTTTATGTCTATCTCTACTCTATGTTTATCTCTACTCTATGTCTACTCTATGTCTACTCTTTCTCTACTGTATCTCTACTGTATCTCTACTCTATGCCTACTCTACGTCTATCTCTACTCTATCTCTACTCTATCTCTACCCTTTGTCTACTCTATGTATACTCTATCTCTACTCTTTGTCTACTCTATCTCTACTCTATGTCTACATTATGTCTACTTTATCTCTACTCTATCTCTACTCTATCTCTACTCTATCTCTACTCTTTGTCTACTCTATATCTACTCTATGTCTTCTCTATGTCTACTCTAACTCTACTCTATCTCTACTCTATGCCTACTCTATATCTACTCTATGTCTTCTCCATGCCTACTCTATCTCTACCCTTTGTCTACTCTATGTATACTCTATCTCTACTCTTTGTCTACTCTATCTCTACTCTATGTCTACATTATGTCTACTTTATCTCTACTCTATCTCTACTCTATCTCTACTCTATCTCTACTCTTTGTCTACTCTATATCTACTCTATGTCTTCTCTATGTCTACTCTAACTCTACTCTATCTCTACTCTATGCCTACTCTATATCTACTCTATGTCTTCTCTATGTCTACTCTATCTCTACTCTATCTCTACTCTATCTCTACTCTATGTCTACTCTATCTCTACTCTTTGTCTACTCTATATGTACTCTATCTCTACTCTATCTCTACTCTATCTCTACTCTTTGTCTACTCTATGTATACTCTATCTCTACTCTGTCTCTACTCTATCTCTACTCTTTGTCTACTCTATCTCTACTCTATGCCTACTCTACGTCTATCTCTAAGTCTATCTCTACTCTATGTCTACTCTATGTCTACTCTATGTCTACTCTATCTCTACTCTATCTCTACTCTATCTCTACCCTTTGTCTACTCTATGTATACTCTATGTCTACTCCATGCCTACTCTATCTCTACTCTATGTCTACTCTATCTCTACTCTTTGTCTACTCTATATCTACTCTATGTCTACATTATGTCAACTCTATCTCTACTCTATCTCTACTCTATGTCTACTCTATGTCTACTCTATCTCTACTCTATCTCTACTCTATCTCTACTCTATCTCTACTCTATCTCTACTCTATCTCTACTCTATGTCTACTCTATCTCTAATCTTTGTCTACTCTGTCTCTACTCTATCTCTACTCTTTGTCTACTCTATGTCTACTCTATGTCTTCTCTATCTCTACTCTATCTCTACTGTATCTCTACTCTATGTCTATCTCTACTCTATCTCTACTCTATCTACGTCTATCTCTACTCTATCTCTACTCTATCTCTACTCTATCTCTACTCTATCTCTACTCTATCTATGTCTATCTCTACTCTATGTCTATCTCTACTCTTTGTCTACTTTATGTCTATCTCTACTCTATGTCTATCTCTACTCTATGTCTACTCTATGTCTACTTTATGTCTATCTCTACTCTATCTCTACTCTATCTCTACTCTTTCTCTACTCTATCTCTACTCTATCTCTACTCTATGTCTGTCTCTACTTTATCTCTACTCTATGTCTATCTCTACTCTATCTCTACTCTATGTCTATCTCTAATCTATCTCTACTCTATATCTACTCTATGTCTATCTCTACTCTATCTCTACTCTATGTCTATTATACCACAAAAAAAATCGAAAATTTTTCTAAGTCTTTTTTCCTCAGCGCCCCTAAGGATACACCCTGACCGGCCCACTGGCCGCATGCGGCCCGCCGGGACTTTATTTGTGGCCCGCGTGATGATAAACAATTTTGAAATTCACGCCCACCGGCAAAATAACGTAAAGTCTACGTGATAGACGTTAAATTTTTTCCACTTTTAAATCGTTAATTTTAAAGAATGTTATTTTTTAACCCTTCAAAATTTTTGTTGCGGCCCGCGACACCAAGACCAAAACATGTTTGTGGCCCGCATGAAAAAAAGGTTGGGGACCACTGCTTTAAACTATAGGAAATTACCTTAAGAGATCTCTCAGGCAGAGAGCGCTCAAGCGGTCAGCTTTGCGTTCTTTGTGTTGTATTACCTTATGTAATATAGAGAATATACTCACGTCTCACACAGGGAGCGTTCTGAACGCGTCAGAATTTCTCCTGTGTGACTGAATGCTCAAACGCAGAATGCTTGAACATATTGTGACCACTCTCTGTCTGATAGGTCCCTAAGAATTAAAACATATAAAGTACTTAGATAACATAGGTTTTTTTTATTATTTTTGAGTAAAATTTTGTGACTGTTACACTTTTCCCTTTGTACATACCATATTGCAGTCAAGAGTAGAAGGTATAAATGAAAAAGTGCATATTTATCCGGAGCATGTTATACATTAATCTAAAGTTTCAATGTTTGTTTTCACAAAATTCTTGTTATTGAGATAGTAAGTAATGCCTTTGAATTTACTTCTTTGGTGCAATGTTGATCATGCATAATATATTTTACCAAAATACTTTTCAGGTTAACAAGGAAATAGTTTGTTTAATAACACAAAAACTGTAGATGGCACTGTAGGTTTTTGGTGAAAATTCATATTTCACAGTAATTAAACACAACACTTGTGTTTCCTTATGCCTTGTATCATGACTGTGTTTCTTGTGTACTAACTGCCAATGCAGTCTTAGTTCATCGCACAAATACAAAACTTATTGTTAACTTTACCTATATTGTAGTATATACCTACTACACCTCACTTATGTTATTATTCTAAGACACCTCACTAACACTAAATGGATTACTAAGGTCTCTAAGGCGTCTTCACTTATGTACTACTAGATTACGCCCGCAACTTCGTTGCGCCAAAACTCGTTTATCGCGCGGGAACCGTACACTTTTCCGGGATTAACCTGAGAATAATTGTTTTCCCGAATACTTCGAATGTTTAGTTTATATCTACTAATTATTTTATTAAACTAAAATAAATATTCTATGCACTAAAATAGCTTTTTATGTAACTAACCAACTAAATAGCAATATAACTCAACACTAAAGAAGTATGTCATTTTAATAAAAAATTACTAAACTGTAAACCATTAGCCCCATCCCCACTCGCGTGCGAACCGCGCGCGACGCCGCGAAATTTCCGCGAAACGTGAGTGTGGATCCGGTTCGCATATTTTTCGCACTTCGCGGCTGGTTCCCCGGCCGCATCCACACTCGCACGCGGACCGTGCGCGACGCCGCGGCGCCGCGAAATTTCTGCGAAGCATGAGTGTGGATCCGATTCGCATATGTCTCGCACTTCGCGGCCCGTTCCCCGAATGTTGTCGGTTTTCTGTCCCGCGACAAAGGGTTTTTTTTTAATCTTTATTTTAATAAGGGCTTTTGCCATACAAGACATGCCAGCATTGTTTAGTGAACAGATAATACAGTCTGTCAAGAAAGAGTAGACGCGCGGAATTATGCTGGGAATACGAAAGAGTGCCGTTGTGTTTTTGTATTATTTTCCTAAAATTGTGTTATTTCGGTTTTTAATGTGTAATGTTGGTAGAATATTAACCATTACGTATTAGGATTTACGAACGTCCTCACAGAAAACCGGCGTTGACGTGGGAGAGCCATGCTTCGGCATGAATGGGCCGGCTCGACCGGAAAAATACCACGTCCTCACAGAAAACCGGCGTGAAACAGCGCTTGCGCTGTGTTTCGCCGAGTGAGTGAGTTTACCGGAGGCCCAATCCCCTACCCTTTTCCCTTCCGTACCCTCCCCTATTCCCTTCCCTACCTTCCCCTATTACCCCTTAATCAGAAGAGCTGCAGGTGCGTTGCCAGCCTTGGCAACGCACCTGCAGCTCTTCTGATGCTGCGAGTGTCCATGGGCGATGGAAGTTGCTTTCCATCAGGTGACCCGTTTGCTCGTTTGCCCCCTTATTTCATAAAAAAAAACATTAAAAATTTGATGTCGTGCACAAGTGTGGGCAAGAGATACAACTTCAAGAAACGTGCCATTTTGTGTTCCCTCCAAAACTCCGTCGAAAGTTTTAGTAAAGGGTCTACCACTTTACTAAAACAACTGACTTGACTCGTTGACTTTACTGACTACTTTTTAACCGACTTCAAAAAAAGGAGGTTATCAATAATTCGACGCGTATGTATGTAATATTTCCAGAACTGTCCAGTTTTTTTATACGTTAATCTATAGCAGCTTCTGAACAAATGTGCCAAATTTCGAAAGTGTATGTATGTATGTATTTGGCATCACACAGCATTATAATATTATGATATTAATGTAACTAGATCACAATAACTGTACCACTCAATACTGTTTATTATTATGATGTTTCGTGTGATGCTGGAAATAAAAGTATTCTTATTCTTATGTATGTATGTACGTACGTATTACGTATGTATGTTTTTATGTTTGTGCGCGCATATCTCTGGAACTACAAGTCCGATTTAAGTGATTTAATGCTACGTAATTATTTACGTTGAAGTCGGTTTTATCTTTTTAAAATACTATTTTTAGACTTTTACTAGACTTTTGACTTGACGATCATCTGGAAAAACAACTTTTTGTAAACTTTTCACGATTTTTTTTTTCCCGCCATATTTTACTTGACACTGGCCATTCTTAAAAAGCCGAGTGCCATATTATGAAAAAAGTAGACGCGCGGGAAATTTTTCAAATAAAGAACGCTTAAAGCGCGGACATGTCGCGAACTTTGAGAGGATTTGGTAGTAATGTGCGATCCGCGCCGCGATTTGCGCCGCGATCCGCGCCGCGGTCCGCGGCGTGCCTTCGCGCGCGAGTGTGGATCGGCAGATTCAGTAAAAGCTACTATTGTTTGGCGTTTATTGAATTGCTATTTTTGACGTAAGAGCAAGCCAGCTTATGTCAGATAATGTTGTTTTTACTCTGTGGTACTCATAATTGCTCATAATACGAAAAATACTACTCAGTTCACAATGGAGCAGTGTGTTTTGTCTATGGTTTTGTGCTCGTTTTGTGTCACGTGACCGCTGGCTGGCTGGAAAATCACTGGAAAATAGAGATCATAATACAAAAACGACAGCCAGCCACTTTAAGGGCGTAAACTGGCTGGAAATAAGAGGTCATAATAACCCAGCTGTATAATTATATTGAAAGCTAACAAAGTTGACCGCACAGTGTAAGGACATACACTAAAAAACTCAGCCGTGTCTTTGAAATTAAACTTTAAATCAAGTTTTACGTATATATGTATGTTGTGCGCGAGATAAGTCTACTTCTGTATAATTATTATTTATATACATAAATAATGTATACTTATCCAAAGCCCAAGTTGAGTGACCAGAGTGTCCAGACACATCAAGAAATATGAGATACATCACGCGATGCTTTCAGACAGCATTTGGACACACATAATAACAAATGGGTTGGATGCAATAATATTATATTGTTACAGTTCATGACTGTAAGGGTTGTTCACATGTTCACAGTGCGATGCGTTGCGAATTGCGATACATTGTAAAATAAGCCATTATAAACTGAATAAATGTTATAGCTATTGAATAGCATTTTTTATCAACTTTTAACAATAATTCATATGCGTCTAGTCACACGCACACAAACACCGTGCCGAAATATGTCGAACTGAAACGACGTTAGACGATAATATGTTAGTTGGGCGGAAAGGCGTTGGTTCAAAACCCGCGATAAAAGCTATGCAATAGCATAAAATCCATGAGTATTTTCTTGTTTTGTTAGTATAAAGTTGTACTTAAAATTTATGCATTTTCAACGACTATTATTTTATGACACAAAAATAAATAATTAAGTACCAACTGAAATTGAAATGATATTACCATCACGTCTTGGCGTTAGTTTTTGTGTTTACGAGCAATAAAGAGAGTTTAGAAAAAAATATTTAAAACATTATCTTAATATATATATTTCTTGTGTGCGTGTGTATGTGACTGAACTCCTCCTAAACGACTGGACCAATTTTGATGAAATTTTTTGTGTGTGTTCAAGGGGATCTGGGAATGGTTTAGATTCACAATTTTGTCCGCTGGACAATGTTTTTTTAATTAATTTTAAATTTATTAGTAGTTGTTGATTTTGGAATGTTTTACATTGGATCCGACAGTCGGCTGCCATCGCAGTGTCAAATTTTAAATAATATTCGAATTCGGATTTTAATTTTAGTCTGTCCGACAGTTAGCGCTTCGACCAAATTTATACTTAATATGGCAAAGAAACGTTTGCCGGGACAGCTAGTAATATTATAAAATTATAACATTTTACACACAGATTATAACAATATTATAGCATAGCATTATTAGATTATAGCACCATAGCAGCTCACAATATATTATTGTACAATATTATTTCATAGAATATGCATTCTAATGTTTCGAGTTACATTAGAATGCGTATAAACTACCCCTTACTTAGGTTGCGTTCACACCAAATGTATAAATAATCAGCCGCTGAATATTTTTTTTATTAAAAAAATATAAAAAATAAATAGGTAATTTTTAATAAATAAGTAGGTAAGCAAATTTACTAACTATAATAGAAACATAATATATTGTCAGACAATATTATTTTCTGTAAGGTGTGACTGAAAATGATAATAATTATGAAACGTTCAATTAAAAAAATAAAAGGCCCCGATTCAACTCGAAATTTTCAGCACTGAGAGGGATGACGACGATGAACTATAGCTAAGAAAGCGCTCGATAATGTCAGCTTTCAAACAAAAAAAGACTCGATCAAAATCGGTCCACCCGTTTGGACTCTACGATGCCACAGACAGAAAAACACAGAGATAACCAAACAGACAGACACGTTAAACTTAGAACACCCCACTTTTTGTAGGGGGTTAAAAACAGCGGGGCTAAAATGGTCACATTTAGCAATTCCTCTCCATCAATTCAGCAAATGAATTGTCAAAACTGTCAAACTGACAAATGTCAAATCAGTACAAAAATACAGAAATGAATTGCAAGCAGAGTTTCATTTTGCGATTTTAGGAAAATGAATCATATTATGATTCATATGATAACTCTTCAAAGCGACCATTTTAGCCCCGCAGGAGCTTACAGTAATTTGTGAACGTAGCCTTGGCGAGTACTGCGAATGCTCTCAAACGTAATGCTTTGCGGCATGAATATCGATTTAGGTATTCCCTATCGATGGTGCATGACCCACGCGGACATACTTAAGATAAGCGCCATTTTAAATTCTAATACTCCACGAGAAAGCAGTCGGAATTTATATGCTCATGCTTGAAAAGTTTCTAGTAACTTGGAATATGCTTAAGTCCAGATGAGACTACCACCGTGATATATTATAAGTGTTCATGTGTAACATACAATCTCTGAACCATCCTGTGGAGCCATTCATCCCAGTCCTGTAATGGGACACGGTGCTTTACGCTTATTTAATCGCATTTTTATACTATCCATTTAAATATAAAATAATACCTTTGACCCGTATATGCAGATTGCAGAGTAGTAGAAAGTACGAGAAAATACATGTAACAAAAAAAGCCTAAAATAATTAAGACAACAGCTGCAACAAAACGTTACACCTAGTTATAAATAAGATCTTAGAAACATTAATAGTCCTAAATTTGATTAAATATACAGTGTGTTAGTGTAAACACCGTTATCCTTGAAACAATCAATCAAGGATAACGGTGTTTACACTAACTCACTGTATTTTGGTCGTGTAATCAAGCTTAGGAATAATCAAATTTAGGAATATTATGATTTATGACAAATTTTGTCGCATGACAATATGCTTTGAGACGTGTTGATATTAAAAAAAAACACCCCATTCGTAAAATTGTGTTCTCCATTATTTAAAACGCTATACAACAATATTATGTTCATATCTATCAAGTTTTCAATATGTCAGAGAAGGACAAAGCATTGGACAGCAGCATTTTTTTAATATTATGATATAAAGGAATTTTATCATCTACTTATATTATAACTAGATGATAAATTAATAATGATGAAAGATGATAAAACTCATTTATTGCGAGAGAGCCGTACATTTTTGCGGGATAAAAATTATCATAAGGGTGCGTCCACATTTGTATCATTTGCGCGATCAGATCCCCGATCAGATCTCCGTCGCGTATCATCGAAGCGTGTCAAAATGATACGCGTATCATGATACGCCCCGATCGCTATTAACCGCGTATCTAATACATGCCGTATCAAATACTCGCATGATCGGCAGAATGATCTAACGGTGCGTCCACATTTGTATCATTTGCGCGATCAGATCTCCGTCGCGATCATCGCGCCGTATCAACATGATACGCGTATCATGATACTTTGTATGATGATACGCGTATCATTTTGCGTCCACACTAGTGATCATGATACGGCGCGATGATCGCGACGGAGATCTGATCGGAGATCTGATCGCGCAAATGATACAAATGTGGACGCACCGTTACATAATGTCCTATTCCGAGACCCAGAGTATCTCCATCACCAAATGTCAGCAACATAGGTTCAGTGGTTTGGGCGTGAAGAAGTACTCATAATACAGGTAACAGACAGACATACTCTCGTATTTATGTACTAGATGACGCCCGCAACTCCATTGCGCCGAAATTCGTTTATCACGCGGGAACCTTACATTTTTTTAGGGAAAAGTATCCTATGTCCTTTCCCGCGGCTCAAAGTATCTCCATGCCAAATTTCAGCAAAATTGGTTTAGCGGTTTGGGCGTGAAGATAGTAACAGACAGATAGACATACAGACAGACTTTCGCATTTATAATATTAGTATGGACGGATTAGTAAGGATGTGAATATGTGTAAAACAGTAGCAGTTTAATTAGCACCGAACATCGAACAACATTTCAGATTTCCGATCAGCCTAATATCCTAAATTCACATAATGAGGTATTTGGTGAAAATACTTGATGCGTAAATGAAGCGGATGCAAATGTATTCAAATATACAGCAATACGCGCGCGGCCGGAAGATAATTAAAGTTATAATGGAAATATAGTGGCCAATGAGCTTAACGGCATCACCGTGAATTTTAGAAAGGTATTGGTTCATATTAGGCGTTTTGCTGACGAAATCTAGAAGCATGATCATTTAAAAGGTCAAAATACAATAACAAGTCAAGTACTAAGATAGCGAGACAGTAGCCACAAATTATGTACATCTGTTGCCGCTCAAACAACGAATACTAAGAACGAAATAAAATAACGGGCAGAAGATTTATTTAAATGGAATATAATAAAACCAGCCAAGTGCGTGTCGGGCCACGCGCAATATAGGGTTCCGTAGTACCGCTAGTTTTTGTCAATTTTTTATGGTCAATGAAAAAAAATGATCTATGAATACCAGCATTTTTTTTTTTAAAACACCTATTCAACGACACCCCACACGTTGTAGCCTAAGAAAATTAAGCCGAAAATGGACGATCAGCGGAAATAATTCGTGTAGTTTTGAAAATCGCTACAGTTATTCCTTGAGACATCCAGATAAACATATCGAAAATCCCCAAGGGTGGGGGGTGAGCTAAAGGTGTAGGGGGGGTCAAAGGACCCTTTTTTTAGATTTTAGCTCATAAGTCTAAAACCTGCACAAATAGCGTAACGGTTACTTCTAGGAAAACATTCTACATAAAATTTCCTTTAAATTTGATCCTATAATTTTTTTTGTATGGTCGATACTTTAGAAGTTACAGAGTGTTCAACTTTATATAGGTATAAAAAATGAGACCGTTTTATAAATAAAATAAAATTGGTATGTTTTCAAAATGTATTCAAAACTAGAAAATAATAATTAGACAGTCTTAATTAAATCAATAATTTTCTTCTACTACATCATCATCATCTTCACCTTCTATATCTACCAAATCTACAGGTACGCCATTTGTACACGAACCCAAGCAGCCGTTGCATACTAGACTGCACGTGATACCAGCTTTTCGGCATCCACAATTACCAGTGCAATCACTTTTGCAGCGACAAAATATTGACTTCAGCACGGTGTCAGGAGCTGGAGGATCATGAGTGGTAACAGGCTCGAGGTTTCCATCAGCTCCTCGCTTCCATCCCCACATTTCAGGAGGCAGTGCGTTACCTAACCACTCTTGTACTTGGTGGAACACTCGGAATGAGTGAAATTTTGCTGATCCTTTTGTAGGTGGGAGAGAGGAAAGATCTGGTTTGGATTTGGTGCTGGATTTGTCAAAAACTGAGTATCGATGTCTGTTAAGATCAAGCTGATCAGTGGCTGCACGATACATCGTCAAAAACATCCTTTCTCCTGACTCTGCTATTTCTTCAGATGTTGATGTTGGATTGTAGAAGATGGCGGCAATATCCTTGATTTTTGGTTTTTGATCAAATAGCTTAACAACTGACACTTTGCCTTTCCTGTAAATAGCTGAAGTTGTGTCGCAACCGCTGAAGCTACGTAGGAAAAGAATGGAAGAGCAAAATGAGAGTTTTTGGAGTTCTTGTGAGGAAAATATTTGCATTTCCACTTTACCTCTTCCTGGCTTCACAAAGAATATTTGCTTATCTGGTGGTGACAGAGCCATAAGAAGGACTATTAAATCTATATCTTCCCCAACAACAGCAACCTCAGGATAGTTTGCGACTTTTTCAATTGCACTTTTTATAATTGTACAATCAGCATCACTAGGTGCCACTCGTGTTTCAATTTGCTCTGCCTGCATTTTTTCTATGAGGAGTTGTATAAGTCGAGACTTGTTTTTCGCATTAGCTAGGAAATGCTCTTGTTAAACTGTAACTTTCATATCAAGACTGAAATTATGTATTATCGTATATTTTACATGGCAATTGTGCGAAAGGGACAAACCAAGAAAATCGATTTCTCGCTTGTGCTCGCTACTATAAGGAGATATTAGTTAATAAAAATAATACTTTAGCACATGGAAGTAAGGTTCATTTTAATATTTCAAAATGATGAAGTAAGCCTTCCAGCTGTATAGTACTTCCTAATTCCATGGTGACTAGTCTAACGTTTTGTAATAATAGTAGCTAGGACAAATAATTATCTGTGAATAGCAGGTATTTCAATCAGAATAAGTTGTTTTCTTAGTCTCGGACGTTCGATGCGTGTTATTTTCGCGATTCGCACTTTTGAGGAATTTGACCCCCCCTTGAGTTCCTAAAGTATCGTATAAGTAGTACCGTACAAAAAAATTTATAGGACATAATTTAGAGGAAATTTTATGTAGAAAATTTTCCTAGAAGTAACCGTAATGCTATTTGTGCAGGTTTTTTACTTATGAGCAAAAACCTAAAAAAAGGGTCCTTTGACCCCCCCCTACACTCTTAGCTCACCCCCCACCCTTGAGGACTTTTGACATGTTCATCTGGATATCACAAGGAATAACTGTAGCGATTTTCAAAACTACACGAAATATTTCCGCTGATTTTATTAATTTGATCGTATTATTGGGGTGGGTGCGAAAAAAAATATTCATCCCCGCTTGATGTGTAGGGGACGTACCAGAAAAAATATTATTTTTTTACGATTTCACGTACCATTTTGTTGCCATCATTTGTATATGTATTCATGCTTTGTAGGTCCTATAGTCTCTGAGTAAAACTGCGGACAGACAGACAGACAGACAGACAGACGGACAGACGGACGGACAGACCGAAACTATAAGGGTTCCTTGTTGACTACGGAACCCTAGAAATGATTAAAGTGTGCCATTTTACCATTCAAACCAACATTTAAACCAAAAAACATTCAGTGCGAAAATACATAATACGCTCGTAATTGGCAGCAATAAAAAGGTAAACACTCAAATCACGCACCTAATTAGCAGACCCTCTTGATTGATTCTAAGGCAGCCGAGCGAACTCATTAGAATAATTTCAATGGAATCCGGTGCGCCATCAAACGTGGCGTTCAAAGGAAATAATTAATGTTCCAATCGTCGGTATCATTTATCACGTGTAGTTTGTTTGCACATAAGAACTTTCCATTTGCTTCGTATCATTCAACATTAATTGCTATTTCAGCAAACACATCCATCACTACAGCATTAGCTATATTATGTGCTAATGTGTCATTTGCATCTAACTATTCATCAACTTCTTATGAATAATTAGCTAAAGTTTCGGAGAGCCTAGGGGTCAAATTCTTAGGACACGAGGCCCTAAAATTGGATACAAGATCGCTAGAATTATTGTTGCTGAGATATAATCCTTCGATCGCGGATTGTTTGAAATCTATTGTTATTCTGTTGTTGTCGCGTTCACTGGTGCTCTGATGGGGCTTGATAGGTTAAATAAAATTAGTACCTTAACTCTATCCAAGAAAACTCAAATATTCTTATTAAAAGCTACATAAATCGTACTCATAGCGGAAACTTATAATTTACATTACGAAATATATGTAGCTAATAAACCTCTCTCAAGAACAATTAAGCAGCCGTATGAATTTAGTAAGATTTTACAATTTAAAATTAAAACGCTTAACGGTATAAACTTTAAAAGTTAAATGAGTTTAACGCTGTTGAAGTTTCTATAGTATTTAATTGCGTCCTAGTTAAACGAGCTAGACTTTGTTGCATCTTAACTCTAATGGGTGTTTGTATTTTGGGAATGTGAAGCCTCAAAAATCATTAGTGGATTAGAGGATTAAACTTCCGAGTTAATTCCGAGAACAGAAGAGACGGATTCAATTTTGTAATGAAAAAAGGCACACTTAGCAATTATTGGTCGGTTGGTACGTTTTGCCAACGATTTCTGAATTGCATAGTAAGAATTATTCCATGCATGAAATGCAGACGTAAAAATGTCTGGAAACTCCCAAAACCTTTTTCGTCTAACTGAAATTTTGGCAACCCTAATCCCGGTTGTAAAGTTTGAAGCGATTGTTGAGAAATCTTCCAACTCCGAGCAATAACTCGACGAGTCGGCCGCGCGTGGCGTGACGAAGAGGTCTTTAGGACACGCCACTTGGTTCAGTAATGTATGGACTGTTTTGGCAAGATGTCTTTCCTGTGCATTTCCTTGAGAAAACTCCGAAAATAACGCCCCATATGAAACGGCTGACTGCCCCTCATTTATTACTGCAGCCATTCGGATTTAGTGCTCGACGTTAAATATAGCTTCAGCTGCGCATTCGAAGATATTACCAAAAGCAGACAAGTAAATTCACTTGTAATCTCTTATTAAATCAAACGTATTGTATATAATAATCATTTGTGTCGGTCTAAAACCAGTAACTTCATCGAGTGTTGAATGTTAAGAAGAAAAAATAATTAAAAAAAAGAAGAATCTTTTCTGACTCGTCTCGTAAGTTGAACCATGCTTTACAAATCTACGGTATCATAATGAAACATTAAGAAGTGGTGAGTGGAAGAATCGTACAAGTAACATTTCGTAACATTCGGACAATAACTAATTTTTACCTTATAACACGGTCAAATTAACTCGACGCATGGATTAATCATTGATGACGTTATTATGGAGCCGGCATGTTAAATAATAATATTATCTACCTGATATTTGTTACTGTGTCTCACAACAAATTGTAATAAGATATTATAACACGGTCATATAAACTTAACGCATCGCTAGAATGCATTTTGCATCCTAGCCATGCGTCAAGTTAATGTGACCGGGCTATAATTATTTTAGTAAAACTTGTGATTTATCTATTTCATAACCTAGCTAATGTATCTGGCTACACATATTACAATCCATAGTTTTTCTATTTCAAATAATTTTTCCCGCCCTAAACCCTCCATGTTTTAAGCAAAAAAACGGGAAGTTTTTTCGTGTTATGTGTGTATTTATTCATCCACTCATGTCTTGAATTATGAAACAGCATATTTTACTTGCACAGTGGTTGAAAAGTGTTTTTGTTAGTGTGTGGGCTGCAGATATTTATTCCATTAACAAAATAGAAACATTTAAATTGTAATTCAAGCAAGTAGTTGAAACTGATTCTATCAGCTAATTAACAATTAATTCTCGTTGCTAAGTGCTCCGAAATTTAGATGTCACATTTTAATACCACCACAGCCTCCAATAAATTTCGTTAGTGTGTTGGTTGGAACGCTGCCCGAAGATCGTGTTTGCAAAGGAGCTGTTTTCTCGTAAGTCAAATTTTAATACTGCCAGAACAGCCCCACTAGAACGAAACTATCTACATATTTTGCAGCAACTGTTCGGAGAATCGATAACTTCGTTTATGCAATGAACTCGGTTTAAAGCTGATTTTTATTCAAGTGGGAAATTGGTTTGGAAACAGGAGGACTTGAATTAGAAATATAAAAGTTTTTGAATAAAATGTTTATGATTTTGTTGATTCTTTTTAACCCCCGGCAAAAAAGAGGGGTGTGGGTCTGTCTGTCTGTCTGTTTGTCTGTGTGTGTATCTGTCCGTGGCATCGTAGCATCCAAACGTGTTGACCGATTTTGATCTAGTTTCTTTTGTTTCAAAGCTGACATGATCGAGAGTGTTCTTAGCTATAGTTCATCATCATCAGCCTGCTCAGTGCTGGACAATCAGGGTTTATCTGGTTCATGAAAGGCCGTTAGCAACTTTTAGTCATTTGATGGGTTTTTATATTTTATTCTAGTTCGTGACATTTGTGAATATACAATATAAGTATACACATAATAACGGAAAGTTGGCCTGGTGCTGTACCATCACCCGGTAATCCAACTCCTCGCCAACTTAGAGTAGGTACAGGTTTCGTGTTTGGGCTCATTTTAATTGCGACAACCAGTAAGAAGTAGACAAACAGTAAATATTTACACGCTGCTGCTGTAGCATCACCTGGATTCTATAGGAACCGAGCTTCGTATGAACCCAAAGTGGATGTTTCATGTTTGGGCTCATATTAACAGCCTCATCGAAAAGGACATTGATAGATGGTAATCATGAGAATACTTATGATTCTGTTGATTGGAATTATTCTGCACTATAACCAACACAAGTTTAAAAAGTATGAAATAAAATTAAATTAAGAAATTAAAAAAAACCCCCGCCAAACAACTTTAAAAGGAAAGAAATAATATTTTCTGCCTTTAAGTTCAAATAATTCCTAACTTGTGTAAAGTAATATTTTATGTCATAATTGTTGTCAAGGTGTGTCGGGGGACCGCTAATGTAGATGTTTGATTTCATTTCACAATCAATTCATAGCGAACAATCAAGATAGTCAGCGACTTGGCGGTCCCCCGACACACTGTGACAACAATTATGGACTAAAATGTTACTTTACACAAGTTAGGAATTATTTGAACTTAAAGGCAGTAAATATTATTTCATTACTTTTTAAAGTTGTTTGGCGGGGTTTTTTTTAAATTTCTTAATTTAATTCTTAATAAAAATGCTAACCTAAAACATGTTTATGTCAATCATCGTTATCAAAATAAGTATTGTCTGAGTAGTCATTCGTCGATAATTTTTATTATTGTAAAACCTTGCAGGTTTATTTATTTTCGGTATATATTTTTTTATAACGACTGCATATCCGTCTTTTTAGCCCCGATCACTTGATACTCAAATTATAATTTACATTACATAAAGTAGATTAAGATCTACTTAATATTATCATGATATAGTTCTTGCAATCTACGAGTGCGCGTCGCCCTTAGTTGTGTGAGTGACCATATCTATACACGCGTACATGGCTCGCTCGCTACTGACTGCTCCGTCGGGTACGCACACTAACGAAAATGTCTATTCACATTTCCAACTACAAATAAAGGCGACGCGCACTCGTAGATTGCAAGAACTATACTAACATGAGACACTATAATTTTGTTGTTTCTTATTCTGCATAAACATCCTATGCTAAAACATGTTAATGTCAAAGTCGCTAGACGAATACCGTAATAGAACCTTCTTAAAACACCATTCATAATTGTTAATTTAGAATGAAAAATGTTAATTTTTATCACTTTCTTTATTTATACTTTATAAATACACTTGTACAAAATACATCTATCTCATATACATTTTGACAGGCAAGTGGACAAGACCGAATCGGTCCTTCTCCTTCTTTTAAGTTTTACTTTTTAAATTACTATTGAGCTTAAATGTAAAAGTACACATTTTAACAATAATAGACGCTTTTAGACTTATTTTGTTCTAGGTTTTCTTACTGAAAAAACATAAACCAATGTTAATCTTATACCACTAACCTTAGCGGTATAGGATTAACTGACCATAGGTAATGTTTTTTCAGTAATATGTATAGGACATAAAAACTAGGTTGATATTGTATGGTAAACAACGAACAAAATAGCATGTCATTCTGTTCATAATAAAATATTGTCATAAACAAAGCTAAGTCGTACAGGATTTCATAATTGAGTTCATCAGTTCAGTTCATCCCCGTATAAGATAACCCCACACGGGTTCCGGAGACGGTGGCCGGTTTCATTGAAGCCAGGCCAGGTACGCAGGAGTAATTCTATAGTGCCCAAGTGTGTGCGCAGCTTCACAAGAGCACTCTCTATTCCTTTACTCTCATAACCCAGTAGGACGGACGACCGACACGACTGGTGAGAGGTCAGGCCCAGGACTGACTTTTTACATGCCCATCCGACAAATGGATCATCTTACTTGTCAGACAATCAGGATCAGCTTGCATTGTCCTAACCAAACTTGGAAATAACATGTTTCCAACGCGGGAATCGAACCCAAGACCTCCGAACCAAGCCAAGCTCTAAGCTACTGGACTACGGAGGCGTAAAATCCCTGTATAATGTACATACATAGTACGTCAATACTCTCAAAAATTCCTTTGCCGCTTCATAAAACGAGTTTTCCATTAAAATCAATTTTGATCCAAAAATTATGTCACAAGATTACCAAAAATATGCCAAAATTAGAGATCAAAACAATTCTTGGAAGCATCAAAAGATCCCCATGGCAGCAAGTTAATAACTTTTTGGGGATTTAAGGAAAGTAACAAAGCTTGGTAATTAAGAATTCCAATCTACCTTATAATTAGGCAAAATGGAGGCGGCACTCGCTCGCTATTTCATTAAACATTTACTTACAATTTGATTATGTATTTTTGATAATTATACAAAGTTGTTATGGTTAAAAAGGATTGATTTATCATGATAATTATCATTGCTTGTCGGAAATAGCTTTACTCATATAGACAAAATATTATCCTGTCTTTTTACCGTAGATAAAAGTAGATTTTATTCGTACAAGGCTTTGTTAGAGGGTGGAATCTATATCTTATATATAAAAATGGATTTTCAAATGTGTTAGTCGCGATAAAACTCGAAAACGGCTGGACGGATTGGGCTGATTTTAGTCTTAAAATATTCGTAGAAGTCCAGAGAAGGTTTTAAAGTGACACGAAGTTTACCGGGACAGCTAGTCTTATATATAAAAATGGATTTTAAAATGTGTTAATTGCGCTAAAACTCAAAAACGGCTAAACAGATTGGGCTGATTTTAGTCTTAAAATATTCGTAGAAGTCCAGGGAAGGTTTTAAAATGACCTGTGATACGAAGTTCACCGGGACAGCTAGTCTAATATATATAAATCTCCTGTCACGATGTTTGTCTGCGATGGATTCCTAAACTACTTAATGTGTGCTTTTTTCCAACTTGAGAGATAGGATAGCTTAGATCTTTAATTATTATAGTCGCAATTTTATTTTATTGCAAATTATTTGTCTACAAAGAGCGACCATTGTTTATGCGACGCGTGTCCGTGACACGCGTCGCATAAACAATGGTCGGGATAGCGATGGACGTTCCCATGGTGACATACTTATTTAGTCACTAATTCAATAAAATAATACGGGCGATATACATTATATAATATGGCAAAGAAACGTTTGCCGGGACAGCTAGTCTTCTTCTTCTTCTTATATATAAAAATGGATTTTCAAATGTGTTAGTCGCGCTAAAACTCGAAAACGGCTGAACGGATTGGGCTGATTTCGGTCTTAAAATATTCGTAGAATTCCAGGGAAGGTTTTAAAGTGACACGAAGTTCACTGGGACAGCTAGTAATAATTAAAAACAACAATGTATGATCCTCACTGCAGAAGCAAAATGCATTTCATTGAAAATTACGCTTCAACACACTGTGAATATTATAAGTAGTAGAAAAATACAAATACTTAAGTACCTAGAAACTGATGTACTGGAGTAATATCATCAACAGCGGGACTTCGCCGGCCGGGTTACAAAACTATTCGAAGTACTCATTGGTAGCACACAGAATATTCACATTTTATACATTTAACACAATTCAGTCGGTAAACCTATAGCAAAGCTATTAAAATTGATTTATTTACAAATCTTTATTTCACTTATGACGAATTTTACACGCTAATCTTACACAAACACTGATCTCCACACTAGGATTCCCTGTGTCGTGGAGACCAGCGAATAATTTTATAAAATAGTTAATAACTAGCTGACCCGACAGACGTTGTCCTGTCTTAACGATGATTATTTAGTTCGAAATGGTATAATTAAGAAAACAATAGATTAAAATTAGTATCTCCATGCCAAATTTCATCAAAATAGATTAAATAGTTTAGGCGAAAATCATAAAAGTTGGTTGTGTGGGAACCATACATTTTCCGGGACAAAAGGTATCCCTTGTCCTTTCCGGAGACTCAAAGTATCTCCATACCCATCAAAATAGATTGATTAGTTTAGGCAAAATCATAAAAGTTTGTTGTGCGGTAACCGTACATTTTCCGGGATAAAAAGTATCCCTTGTTTCTCGAGACTCAAGGTACACCATACAAAATTTCATCAAAATTAGTTTAGGTGAAAATCATAAAAGTTTGTTGTGCGGGAACCGTACATTTTCCGGGATAAAAAGTATCCCTTGTCCTTTCCCGAGACTCAAAGTATCTGCATACCAAATTTCATCAAAATCTATTGAATAGTTTACGCGCAAATCATAAAAGTATATGTGTGGGAACCGTACATTTTCCGGGACAAAAGGTATCCCTTGTCCTTTCCGGAGACTCAAAGTATCTCCATACCCATCAAAATAGATTGAATAGTTTAGGCAAAATCATAAAAGTTTGTTGTGCGGGAACCGTACATTTTCCGGGATAAAAAGTATCCCTTGTTTCTCGAGACTCAAAGTACTCCATACAAAATTTCATCAAAATTAGTTTAGGTGAAAATCATAAAAGTTTGTTGTGCGGGAACCGTACATTTTCCGGGATAAAAAGTATCCCTTGTCCTTTCCCGAGACTCAAAGTATCTGCATACCAAATTTCATCAATATCTATTGAATAGTTTATGCGCAAACCATAAAAGTATATTGTGCAGTAACCGTACATTTTTCCGGGATCAAAAGTATCCCTTGTCCTTTCCCAAGACTCAAAGTATCTCCATACAAAAATTCATTAAAATCGATTGAATAGTTTATGCGAAAATTATTAAAGTATATTGTGCAGTAACCGTATATTTTTCCGGGACAAAATGTATCCTATGTCCTGTTCCTGGTTCTAAGCTACCTCTCCACCGATTTTCAGCCAAATCGGTTCATCCGTTCTTGAGTTATAAGTGGCGTAACTAACACAACTTTCTTTTATCTATACTTCTAATACTAATATCATAAAGAGGTAAACTTTGTTTGTTTGTTTAATTGTAATGAATAGTCTCAAAAACTACTGGACCGACTTTAAAAATTCTTTCACTATTTAAAAGCAGAGGCGTGCAGAGGTTTTTGACATGGGGTAAGCAGTAGTGGTATCGGTTTAGTAGTTTTGGCGTGAAAGCAAAACAGACAGACAAACAAAAAGAGATATTTTCGCATAAATTAATATAAAAATGTAGCCTATGTCCTTTCTCAGGCTCTAGAATAACTGTGTACAAAATTTTATTACAATCGGTTCATTAGTTTTGGCGTGAAAGTGAGACAGACAGACAGAGATACTTTCGCATTTAATATAAAGTATATCTAATATATAAAATTCTCGTGTCACAATGTTAGTCCACGAACTCCTCCGAAACGGCTTTACTGATTTTTACTAAATTTTATATGCATATTCAGTAGGTCTGAGAATCGGCTACTCGGTACTTATTATATTGATAAGTGCATTTGTTGAATAAATAATAGTAAATTATTACAACTCGAGAAAAACGACGACCATGATAGCGATGGACGTTGCCATGGTGACATACTTTATTTAGTCACTTCAATAAAATAATACGGGCGATATACTTTATAATATGGCAAAGAAACGTTTGCCGGGACAGCTAGTAATATTATAAAATGATAAAATAAATTAGTACATGTATATGAATAACATGAAACTTTCGAGTAGTACTTACATTTCATTTTTGTTGCTGGTTTAATTGTTGTAACTCAGATACACGTACCTTTCGACACAAATCACAATTAGAATCTTTTCACTGAATGACAATTGTGAAAACTTGTTACCTATTTTTAATTTTTAATAAACACACATTTTCACACAACACAAACCTCACAATCAAATAACATTTTTAAGAAATCAAAAAACGCACTCAATATAGAAATTAGAAACTCAGTAATAACAAATATCTAATAAACTGTTAAATGTACACACTTTTAAATGTTAAAAATCTTCTAAGAAAACTATAAATATACTGGCGCAAACAAAAATAATATGTTACAGTGCTCATCACATGAAAAAATGGCCTCCCAAAATACAAAACACTTCTGTAATGTAAACAAATATAAACCGTACTAAACAAAAATGCACTATGTGCATATGTGATTAATTAGATTTCCGTCTATTATTTTTACTCGGATTATAGGCAACGAACATATCCGATTACTTCCGAACGCGCCATTACGCCGGCTCTCGGAAGTCATGCCGCAGGATCTCTCCTAGTAAATCGCACACGCACACATGTTTGCGAACAGTGTACGAATACGAAAATCTTAACTCACACATATAGGTGGGGTCTGCGTAAGATGGAGTGCCTGTAACCACAGATATGTTTTTTTTTTTATATAATTTATAAAACTATATATATATATATTTCTTTATTATATGTATATATTATAGTCTATTCTATTATTATAAAAAAAAAAAAAAAAAAAAAAAAAAAAAAAAAAAAAAAAAAAAAAAAAAAAAATCCATGGCGTTATGGACTACAATGAATTAAAATGACTTAATAATATTATTTCAATTATCCTTGGTGCGAAAAACCTATAGAACAAATTTAAAAAGAAAAAAAAGGATATGGGCGAAAAGCCCATAGACGGCCCCAATTTAAAAAAAAAAAAAAAAAAAAAAAAAAAAAACCACAGATATGTAGTATAATATTGGTGCGTACCTTCGCGCGGCGCGCCTAGTTACCACTTACGGACTTATGTTTAAGTAGTTTTGCAAATTAGTTTTTGCTATTTTATAAATTTAGGCGTTTTAAGTGTATTCATTTTTTACTTTATATAATAACTAACGTCATCTAAAACGCGCGAAAGTTAAATTAAAATATGTGTATAGCAAGTATTTATCATAAGGTAAGCAGTGCTTTTATGCCTTTATGGTACGCACGTCCATGTTTAAAAGCTACATTATTTACGAGTAACATAGGCTACTTTTTATTGTAGAAAATATAGGGTATATTTGGGTTTTTCTGACACAAGGTGAAAAAAATCAACCACAAAAGTTACTTATTTTGCGTACGCTGCCTAAACTATAAAAGATAGAACCATACAATGTTCTAAGTAAATATATATCTTATAAGTATCTACAAAAATGTCTGCAACACACTATACCTATCTATGTCAAATGAGGCACAGCACCCATTTTTTTATTTAAAAATCTTGATTCCGCGGGGGGGGTCGCTAGTATATTATATAGATTTTATTATTCTTTCAGAGACGATCAATTGCGAGACATTTCAGGCGGCCATTTTTATTTTCTTGATGCGCCCGCGCTGTGATTGGTTAGTGGGCGGAGGCGTGAATATATTTTGAATATGGAATGTTAAAAAGCGGGATGATAAGCTCATCAGTCATCACTATGCAAATATATTTAAAAAAATATAATATATTGAACTACTTTAAGATATCTTACGTAGGTAATCGTTATCTTGGAAAATCCATGCTTAAGTACATTATTTGGACCGGATGAATTTTATGGTCTCACAGAAAACCTGTGTGAAATTCCAATTGCGTAAATTATTCCTCAAGTAAGTAAAAGTAAAACCGGAGACCTAATGGTGTTTAAACCAACAATCCCCAAGCGGCAGCCGGCTGCCGCATAACAATTGAAAATCTATTGTGTATGCGATACCCACGATGGAGGTGCTACGGGTTTTTTCAGGACTAGGAACTTTTGTGTAAATAAAAAGACCAGGTGCTTCTTCGTTTATATACATAAAACGAATTCAATAAACTACGCCTGGAACTTATGAATAGAAATGAAAACATCCACACATAAGTATAATAATGTATATAAGCTATTTGATTCCATACTCCAGTCGGCGGAAATATTGCAATATTCAGGTGATTCTGATGATTCATGGCCCATTACCTCCGCTTTATTGGACGAAAAAAGGTTGGAAATGTCTTCGGGACAAACGTACATTATAATTATTGGTTTTATACGTTCATGAACTAAATTAAGTAAGTAATGTGTTGGCGATACAGTAATTACATTTTGAAGAACTCTGGTCATTCTCTAAGAATTATTTTAAAGATGTTTGCTTATTAGCAAACATCTTTAAATGCGACAAACCCCATTACGGGGTCATTTCAGATTGCAACGTGACGCATTCAAAACTGAACCTAATTTCTTATTACTTGTATTTTCAAACATATTAAATTGACACACTTGCTGCTCTCTCTGTATCGGGTTACCTGTTCCGAATTTATCATTAAAATGCGTCCCATCGCTTTTACCCTTGAACTGGCTAGTAATAATAATATTCTGGCGATGTGAATGGTGGCCGACAAGGAAGATCTTCTGACCGAGCGAGGTCAGTAAGACAGTTTACGTAGAAATCCATAGAATCATCTATACATACAATCTCAGAAAGTTCGATAGCACGATGCAGGATTGCGTCGCTGATTGTGGGTATCGCCACAATATCAATAGAATCGTAACTCTTACTCATACAACACTTTATCTCTGAAATCGTTTACTAAGTATATCTCATTCAAATTCCATTGAAGCAGTTTACCCGAAAACTTTTGTATCACAAAATAAGAAAACCGAAAACTAATCTTCTGCATTATGTATGAGACGTCGATGTTTATATCAGAGTTGTCTTCAATCATTCTGATTCCGGCGTGACATCTTATTTCCTCGTGCTCTTACTTGTGTCACGTAAATATTTTCATATCCCGCACAATATTTTTTGTCGTAAAGGTGTCTTTATTTCTTAGGAATTATTAGGCTTATTCTTTATTGGATTGTAGGATGAAAATTATAAGGATCAAAGTTTGAATAACTTTAGTCCTTATCATTTTTGTAAAAAAATTAAAAAAAGGAGATTAGGCTAAAAAAGGTTTAACCTTCAAACCAATTTGGCGGCTTTAAGCACTAGTCGGATTTGGTCGAGTTGTTGGGTTTAAGACCCTCCCTAAACATTAGCATTTTTTTTACTTTAATTGATCCCAGGTTGTCTTAAATGTTGTAGTGAACGCGACTGGGTTAGGAAGGTGACGCCGCCTTAAAGTAAAAAACCGTGTTGGATATGTTTTAGATTGCTTGTTTTCTATGAGAGGCCGGCCCGTCCTCTCATAGAAAACAAGCAATTGAACAGCAAAAATGGAAAGGGCGTAAGCGACAAAATTGTTTTTGTCGCCTAATTTAAAAACCACAAATACATTTCATACAAGCTACGGGTAAATTAAAGTGTATGCTTGAAACAATCTATGTACAAATTTTGGAAGCTTAAATCACTGTCCTCTGTTGGCCAAATAGGAATCCCTATTTTCACAGAGTTCTTTTTGATTGATTATTCTGTGTTATAAAAGTTTACCAATCGTATTATGCTATGGGTAATTCATAGACAAAGACACGATGAATACTGACAATGAACTTTAATTCCTTAGCTTTAGTCATTGCTGAGAAATACGATATCGCTACAGTCAAATTACGTGTTTTTATAGAACCAAGCTGACAAAAAAAGGTGTTTACTGTCTAGCCTCATTCATAACAAGCTTAAGTTTAGTTTGGGTATGCTCGTCCTCAATTTGGTAACATAAAAAAGCATCTGGCAACTCGTCCCACTAGGACGAGATTTGTGTCGAAAGTAGTCATATGGGTAACATGGTAGTAATATTAATATTTATGTCGCATGTTGTGCGCTCAATAGTGAATTTTAATACTGGATTTCAGCTCACAACGTTAAACATCGGTCGCAACTTTTTGGATTTTTCCGGATTAAGGATTTGGAACAAGGACCGGCTTTACAGTTCGTTCAATGGTTTAAGCCATATTGAACAGCTTATGATACTCAATATAGCAGCATGAATTTTATAATTATTGTGGCAGCTACTTCTTTTATTACAAAAATCTGAAAATAATTAATCAAAGGAGCCAGGCAATTTTTCGTTCGAGAACATTTGATTCTCTACCTGAATGTGTTTCAATTTATTGTTATTATCATATTATTATTATTATTTTAAAGTATATTACTTATTTATCTCTATATATTTATCAGTCTCGCTCTAGCGACCGAAGCGAGCGGAAGCAAAATATGAATCGGGAGTTTGCTAATTTGTGAAAGTAGAATGATGTCTTCGAATTTGTTGAAATGCAATAACTGTAATCTAGTTGTGAATGAACTGTTAACGTTTGTGCAAAATAAACATGAAATAATGGATTCTGAAAGTATGGTGAAAATTTGTACGTCAGCTTTCTCCACAGAAGACATCGAAACAGCTAAGACACTGCTTTTTCAGTCGGTACCAACGAGTATTCGGAATATTAAACGTAAGAATAAAAGTAAAGATGGAAAAGCTAAAAAAGACCTATTTGATGTTATAGACGTTTTTAAACAAACGGATCCCGAAAAAATTCCCGTCTTCGTGGCCTGTGATTTGAATAAGCTGCCACCAGTCACGTTTGATCATGTAGATGTAACAAGATTATTAAAAGACATCTGTATTTTAAGAGACAAAATCAAAAATATCGAGAGCACATACATTACATATGACCAGCTGATTCAAACAAAAGATGAAATCCTCAACAGCTGTCACGAGAACGCCGGTAACACGATTTTAAATTGCTCGGAAACTAGAAACATCAATTTTCGTCGCGGTACTCGTGGTCCATACTTGGCTAGCTTGAACAAAGACAGCGGGCCCATGGGATTAATATCTTTTAGATCAATAGATGATAATTGTAATAAAATAAAGAATTCTAACGAAAATAAGCTTTGTCATGATTATTCTCCATCACTCTCGCACACTAGCGAGCTCGCTGCAGCGGAATCGCACTGTCGGGAAGGACACGTGGAGGCCCAAACTGCGGTTTCGAAGGACGAAGATCTCCCATCCCGCTCACCCTTAAGCGATGCGTATGAAGCGACCGTCTCTTCCCCGCTCCGTCGGAGTACGCACGTGGAGGCCAGCACCCGGCTTTCGCAGGACGATAGTGCACCATCTTCCTCGCACGTAGTTCCATCCTACTCGCACTTAAGTGAAGCGAAGAATACGTCACCGCTGCATAGGCAGATTAGAAAGGAGGCCACTACGGCGGTTTCGGGCGTCGTAGATCGTTCATCCCCCTCACACTCGTGTTGCACCGATGCGTACACGCATCTTACTCATCAAAGTACTGGTGTGAGGCCTACTGCACTTCCGAACGCGCTCAAGGAACCGGTTGCTCCAGTAATAACGATGCAAAATAATTTTTCTGACGTAGTGCGGGCGGAGGGCGAGTGGAAGCAAACTGATAAAAATGATTTAAACGGCTGGTCTATTGTGCAAAAGAAAAATAGATACAAGTATAGATTTGTTGGTAACAAGGGCACGGGGCTAACGAAACCGGAGTGTAAATTTAAGGCTGCTGAAGTTAAGATACCGCTATTTATTAATAATGTTGATAAGAATGTATGTTCGTCTGATATCTTCGAATACCTTAAAAACAAAACGAATGTATCTATAATGTTAGAAAAAATAAATATGAAGCAGACAAAAGACTACGACGCCTACAAAATCTTTATACCTAGGCATAAGCTGGAATTATTTATGAATAAGGATATATGGCCTGAAGGTATATCTTTTAGACGGTTTATTGACTTTTCAAGAAAAAAGGCTTCGGATCCGAGTGCATTCCTGAATAAACATAATGATTAAAAAGCCTGCGAGTACTTTTATATCCTATAATTGTAAGTCGGTTACCCGTTCTGCTGATTATATAAGATTACTGTGTAAGCAGGCGGATATCATTGCGCTGCAGGAAACTTGGCTCTATCCTCATGACTTGTCTTTCCTTGGTACGATTGATGAAACTTTTGGTTTCACGGGAAAATCAGCAATCGATACTTCTGAAGGAATTATACGCGGAAGGCCCTATGGCGGTGTTGCGCTTTTGTGGAAGAAAAGTGCATTTGAGAAAGTGGTGGTCATAGAGTGTAATAGTGTTCGGTTATCAGCTATAAAGGTACACACCTGTGACAGATCTACCTTAGTATTTTCGGTGTACATGCCAGTGGACAATAGTGAAAATCTTATTGAGTTCACAGACTGCTTAAGTGAAATTAGCGCTATAATAGATCAGTGTGAGGTCGCCTCTGTAGTTATATTAGGGGACTTTAACGCTCATCCAGGCGAACTTTTTTGTGTGGAACTTTTAAATTTCTGTAAAGACCAAAATTGGTCTTGTATCGATATGCAATTTTTAAACAATGTTCATACCTACATAAGTGAAGCTCATGGTTGCACTCGCTGGCTCGATCACTGTGTGGTGACCGAGGCCGCGAGGCAATCTGTGCTCAGTGTAAGAGTCATTGATGATGTTGCTTGGTCTGACCATTTTCCACTGGAAGTAGTATGCAATTTAGATAAACTAAGTCCTCAGCAATCACGGGATATTGGCAAAAGTTCAATTAATAAGATAATTTGGGGTGATAGAGATAAACAACAAATAGAACTCTACAATACGATATGTAACGATAAGCTAAAACTTTTGGACTTACCTGTGGAATTGTGGCGCTGTTGTGACAACATGTGCAATGATGGTGAGCACAAGCATGTCATTGACAGATTTTATTACAATATAGTAAACATCTTAAGTGAAGCGGCCTTGGAGAGCTCTAAATGTAATGAGACTAAAAGAAAGTTACGCGTTGTGGGATGGAACAAACATATCCAACCGGCTCATAGAGTAGCACGACGCAACTATCATGTTTGGTTATCTCATGGCAAACCTCGTTCGGGTGAAATCTTCGAAAATATGTCCTCGTCTCGAAGAATATTTAAGTCCAAACTGAGGTGGTGTCAGAATAATCAAGATAAAATAAAAATGGATATTCTGGCATCACATCACACAAAAAAGGACTTTAAATCTTTTTGGAGGCAAACTAATAAGCTCAATCCAAGGCCGTGTATTCCTCTCAATGTTGAAGGCATACAAGAGCCAGCTGGTATTGCGAATATGTTTAGGGAGAACTTTTTGATAGAGCCCTTGTCCAGGCCAAACTGTGTATCTCAGCCGCTTGAGTCTAATAACCACTTGCCTAGCCGGACATCTGCTCACCCGATACGGTTTACTGCGAAAGAAGTGTCTAACACGATACGCACTATGACGAAGGGTAAATCCCCAGGTCATGATGGAATTAGCATCGAGCATCTGAGATACGCTAGCTCACACTTACCAAGGGTTCTGTCTTTGTTTTACACCCTTTGCATTAGGCACACTTATTTACCTGGCGATTGTATGAAGACGGTTGTTGTACCAATAATCAAGAATAAGACTGGAGATTCAACCAGTAAAGCTAATTATAGGCCCATATCGCTAGCCACAACAATAGCAAAGGTCTTCGACAGTCTGCTTGATCAATATCTAGACAAGCATCTCAAGTTGCACGATGCCCAGTTTGGTTTCAGAGCAGGACTTTCTACAGAAACTGCAATTCTGTCTCTCAAGCAGACTGTCAAATACTACACCGATAGAAGCACTCCAGTTTATGCATGTTTTCTGGACCTTTCAAAGGCTTTCGATATGGTGTCCTACGAGATGCTACGCAACAAGCTGCTGGATGAGACGGATCTTCCAATTGAGGTAATTAATATTTTTGATTATTGGTACAAGAACCAGGAGAATGTTGTTAAGTGGTCTGGGGCTCTCTCTAACGTGTACAAATTAAGGTGTGGAGTTAGACAGGGTGGATTGACTTCTCCTCGTCTATTCAACCTTTACATAAATAAGCTTATCGAGGAGCTGAGCAACACTAATGTCGGTTGTTCCATGGGCGGAGTGATGCTAAACAACATTAGTTACGCTGATGACATGGTGCTGCTCAGTCCCTCGGTCAGTGGTCTCAGAAAACTGCTAGGTAAGTGTCAAGCGTATGCAGAGGCCCAAGGACTCAGGTATAACTCTAAGAAAAGTGAACTACTTGTTTTCCAACCCCGTGAACATAAAGTTAGCACAATACCACCAGTGTTTCTAAATGAAGTTCCACTTGCTAGAGTTCACAAATTTAAATACCTGGGTCATTGGGTAACTGACACGCTTGCCGACGATGTAGACATTGAGAGGGAACGAAGAGCGTTGGCCGTGCGTGGGAACATGTTAGCTCGTAGATTTGCAAGATGCTCTGATGAGGTAAAAGTGACTTTATTTAAAGCTTACTGCCAGTCCTTTTACACGTGCAATCTATGGGCGAGCTACACCCAGCGCACGATAAATGCTCTTCGTGTTCAGTACAATAATATCTTTAGAGTGCTGTTAGGACTACCAAGGTACTGTAGTGCCTCAGGCATGTTTGCAGAAATGCGCACTGATGGCTTTAACGCCATTATAAGAAAAAGAGTGGCGTCATTAATGCAGCGTGTCCGAAGTAGTAATAACAGCATTCTAAGGGTATTAAGTGATAATCTTGATGGTTTGGTAAGACATTGGATAGAGGTTCACGTTAAATAGGTGTAATGATCATTAAAAGTTCCAATGCCTCACCATTCCTAATACACAATTTGTTACTATTGATATTTGATATGTATTTTGATGTACTAACATAGTTTTAAGTCTCAATTATATTTACTAACATTATGGATTTTTATTGTGATCTGAAATAAAAAGTTATTATTATTATTATATTTGTTTCCATATAAAATTGTGTATGGTAAACAATGATTACGTAAGCGAAAACACAAGTTTTGCGTCCACTAGAACTGCAAACTGCATCAAAAGTAGTTTTCATCTCAATAATACCGGATATTCGTCCCAAATCGATAAACCACTTAAGCCGAAGCCACTAGTCCCATTTGAATGCTGATCTTACGTTATTTAACTTGTCCATTGGATAAGACTGTGTCAAACTGCAAACGCTTCGAGCCTGTGGTCTCCGACGCCATTTTGAAAATAGGATAAGGGTGTATTCACACTGGGAATATTTAATATCGTGCCTCAAGCCCTGAATTTTGATAATTAGAAAACGGTGTATTCACATTACAAAAATTGTACTTACTTACAGCAATCCAGGAGTCATTTCTCAATTAAAATGATAGCTTTTTGTGATAAAATAATATTTTATTCTAAGCAAGAATTAATCATTATAAACGGTACGAGTATGTTTCTTTCCTTGTCTAACTCTATTAGTAGCTTCGAATTTTAGAAATGATGGTTTGTCATGGAGAAAGAATTTTCATAATAATTATGGGTTGAAACCTGATTTGGATATCCGGTGGCTGTACCGCTTTCACGAGCACAATTTAGCTATTCGAGTCCAGATAACTTTTATAATAATTCGTATTCCTCTATTTAACTCAAACATTACAAGTTAAATGAGAGCTTGTAAAGTAAAACTTTATCCACATGTAAACTTCAGCAATATTACCTAGGAACTGTCTAGCTTATAATACGTAATGAAGTCAAGGCACATACTTAGTAATAATTGAAGACGTGAGTGGAAGAATCGAACAAGTAACATTTCGTAACATTCGGACAATAACTAATTTTTTCCCTAATTATTTTAATAAAACTTGTAACTTATCTTCTTCATAACCTACTTAATATATTTGGCTACACATAGAATTCATAGTTTTTCTTTATTCTTTATTCTTTATTATTATTAAACATGCAATAATACAGTTTGCGTTACAATTACAATTGCGTTAGGAATTACAATATTATTACTTAACCTGGGGACCCCAAACTAGGCAAAGCCTGTATCTTGGTGGTCCGTTTTATTTTATTACAAACTATGATTTAACGCTAGTCTGTGCAAAAGAACAAACATCATTAAAATACTACATTAATAATTATGTTACAGTTGTTACCCAATACATATCACATAGTATAGTAATCACTTATTGTAAATAATTTAGAACAATCAAAATTATACATTAAATAAAATAATAATAGTAAATAATAGTAAAGAATAGTACTAGTACAGTAATTGTTATAATATAGTTAATTTGAATAGATAAATTTTTTTTTTAATTTAATAGAATCAAGATAGTATTTTATAAATTGGGGTTTGAGATTTACAATTTCGTCAGATCAGATAATATGATAGAATGTCAAAAAAATTTTTTTTTTTTTTTTTTTATTGTAATTAATGTCATTTATGAATTAGGTTATTCAACTATTTTTAGGTTTTTTTCCTTCCTCTTTTTTTCTTCTTTTTTTTTTGTATCACAATAAAAAAAAAAAAAAAAAAAACCTAATAATAATCTGAGCATTAACTACATTAGATTGTTTAGTTAAGACCAATTAGAAATAATAAAATAATGTCAAGAAATTAATAAAATGCCATATATAAATTAAGTTGAATAAAATATACCTAATAACTAATAAGAATTTGAAAAATATACCAATTTAAAAAAAAAAAAAATAGAGGGAGAAGGGATAACGGGAGCATGAATGTAGGTACTGTGTTATGCGAGGTTTGTGTATGTGTGACGCGGATTTATTATTTTAGCCTGTCTGTTACTGCTACAAACATCTACTAGTTTTTCGGTTTCTGCATAGGATTTAGACTTTAGCCATTTCTTTATTTCAGAAGGTGGGATTTTTACAAGCGATTCTGTTGATACATTTTGGTCCGTGGCTGCAGACTGGCTTACAAAATTATGTATGTAAGGTGGTAAACGTGAAGCAAAAGCCGTCCGTGTTCCCAGCAAAGCGAGATCACTGCCGGGTGTCTGTTGGTACCTAACATCCTTTGTTAGGACTCTTAGGATGAAAAGCTGTCTAACACTGAGAACTTCAAATTCTTGAATTTTTCTATTTCAAATATTTTTTCCGGCCCTAAAGTCTTCATTTAAGCAAAAAACGGGAAGTTTTTGCATGTTACTTACCTTATTCTTCCACTCACGTCTTGAATTATTTAGGTACTCGCCGTAAATATATCTAATTATGCATAAATATACTAATGTACTTATTTCAATTTGAATAAATCCAAGAAGTTATCTCTAAGTTATCCTCAAAAATCAATAGAGTTTCCATTTAAATTAATGTTTGTATCACACATCTGGACACTATGGTTTTTTACTAACTTTTCCAAACCGCTTAAGCGTATTTTTACATTAGCACGAAAAAGAAACAGTAAAATCCAGTGAGACCCTAAAATAAACTGAGATAAACAAAACGTTTTCAACTTTTTCGGCGTAAACTGTTCAGGAGCTTAGCGTAACGAAATTTCAAGTTACTTTTGGTGAAAATAAAACAATTTGTAAGTCGCCGTTGGAAATTCCGGGCCTTTCATTAGAGGACCTTCGAGCTGAATTAATGTTTCAACAATTAATCGTCCCACCTTTAATGTATTTACTTCAGAATATATTAAAAATTAATTATATTGCTACAATTTCAACGATAAGTTACTATGCCTTATCAGGGTTTAAGCATATTTGTACTGTTGCGATAGGATTAATTTAAATTGTAACTCGGGCAACAAAAACATCTCAAATGAAAAATTTTCAGCAAATAAATTTTGTTACCTACATAAGACAAAAAATAATTGTGTAAAATATATATTGTATTACCTCACGATCAATAAAATTAATTATTAATTATTATCGTACCGTATCGTATAACAATGTAATCAATTTCGATTCATTGTGATCTATTTGTATTAAAAATTTAACTGTACAGATAAATCTGATTAGAAAAATTTATCAAAAAACGTTTTGACTTTCTTGATAAACCTTTAACCTATCAATCCCCGTAAGGCCCAAGTGGACCGCGATAACAAAATATTTCCAAGAATTGGCGAAGGCGCTACATTGGTAGCGATCATTTTAATCCTTTCGCTTCGTCTTCGCCAATTCTTGGAAATATTTTTTTATCGCGGCCCACTTGGGCCTTACGGGGATATTACGGATATAAAGCTTAATATTTGCCCACACTAAACTTTTTTACATCTAAACGTATCAGGAGCTGGGAGTTACCATCATTTTCGTTGTATTCATAGCGGGCATATATCAAATATATCATGTCTTTTATAGTTTTTGCAATCGCCTTTATTTGTAGTTGGAAATGTGAATAGACATTGTCGTTAGTGTGCGTACCCGACGGAGCAGTCAGTAGCGAGCGAGCCATGTACGCGTGTATAGATATAGTCACTCACACAACCAAGGGCGACGCGCACTCGTAAATTGCAAGAACTATACTTATATTAGAGTACTTTCATAAGTTTTGTGAGGGTCGGTAAGAGGATTATGTCGACCATTTTAATTTTATATTAGAAAATATAATCATTGTCCCCCGATCCGATTATAATCAATAATTTATTACACTTTTATTGATATTATCATTTGGCATTTCTCAATACTTATTTGACGAGTTCACGAGCAAACGGATAAACTTGACTGTTTTTATAAAAAAATTCATAATAATTTTTCGAAAAATATTATAGATTAAGGGCCTGTTTTACCACTTCCTGATAAGTGCCGAATAGGCTATCCACCACTTAACTTGACAGACGAAGTATGAAGAATCTGTAAATAAAAGTTGTGAATGGCCTATTCGGCACTTTATCAGTAAGTGGTGAAAAACAGTATTATATAACAGTATAAACAGTATTATATAGAAGGAAATATATTTCCTTCTCATGGGACGATCTTTAAAATGCTCTCCTTCATCAAAATCGGTTTATAAACGACGAAATTATCCACGAACAAACATAAAAACATAGTATTATTATACGTTCAAATAGAGAAATCTCCTTTTTTAAGTTAGTTAAAAAGTTCTTTAACAAACACTATAAAATACAATATAATATTTAAAATATTAATTATCCTCGTTGTGCTATAACAATAAGATATTTCAAGTATTTCAGTCCATCAGTTTAGAAGCTCGTCAAGAGATTACGGAGCGTTATAAATACGGCAGTTATGAACAAAGTATAGACAATAAGTTGGCGCGATGGGCACTTGATACGGAAAGTTCGCGGAGCTTTTCATATACTGCTCCAAGTTGAATAAAGTCCCACATAATGAAATAAGTTTCACTTAAGCCTTCGCGGTTGAAAATATTTTTAATATTCTTTTCAGCTCTTCTATTTTTTACGTAATTTGTGTATAATGCTTTGTTTCAATGATGAACTTTGTTCACAATTAGTTTAAAGTGAAAGCAAAGAACGTTTTGTATAATTTTTATTTGTTATGAGGCTTAGCTTCGAAACAAACAGTTATTTTGAACTTGAATGACATCTAAAAACTCGTCCTACTGTGTCTGGTTACTCGTCCTACGAGATGTTGTGGGACGAGTTACCAGACTATTTAATTATTTCTCTCTCTCTAATTATTCAAATGCCGCATTTGAAAAACAAATTTAAACTACGCTATACAGCTATTATACAATACAAAGCACAATAGAAAAGCGTAGATAAAAGTGTGCACAAATGCTTAAATAAAATAAGCCAAAGGTATTTGCGAACCTATTACTTTAAAACGACGTTCCTTATTCTCGAATCACAGTAACTTGAAGTCAGTTATTAAATAAACCGAGTTAAACCCTTCGAGCGTGTAAAAGTGGGTAGATTGACAATTTCCGAGTCACATTTTCCTCGAGCTGTTACAGGTTAAGTGTGTTCGAAAGAATTACTTTAGATATTCAATTTTACGTTTTATAGGGTTAAACAAATTGTTGAAACGGGGAAGTCGTTCCTCAAATTGGGTAATAATAGACCTGTATATTATTATACATTTAATTCTCATTTAATTATTTATATACTATGGTTGTTTATTGGAGCTTAATGAATTTCTGGATATCCGATTTCAAAAATCCGATTTTAACACTAATAGAAGGCTGGTGTGTTCCTGAGTTGTCACTCAGGCTATATACGTATAAAAAATTATGTTTTTTTTCCAAAATTATGTCGTTCCCAGAATTCCACGCGGGCGAAGCCACGTGCAAAAGCTAGTGTACGATAAAGGGTCTAAGTCAGAAATCATTATTTCCATACATAATATTTTATAGAATTTATTAGATATTATTATTATATTTTATTTTTCGAGTATGACTCACCTCAACAACTGCAGATCATCATGCTTAAAAGTAGTAGCAGTAAATTATTATTTTTATACTAAACGTTTTATGATTCCACTTCATTTTGAACACAATAACATTTAATTGAACTTCTAAAACAATTTACACGGGGATGAAAGGAATAAAATTACCCCAATCTAAGCATAGGTAACTTTACGAGGAGTAAAAATTTATGGGTTTTCAATACAGTGGAAGGTGTAAAAGGCGTTGGACAATTTTAGTGGGTGTAAAATCAAATTTACGACCGAAGATTCTACAATCCTGAATTTCCTTCGCTACAAATTACGTAAATTGTTAATAGTTTAGGTAGATGTGAGCATTTTCCCTGAAAAATATACATTGCCTAATACCTAGGATATAAGGTTGTATTTTGTCTCTTCGCACTTGAAATAAATCGATATTGATTATTTGGCGAATGCTTTGAGTACTAGAGAATATCATAGGATTGTTTGCACTGCAATAAAATGTAACCACAAGATAAACCAATTATCATGTGAACAATTTGGGAGTAATGTCTACTTCAAAGACTTCAATATTATTTTTCTAATTATTGTATTGCAACAATATATCATGTACTTACCTATATTTTGTTTATGTCATGCCTTCCCTTCATCTTATTTCATGTCCCCTGGGAAACAAGCTCCACCGGCTGCAAACTCCGGGTTTAGACAAACAAAATATAACACAGTTATTTTTCCTATTCTTGCTCAAGCGATTGTTCCGTATAGTTACATTAAAGAGCACATTTGCCTCACAGTTGTTGTGTGCAAGTGCCGCATTCAGCTAGCGCGGGGCCCATAGCAAATTCTGGCGCGGGACTCCCTCTTCATTTTTAATTCTCAAGGTAACGGCCAAGGTCTAACATAAAACATTTTATTTTTATTATAACCGGAAAATATACATGGTAAAAAGCAATTGTGCTTGGAAAATATTAAACGCTTTTATTGTCAGTCACAGACCACGGTCAGACAAAATAGACCTAAAGGCGAGGAGCCCTCATAGTGCGGGGCCCGTAGCACTTGCTAATAAATAGGTTAATCCGGCCCTGGTTGTAAGCTGTAGCGTGTCTCTGCCTATTGTCTTGGAACATTTAAAGCTACACGCTTCCGCAAGAATAAAACTAGAATACAAAGTGCTTCGGAACTTCCTAGCATTTTAAGTTTTAATTTGACGGTTTTGGGCAACGATTATTACAATTGTGTCTACAGAAATGTTTTAAAATTTAGCAGATTCTTAGCACCATATTAAAAGACCTTACTAAACAGAACTACAATGTCTGATCATAATTTCTGTCCTAGCCCCACTTATGATTTTTATCAGAACATGATAGAAAGAGAAGTGGGACGAAACGCCGGATGAAAAAAAATCACTGCTAGTCATTCGTCAAACTGGGACAAACATTTATGGCACGAAATAATCAACTATACTATTATGATTATAGTAATTTCTAAATATAGCATTGCTACTAATTAAATATCGCAGATGCTGGTAATAAGCCAAATTCATTTCCATTGCATATTTTTAAATAAAATGACAATTTTTATAAATACTGATCAAACTATATATTGCTACAAAGTTGATAAAAAAAGCTATGAGTATCTAGTATGAAATAATTTGCGTTTACAAGCGTTTGCGGTCGACGCGACCGCAACAACACTATTCTAATTAATGCGTTTTAAATGCAGCATGGCGTTTAAAATTCAGTTCTGACAAGTAATTTTGCATGTTATTTTAAATTATCACTATTATTTTTCAATTGTGTATGAAAAGAGCTTATAACGGATTTCTACGAAAAAGTTAAAAAAATATATATATTATTTTTGACAGCGTTTACTCTATTCGTGTTTTGAAGTCTGTGTATCATTTGTACATTTAGTAGTTAGTACATTTAGTAATTCGTACGTTATCTGATTGCCATAACACAAGATTTAACTTAGCATGGGATTAGACGACGTGATGTATGCTACCTAACTTTTATACTATTGTATATCATTGAATGTTTAATAAATAATTTGAATTTGAATACTATACAGACAGTATATTATAATATATTTTGCTCCATGTGCACAAAAAAGATTAAGAATTTACACATCCTCATACCCTCCACTTAAATATATTACAATAAGATATTTGAAACAGTATAACATAATTTATAGCATTCATATCGTTGTACATTCGTATATGTAACATATTATTTTACATTTCACTGTGGAGTGGAGGATTTTCGCTGCAATAACTCAACCCCGCAGGTGCGATGCTGGCCGTGAAAAATGATACTATTCCCGCTAAACCTTTGAATTCTCAACGCGATTTTTCGGTATTACACCGCTTTTTGTTTACAAAACACCGTGACGTTTGAGTTATGACGTTGTGACATTGCATTAAAATTTTAATGAGAAATGTGTTTGATGTGAAATTAACTTTTAAGCCAACGCAATCTTTTAGTCTAACACACTGCACTAAGGAGTAAGGAGTGGATTGGAATCCTGTAGTAGAAGGAGTGGAATCCTGTAGTAATTTTTCCATTTGATATTTGATAACAATTAATGTACTTATTGGGATTTCATTAGCTGCCCATGAAATATTTTTTTGATAGTTTAACGAAAAAAACACCTAAACATGATGTTTTTATGTAATTTCGTGATATGTAGCATCAGCATATAAAATATTATATAACTATGGTTCTTATAACTATGAGCCTTTTTCCAATGAAATAAAATATAATAATATCTTATTATTATATCTTTGGAGATAAAATATCCGAATTTTACTGTAAATCCTACTAAAGTTCTCTTCCAATTGATAAAAATTAATTACATTTTACGAGTTTCAGTATATAAAACATTACAAATAATTATATTATGGCATCTCGTCCCACTAGGACGAGATTTCGTTGGACGAGACACGAAACTACTCAACTATTCTGAATAACGGATATCTAGCGACAATCAAATATTGAGTTACCGTCGGAACAAGATTAAATCGTCTCAAACGATCTAATACAACTGTTTGAATCTAATTGCGAACGCGATAATTATTACAATACCACAAAGGAAGACATTCAATATAATCGCGCAATTGTAACCTGGATCGAGCGATAGGTGAGACCACAGACATGGATTGGAGGAGATTGATCGATGGACTATAATTAAGATGTTGCTGGGAAACCCTTAATAATAATCCACACTGTGTTGACATACATACTAATATTATAAATACGAAACTGTGTCTGTCAGTTAGTCTGTTAATCTGTCTGTCAACTCTTCACGCCCAAACCGCAGAACCAATTTTGGTGAAATTTGGTATGAAGTTACTTTGAATCCCGAGAAAGGACATTGGATACTTTTCACCCCAGAAAAAACATACGGTTCCCGCGCGATAAACGAATTAAGGTGCAACAGAGTTGCGGGTGCCATGAATTGACTTCTGAATTGACCCTTACATACCCCTTTAATGATTCATTTTTATAAAGACTAGCTTTATAAAAATGAATCATTAAAGGGGTATGTAAGGGTCAATTCAGACCGCAACGCGACGCGTAGATGCATATTTTATAATTTTGTATTGAATTAACAGATGTCAATTGCATGAGACGTCTTGCAAATCCATACAAATTTAGAAATGCATGTATGCATCGCGTTGCGGTCTGAATTGACCCTAAGCGCTAATCTCGATATGGGCTGTGTCAATTTTGCTAATTCTTCTGTTGTTGTGTTTGTTAATGCCGGAGGTAGGATTTTTACGGAGAAAAAATTCTAAAATATTACTAGAAAATGATAACCTAAAGCCCAATTTGGGAAAAAGAATATTTGAAAAAGTCTAGATGGGCTTTAAATCATCAAGTCACATGTCAAAATCAGAACCCTAGATTTTTAGCACTTTTATATAAAAAACATTTATTCAAGAATGGTATTGAATGTACTGTAATATATGTCTGTGTGATTCCATTTGCGATGCAGGTGCCAGGTGAAATCAACTGGGATCAGGCGATACGAAACACAATTCAACGATAGTTCGGTTAGCCCGGGATGAAGTGACCAGACTATCTTCTATGTAGATAGGATTAACCATCTTTGATCTTCGTTCATAGACGAAGTACGATCAGAGAATTGGTATACCGGGTTACTAAACGATAAAAATGTTTCGCTATTTATGGTAAGGCCTAAGTTTACTTGAAGCGTTTCGAACCAAAGTCGTATTCGGAAATCCGAATGCATAGATTCATTAGAAAATACATAAACTGGAGCACACGTTCGCTTTTTCCGAACGGAACGAATTCTGCACTTATGTTTCAAGTGCCTAACGGCGCGTTCAGGCGTGAAAAAAACTAATGTTAGCGCTAATCTCACGGAATTCCTAAACGTAACGGAAAACGTTTGTATGCGGCCAGCCTAAAGCTTCAAAGTTTACTTAAACAGCAAGGCCCAAGTAGAAAAGTGAAAAAATAGAAAGACTGAGAAATCATAAAGAGAATCTAACAGATATTTAATAATCTGTCGCTTAATCTTTTTAACTGTCGTAAGAAACCCTTTCTATAGTGGCTATGCAAAGCGTGCTCACCAAAGCTGCCTGCAAACGATAATGAAACTTATTAAAATTCTAGTCACTAGTGAAATAGGTAGAGGTACGGGCAACACCTTCGACTTATTTCTCTACAGGGATTAGGCAAAAAATTATTTTAATTAATTATGATAACATAGATGATTTAACTTAACTTTTATAACAATATTATGTTTTGTGCAGATTAGAGCGTCCGTGGCCTAATGGGTTTGCAATCTTAGAGGGCGCAGGTTCGATCCCGGGTGGAGGCGTGTACCAATGAGACATTTTCTGATCTCAAGTACGGTACGGACGCTCGTACGGTGAAGGAAAACATCGTGAGGATCCCAGACGTATTGACTAGTTTTTTCCTCTGGACTAGGCCGACTATGTTGCGAGAATGCCGTGTGTGCTTGGGCAACCATATGGACATTTAAAAATCTTGTCTCAGGTACTACAGTATTTGAGGAGTGGTTACTTCGCTCTGAAAATACTGTATAAATTATCCACTTCGGATGAAAAGGCCTAGTTTTTTGAGCAAATAAAGAAATTACGTTGAATTAAAAGAGTAAAGTTTTTTTTTTATTAAATAAGGGGACAAACGAGCAAACGGGTCACCTGATGGTAAGCAACTACCGTCACCCATGGACACTCGCAACATCAGAAGAGCTGCAGGTGCGTTGCCGGCCTTTTAAGAGGGAATACGCTCTTTTCTTGAAGGTTTGTAGGTCGTATATGTCCGGAAATATGGTGACAGTTCGTTCCAGAGTTTTACAGTGCGCGGCAGAAAGTTATTTTACTCTTGCGTTTATAGTATTAATGACATGAATATTATAAACAGTCAAAGAAATAGTGTATATCCACAAGACGAATTTCTCACGACACCGTTTCGAAGCAACAAAGTTCTTCAGCCAAATTATTCGCATTCTTATACAGGGGACACTTGCGCGCAGAACTCCGTAGTTCGGTAATTTGTATTCGAGAAAATGGAAATAATATAATAACTATTCCGTTTATTTTCCCAGACACGTCCCGGGCAAGTTGATTTTATTACGCTACATTTGCCTCGCATTGGGTCCAAAGGCTTTAATGTCTGACACGCTGTAAAATGTTTATTGAGTCAACAGTCAACATGTTTGCTGCTAAAATTGGATGTTAAGATTTGAAAATTATTGACTATGAGTTTATACTGCTTATCAAGGCGAGCAAAGCGAGTCCATAAGTATATCACAACCTTTACGGGTCGGGAGTATGGAGTCTTAGTAAGAATACATGTGAAGAAACAGATTAAATTTCCCAAGTAACATTATAGTCCACAGAGTACATTTCCAAAAAGTCTGCTACAAAATAGGCAAAATCTGAAACTAAAGAAGTGATAGTGAAAAATGTTTACAGAAATTACGCGCTCGATTTACAAAAACTGTAGCTTCATTACGTATTTGTTTCACGAAAAATTACTCAGCTTAAAATTAAACCTAACTTAAATACACGTTGTATTATTATAAATTTAATTCAGTAAATAAATAACACATTTTAATAATAACACCCTACTTACTTTTATGTGAATAGAGAGAAAGCTTTTATCCCGACAAACAATTATGCGCGATCCAGCGCAACCAAGTTACGAGCATCTATTTATTTATTTATTCGATAGAATTACTCTTTTTTAACTAGCTTAAAGACAACAACACATTGATAAAGCACATAGTGCTTATAAATTATCTAGAAGAGATTTCTACCAGTAGACCTATAACCTAGTTACGTTAATATAAACCCCATAGCTTAACCGAAATCTCCAAAAACGTGGTTGATCAAGTGTTAATATCCATAGTTAACCCGTTCGCATAATAAACCATTTAAGAGCAGCGGTAGGTGAGAAAGCCTGCACCCAACGACGGTATTTGAATAATTTGCTGATTTCTTACTCGACTCGACAAAGTATGTTTTAGCTTCACAAGTCTGTTTTATGATAATGCTGATGGAATATGTATTAGATAGTGTGAATAAGCTATAGATGTAGTATTGTCTTATTCGAGTTTAATACTGTTCTATCCCCTATACTTACAAGAATGTATATATACTGGTTTAAAAATACAAAAAAATCTCGTGCTGCAACTGCACAGGTGTCTACAAAAACTGTGCAGATGTCTACGAAAACTATAGAGGTGTCTACGAAAACTTTACAGGTGTCTACGAAAACTTTACAGCTTTCTAAAATTACTGCACAGGATGTGTCTTATCTACGAAAACTATACAGCGGTCTGCAAAAACTGTACAGTGGTCTACGAAAAGCCCTTAGACGACTTATATTACATTAATATAAAAAACTGTATACTTCCGACAGTAAGTAATTGTCGTAGGTTAAAAATCTTGTGAGAATCCCAATTAGTCATTTGACAAGAAACGCACTAGAACCGCTGAAAAGAAATAATATAACGCTGCACTTTTTCTTGGTGTTTCCTTTTTTCTTCTTTGTGTTTAAAATGTCATTTGATCATGAAATAATACATAAATGATTCTTAATATTATATTTCGTGTTGCATTACCGTACCGTATATACCAAGCAGTAGATTTGGGATACCTATTTTGATCGTTCAACATACAATCTACACATGCAAGGAAAAGTCACAAGTTAGATTCGACTTGCGTAATCATCGCAAACTTGTTCAACAATACAACAATAGTATTCGGTAACGAATAGGTTTTGGGTTATTGTACCGAGCTCATCAGTTATCTTCGCGAACAAATGAATGGCGACGACCCGGATTAATTGATGCCTATTGATGGGGGAAAGGATTGATCGAGTCGAGATATATGACACTGACAACTTAATTAATACTGATGCGTGTTTATTTTTCAAAGGTTTTGATAAATTGCATTTGAAAATAACGAGTTTAAATATAAATCCGTTTTTATAATAAACTAGCTGACCCGACAGACGTAATTGTCCTGTCTTAACGATGATTATTTAATTCGAATTGGTATAATTAAGAAAACAATAGATTAAAATTAGTATCTTCATGCCAGATTTCATCAAAATATATTAAATAGTTTAAGCGAAAATCACAAAAGTTTATTGTGCAGGAACCGTACATTTTCCGGGACAAAAAGTATCCCTTGTCCTTTCCCGAGACTCAAAGTATCTCCAAACCAAAATTCATCAAAATCGATTGAATAGCTAGTTTACACGCATACACGCAACTAGACGTACCATCGAGGAAATTGATTCCTAGGCAGTTGATGGACCTTCGTCATGTGGTCCACTTGTGTCAATTCAATGTTACCTGTGATCGGTCACATGGGTTTGACTTAACGCGACCTTAGGTCCGCTATCTGCCTAGAAACCAATTTCTCTGATCGTACACAAATACTGTGCCGAAGTCTGCCGAACTGAAACGATGCTAGATGTTGCACGGCTTTCAACGCCGTACCGCTGTGCCGGTCGGGGTGGATGGTGTTAGATAAGTTGGCTGCATCTAAAGGTGCTGGCTGCATCGCGCAAATGATACAAATGTGGACATTTGTATCATTTGCGCGATCAGATCTCCGTCGCGATCATCGCGCCGTATCAAGTATGCGTGTCATAGTGTGGACGCCTATTAGATCATTCTGCCGATCATGCGAGTATTTGATACGGCATGTATAACGGTGCGTCCACATTTGTATCATTTGCGCGATCAGATCTCCGATCAGATCTCCGTCGCGATCATCGCGCCGTATCAAGTATGCGTGTCATAGTGTGGACGCCTATTAGATCATTCTTCCGATCATGCGAGTATTTGATACGGCATGTATAACGGTGCGTCCACATTTGTATCATTTGCGTGATCAGATCTCCGATCAGATCTCCGTCGCGATCATCGCGCCGTATCAAGTATGCCTGTCATAGTGTGGACGCCTATTAGATCATTCTGCCGATCATGCGAGTATTTGATACGGCATGTATAACGGTGCGTCCACATTTGTATCATTTGCGCGATCAGATCTCCGATCAGATCTCCGTCGCGATCATCGCGCCGTATCAAGTATGCGTGTCATAGTGTGGACGCCTATTAAATCATTCTGCCGATCATGCGAGTATTTGATACGGCATGTATAACGGTGCGTCCACATTTGTATCATTTGCGCGATCAGATCTCCGATCAGATCTCCGTCGCGATCATCGCGCCGTATCAAGTATGCGTGTCATAGTGTGGACGCCTATTAGATCATTCTGCCGATCATGCGAGTATTTGATACGTCATGTATTAGATACGCGGTTAATAGCGATCGGGGCGTATCATGATACGCTTATCATTTTGACACGCTTCGATGATACGTGACGGAGATCTGATCGCGCAAATGATACAAATGTGGACGCACCCTAAAATGGTGCTAAGTGTAACCTTGGCAGTTATGTGCAAAGTATAGGAAACAGTCTTTACAAGATGGTGGCGATTCTAATTTTGAATTGGCCCATCAAAACTTAAAAATATAATTGTAGGGCTGTATACATGTAGGTACTCAATATAATCTGGGGGCACGGCAGTGCCCCAGCCAAGCTTTTTAGCAAAGGCACGGCCGTACCATACTTTTCTCGAAGCGGTTCGCGGCTATTTCACACCCCCTTTATCTTCGATGTTAATCAAAGCTAGGGATTTAAAATTTCCGTCACTAGGAGCAAGCAAACTAGATTAACCTTCAAATTACATGAAATTTCAATAAATAGTTTAGGAATTACGGATGGTCAAAGTTGCTACATTTTGTCACTCACTGACATATAGATCATCAAAATTCTAAGGTACTTCTAGCAGACTTAGAACCTTGAAATTTGGTACTCGGATAGACTTTATTCACAATGAAAGGAAAAATTATGAAACCGGCCAAGTGCGAGTCGGACTGGCGTACATAGGGTTCCGTACCGTAATTTTGTATGGGAGCCCCCCTTAAATAATAAGTTTATTTAATTTTTATTATTAATTATTAAAGATAACATACAAATGAGCGTTTTCTGAAATTTTCAAAAACCTTAGTGTTACCATTATGGATATATAGCAAAAAATGGAAAAAAATCGTGTTTGTTGTATTTAATAATTTATTTTATTTTGATTGATATCTTTTATAACGACACTAGAAATACATAATTTGTGAAAATCGCAACTATCTAGCTATTGCGGTTCTCGAGATCCAGCCTGGTGAGTGGTGACATACGGATGTACGACGGACAGACAGCGAAGACTTAATAATAATAGGGCCCCGTTTTCATCCTTTGGGCAGGGAAACCTTAAAACTGAAATTGAAAAATAATATTATAGGTAATAATATATAATAATTTATTAAATAAAATAAAATATTTTTATGTTTGTAACTTTGCAAGAACAGTATGAGGTTCGACTGCATATTATTTGTTTGACGTACAAAAGGCTTTAAGTTAGTCACACGCACACACAATTGAATCACTAATCAATACTGAGATATACACTCCTTACTTGCTCGATACAATTATTATGGGAGTGTAAGTCATCACATGAAATAATGTGCTCCTTTCCTGCGAGGAACGTCGAGACGCTTACAACAGTGCTGCTATGTATTTAACGGTAAAGATAAAAAATGACCACATTCAAGTATTAGCTTAAGAGTCATTTATATAATATGAATATAATAATCGACTCAGAACTCAGAAGTATTTACGTTACGTTGTTCACCTATAGAACTAACGAAGCCTCAAAGAAAAATATAAACGAGATAGGGAAAGGGTGCTAAGCTAAGTACAGAAAAGTTATTACGTGTCCTGAAAAGAAAAGAAAAAAAAACCTTCAAAAAAGAAATGAAATCCCACCAAAACATGAAAATATGTAAAAGGGGCCAAGCAAAATATTGCATAGCTATTCAATACTTCTGTCGTAAAAAGTTTTCAGATCACATTCAAGCCAAGCCTTCAACTTATTTTGTAATTTAAATCACCATTCAGTAAATGTATCAAGAATTATTTATTTTATAATTATTATAGTGGCTTGGCAATAATCACAATAGAAACAAATATAAAACTTCATATTGGGAGGAGTTCATACTTACACAGACGGCAAGCGTAAAGTGTTTTAATATACAGTAACGACGTATGTAGCCGATGGTACCCAATAAATGTAGCTGATTATTTCTCTAGTGCTTATTGCCAAGCCACTATAATAATTATAAAATAAAGAAATCTATTGATACATTTACTGAATGGTGATTTAAATTACAAAATAAGTTGAAGGCTTGGCTTGAATGTGATCTGAAAACTTTTTACGACAGAAGTTTTGAATAGCTATGCAATATTTTGCTTGGCTCCTTTTACATATTTTCATGTTTTGGTGGGATATCTATTTACTTTTTTAATTAAACAAAATACAATTTGTCGTAAGCTTAGCGGTATTGTTCCAATTTTCCGTCGTGCAGCACTACACCGAATCATTATACCAGCACTTCGCTAATCCGACTGATCACGAATTCTAAATAAATAACATCAGCACCAGCATTCGTCTCACGTAGACACCTGACTCTCAACAGCTGGATATTTTATTCATAACCTCTAATACCTTACCCAGAGTGGCCGAAAGCTCAGGAGATAGCTCCAAGTTGACACCATAAATCAGGGAGGATTATTGCGAGTGGAAAAATAAAGGTATCAGTGCCATTATTTCGGCTGGAAATTAATGATTTTAGGCGCGCTTGAATGAAATTTCGATTACAGTTTTAAGGCTTCTTGTAATATTCCAGAAAAAGGCGCGGAAAAGATTACCTAAAAAGTCATGATGATGAATTTAGGACTCTCGGATTGTTCTCCAGAAACCCGAGGAGGTAGAGATTAAAATTATTTTTCCTCTGCCTTGTTTATGCTAGAACTAAAACATCTGCTGTCTTCATGTACTTACTACAGAATAAAAAAAACCTCGTGGAGCTAGCAACTGCAGATTATATTATCGAGGTGACCTATTAAAGTATATCATAATCAGTAATTTCCTGCTAAATGTAAAAAAAAACGGGGAAAGAGGCCTGGTGACCTGAAATACAGGTTAACGCCCAGCTTAGGTACCAGTCTCCCACAGAAATTGTAATAAGTATAAATCTGCACCTAGTTATTTAATATTCTTAATGATTCTCTCTACTAATGTCTCTAGCGAAGATATCCGTTGCATGGTCGCAATTTACTATTCCAATGAGATTAGCAATATCTGTTTATACAATCGTACGATTCGGGAATTCCCCGAATTGCCAGTCACACCGAATCGCGGGACGTCCCGAAGATTGATGCCCTCCACCTAATTAGAAAAGTTCGCCAGAATCGTAACACCGCCGTGTCACAGTAATGCTTCTTCCATCACGGTACGGTCGCAAGACGTATTGAAATGTACATGTCATTGCGAGCAATTAGCAAATGGTGGTGAAATATTTACTATACGACGAGACTATTAATCCTAGAGTGGGCGCACTACGAGCATTTTACCGCCCGCCCTGATAAAACGTTAATAATACGTAAAACAATAATAATTGCTTGTTATAGTCCGCGCGGAACTAGTTGGCTGCTCTGCCGGTATGTGAGTATATTATTATGGGCAGAGCGGTTAACTAGTTCCGCACGGACTATAGTCTTTTTTCTCTCTGTTAGTCTCGCTTTACATTAGCTTCCCCAACTCTCATAGCAACGCGTGCTGAAAGCTGGATGCTATAAGAGTGGGGGGAGGGGGGGGGGGGGGTTCGCTTAAAGTTAAGGTCGAGTGAATATTACGCAAAGGTTGGAGCAGAGGGCGCAACCAGCACGTACATAATCAAACCAAAATCCGACATGTTGTGTACGTCATATCATAATATTGACAGACACGTCATACGTCGAACAAAAGTTTTAGTTTACTGTTTTGTATACTACGAATACGTAATATAAACTATATGTATACTATGCTGCCTCTAGCGCTTCACTTCAATAGGTTAATATAATATTACTGTAATGTTTTCAGCAGTAATATATCCTATTGAAGTTAGAACTATTTACCGGCGTTATGCACTAGGTTTTTGGGATAGGTTATGATGTTAAATTTTAGCGTCAGGACATATTTTGATCTGATCAATAAACGTCAGACGGAAAGAGAGTGGACCCCCAGCATTGGACAGGAAGTAACATCCCACTCTATACCGTACGCTTCTGTTTCGTTTTCACTTCTTTGAGTTGTGCCGTCACTTCCGTTGTTATTTTTAAAAAACGAGGAGGTTATATGTTCGGCTGTGGATTTTTTTTTTTTTTTTTTTTTTTAATTTTTGTATGTTCAACGATTACTCCGCCGTTTGTGAACCGATTTTCGAAATTTTTGCTTTGTTGTATTTGGTTTTACTCCAATTTGGTACCATGTTCACAAAGTGGTGACCTGATGATGGGATCCAGGAGTAATCGAGGGAACTCCTCGAAATTTATATGGAAACATATGGTGATTTTGGTTTTATGTGAAGTGTACTAAGAATATGCTACCAAAAAGTCAAATATTGGGTCAAGGTATACCATGGTTTCGAAGATGCTGAGAGAACTCCTGACTCCTTATAGATACACGTTTGGGAGTTTCGGCGTTGTTTTAAGAACAGAAAGCATATGCTACTATGCAACTCATATTCATCATCATAATCATCATCATCATCATCATCATCATCATCGTCTTCATCATTACCACGTCGTGTTAAGGTCACCAATGTCTCATGGCACAGAATAGATAATAGTACAAGGCATAGGTGTGGATATACTAATAATAATAATAATTTTATACTGTATAACAACACTTTGTTTAAATATACACGGCGGTCAGCGCCGCAGAGGCGACAGATCGAATATACTTTACTACTTTATATACAGATCGAATACTATACTAACTACTTTATAAAATTTTAATAGACAAAATATAGAATTAAAATAAAGTTATTTTAAAAAGAGCACTTAAACAAAACAAAGTCAATAAGTGTCTTTTTAATTAGTTATACTTATTAATCGATAGATGGCGCACTAAGTATCGATTTGAATGGATTTGAAATTGAATTCTTGATTACAAGAACAGCTGTCAATAATTATGATAATATTATATTATATTACTAGCTGTCCCGGCAAACGTTGTTTTGCCATATAAATAATTTTATATATTAGATGAGTAGCTACGCTACATCCTATGCAAGTTTATACAATTTTTTATCTGATAGATCCTTGGATCGTGGAAAAACGAGACACAATAGCCTTTCTATTGTTATCGCAATCGCCGGTGACCGCTTGGGGCTTGAAGTATTAAAATTGTTAAATTACTTAGCACAATATGTTCACTTCACTGATAATATATTATTTTGTGAGTGTGAACTGTGTAATAAGATACGTAAAATATACGCGAAGGTTTACCTACAGCTAGTGTAACTAAAAAGAGTGAAATTATTATTATTTTTAACAAAAAATTAAAACCGACTTCCAAGGTAAAAACAATATTAACATTAATATGAACTAAAAAGTATTAAATAATTTTTGCTATCTAATAGTGCCTTTTTCCGAATTCGGCTAAACCTTGTCTATTTCTGTACTCAATCTTCATAATTTTGAAGTCGGTGCCAGTTCCAAAAGTTTCAAATATTCTGTCAGAGGACTGAAGATTCAGCTATCTGGTACCGACTTCAAAATAATGAAGATTGAGTACAGAAATAGTCAAGGTTTAGCCGAATTCGGAAAAAGGCGCTATTAGATAGCAAAAATTATTTAATACTTTTTAGTTCATATTAATGTTAATATTGTTTTTACCTTGGAAGTCGGTTTTAATTTTTTGTTAAAAATAATAATTACTACTTCAGACAATGTCTACTTCATATTTTAATCTACAACTTTACCATTTCAAATCGGATCAGAGCCATTCTTTGGGTAAATACGTATTGTCTTTGTCAGGTTTTAAAAATGAGATTTATAACTTCATAAAATAAAATACGAAGGAACGATTCTTCGAGTATAAAATTCTAGAATTTAGCAGATTCTTTCGATGTATTTATTTAGAAAGCTCCGCATCGCTTGGCAAAAACTACAAGATCGATAAGATAAATTAATCCCAATTGTCTTCGTTCAGCAGTCGAGAATACGATGCCAATTGTTTTGTTCTTATTTCGAGAAGTTTTATAAATATAGGTTTCTAATGCTAAGTACTGCAACATACGATTTTGCTCGATAGTTTTACTCCAAATCGAGTAATAATTACTGTGTGGACTGACAGCTCGAAGGCTCGCAACGAGCCAGCTTGATGGAATTAAATGTATCGATTTAGAGTAAACTATCGAGCAATGCCGAATGTGTGGACGAAAGCCCAACCGCGGGTTTTGCTCGACGTTATTGCTCGATCGAGCAAAACTGTATGTGAGTACTTAGCATAAAGCTTTAAACAACGAGAGGAAATTATTTTTGATAAACATATTTCCAATCACAAGAATGCTATATTTAATTACCAAAGTAACGTATGCACTATAAAAATAATTCAATTAGGCGATGAATAAGCGTTGTTCTTGAGTCAAAACACTGGCCTATGAATAATTATTATTTATTAAAAAACAAATGTATCCAATTGTTTTGTTACCTCTAAAACAAATTAAATAATAAAATACTTGGGTCGATTGCCCCGGGTGAAGTTTTAACCCGTGAGAAGGCGCGCCTTATTTTGGCATATACTTGATGTAAATGAATAAAACAAAGTTTAATCAACAAGAAATTAAGACTTTTAATTGAACAATTAAAACATAAATCAACTTCTCAGGCAAATTACAAAACAACTTAAAACATAAATCAACTTCTTAGGCAAATTACAAAACAACTTAATAATAATTTCTTATTTTTATCAGTCTGCATAAAAATCACATTAAAAAATCTTACATAAAATATACTTAAAAAATTTACTCTTCCATAAGATGTCCATGGGTGTGACTATCAAAACACATTGTACACATATATGTAACATGTTCCGTGCAGAGTCATTGCTTGCACAAAGTGCATGCTTTTTTCGAGCGTCTATTCTTACGCCTGGGACACAATATAGAACAAAATCCGCTTGACGTGGGCTGTGCAATGGGTTCAGGAGTTGGAACAAAACGTTTCATAAGGAACTGGAGATATGATGATATGTTTGTCATGCAAATGCGGCATGAAATATGTGGTTTTACAAGCTGGAGCGCTGATCATTCATTTTATTTCTGTATTGAAGCTAAAATAAAAAAAAAATGTTTTGTACATATCACTACAGGTCATTTACTTACTATTTAAACATTATAATACATATCAATAACACAGTACGTAAGAAAATACAATAATAATGTATTTTATTCGAAAAATAAATACTTACACGGATAGGCGCGCGATGAACAATTGCCGCACGATGGTACGTGGTCACCAAAAACGCCTAGCTGAGCGGTCGCAATGGAACTGACCAACACGAGACTTGCGTCAGGGGGGAGCGGATGAAAAGTTAGGAAGGTACCTAGCCACTTAGAACGTTATGGTGTTGGTATCACAAAAAAAATTAGAATTTATTTTTTATGTGAGCAAATTGCTCATAGCGCGCCTTCTCACGGGTTAAGGACGAGTAGGAAATACACATAATCTAAAATAAAACATAAACCTTTTGGAACAGCCCAATAAAGATATAATATTATGTTATGATTTATTGCAGGAAAGTTATTCAATAAAGAGCTCATCCAGGATTATTGTTTACACTGAGGCTTGTTGGGCCCAACAGAACTCAATTGCAATATGGTTTTTCTGGAACCGCAACCCTGGTAAACAATAATTTAACCCTGGTTATTCGGAAACCGGTTTTATTAATGTGAATGTGATTTTTGGAACCATATAATACGCCAGTAAAATTATGGAATGTTCTGCGATTATGACTGAAAGTTTTTTTTATTTCACAAATAATATTTTTATCGAAATGAAACTAAAAAACAAATAAATAAATCACCCATTACACGACGTAATTTTTATGTACTGTAAGAAAATTATGTCTAAAATTATATTTAATTTAGAGACTATTGTCCCTATTAAATGCTGTGAACAATCCCAAATCAAAACTATGATCGATTTTCGTCAAAAACCCGTTATCTTATTTAAATTATAATATAAATCAGTAATATTCAATATTAAAAAGCAATATATTATAGGAGAAGGTGGTAATGTGGCACCCCACTTTGTTTATCAAGCATTATTTAAAAAATATAGGAGTCAGAAACCTAAAAAATACATTATGGGACTTCTTATTCATTTGTTTAAACATGTCTTATTAGGGAGTAAATAAAACTCGTGCAGGATAATCAAAAGTTTTAATTATTCTTAATCAATCACATTTGGTATTTTGAGATCAGGTGATGGTAATGTGGCCCCCCGGGGATATCACATTAAATGTATTGCACAAGTGACACTTAACGGCAAAAATCACAAATCTAATAGTCACCTTTGGAGCCTCCACAGGCTACATAGCCCATTAGTCAAAAATTTGATACTGTACCTATGGCCCTCCAGCTCTATCATCAGAACAACATTACGACCAATGTGAGGGGGCCAAATTACAATCATTGCTAATGTTTAAACAAACGTACCAAAAATATTTATTAAATGTATAATTTTACATTTACCTTTTAAATTCCGTAGGAGAACAGTTTGATGTATCCGATGTTTGAACACAAAAGCCAAATATTTCTGTTTCTTAACAACTATCGAAATTAAATCACACACACTAAAAAGTTTCGCAGGTCGCAAGTTTAACTTGATCGAATAACAATCGAACTTGACAGCCTCTGTCGGATTTGTACGGCGCTAAATTAGTAGCATGCCGCGAGCATGCCGTTCCACCAAAATTATACTTGATAGCGTTTTTAAAACATTAATTATTGTGGTAATGTGGCCCCTGCACATATATTACCCCCCGGTAATATATGTGCAGGGGCCACATTACCACCTTTTCCCTGTATCTTATAGTTTACGTCATACGTGTATCTATCTACATTATAAATATACTAATAATTATATCCGAAACGTTAAAATTTTCACCCTTTACCCTAATTTTCACACCAAAACTAAGTTTAATAGCGCTAATGCGTTGAAACGCGTTGTTTTTATCGGGAATAAATCAATGGGGGATCATCCTGGATTAAATTTAAAATGCTACCGAAACTCCCGGATTATGATTGATCGTTCATTGGATTTTTCGTAAATTAATGCAGAAATAAAAGGGTTGAATATGGACTTTATGCGCGAAACTAGATGTTGCCCGTCACTTTACTTGCCGCGCGGAATCTTTACATTTTACTTATCAAAACTATTGTTGTTCTTTCTCGGAACTCAAAGTATAATATTATTATGCAAACCAAATTACAATTTTAATCATTAAGTCTCTTATAATCGTAACGTGTTATAATCTAATATATAAGAATAAGTCGGGTTTTCCTTCCTGGCGCTATAACTCCAGAACGCACGAACCGATTTCCACGGTTTTGCATTCGTTGGAAAGGTCTCGGGCTGGCATTCATATAGCAAAACAACGTTTGCCGGGACAGATAGTATTTCATAAAAAAGGCTCAGTTTGAAAAATAACATTAAGTATTTTGTTTACACTTTACCGTAGACTCGTAGAGCCCCTACGTCAGCGTAGAGCCTCTACGCCGGCGTAGCTTCAGCTTCTACGGAAACTAAAACCGGAAAATGTACGGTTCCCGCGCGATAAACGAATTTTGGAGCAACGGAGTTGCGGGCGTCATCTAGTGAAATATAAGACAATGGCCGAATGCGTAAAACAACAAACAATTTGTCATGAAAAAGCTACTGTTTAACAAAACACCAGGAAGGGGCCAGCTTCTTGCTCCCGGGAAATTTATAACGCGTAAAAATATAATCGCCTAACCTTTTTGCTTAAAACACGATGTTTTACGTCGCTTACCGGATTACTTCGGAAACGCCTCAATAAAGAAATTTAGAGCGAAACGTTTTCCAAGATAAAGTGAGATCCGATTTATGAATGTTTAATTTACAGTATTTTCAAAAAAAAAACGTAGCTTTTTACCCTCTAATAAAAATATCATCTGTCCATACAAATTACATTATAAATGCGAAGTGTGTATGTTTATTGCCTTTCCAAGCACAATCCAATTTCGTTGAAATTTAGTATCGGATACATTTTCAGTCCCGGGAAAGAACTAATTTTTATGTCGAAAGTTGTACGGTTCCCATCGCGATAAACGAATTTTGCCACAACGGATTTGCGTGCTTCCTTTAGTTTATGTTTTGTCCATGACTATCAAACAACTTTTTAACCAACATTTTTTAAACTGTATTTTTTTACATAAAGCGTGGATTTTTTATTATAAAGGAGATTATAATGTATACTCTATAATAATCTCTTTCTACTGTCTAGTTCTGTAAAATACTTTATGTATAATAACTGGCTGTAGAACAATGGGGATTGTCCATTTTTTTTAAATTTTGCTCATTACAAAAACATTTCGAGGAATAAGGTCAGTGATCGTTTTTCTGTATATAAACGAAAAAAATACCCATTAGTTACTTATATTTTTGAACAAATATGTTTAACCTTAGTTTGACCTTCAATGGCGTTAAATTAGCAATAAATTCGACCAACATTACGTTTCGAACTTTTGGTAAGCTTCTCTTATCAGTTTTCACATAATGAGAACTTGCATTTGACGAACCAGCCATTGTAATAAGTTTGAAATGAAATTTAAACATACTGCAGAGGTCAATTTGCCGCCGATGATGACGTCAGAGCGAAACTTTAAAAATTTATTGAGAAAAAACTAGCCAATGAATTTCAAAATTATTTAATTTATATTCTTAAAATACCCTATTTTAACGAAAAAAAATATAAAAAGTACATGTGATTTTTTTTGGACAATGCCCATTGAACAATGAACAAGATTCACAGAATCGTGTTCTAATGGCTTGTAATAGTCTTATTGGTTGTAGGAATATTATGTATAAGTTCTAAAAACTATGGTCATTTAAATCTACTGATTTCTAGATAAATAATAATAATTATTGGTTTACAAAAGCCGAATTATTACTAAACTTATTATTAGTATTCAGTATCTATACTAATATTAAGCGAAAACGTGTCTGTCTGTTACCAAATCGATTTTTCTGAATTCTGCAATGGTCGAAGTACCATCGAGGAAATTGATTCCTATGCATCTGAGAGACCAACGTCATTTGGTCGATCATGTCAATTCAATGTTAATTGTGATCTGTCGGCTGGTTTGACGTAACGCGACCAAACTACGTAGGTCCCCGATCTGCATAGGAATCAACTTCTCTGATAGTACTTTAAACCTCGGGTAAGAACGTAGGCCACTTTTCATGCGGTAAAAATGTACGTTTCCCGCGCACTATACTAATTTTGAACAGGATGCTGGGCATCATCTAATATCATTATAATCCCTTGCAAGTTCACATCCCGCTGCAAACTCAGCACGTGACCGCAAACCACCAACTAGCATCACTCGGCGCCGTCTGATAATTGCATTGATTGATTTACATAATTGATAATTACTCGCTTGTTTACGTCACTAATTCCCGAAAAACCTAATAGAGTTGAAAACGGGATGGAAAATTTGTGGTATTTAAGGCCACAACACAATATATAAACTCGGATATACTTTTTTTTGTATGAAACTATTTATTTGTATTATATCTTATATTAGATATCTATGGACGCTTCACACCACGACAGTCTGGCCCCGTGCTAAGTACCTAAAGGACTTGTGTTACAGGTACCAGACAGCGGAAATATATTTAATACTTTTATACCATATACATATTTAAGATTTTTATTATATCATACACATAATATTTAATACACATCCAGACCCGGGAACATTGAAAACTTTTTGTTCCCGATTCGAACCCGCGACCTCCGGCTTGAGCTACCAACGCACTCACCACTGAGCCACAGAGGTCGTCGTATGAAACACTCTACTGCAGTCTGCAACGCACATTAGTCTGGAACGTAACGTTATCGCTTCGCCTCGGATTGAACCGCGCTTACGGCTCGGTACTCACCCATCCCTGACACTATCTAGCTAGCGGTCGGCGGCAAGCCGTCATATCACATCACATTCACAGCACATATAATATCAACTCGGAAAGAGATCATCACCATATTGCCTCGAGCCGTTAATTATTATTTGGATGAAATTCCCTACTACTATGCATACTAGTCGGAAACGCGCTTACGACTCGGTGCCTTTCTTCTGTCGTCTCGACGTCTCCTCGCTTACGGATCGTCGTCCACGCGCTTACGATTCATAATCCACCCTCCCTTGTCCAGTCACGTTTTGATTCTAACGTTAGTAAGCAAATTGGCGAGCCGTAACTCCGTAAGCGCGATGTCGCCTAGACATAGCCAAGTTGACGTTTTGCCTGCCTGATGGCTAGGCCATACGGTGACGATCCCTTTCCGAGTTGATATGTGTGATGTAACCTTATGTGGTTGAAAACAGGATGCAGCAAAATCTGTGGCATTTAATTCAATGACCGCTGTGGAATTGCAAATGTAGTTGTGTTTTTTACGGCACGGAAAATGCTTTGGATCTGATTTGACAATTGAAATTGCGTTACAGGATTGTTTTTACAGAAATAAACGCTAGTTTTTTGCGCTGTGGAATTCGCGTAATTAAAAGTATTTAATTAATTGTTCATATGAAAAACAATTTGGCGACAGTACAGTTGTTTATTGCAATTTGGCAGCGAATTAGTATTTGACTGATGTGACTAAATTCATAAATGAACGAAATAAGTCGTTCGAAAAAATATTTTTTTAAATTAAAAATCATATTATTTCAATAGAATACATTACACATTTTTTGGATTTTCGAGCTTATCAAAATTGTTTGTGTTGCTTAAAATTAATTCTAAAAATATCATGCTACATTGTATTTAATAAACGATAAAAATATAGTTATTAATATAGCCATGTTTTGCCGCAATGTGCAATATCAAATACTATCCGAGAAAGACGTGAAGCACACAAAACGTTTACGTAACTGGTACGTAACCGTATTAAATTTTAAAAATTCATGAATCCTCTGAAGCGTTTTTCAATTCTCTTTTCGGAATTCACGCTAAGATTTATATGTCTCCGGGACATCTCGTGTCCCGCACCTGGGGCCCATTTTCCGTTCCTTGCACCTTGTACCTGGTGCCTATTTTCCTTTCCTTGTGCGTCGATTATCCGAATTAATTAGGGTACAAGTTCGGATAATCGACTAGTTCGAACAAACGAACTCTGTAGTCTGCAGATGCAATTGACATAAAATGTTTCTACGGCACAAGTTTAGCCAAATAATAATGCCTCTTAATTTAATCCTTCAAACTCCATAAGAGCACCGGTGATCGCGGCAACAATAGAATACAATAGCATTTCCAAGAATTCCTGATCGAAGGATTAATGGTATAACTTTTTAACTTTCTGATTTATTATACTATAACTAATAACTATTTAAACTTTTTAAATAATCTTCCTGGGGCCTTTTTTTAGAAAACCGGTGGTGGGAGTGCCAACATTTTGCAAGCGTGTGTTCGGTCAATCGACATTCGGATAATTGAAGCTCCACTTTATCTTGTACCTCGTATTCTGTACCTTGTACCTCGTTGTTCCTTGGTCCCTCTGGGACGGTGACCGGCGTTGATAGTAAATTTGAAGCTTTGGCATACTAATGCCCTTTGTTTTCCCAATCCTAATGTAAATAAAATTTATAATGCAATTCCCGGGATATATTATCCGGGAAGGGTTAAGAAGGATATTTATTATCCGGACAAATGCGAGAAGGAAAGCTTGATGGGTCCCGTCTTATGTTTATTACACCCGTTTTTATTGCTAAAATAACTGACCCGAAATTGTTTTTGTTACAACTGAAATTATCTTATTTCGCTGCTATATTCTTATATTTGTACTTTTAGTTTTTTTCTTACTAATATTGTTTTATTGAGGCTTACATTTTTCAAGCTTTTGCATAGCTTTGAGCGCGACGACCGAATCAAGATAGCCCGTAACGAAAATAAACCTAACATCCTCCACACCAAACAGCTCAGCGTTGTGGCATTGCCGTGCAAGTCGTTTCAGTTTGGCAGACTGAACGGTGTTTGTGTGTGCGACTAGATGTATGCGAATTATAATTGCAAAATTTGATAAAAACGCAATAATTTTACCGCAGCAGTCCCCGAGTACCACACGTATTTTTAACCGACTTCAAAAAAAGGAAGTTATCAATTCGACGCGTATGTATGTAATATTTCTAGAACTGCACAATTTTCGTATAATATGTTAGTCTATATCAGCGTCTGAACAAATGTGCCAAATTTTAAAAGTGTATACTGTATGTATGTAAGTATGTATGTATATATATATATATATATATATATATATATATATATATTATGTTTTTAAGTTTGTGTTCGGATATCTCTGGAAACACGATTCCAATTTTAGTATTTAGTATTCCGATTTTTGTTGTTTTGTTGTGTTAGGGAATTGTACAAGTTTCATTCATTCGGTTCAGTAGTTTTAAAACTTTTGAAGATAGGGAGTTTTAATTCCCAATTGCGTTAATTTTGAAGTCCGTTTTATCTTTTTAAAATACAGTTATTTTATTACAAGTACGTTGCTAAAATGTAAAAAAAACGTACTGATATACGTCAAAGTGGCAGGATGCAGACATTGTAATATAATTTTCAGACTTTATTACATCACCTGCCTGTCCTAGCCATTGTATATTGACAATTTAAAATAGATTTGGAGTCGAAAGACACGATTCGTCCATTAAGCCGAGGCCTTGACTGATTTAGAATCGATCGGTTATGGCTGAAATGCATGTTTGGGTTCAATGTGCTAGCAGGAATATAATATAACATAGAGAATAAAATATAAAGATAATGTAAACCAAACACAATGGTTTATTTATATTTTGGTTTTCAAAATATTTTGTTGGATTCTGGAAAAATAAAAACATTGTTATTAAAATATATAGTAGTAATTTTTCCTTTTGGGATGTCATGTGTACGATGCTTCTTTAGGGTTGTTTATGGCGGATAAAAGTAATAGAGACCTTAATTTATAAGGTGGTGAAATAGCAGTGAAAAACGAATCAAAAAAGTTGAAGACGTAAACACGCTCGTAATACTCATAACAATTCGTACAAAACCTTATACTCTTTGTAAACAAAGTGTTCGCAAAGTCTTTTATGCATCCAAAGTGACATTTCTCTTTGTTCAGGAAAAAACCGTTAAAACTTGATCCGGGACTAATATCTAAAAGAAACTGTTGTTGCTCGCGGAATAGACGCGCTGTGTCTGAAAAAGCAATTTAAACTGTTCCCAAGATAGTGTACGGTGCAAGAAGTGAGCTTAGCGGGATTGTTTTCTTTTTAGGGTTCCGTACCCAAAGGGTAAAAACGGGACCCTATTACTGAGACTTCAATGTCTGTCCGTCTGTCTGTCTGTCTGTCTGTCCGTCTGTCTCCAGGTTGTAACTCAAGAACGGTAATAGCTAGAGTTGAAATTTTCACAAATTATGTATTTCTGTTGCCGCTCTAACAACAAATACTAAAAACAAAATAAATTAAATATTTAGGGGGGGTTCCCATACAACAAACGTGATTTTTCGAAAATTTTTTGCTCGGTATCAATCATGACAACAGGTACGCACTTGAAATTTTCACAAAAGCCTTAATTATATGTGTACTTTAATAATTAATAATTATATTATAATAAAATAAAAAATTAAGGGGGGCTCCCATACAAATAACACAATTTTTGGTCTATTTTTGCTCTATAACGGTACGGAACCCTTCGTACGCGAATTCGACTCGCACTTGGCCGATTATTTTTACATCGTGAGGTAAATGGCGCTGCTTATAGACAAATGAAATATTTGTGGAGTAAAAGTAACCAGAGCCTGTAGTCATGACTACAGGCTCCTGCTACATGTAGCATAAGGTTATGACGATAAACTATAATTCACCAAGTTGGTTTTTGTGTATTTTCACTATCCAAATTCCAAATAATAGTAATTGTATCGTTTTTTTTAGATATTCTAATTAATATGTAAAACATTTTTAAAATTTACTGTTTTCGACTGCCACTATTGCGTCAGCTTTGCTCCTACAGTTATCATCATACAATGACGTTTTGGCACTAGGATGCAATTACACTGCCTTTTTAAAAAGTGTCACTTGAAAGACAGCAGTTGTGTTATACCCACGACTTCCAAGCAATGTCATAATATAATGTCTAATCATATAATAATTATATCTTTTCTATGATTTTGAGTTTTGACAAAAACATGAATCATGCGGAACTAATGTCATTTTTTATGACAGCAGTTTCGCATTACGTCTCTAACCTCTATGATATTGTCATCCGAGTTAACCCTCCGTGTACGAGGTGGGGTATGATATACCCCAGCGCTAAAGAAATTATTAGTCTTTTTAAACAAAAAAAGTATGCGAGTTGGTTTCCTCAATAGCTGCAAATAAGACGTTGCTGCTTTAATTCCTACCAAATATTCAGTTCTATGTCTATCACAAATTCTGCTAGATGTGCTTAAAGTGCGTCTGGGTACCACATACCCCACCTAGTACAGCACGTAGCTAAAAAAGTAAGTGTAACTTCTTGTGTGTTTTTTTTTATTTATATATTTAATTTGGTGTTTAACTTGATGAAATATTATTTTCTGGTATAAGTTTTGCTAAAAATGTCTGGGTTATAGAAAAAAATATATTTTACAAGCACTGACCGAAGAAGATGATGATTGTGACGCTGAGCTAATGAATTCCGAACAAGAATCGGCTGGTAATGAAGATCAAATCCGTGATACCGGATATGGCCTATACTAATATAAAGGAATACTGGGTACATTTGAAAAAAATATAATATGTCCATATTACGTATTTTTCATACTAATTAATTTCTGTGTCTATGCTACTGTCAATATTACAGAAACATAAGTGACCAAGATCTATTTCATATTGTTTATTTTAGATTGATATTATAAATAGGTTAAAACTAGATAGTCTTAGAAATTGAGAAAAATTTGAAGTGCCATTTGATTTTTGTACTGAAGAAAAGATTTCATAGTTTATAGTTTGAAGAAAAAGTCAAGATTTTGTACTTTTGCTTATAAATGTATTTTATAACGTAAAATTGAATTTATTTCATTAAACCAATTCATTATTAGATATTTAAATATATTACTTAGTATTTTACAATCACAAGGAACAATTTTTCGGATTTAACTGCCTTTAATTGTTGGGGTTTGTCACACCCCACCTAGTACAGCATGGTGAGATTAGTCACCTAGTACACGAAGGGTTAAAAATACACTGTAGTAAGGTTACAAGCGCCAAAACATGTATTTCAAAAGTCTCTTGTCGCTTGCACCGTACATTTTAGACGGTATCTACTATGTGACACAAAGAAAGTCAACTAACATTGTAAATCTTGTCAGTTCGCAGGGCTAAATAACTAAAAGATTTTACGTCACAAGTGACTGACAACATGAATTTTCAATTTAAACAGCTCTTACATTGAAACAGTGATAAATGATCGTGGCTGATAGATCTAGTTCGGTGAGAGCATTACCTTAATCCACCTGAAATTAGAGTTCCGAGGTTACAACACTATACGTAAATACTGAATAGGTATGTAAGGTGACTAGTTTTACGTATGTTTCCTGTTTATTTTTCCGTAACTTAATACTATGTAGGCACAATAATTATAATGCAAGACTAATAGCTAACGAACTTTGCCTTTATTTTTGCCTTTTCAGGGTTCTGTAGTAAACACAAGATTCACAAGGAACCCTTATAGTTTCGCTCGGTCCGTTCGTATCCCACCTAATAACTACAGTAATGTATATAAATAAAAGAAAGTCGTATTAGTTACAAGAACGGCTAGATGGATTTCAGAGGATGGACCATAGCATTATCAGACGAACATACATAAGACTGGGTCTACCCTGTCTAACTCTAGTTGGGAAGGGTATAATAGAACATGCTAGGGCTAGAGCAATGTAGAGCAGAGAACAGAGTAGATTGGGATAGAGCAGGCTAGAGCCACATTGTGCCTCGATTTACCGTTTGGAACTTTTATACCAACTTAGTACGCCTCTGTGGTCCAGTGGTTAAGAGCGTCGCTCTTGACTCGGAGGTCGTGGGTTTGATTCCCGCGTTGGAAACATGTTATTTCCAAGTTTGGTTAGGATAATGCAGGCCGATCCACTGATTGTCTGACAAGTAAGATGATCCCTGCGTCGGATGGGCATACAAAAAGTCGGTCCTGGGTTATGAGAGTAAAAGGAATAGAGCGTGCTCTTGTGTACCGCGCACACACTTGGGCACTATAAAACTACTCCTGCGCACCTGGCCTGGTTTCAATGAAACCGGTGTGGGGTTATTATTATTATTACCAACTTAGTATAATAATATACATATTATTATGTAGAAAACGTGTTCGTTGTAGTATTAGTAGGTATACGTTGAACAATAAAGTGCTAACGCTTTACGTGATTGTGTAGTCTTGTTTCAAATCACTTCGTAATGAAAAGTAAGCCGCCGCTCCGAGTTGGGATTATCACTGCTATTGATCTCGCTTTGAAGACCTGGGATTATCAGTTGGTTCAAGGTCGTCATAGTTATGTTTTCATGTTTTGTATGAAGGAGGTTTTAGAGAGCAATATTGCATCGCGTAGGTAACGCGCACGAGTTAATTCAATATGATAATACGAAAACCATAATTATAACCCCACACCTGTTTCGGTGACAAACCAGGCCAGTTACGCAGGAGTGATTTTATAGTGCTTAAGTGTGTGCGCAGAACACAAGAGCAATGTTAACCCAGTGGGACGGACGACCGACATGACATGACTGGCGAGAATGTTACATCGCAGGGCCGACTTTTTACATGCCCATCCGACGCATGGATCATCTTACTTCTCAGACAATCAGGTGATCAGCCTGCATTGTCCTAAGCAAACTTGGAAATAACAATATTATGTTTCCAACGCGGTATCGACCCCACGACCTCCGACTCAAGAGCCACGCTCCTTACCACTGGATCACGGAGGCGTTCAAGAAAGCCCTGCCATAATATTATTTACTAAGCGGGGCATTTATGCAAATGTGCGATGATAAAAAAGTCTTCTTATCTATACTAATATTATAAACGCGAAAGTATGTCTGTCTGTCTGTCTGTTTCCTCTTCACGCTCAAACCGCTAAATCAATTTTACTGAAACGTGGTATGGATCCTTTTAGCCGCGGCAAAGGACTTGGAATACTTTTATCCAAAAAAATGTATGATTCCCGTGCAATAAATTACTAATTACTGCACAACGGACGCAACGGTTGCGGGCATTATCTATACTATACTCGGCGAAACATGGCGGTAGCGGTCATTGTCAAAAACTTGTCATTTTCTATCTAAACCATAAAGTTAATATACCTAGCGGAATAGAGAAACAAAGGCCTGAGCAAGCGAGATGCCACTATCAGTAACACCGCGTGGTAAAAAGAGACGTGTGATAGATGACAGCAGCACTCTTTTTTTGACGTCCAGTCGGCACGTGCCGCACGTTGTCAATATAATCTCATAGAATTCATGTTCAATCATGCTTGTGTAAGTGTATACGTACACATATTTTTCACACAGATGAAAACCAATTTTGGTTACGTTTGACAGCTCGAGATTGTTGCTCTATTCCGATAGGTATATCCATAGATATAGAATATACTGACGTATAGATCACCTGACAACCCGAAAATGCGTGACGATTTTTGATCTGTCAATGTGTGCGTGTGCTAGTGATGTATATTTTACTATCGATAGTATAGTATTTTGCTCGATAGCAAGCGATAGATAGTTGCATATTATTTGTTTCATATAGAAACTCAGGTAAAATAACTCGAACGGACTATACTATCGATATAGTATAGTCCGTTCGAGTTATTTTACCTGAGTTTCTATATGAAACAAATAATATGCAACTTTGACAGATTTTGTATTTCAAATTAGGTATCATAAATTTTAATTATTGGCAAAAAAGGTGACAATTTAATAGTGATACACATTTTCGTTTGGAATGATTTTTCAATCGTCGGATATGTTATGACATGAGGTTCTTATAGGGGTAAATAATATACTTACACATATGACACAACACATTATAAAGTTACTTATTTATTACTCAGGTAAAATCTATCTGGTAAATCAGCCCTTACATTGAAAGTAAACGTTGAAAGTAAACAACACACATAGTACTATATTATATTTTATTCTTAAAACACTACACGTACACTATTAAAACCTATCGCTATAGGTGATGTGTGAAAAGTTATTGATAAATAGCTTAGAACCTATTCTTGTTTATTATTATGCAAAATTTCATAAAAAAATGTCAAGCTGTTTTGATGAACTTTTCCAACAATGAGACTCAAGAATTTTATGCAAAAGACAAAAATAATTGCTTCAGTAACAAGTGCAACAGTATGTCAAACTTACTGGTACGAATAATGTTGGGATAGCTCCTTTAGCCAAAATTGTATTTATTCTACTTTTTCTTTTAAAATTTTCAATGAAATGTTTGCTACATATTGTTGAATTTTTCGTGGGACTCCAACCAACACGCCCAATCAATTTTAGCCATTTTCCTCTAATTAGGGGATCTTGAGGGAATCTGTAAAACAAATGATTATGAACAAGCAAACAGCTTTGCATGGGTGCAATTTATTTTATATTAATGAAAGCTGCATTCAATGAGTATTAGATTCAAGTGACTGATCTGTGAAACCTTGATTTTATACTAGGTATGTCAAAAGATTAATAATATTTAAAAATAATCGTTAAAATAAGATAATATGTCCTTTTAAGGTGATAAATATAAAGGTAAATGATTTTTATTTTAGTTTATGTTATTGTGAAATATCGATAAGCATATCGATAAATTTGATTCAAACACTAGCGTATATGTAAAAAATTTTAATGAAAATTTTTTCTTCAAAATTTGTGTAATATAAGAACAATAATACCTTAAGTTACGCAAAATATGAAAGTAAAAGGGCGGATTCACAATATTTTATTTGAAATAGAGAACTAAAGACAGAATATAGCGAAAATAAACACATCGTAGCAATTAGGACATGAAGATTAATTACCTGTGAAATGTATATTTTTCAGGATTTTTCTTATGATTTACACTGCAATCACTCACAGAACAAGTTACCATTTTTATATGTAATAGTATTTGATGAAAATAATAAAGGATTTAAACAATAAATTGCAAATACCGAAAGGGCATAAAAACGTGTGACGACTTGTTGACGACCTGTCAAATGAAAGTGGTTAAAGTTTTCATGAGACTGCCTCTCTCTTTTCATCTTGTTATAATTCCATAACGGATTTTCTTCTCTCTCGCACTCTTTGTTGGTCTTTAGCATCATACGTTTATGGGTATATCAACTTTATGATCTAAACCGCGATTGATAATGAAATGTCAGATGTTGTCAAACGCGGCTTTGTATAGATAATCACAAGTTTTTGACAGGGAGTCAATGATCGCTACCGCCATGTTTCGCCGTACAGTATAGCATCTCAAAACAAGTTGATACCACCCAGTACCTATTGTATGTGCACCCTCTTGTCAAGAATTCTCATATTTCACATTCACCTTTCTGCCTTTTCAGGCTGCCTTCACATTAAGTCGCGTCACATACAAAAGAGAATCGCGCGGCTGCTGCGCGGCTCGTTTTAGTATAGAAGTCGCGCTGCTGCCGCGCGGCTGCCGCACTACTCACGACGTAATGTGAAGGCGCTCTTAGTCTTAGTACAGTATAGTTGGATTATAAAATGTATAGAATATTATTTTTAGCACATGAACAATTCAAATACAACAAAGCTATTTGCAAGTAGCTTTTTTATTACTTGTATTATGAAAGCCATAATATGTTTTTTATTTTTATTTATCTAATACTTTCAGATATTGCCATGCACTTTTTATTACTTTTATTTTAAAATCCATATAATTTTTGACGTGATAACGTCTTATAATTCGATATGAGCTGCGCGCCCAAAAAACATGACAGTTCATGCGGCGTTACCTCGCTGACAGCTCTGAGCATTTACACTTTCAAGTCTCTCAACAACCGTAAGGCCCACCTGGGCCACGCTCTTTGTTTCGATTATATTACGTATTTCGATGACTTAGAGAATACTTTTGTATGAAGAAGTTTGGTTAGTACCTTTGATACATTGACCACACTCTGAATGAAAAATAAATAAACAATCTGTGAACTATTAGTATTATTTCGGCTATTCAAAATTGTGCTCTATTTCCTACGTGTCAAGGTATGACTTGTGCTTTGTTCGAAGATTTTACTGGATTTCACGAATATATGTAGCGTTTTGTATTGCGAATAGTTTATTTTACTTATTATAAATATTTTATTTATAATGAGTCATTTATTCGTTTATTTCTTCTAAACAAGTCACTAATTATAGTTTCGAAAGTTTATAATTGAGAAAAAATCATAACCCTCCTTTTTGCTTCGCCGTAGTCGGGTAACTAATGTCACATCGGACTAAATAGTATATTATGATGGCTTGATAGATAGAAGATTTAACATATATTATAATGTAGTTCACACAAACATAAAATATGGATTGTATGTAAGGATATTACAATAATTTTACAAAGAGGGTAAGTCCGGGCGCCATTTTTTTTGCACATTGACCTGCCAACTTTTTGCATAGATTTTTCCCGGAACTGAGGGGTTAAGGCTATGAGGTTGTCACCTTCAACTATCGTCAGTAAACCGACTTTACAGACAACCGATTTTTTTAATTATTAAATACTTGATATTGCCATCGCAATACAAACGTGCTTACAATTTACATACAGAAGAACCAGAAACTTAGAAGATAGTAAATACGAGTATTATACTAATATTGACAGTGGAGCTGTGTTTGAAAACGCAAACAGACTAAAGCCAAGCTAACTTATCGAAGCGTAATGCCTTACATAAGTCCCGCATATAGTTCACACAAACACAATTTCGATCAACAAATAATTAGCTCCAACGTAGATATCAACTATTACGCCGTATTTAGATTAATTCCTGCGGGGGTTAGTAATACCATCTACATGCAACGATGGAACTGCGCAGTTCACACTAGACATCCATCGATAATAATATTACAAATGCGAATGTCTATCAGTTGCCTCTTAACACCCAAGCCGCTGACTCGATTTTCTTGAAATTTAGTATGGAGATACTTTGTGTCCCAGGAAAGGACATAGGATACTTTTTATCCCGGAAAAATGTACGATTCCCGGGTGCTAAAATATTTTTTGCGCACGGAGTTGCGAGCGTCATCTCGTATAATGTAATATTATTTCATTAGAAAACAAAGTATTTTGTTACAAAATTGAATGCTTTATAAAATACACTACAAGACGCCCGCAACTCCGTTGCGCCAAAACTCGTTTATCGCGCGGGAACCGTACATTTTTCCAGGACAAAAAGTATCCTATGTCCTTTCCCGGAACTCAAAGTATCTCCATGCCAAATTTCAGCCAAATCGGTTCAGTGGTTTGAGCGTGAAGTGGTAACAGACAGACAGACAGACACATTTTCGCATTTATAATATTAGTATGGATAAATCTATTAATATGTTTCAACATTACTACGTATCTACGAAAGCTTTATAAAGAAATACAAAATCATTAGCTCTTATAATATGCAAAACTGCGCAGTTTCTAAGGGTTTTTGTCAGAAATTTGTCATTTTAAAAGCGATTGATTGGTTGATATTTTGACGTTAAACAATAAAAGCGCTAGTGAATAGAAAAACTTCAGAAACCTTAAAAACCGGGTTAAATCTTAATACAAGGTCGCTCGAATCAGCGCGCACTCAAATATGGTTCTTTTAAAGCCCCCATAATATATAGAAAGATCGATTAGGTCGGTTAATCTGATCGCAGGCTTACCTGACACGTGCACATATATACGGAAATGCACAAAATGAGTCCAGTCAGTCCGATTATAATATCGATTAGCCTCTTCGTATACATGGGCCTTAAAAGTTACTGTGACTTCAAAGTAAGTTAAAAGTTTTACCTTTTCTTTATAACTAGTTAGATTCTTTGTAACTATAGCTAGTATAGTTTTGTACAAGACTATTATTCCTGTGATTCACTGATGTAAATAATTATTATTATTATGTTTTCTATGTCCAGTTTCATCCTCAGTCCTGACGTATGTATCAGGCATGTAACTGGACTAAAATTGTGTTTGTAAACATAATATTTTAGGATCAATTAGATATCCTCCACTAATGGAATACTTTTTAAACTATAATTGAAATTTGTATTAAAAATCCGTATAAAAAGCAATGTTTTGAACATAATACGTCGTATGTTATTAGATCTATTACAGCTGCTACAAAAATAAATTACAAAATAACTACAGGAAAAATACACAATTGACAGACATTAACTAGTAATAATAATGACAAATTTTCACAGTCACAAGAGACAGAAAAATTTTTCCACATTAACTTATCATAATTAAGATCTTCACACCTTTAAAATACATGCTTTGTTATTAAACGCACTTGCGTCGATTGTCGTGCGGAAACCGTACATTTTTCCTCAACAAAAACTATTATGTCCTCCTATCCTTTCCCGGGATTCAAAGTATGCCATACCAATTAATTTCAGCAAAATAGGTTCAGTGGTTTGGGCGCGAGGAAGTAACAAACAGACAGACAGACTTTCGCATTTAGAATAGTAGTATGGAATATAGATAAGACCTTGTCAACTTAAAAATACATGAATTCTATTACTGCATGGGTATCCCATACATGCCGAAACAATAGTGTGAACTTTGTCTCCCAAGGGGCATCATACTAATTGAAACCCAAGTTCCATTAAACAGATACTCACATAGAATCCCTGTTGACTTGTCTAGTTTGTCCGTGTTTGCCGCCAAGATTGCTATCGATTATGACTTGGCAATTACTGATTTGGTGTGGCAAGATGTAAATGTTTGAATTGTTGTAAATTAGTCCAAAAATACTTAGAATTATTAGGTGTCTACATGACGTCCGCAACACAGTTGCGCCAGGGATAAAAAGTATTAAATGCCCTTTTCCGGGACTCTAAAGTATCTTCATACCAAATTTCAGCAAAATTAGTTCAGCGGTTTGGGCGTGAAGAGGTAACAGACATATTATTATTTTATAGTATGGATATGAAATTAATAATTTATTTTATTTACCCAAAAGTCAAAAACCTGTAGATTCTCATGAAAGTTTTTGCAGCTGTTTTTGAGAAATAAATCTTTACTAATAGTATAAATACGAAAATGTATCTGTCTTTCTGTCTGAACAAAAAATTTGGTATGGATGGAGATTACTCAGAATTCAGAATTATAGAGGACATAATGAATAAGATAATGAGATCGTTAAGTTCTTTCCTAATTAAAATATACCCGTAATTTCTGTAAATCATTATCACGTTTAACCAAAACTAGTCGTTGTGGGAAACGAGCTTTAACACCTGAAATATTTAAACTAGATCTAATTTGTGTAGCTGTAATCAGTAATTGTTCACGTAATATGCAGCATAATCAGGCCGACAGCTTACACAGGCGAATACCGAAACAGCACAAAGAGGCTTAGTCCGCCCCGCTGCCTTCACATTGTTATAAATAGGAAATCCACTTGTAATGCATTTAACGCGGTTTAATGCATTAACAAGGGTTTAAAAATACGTGGTAATAATTGCTATATTTTAGTGCCGATAAAATATACATTAATATATTTATATATCAAACTAACAAAAGTAAGTATATAAAAGTACATGTATTTTTTTTTTTTTTTTTTTTTTTTTATTATATAAGGTCGCTTGGAACAACAGGGTCATCAGCGACCACAACATAACAACAACAACAATAACTATCTTAGATTAAACTGTACAGATTACAAGACTTTAGAAATCTAAGTACATGTATTTTTATAATGTGATTTTTTTGCCTTATTTGCTCGTTATCAATAATGGCAACATGTAGGCACTTGTCATTAAATCCTCAATTATATGATACTGAAAAAATAAAATAAATATTTAAAGGGGGCTCCGATACCTAAAAAAAAACACAATTTATCGTCAATTTTGCTTAATGGTACGGCACCCTTTGTGCGCGATTTACTCGCACTTAGCCGACTTTTTAGGATGTCGTTTAAAAACTCAAGTACTATAAAATGCGCCTAATAAAAGGACATTAGATTTAGCGAGTCAAGGAGTAGAGTATGTCGGGATGTATGTTCAATGGAGCGGCTAACTTAGTCGTTCACGCGCCATTGAGTAACGCTCACCTTACCTATTAACTCATGCATTTTATTGTTGTCTTTGAATTTTATTTAAAACAGTTCTACAGATGTAAGATACGTTTAACTTAAGTTTAACTTAGACTGGGATTTGACTTGATGTACACTGGCTACTTTGTACCATCGTGTATTTAATGCATGAATTTAATAAAGAATTTTAGAAGATTTTATTTTGGCCAAATTAGTTTTTTTTTTAGTTTATTTGTTTGTGCTAAGACAAAAATAAATAAAACTTAGTATCCTTCGTAAGCATAAGCCCTAAAGGGGTATTAGCGATTTGAAGTAACGTAATGTACAGTGGGTGCGTTGAAAACCTAATATTGATTAGAATAAACTTATTCCACATGGTGCCTGAACGGATTTTAACTTGATGGTGCAAAAATATATTTATTTATATTATGTCACCAACAACTCCGTTGCGCAAAAATTCCTTTATCCCCCTGGGAACCGTATAATAGGCTTGATGACTATTTTTTTCTTATTAGTAATTGAAAGACCCTTAAAAAATAGAAACATTTCTGAAAGAATTACTCTCATAGCTTAAAAATTCACCAAGATATGAACAATTCAAACATCTCATAAAATAGACCTGCCCGAAACGCCCCATACAAAGTGCTACGAAAGACTGACGTCAGTCTTTCTTAGTTTGTACGGATCGGGAGAGAACTTTGTTCGATAGGTATATTAAATATTGCGTTTATGAAAGTGGTTTCATACCAAAAGTTGCTTTTAATTGCATAAGTTATCGAAAGGTATACAAATATTAAGAAATTTAATTGAAAAAAAAATCGACTTGATTATCGAACTTTGAAGGCGCCTAACAAAAAAAATAAAAATGCTATCGAGCTGAAATTTTGGTAACGCTTATTTTTTGCCGTGCTTTCTTTATTTTATTAACAAAAGTCGCTAATCTTTGACCTTGTCATCATCCCTATTAAAAGTATCCTATTTTCTTCATCGAGGCGTAAAGTATCTCCATAGTCCATACCAAATTTCACCAAAATCGGTTCAGTTATTTAAGCGTTAAGATGTAACAGACCGACACACTTTCGAATTTATAATATTAGTACAGATAGCAAAGCAAACATCATTACAACTTATAAATAGCCGATGAAAACTCAAAACATTAGTGAGATAACATAAACATTAAACATAAGTTTACGAACGCTGAAGTTCCCAAATCTAAGCTCGCAAGATCCTAGATAAACTCTTTGGCGTTGATCAATATCAGTTCGAAAGGATTAATTAATATATTGGAAGCCAGATTTAACGAAAGATCGAGAAAGAAATAAGGTACGTTTGACTACTCAAATATAGTATTTAGTTAGCTATATGAAAAGAAACAGTTTTTGGGAAGTTATATAAAACTAGATGACGCCCGCAACTCGTTTATCGCGCGGGAACCGTACATTTTTCCGGGATAAAACGTATCCTATGTCCTTTCCCGGGTCTCAACGTATCTCCATGCTAAATTTCAGTAAAATCGGTTCAGCGGTTTGGGCGTGAAGAGGTAACAGAGAGACAGACAGACAGACACATTTTCGCATTTATAATATTAGTATGGAAGTGTTTTAACGACAGAAACAGTTTATTCGTTCGATTATAATCGTCACCATTAAATTCCAAAACTACTGACAAAGATTAATTTACAAACAATTCATAACTTTCCTTCCATTTGCCGAAAGACAAAGCGAACGTACTAATCATAAAATTACGGCCTTTGTGTTATGAAATTTTCAGATGTAAAAATGAAAGTATAATTTTGCGCTAGTTTTTTCTAAAGCTTTTACGGGTGTAGAAGATTGCGGGTGTAACAAACAAAATATCCACGGCCGGAGCTCCAAACATGTTTTTGTTTCACCTGCAAAATGAATATCTTTTAGAATACGGCTTTTCTATTTCAGTTCTATTTCGATTTCAAATTTATTTTTATTTACATAAATGATGGCATAGATTTTGTTTATATGTAGTTTTGTAACATTTTATTATTGGACGAGCTATCGCTCGCGTTCAGAAGTATTATTATTTATTATATACAAACTTACATCCCCTATTTTAACCCCTTGGGGGAAGAATTGATCAAAATCATTTCTTAGCGGAAGCCTGCGTCATAACGTCAAATTTCAGCTCGATCCGTCCAGTGGTTTGGGCTGTGCGTTGATAGATCACCATGTCAGTCAGTCACCTTTGAATTTTTATATATTTAGATTTAAACATAGTTTTCAGACGTTTTTTATTAATGCGAAGTTTGCCCGTAACATTATTTGATTTATTTACTCTAAAAGTAGTAAATCTAGGATCTTTTAAATGAACTTAAACGCAGAAGCACGAGAAAAAAAACCTTCTAATCGATATAAAGAACCAAATAAAAACGGTAGTGGATGAAACAGATAAGTAACAGTTAAAAAAATGCCGGTTTTTTGCACAATTAAAGGCTTTATTGCCGGTAAAATGATCAGAAATAAGAAAGTGTGGATATAATGTACATAGGATACATTAGCCAGATGACAAAGTTGGTAAGTTAGGTTTTTTCGAAATAATATAAGAAAAAAAATTAGTAAATATTCTTATTTTATAATATGTTATTACTTATATAGCTATGTAACTATATAAGTAATGTACTAATGTACTATATAAGTAGTAGTAGTGTTCAGTGTCCAGCATTAGATCCATTCCCTTATGCCAATTATGACTGAAATTGAATTCTGTAATTTTTTCACTAGATTGACAGACACGTTATTTAAACCAACCGTCTGTCTGTTGGCAATTTCTTTATCATTAAACTGCTCAAGCGATGTTAGTCAATTTTTTTGTTTGGTCAAAGTGAAAAAAATGTACTAAGTATGTCCATTCTACACTGTAATCTACAGTACAGTCATAACTCAAACTGTAATTAACTGAATAACGAACTGAAACGTCAAACGCGAGACTGTAGAGTATATTATATAATATTATTATATTTGTTAATACACAAGAATAGTATTTTCCCTGTTCAGTTATCAATCTGGTATGATTGACGCAAAACTGATCGTCTAACCAGTAGATTGACGGACTTGTCATTTCTTTATTATGTATGTATGTGGATAAATTATGTATAGGCAGTAGGTATAGGCCATGGCCAATCTGGCGTCAATCTGAGTCGTAGGCTACACGCTCAATCTGGCATCAGTTCAGTGCATAAATCTGAGATTGACGCCAGATTGATGGCTAAAAAGTACATAATAAAAAAAATCAGTCCATCAATCCGTGGGTTAGATGTTCAGTTTCGCGACAATCTTTCCCAGATTGATGGATCAGATTAATGAGAATCTTAACGTGTAACCACTAACCTTCAATCAAGACTGAACGTGTAACATACGTCTTAATCTACTCACGTTTTCAAATGTGCCTTATTAAAATCTTGACAACAACTAAGCTACCCTATTGCCAAAACAAAATGTACAAAGAATATCCGGTAGGACGTAACAAAGTTGACGTTCAATATTTTTATCATTCCCTCAGTTATAATTGAAATTTCACAATGGGCGTAGACAAAGGAGCGGCTACAATGCCCACCTCTATACCAGTGTTGTACAACCTGTGGGTCGCAAAGCTTCTGTACGGGTCGCCAGAGGTCAAGAGAACTATTTCAGTAAAAAACATTACAGATTAAAAAGAATAAGGAGAATTTTAATAAAAGGAATTAATCATAATCGTACCATCGACCGCATAAATTGACGACCTCCGTGGCTCAATGGTTAGAGTGTGTGGCAACTCAAGCCGGGGGTCACGGGCTCGAATCCCGCCGACGGAACAAAAAGTTTTTCAATGTTCCTGGATCATGGATGTGTATTAAATATGTGTATGATATAATAAAAATCTTAAATATATGTATATTATAAAAGTATTAAATATATTTCCGTTGTCTGGTACCTGTAACACAAGTCCTTCAGGTACTTAGCACGGGGCCAGACTGACGTGATGTGAAGCGTCCATAGATTATTATTATTATTAGTAGTCCATTGAAATGTTACATTTGCTTTGCATTTATTAGAGGACGCAATTTTATTTTTGGGATATGTTCTAGGGCTCAATAGAAGCTTAACCTCAAGTTTGTGGGGTCGCCACTCTTGTCTCCCGGCCGCCATCTTGAAAAAAGGGGTGACAACACTATTTTAGTGATATCTCGGAAATTATACGTCTTACAAAAAATTTGTAAGATCACAATTTGTTGCAAATTATTTTGCCTACAAATATTCTCATAAAACTTTTTACCCTAATTAAAAAAAATTAAAAGTTATGAGCATAAAAGTGAGAATTTTTTTGAAAATGTTTATTATCACTTTTTAACTTTGTTTAACACATTTTATAAGAAAAATACTAAAGTATTTTTATCTTTTGGTCTAAGGACCAACCTTGTAAATGATCTTTTGAGAAAAAGATCCCCCGATCCCATGAAATTAATTTTCTGCAGATACAAAGGAAACTGTGGAACCATGTGTGGCTGCAGAAAAGCAGGCCTGAAAAGCTTTATAGTATAGTAGGCATGTGCAGACTAGTATAGTAGGCATACTATATTATAGTTTGCATATATTTATGTAGTGAAGTAGACATATTGTAGACTGTGGCTGCAGAAAAGCAGGCCTGAAAAGCTTTACAGAATAGTAGACATACTGTAGAGCATTTTAGGTCTGCTTTTCTGCAGCCACACACGCTTTCACAGTTTCCTTTGCACCTGCAGAAAATTAATTTCATGGGATCGGGGGATATTTTTCTAAAAAGATCATCTACAAGGTTGGTCTAAGATATTTTTCTTATAAAATGTGTTAAACAAAGTTAAAAAGTGACAATAAACCTTTTTAAAAAAAATCTCATTTTTTGCTTATAACTTTTAAAATTTTTGATTTACAGTAAAAAGTTATAAGAGCATATTTGTAGGCAAAATAATTTGCAACAAATTATGTTCCTACAAATTTTTTGTAAAACGTATAGTTTCCGAGATATCACTAAAATACTGTTGTCACCCCTTTTTTCAAGATGGCGGCCGGGGGACAAGACTGACGATCCCACAAACTTGAGGTTAAGCTTCTATTGAGCCCCCCAACATATTCCAAAAATAAAATTGCGTCCTCTAATAAATACAATACTCGGTCCTAAAATTGTAACATTTCAATGGACTATAGGTATAAATAGGCAGATGACGGACTAACATCATTCGGTCGGGAATAACGGGATCTATCGACTGGGTTTGACATATTCGGTCGGGATCTATCGACTGGGTTTGACATAACGCGACCAAATTACGTAGGCTCAACTTCTCTGTAGATAGTACAATATACCTACTTCATAAAAAAGCACAGGGAGCACTATTGCGAAAAAATATTTCACGGCTATTCGTGAAACATTTTTTCGTTCCACCATAAAAAGGTTGAAAAACACTGCTCTATACAACTGCTGGACAATCCTCATTTCAATAAATTGGTAATTTCTGTAATGAATTCTCGTTTGCTTAAGAAGTTTCGGATCTGTATTAATGGTTGCTCTTTCAATGATTTTAATTAATGCAGAGCGTTTTCGATTATTTCTTTCAATTCGAAATAATAATAAACAAACCAATCATCATTATCACCGACTTTAGCATATTAAAAATGGCTATTATAAACACGAAAGTTTGTCTGTCTGTCTGTCTTAACAGACAGACAGACAAACTTTCGCTTTCTTAAAGAGGTATCCCTCTTTTCACGCTCAAACCGCTAAACCATTTTTGCTGTTTGGTATGGAGATACTTTGAGTCCCGGGAAAGGACACAGGATAATTTTTATTGTATGTCCTTTCCCATTAAAAGACATAGGATAATAAGGATAGTTTTTATCTCGGGAAAATGTACGATTCCCGTGCAATAAACGAAAACAATGGCGCAAAGGATCAGCAGGTTTAAAAAATCATAATCAGGAGTCGTAATAAACAAAGCAATCAACATTATCTTGACTTTGGAATACGCGTCAAAATGGCTAACTGAGGTAAATGAAATTTATTTAGAACAACTCCAGTCTAATGTACTAAGTTTCGAGCGCGATAAACCTTAAATTTTGCTCAAGCGACGCAATTTTTGCCGCTAACCAAATTTGAGACTAAAAGCATTTATCGGTCACGTCATTTAATTCCCGTGAAAGCCTCGCAGGTGTTTATTATAACGGAAACAAGTTGTGACTGCTTAAAAACCGGTAGAAAAACCATTTTCATACGTAGTAGATTTGCATTTTACATACTATTTTATCGGTGGTTACGGCAATGTCACAATACTAATACACAACATTTTTATGTTTGGAAGGTTTATTCATTTTTGTCACAAGCTAAGAACATGTTATGAATATATTTTTTTCAATGTTACATTTAAATTAAACTGCAATATACAGAGACCTAGTTTAGAAGAACTTCGGACTTACATAAAAGAAAATGGGTTCCAAAACATTTCAGTTTCTTGTATAGAATTAGCAGCACTGAAAGACTAACTTTTTTAGGGTTCCGTACCTAAAGGGTAAAAACGGGACCCTATTACTAAGACTTCGTTGTGTCCGTGCAGTATCCGTCTGTCTGTCGCCGGACTGTAACTCGAGAACGGTAATAGCTAGAGAGTTGAAATTTTCACAGATTGTGTATATGTAGCAGGGAAAAGAGGATATCAGGGATTTCACGATATCCCTAGAGATATCACGAACTCCCGGAAGATGCCGTATATTCGTGTTTGTTACGTCTTCTTACTAAAAATATCTAGTAGTCTATATGTCATTTCACTAAACTAAATCTAGTGAAATGTCAGAAACGCATTAATAAAAGATAAAAATCGAGCCACTCATTTCTCTCGCTCACTCTAGTTCCCACACGTGACACGGGCACTAGTGGGAGTGATACAAATGCGTCGCTCGAGCTGGCGCGGCTCGTCTAGCCTGGAGACAGACAGACAGACTAACCCTTTGGGTACGGAACCGTAAAAACTAGGATAATCGAAGAGCTGTAATACCTGTAGTACCTGTGCCTGTACAAGAGCCTGACCAAACTAGAGATCGACATGCCATCTTTACAAAAAATATTCAACTTAGTCGGCTGCTTCATTTGACGTCAAAAATCAAAGGTCTGAAGTATCTGATGAAGAATCCTCAGCTGGTTTCAACTGTATGATTCAGAGATATGGTGATGCCCTCTCAGATCTGCTATAGTTGCATTACACGTGTGATAATAATAATAATAACTCCCACTCTGATTTTGGTGACGGTGGACGGTTTCATTGAAACCAGGCCAAGAGTAATTTTATAGTGCCCAAGTATGTGCGCAGCTGTACTCAAGAGCAATCTCTATATTCCTTTACTCGCATAACCCGGTGGGGCGGAAGACTGATACGACAGGGCCGACTTTTTACATGCCCATCCGACGCATGGATCATCTAACATCTTACTTATCAGATTCATATTTTAAATGATCCTATCAAAGTACCCGTGTGTATACTAGAGCAAGCGAGAGAAATGCGTGGCTTGATTTTTATTTGGCGGTGTCCACTTTTCTGACGTTTCACTAGATTTAGTTTAGTGAAATGACATATCACTAGATATTTTTAGTAAGAAGACGTAACAAACAAGAATATTCGGCATCTTCGGGGAGTTCGTGATATCCCTAGGGATATCGTGAAATCCCTAATATCCTCTTTTCTCTGCGACATATATATGTTGCCGCTATAACAACAAATACCAAAAAACAAAATGAAATTAATATTTAAGGGATCTCCTTCAACTTCCGGACTCCCATACAACAAACGTCATTGTTTTGGCCTTTTTTGCTCTATACCCATAATGGCAACAGGAAGGTACTTAACTTTTTCACAAAATCCTTAGTTATACGTGTACTTCAGTATAATATGAATATTAAAATAAAATAAAAAATTAAGGGGGGCTCCCATACAATAAACACAATTTTGGCCTAATTTTGCTCTATAATGGCACGGAACCCTTCGTGCGCGAGTCCAACTCGTACTTGGCCGATTATTTAATCATTGTATGGGAAAGTTACTGTTTCAGAGCTAATACTTTCCGGATTCTATACATAGGACATTTACTGTTCACACCTTAATGCATTATCGCTATGTTTAGTTACACCCTGTGTAATTCTTAAAACTTTTCTAGTCGCCTACGAATAACAAAACTATAGTTTCGGAATAAACTGCCACTGACATTTCAAGCGGATACACCGTTTGTTTGACTTTTTAGTTTAGGAGCTTTCCCGCACATTGGAGATTACTGCATTTACCTGATAGACACGAACAGAATGGCCTTAAATCCATACTAATATTATAAATGCGAATGTGTTTCTGTCTGTCTGTAACCTCTTTACGCTTAAACCGCTGGACCGTTTTTTTTTTGGTATAATAATAACTCCCATACCGGTTTCGGTGACGGTGGCCGATTTTATTGAAACGGCCAGTAACGCAGGAGTAATTTTATAGTGCCCACGTGTGTGCGCAATACACAAGAGCACTCTCCATTCCTTTTACTCTCATAACCCAGTGGGACGGACTACCAATACGACTGGCGAGAGATCAGGCATTTTTACATGCCCATCCGACACATGGATCATCTTACTTGTCAGAAAATCAGGTGATCAGCCTGCATTGTCCTAACCAAACTTGGAAATAACACGTTTCCAACGCGGAATCTAACCCACGACCTCCGAGTCAAGAGCCGAGCTCTGAACCACTGGACCACGGAGGCGTTCAAAGGCGTTTTTTGGTATGCAGATACTTTGAGAGGGATAGGACATAGAATACTTTTTATCCCGCAAAATGTGTGGTTCCCACGATTAAAGCGTCCCCCAGACAGACGCGGCCTGCGGTGGCGGTCCGCGGTGGCGGTCAGTTGGATGACTTGGCCGAGTCTGTCTGTGTTGGCTGGTTTACACGTATTAAGTAGATAAGTAGTAACTAAATTTTAACTTAATTTGAAATGCCTGCCCGAAATTTGTCAAGTGACAAGCCCCGCCTGCCAACTTAACAGAAAATAGTCAAAATTCTAATTTCCTTATTTGGTACTTAACTAAATTTTAACTTGCTACTTGCTACTAAATTGTGTGTTTACATGCAATAAGTGACATAAAATTTTGTTAAAATTTTGTTAACTACTTATCTACTTAATACGTGTAAACCAGCCCTGTCGGTCCTAGAACTCTCAAGTCATCCAACTGACCGCCACCGCCACCGCAGGCCGCGTCTGTGTGGGAGACGCTTAATCGTGGATTGCGAGTGCGGGCAAGCTGCGGGCGTCACGGTGTTGCACTACAAATCACTAGATTTCGCCTTTTAGTATTTGGCCGATACTCAACAAAGTCGATGCAACTTGTGCCGCAAAGTGGAAATCAAAAAGCATACAAATTGCCAATCGATGGTTATGCGTTTGCACAAAAAACAGAAAGTGAAAACCGAAGCCAGACAGAAAAAAACAACAGTTTTAGAACCACTTGCGGCATAGACTTGCCTTCAACAAATACCACTCTATTCCGCAGTCCATTCTGGTTTTTGCACAGTTTTTACACCTAACCATAGCTTACAGGATAAAACGTTTTGTGAAATATGTCTTTTACATTCCAATGCACAGAATTTTATAAAATACTAGATGTGCACAACTTCGTAATATGTGCGTTTATAGCAGAACAATGTGCTTTACTGATAATATTAAAATTTAATGTATGGATTGAACTTTGTAGTCTATACAAAATTTGGCATCATCAGTTGTACCAGTAATAATCTATACTAATACTAGCTGTCCCGGCAAACGTTGCTTTGCCTTAATATATTTGCCATATTATTTTATTGAAGTGACTAGATAAGTATGTCACCATGGCAACGTCGATCGCTATCCCGTCGCACAAACAATGGTCGCCGTCAGTCTCAGGTTGTAATAATTTACAATTATTTATTTAACAAATGCACATATAAAGTACCGAGTAGCCGATTCTCAGACCTACTGAATATGCATATAAAATTTTGTAAAAATCAGTAAAGCCGTTTCGGAGGAGTTCGTGGACTAACATTGTGACACGAGAATTTTATATATAAGATTATTGTAAGTAAGAAAGTATATTTGACTGTCTGTTACCTCTTCACGCCCAAACAGCAGAACGTAGACGTAAAAAATACGTAGGTGCGTTTCCTGAGCGATAAACGAATTGAGGGCGTTATCTATTTCATCTAGTATAAATTGTCATTTATTACTAGAACTCACGAACTGCTTGAACTAACTATGCAAAGACAATTTGATTTCTGTTAACTTTTGTTATACTCTTTGCATTATTTCGCAAAAAATTACATTATTGTTATCTAATCAAAACGAGCAATTGTTTAAAAAAAAAAAACAAAAGTTTGTTTACGAGCCGAATATGTTCAAATGGACCCACAATTATTTGAAGTGACGATTTCATACTTTCAAATAATAAAAGCCATTTCGGCGATTACGGCTTATAACATCATGAATAATTCAAAATAAAACGTCCTGCGAAAGAGATATATGGGATTACGCATCACAAAAAAATACAAAAAAATATTTATTAATTTTTTTGTGCGAGTGACGTGGATTGCTTCCTGTTGCATGCTAAATAAATGATGGGCAGTGAAATATGAGAATTCTTGACAAGAGGGTGCACTTATAATAGGTACTGGGTACATGTATAGGTATCAACTAGTTTTGGGATCCTATACTGTATGGCGAAACATGGCGGTAGCGGTCATTGACTCCTTGTCAAAAACTTGTCATTTTCTATGCAAAGCCGCGATTGACAACATCTGACACTTAATTTTCAATTGCAGTTTATATAGAAAATGACAAGTTTTTGACAGGGAGTCAATGACCGCTACCGCCATGTTTCGCCGGCCAATAATTCTAGTGCAAAGTTATTACCACTGGCAACAAAGTCTTTTTATAACTCATCAAATTACTGACACTGGTTATTCCTTAAGGCCGTCCCCCGAGCAAACGACCTTGGCCATACATTTGCCGCGTTGCCGAGATCGCGCCCAAACCCTATTATTTTTACTTATCTTAGTTCAAAATGGTCCTAAAAAATTTAAATCGGCGAATATGTAGTTTATGATATTGCCGATCTATTGGCGTGAGTTTCAAATAAAAATAATTTGTAAATGCTAAGGAGATGCTGAATGTATGCTCAAATTTTAACAAATTGGTATTACTTTGGAAGCTGATATCATGAGTATAATAAACAAAAATATAAAATTTAAAACGGCGAAAGGAATGTTGATATACTGAAGATTATTGCTGTATTTTTATTATAACTTTGTAGCTTTCAGATTATGAGTTTATAAGGTTTTAAATACGGTCAATTACGGAATCTCCGGACGGAACGCCCTTAAGGGAGGCCATTTTTAAAGAAGAAGAAGAAGAGTACAGTAAGTATAGTAGTAGATAGGATTTTGAGAAATCCATATTAATATTTTAAATGTGAAAGTGTGTAGATAGGACGTATCTATGCGTGATTGCGTATGTTACCTCGTCACGCCGAAAGCACTAAACAAATTTTGCTGTGTGGTATAGAGATACTTTAGGTCCCGGGGAAGGACAAAGGATCCTTTTTATTCCGCAAAATTTTTCTTGCACAATAAATACTTTGGCGCAACGTAGTTGAGCGTTTCATCTAGTTAAAATATATTTAACAATAATTTATATGATCATTGATCAAGCAAGAGTTTAAATAGCTTTAGGCCGTGTTTCCACCTGCAAGACAACTGTCGCGATAAGTCTGACAGTATGTTTGACAGCAGCTTGCAAGTAAAAGAAAGTGCTGTCGCGATAAGTCTGACAGTATGTTTGACAGCAGCTTGCAAGTAAAAGAAAGTGCTGTCGCGACAATTTGTCAAGCCTTCCTGCGAGTAGTTTCGAAAGCATGTCTAAACAAAAAAAAAACACGTGTGTATGGACTCGTGACAGATCTCGCTGCTATAATATCTCGCAGCAAATTATCGCATGGCTTGTGTTTTTGTTTAAAATAAACAGTGACGTTAAATAGTGCACAAAACCATGTAAAAACTTATTTTATCCACGTATTTCACGCAGTCATTTCTAAGTAACATGATTGATTTATAGTCAAGTTGTGGACCCTCATCATATTTTGGTAGGGCTATGTCAAGGTGTCTACCGTGATCTATGAGTTGGGCTTGAAATAGCCCGACGAAAATATGTAGGTCTGCTTTGAACCAATTTCCTTGATTGTGCATGTCTACTTCCATTTGAAAAGAACACGTATACAAAATTTCAAGCTTATTGCTCTAAAGATGTTTTACGGTGCGTCCACATTTGTATCATTTGCGCGATCAGATCTCCGATCAGATCTCCGTCGCGTATCATCGAAGCGTGTCAAAATGATACGCGTATCATGATACGCCCTGATCGCTATTAACCGCGTATCTAATACATACCGTATCAAATACATAGGCGTCCACACTGTGACACGCATACTTGATACGGCGCGATGATCGCGACGGAGATCTGATCGGAGATCTGATCGCGCAAATGATACAAAATTAAATGTGGACGCACCGTTACGTGGTTTTATCAGTCACTAAGTGGTACTTTTTGTTTATAAAATACTAGCTGTCCCGGCAAACGTTGCTTTGCCATAAGCCCATAACATAAAGTATTTCGCCCATATTATTATTTTATTGAAGTAACTAAATAAGTATCTTATCATGGCAACGTCCATCGCTATCCCGTCGCACAAAGAATAGTCGCCGTCAGTATCGAGTTGTATTTACTATTATTTATTCAAAAATGCACTTATCAATATAAAAAGTACCCAGTAGCCGATTCTCAGACCTATAACTGAACATTCGTATAAAATTTAGTAAAACTCAGTAAAGCCGTTTCGGAGGAGTACGGTAACTAACATTGTGACATGAGAATTTTATATAATTATAATTTTTAAGATTGAAAAAACAGTTTTCAGAAGCTAGTAACGACGTACACTTAGCTCGAACGACTCAATTTTTCCCATCAAACAAAACAACAATGCGGTCGGAATGAAAACTATTATGGGCCGAGTAAATCTTATGCGATAACGAGCGAGCAGATTTGTTGGCCGGCAAAAGGTTGGGCCGGTTGGGACGCGGTTACCTTCAAATTGATTATTTTCTTTCCACCGTGTTTACACACAGAAGTCATTATTGTGTTATTGCTTGTATAACTACTGTTTGTTATAGTATGTGTGCAGTTTGTTTTTCTTGTTACGGTAAATAATCCATACTAATATTATAAAAGAGATAGCATTTCTGTCTGCTACATATTCATGTTTAAGGGTCAATAGAGACCGCAACGCGACGCGTAGATGCATTTCTAAATTTATATGGATTTGACAGATTCGCAAGACGTCTCACGCAATTGACATCTGTCAAATCCATACAAATTTAGGTCGTGTCGCGCCTCGCCTTGCCTCATCACGTTGCGGTCTGAATTGACCCTAAGCCGGATAACCGATTTTGAAGAAGTTTGGTATGGTGATACTTTGAATCCCAGGAATGAACATATGATTATTTTTATCGCGGAAAAATGTACGGTTCCCGCGTGATAAACGAATGTAGTAAGAAAAAATATTATATATACTTTTCAACATAATATGCGCAATAATAAAACGTAAAAGTCTACATAACAATAAAATATTGAGTGTTCTAACATTACTTCTTCTTTCAGTTAAAAAATCTTGTCGTTTTTACTTGCTGTGTACCTCATTCGATACACTGAACTTCTGTTACCGTCAATGTTTTTCATCTTTTCTTTCAACTTCCCTGACACTCATATATGTATACCATAGTCCATGATATATAATACATAATAGGTACTAAAACTTTAAACGCTTATAAATTAGACGAGCAATTTTATTGGGCAATATCACGTATTCTTGATCTTCTAGGGTTGATTAATTATATTGAACATCGCGCGCCTTCAATCTAATTATCAAATGAACTTTTCAATTAAATTGAAGCGTGATATTGCACAATACAATTGATTGTCTCCGGCTTAGAGTGTTGTTCTTTATTGTTACATGAATAACTATTAGATAAACTTTATGAGAATATCCAGACTGCATAAAGTTCAGCAAGAAGAAAGCAAAAATAAATTCTCGAAGCAAAAAATTCTTTGTCATTCGATTCTTCGATGGCGGAGTTGAGAGTATTTGTTTCACATTTTAATTACGTCTAGTTCGTTTGAAGCCCTTACGTAGTTCAGTGTTATATAGAACGTTACTATAGTAAAGCTTCATCATTATGTGGTATTAGGTTTTATTTTGCTTTCAACCTACAATAATTCTCCACTTATAATAAAGTTACTTTTTAGCGCTTATATTTTCACAGTGAACTCTATGAAAGAGACACAAATACACCTTAAATCTAGTTTTGTTACACCTTGTATATGCTTGGGTCTTTAAAAAATAATATACATTATACACATTAGAGATTTTGGTGCGGTGTTTTTAACCCGGCGTCAATGACGTGAAAATTACATGGACTATGACGTCGGGTCATTTTGACCCGAATTTTGTAGATACATTTTTAATGAAATTAAGTATGCTACCAGATTTTGTTTGTTATTTATTTAAAAAGGGGACTTTAATTATGCATTAAATATAAAAAACGTCTGTGTTATATAATAAATATTTTTGTTATTGGCTTTCTTTACGGCAGGTGCAAAATCAACCTTGAAAACGTTAAACGTACCTACGTCAATTTTATATTTTCGCAAAATTTTCATACCTATGAAGGATAAATTTTACTAATTAATTTAAAAAGAGGTTGCTATAACCTACTAACATGAAAATAAAAAGAAATCAGTCTTCTACTTCCTCATTCAGCGTTATAGAACTACTACAGTTATCACAATATGTAATCATGCCCTAGCATATAAGAATTGTACTTGCTGGGCATGTGTGAAGTGTTTTTTATCTTTTTTAGATGAACAGACTTCACATCTTTTGTAAGTTCCAGGAATTTTTACACTTTTACGATAGATAGATACGTTGTCGTCAAGTTCAATGCCCAAAGCAGCCTGAGAGTCTACTAGTACTGTCTGTCTGTCTGTCTGTCTGTCTGTCTTTCTGTCTGTCTGTCCGTCCGTCCGTCCGTCCGTCCGTCCGTCCGTCCGTCCGTCCGTCCGTCCGTCCGTCCGTCTGTCTGTCTGTATGTCTGTCTGTCTGTCTGTCTGTCTGTCTGTCTGTCTGTCTGTCTGTCTGTCTGTCTGTCTGTCTGTCTGTCTGTCTGTCTGTCTTTCTATTACCTCTTCACTCCCTAGCCGCTGAATCGATTTTGCTGAAATTTGGCCTGGAGATACCTTGAGCCCGGGAAAGGACATAGGCCACTTTTTATCCTGGAAAAATGTACGGTTCCCGCGTGATAAATGTTTTTTTCGGCAAAGTCCGTCCGTCCGTCCGTCCGTCCGTCCGTCCGTCCGTCCGTCCGTCTGTCTGTCTGTATGTCTGTCTGTCTGTCTGTCTGTCTGTCTGTCTGTCTGTCTGTCTTTCTATTACCTCTTCACTCCCAAGCCGCTGAATCGATTTAGCTGAAATTTGGCCTGGAGATACCTTGAGCCCGGGAAAGGACATAGGCCACTTTTTATCCTGGAAAAATGTACGGTTCCCGCGTGATAAATGTTTTTTTCGGCAAAGCAGGAGTTGCGGGCGTCATCTAGTAATGAAAATAAAAGTATTTATGGCAAAACAAAATTTGCCGGGTCATCTCTATAAATATTGGCGCAACCCGCAATAATAGGTCGTTCCGGCCCCATACGTGTCTATTATGGCTGATGATGAATTGCGCTGTACGTGAAAAGAATCCACGTGCAATGTTTACTAAACAGAGGGTTAAAGTGAATCGCCGCCATTTTGGAAACACTTTGCCAACAATAAAATATTTAAATAATTGCTGCTATTTTTGTGTAACAATGAAATATCGTGAACATATTTTTAAACTACACACGAAGGAAAAAGTACAGAGCAGATTTATTAATATTTTAATTTCCTACGTAGAAAATTTGACGCAAAGTGTTTGAGGCAACGTGGGAATAATTACTTATTGAACTTCCAGATCACGTTGCTTTTAAATACTTTATTTTTAGATGACAATACCAAAATATCTTACCTTATCTAACGCACACAAAAAAAATCTAAAAATATTTTTTCGACGCTTTTGGTGTAACGTGTTGGTTGGTGTAACGCAGTGATACTCAACTTTTTTTTTTATAAGGGCCACAAACATATTATTGTTTTGGTCTTGGTGTCACTGACCGCAAGTCGCAACCAAAACTTTTTAGGGTTAGCCCTTAAGGGCGTTCCGTCCGGAGATTCCGTAATTGACCGTATTTAAAACCTTATAAACTCATAATCTGAAAGCTACAAAGTTATAATTAAAATACAGCAATAATCTTCATTATATCAACATTCCTTTTGTCGTTTTAAATTTTCTATTTTTGTTTCTTATACTCATGATATCAGCTTCCAAAGTAATACCAATTTGTTAAAATTCAAGCATACATTCAGCATCTCCTTAGGATTTACAAATTAATTTTATTTGAAACTCACGCCAATAGATCGACAATATCATAAGCTACATATTCGCCGTTTTAAATTTTGTTTGGGACCATTTTGAACTAAGATAAGTAAAAATAATAGGATTTTGGCGCGATCTCGGCAACGCGGCAAATGTATGGCCAAGGTCGTTTGCTCGGGGGACGGCCTTAAGGGCCGATTCACACCGGAATGGCAGAGGCGAGGCGAGCAGTTTCAGTGTCATATGATTTTAAACTTTATCTTCATTATTGTAATACATAGTATCGCTTGAGAAATCTACGGCCGCCCGTGGACGCTCGTGGCCGCTCGTGGCCTCTGGCGGCGGCGATTCCTCAAGCGATCCTATGTATTACAATAACGAAGATTATTTAGATATAAACATAATATGATTTTAAATCTACAATAGATTTAAATCATATTATGACACTGAAACTGCTCGCCTCGCCTCTGCCATTCCGGTGTGAATCGGCCTTAATTGGTCGCATGGGGTCAAATCACTTTCAAACCGAAAAAAGATGTGCTAGAGTTCCAGGAATGCAACGACGCTTTTGGTAGTTTCCTAACTCCTGTAATTAAGGTATCCTAAAAAGTGTTAGCCGGTTAGCTAACGATGGTGCATAATATTGTGTCAATTCTCTCTTGAGCGCTGACCCCAGGCGACCACTTACGTGACTTTTTTTTGTCACAAGACAAGTTTCTATTTTTGTATATTATGTTTAATTGTTAAATTATTTTTGATATAATTTAGGGTGATTAATAAATATATTATGAATATGTCATTCTATTGACACCATTTTTTATATAAACACTCTGTAAAAATGACAGTATCTAAGATCAAGATAGTGAAATACGCTAGCGGCTGGAAGGTTTCTGAAGATAAAGGTGATTTTGCGAGCCTATAGCTTCCGGAATTCACAACTATGCACCGATTTGTGACGGGCATGAATTGGTAGACAATATTTAAGACGATGCCTAAAATATTCCCTGACCACTGATGATGTGTGCTGATGATGATGATGAGGGGGTGATGACCAGAAGTGCGTAACAAATCCTACAAATGAGGAAAATAATATGTTTGTCAGTATTAGCTCAGGACCTACTTCCTTCGATGCTGCAAAAAAAACTGGTCATCAAAGTGAATAATAGATTTTTTAAATCTCGATCTCAACCCTAGTGATATAGCCTATGAGATTTTGGGACAGAGCAGTAGGTGATTGATTTTTGTAGTTGTATAGAGGTAAATGAAGGTTTTTGCTTATTTAGATTAATTATTATAAAGCATTCTAACAATTCGCATAATTAATACTTCGCTTTATTCATTTCTTTAACTTAATTTTCATTTTTTATTTGGGATCAGTGGAGACCCCATGTGACTACTTGTGTGACTTTTTTGATGCGCCTAATTAAGGGTTAAAAATAACATCCTTCAAAATAACGATTTAGTACTGGAGAAATTTTCACGACTTTCACGACGAAAGCGCTGTTTTGCTGGTGGATGAAAAATTCAAAACGGTTTAACATCAAGCTCTTGAGTCACTGAGGTGGTTTACAGGCGAGGCGGCGGGCCACATGCGGGCCGCGGGCCACAGGTTGAGTATGGTTGGTGTAACATGTATGTGTTATAATATTGGGTTTAATAAAAACGAAATTCAAACATCGGACCCTTCCGATTCCTTTTCCTGTTTTCCCTTGTTTAATTTGTTTGTATGAAAAAACGATAAATTCCTTTTTTGTGTAATTAGATTTTTTTTCGAGAATCGAGCATTTATTGAGTTACTTTCAGCTATACGAGTAAATATTATGTTGAAGGTCCTCGTTATGAGTTTCTCCATCTAAAGTGAAAAAAAGGTATTTCAGCGCTGCTACATTCACAGTTAACTCCATATTAGTTGCGTGTGTAAGGTAAATTATACGGCTATTGCTGAACCAAAGATTTCCTTTGGTAGGATTGGTCTGAAGTAACTAGGGCCTAGAAGCTACCTAGCTACCTACGATTAATATTAATTTACGAGAAATTTACTACTGACTCTAATTTAATTTAACTTTTAGGAAAACTGCCAAAACTCAAAATTACTAATTTAGATTCAAAAGGAATTAAATAAAAGATGCCGAAAATTAAACACTTCGATTTATTCGCTATTAACAATAAATCAAGGTACGGACACAAAGTTAATTAGCAAACCCTAAAATAGCGAATGTCCCAATGCATTACAAATTTCGTCAATTTATAACAAAAAATAATTAATAATAATTACAACTCCCGCTTGACCATTTCTACACACTGGCGGGGGTGCGTACCAATATGGCGTCTACGCGTTGACAAATAGGCAATCGATCGAATGCGGCCATATTGACGTGGGCGGAGCTAACGCAATGCGCAGTGTCATCCCCGGGAATCAGGTGATGTGACGTCACGGTGGCGTGATTCCTATGCTTCGTTTACATGCAAGTTGCTACTTGCCTCGCAACTTGCACGACGACTCGCCACACTTATGGCCCAAGGATGGATTTAAGATGTGGAGCCACCGCGATTTTTGATGTTAATTTTATAAAATTTTAGCATTTCTGCTCTGGAGAAAAATAGTCTCAATCTGTATAGAGGCATTAATTATGGTACTATTCCAAGTTCGGTACCATATTCGGATGACTTAAGAATGCTTAGTTCATTTTAGGACTTATATTATTTGCACGATAAAGATGTTAAACAACGTAAAAAAAGAAGAAGAAGAAGCATTATTTAAACGCGCTAATCTTAGTATGAGTCAGTAATTGCTGGTCCGATTTGAAAAATATTTCAGTGTTAGATAGCCCATTTATCGAGAAAGGCTATATTTTATTACGCTAAAACTAATAGCAGCGAAGAAATAGAGAAAAATGTGGAAAAAACGGGGAAAATTATATGAAATGCTTATTTTGTAATAGTTTCAACGCGCTAATCTCAGGAACTACTGGTCTGATTTTGAAATTTCTTTCAGTATTAGATAGCCAATTTATCGAGGAAGGCCATATAGTGAACCCTCCCCCCCCCCCCCCCCACCTGCATGAAATATTCAGGTGGCTCCACATCGTAAACCCATCTTAGGGATATAAAGATCAATCCTGCCAAAGGAAATCTTTGGTTCAGCAAAACACAACTATATGGAGGACCTGAAGTATTATCAGTTATCACTTAATTTGGTTACTAGTTAGTTAAAAGTTTTGTATATTTTGTTGATCATGAAGGAATATGAAGAATATAAGGAATATCATGGAATGGAACATTTTGTTTAGCCTAACGAATGTAAAAGTAAAATTAAAGTACTTGATGAATTATTTTTTATTAACGACTCCCTGATATCTTGTGAAATTAAAAAAACGAAGTTTTTAATATAATATTTTTAACTCTGACCTTTATTACACTTGTTACAATCCCATGTTTGAATCAATTATTATTTAAAGCAACTTGACGTAAAACAAGAACTGAAATGAAAATGTCAACGATGACGTCATTGTTCGGGCTTTAATTTCACACTAAAATATTTTTTTCATTGAAAAAATTCTTACATTATAAAAAAGACTCCGCAGATTATATAATACGGTATAATATGTGTGCCTAAAACTGATGGTGTTAGAAGTTTTAACTCATAAACGGACCAACTTAAGTCTAGTAAGTTAGATATTATTAAAAAGTATAAATAATTATAAACCTATCAATTATCTTCAATTCTGTCAATTTTTCAGTCATTTATCGACAGTTTTAAAATTGTCAGTATACTTTTTATAAGTTAAGTCATGTAAAAAAAAACTACAAAAATTATTCTTGGAAGGAATCTTAATAGATAACTAATACTAAATCCAAACTTTAGTAAGACATTCAACCCCACTAACCAAAAACTAATTAGTCATGTATGCTAATCACCAAACACAATAACAACGGTCACTAGGGTTGGAACACCAAAGTTTTTTGGTCCTTTGAAGCGCGATCGGTTGATTTGATTAAAATTCTCACAGAATCAAGGAATTACAGAATTTAATTTACTAATTGGATGTGCTGATCTAAAATTGACGTATTCATTTGATTCGTAATTTTGAAGTTTATTCACCGATGTAATCAAATTTCGTCCCAAATTATCATAACCCTAATCAGAAGTCAAGAATAAGATTCAAGGACTTTATGAGGGTAGTCTGTTTATTTGACTTTTTGCTTTAATATGTACTCAGTAGAAGTTTCTCGCAACTTCGTTAATTTATCGCGCGGAAACCAGTTTCTAGTCCGGGGGGAGGGGATAACGGCAACTTAGCAGTCAATTGTTTATTTTTCTTAACTTTTTTGTCTTTGCCCTTTGGTGCAGGTGTAGCCGGTGGCATGTTTCTCCCGATACCTCCATCGCGTCTGTCGCCTCGACGCTCCCTCCCTCCATCGAGTTAGATTCGACCTGGGTTAGTGGTTGAGGTTCCTCCATCTTTCCGAGCCGAGATTTTGTTAAGATGAACAAACAGTACCGTATATCCTGTTAGGATTTCAATCCTAATTTCCTGATATAAGTAAATTATTTAGATTCAATGTTTATTTAAATTGTATGGATACCTGATTAGATAGGCTGACGATATGTTTTCTAGGAACTGATAGTATACATTACTTTAAGTGCACAGTATTATAAATATCCGTCAGACTTTCTTTTATGTGACACTAGCAGCTGTCCTGGTGAACTTCATGTCACTTAAAAACCTTTCCTGGACTTCCAGGATTGTTACCCGACTACCGGGAGGGTTATGTGTTTTAAGACCAATATAAGCCAAATTGGTTCAGCCGTTATCGAGTTGTAGCGTTACTAACACAATTATTAAAATGCATTTTTATATCATATATATATATATATATATATATATATATATATATATATATATATATATATATATATATATATATATATATATATATATATATATATATATATATATATATATATATATATATATATATATATATATATATATATATATATATATATATATATATATATATATATATATATATATAAATCTCCTGTCACAATGTTTGTTCGCGATGGATTCCTAAACTACTTAACCGATTTTAATGTTGTTTTTTTTAAATGTAGGCTTTCTTCCAACTTGAGAGATAGGACAGCTTAGGTCTTTAATTATAGTCGCAATTTCATTTTATTGCAAATTATTTGTCTATAAAATTAATTGACAGTCACAATTATCTGTTAACTCCAAAAGATTCCAACAGATGTCGATACTTTTCGACTGGATTGAGTAAGTAACGGCTACTGGGTACATTTATGGGATAGGTGCATTTGTTGAATAAATAATAGTAAATTATTACAACCTGAGACTGACGGCGACCATTGTTTGTGCAACGGGATAGCGATCGACGTTGCTATGGTAACATACATATTTAGTCACTTCAATAAAATAATATGGCAAATACATAATATATTATGGCAAAGCAACGTTTGCCGGGACAGCTAGTATATAATATATATTTTTTCTACATTATTTGTCATATTTCTTCACAAAACATATTCTATTTTATGTTTGCTGAGAAAATAATTAATATCAATCAAACATTTATTACCCGTAGTTCCGTCACAAGGGTCTAGGGTTGGTACAATCACAATTCCATTTGAAACGTCAATACAAAAACAATACAGGTAAAGTAAGCTTTGCGAGTCTCGGGGACCCTTTCATCCAAACAATGCCAACCCAGAGAATGGGCTGTTTTATTAAACTATTTGATGATATGAAAACATGTATGTTGTATGATTAGTTCGAGTTTGCATAGGGTAATATACAGTATTATTATTAATTTACGTTAGGGAAGCAACCCTAGCCGTTCGAATTTACTGCAAAATTATACATTGTTTAAAATAACTCATATCATAGTTTCAGTAATTAGGTTAGTTTGGTGGTATTATCAAAATATTTTTGATGTAATAATAATTTAGTTGATGAATTACATGAAATGAAATGCAGTGTACCATGTTAATTTTTAGCTTTGGAATAGGAATTTGTAAAAAAATATTTCCTTTTCTTTTCTTCTGATTAATTTCTTTGATTAAATCAGTATATTGCTGCTGCTGATGCGACACAAAGCAGTTGTAGTATATTTAGAAAGAGGACGTTCAAAATTATGCTAACTGGAACTTTAAATAGGTAAATTAAAAAGGCCACAGCAAAATTGTTTTACCAGGTTCGACCTTGAAGAAAAAACAGTTTTGACAATTTAATCTGTGATATTATTCCACTTCACAAAGCAATAACTTGTGTTGCAATATAAGTTAAGTTAATGTGTGTTGTTTGTATTTCTAAATATTGTTTGTTACGCTCGAGAAGAGATCTCGTTTAAGTTTCGAGTGTGTTCGGAATAATCTTTTGCGCATAAACTTGGAGTTTATGAGACTAGTTGACCGGCGCTGTTTCAGATGGAATTTAACAGGAAATACGGTCATTTTCGTCATTTTAATACTATGTTAGCAACTGCATCGGTGAGCTTTGTATCATTTCCGTTCGGATTTTACTATGAGTATTGAGGACTTTTACAAATTTTTCAAGACTAAAATTATTATTACACAAATCGGATCACAGCAAAGGATGGACGTGTGGAAAGAAAGAGGGGAGGCCTTTGCCCAGCAGTGGGACACAAACGGCTAATAAAAAAAAATCGGATCAGCTCTTTTTGAGTTTAAGCGAGACTAACAAAATTTAAATTTAATTAAATTCAAATATTTTTTTATTTTATATATAACCCCAGGTTTGCGACTGCACCGTCCCAACATAACCTAATTATTATGTGACAAGAATGCTCGTCGTCGGTGTCGTTCATAGTTCATTTGCCTCACTTTTTTTTAAAATAAAATTCTGATCAAAATTAAATTTCCAACGAAACTTTTTAATCACATTCCATGTACTGTAATGTCCGTAATAAAGTATAATCAAGCGCTTTTTGCACTCACAAAAGCACTACATAATTACGACTTTTTTCAAGTTGTTCCAAAGCACAAAGGGTTAAGTATCCGAATGACCACCAGCCAGACTCATAACTCCTGGGGTCTTATTCTCAATCGAGCGTCGTTTCGATCACAAGAAATCTCTTTGAAATGCTGTCGGGGCCTTTCGATCCTTGTGGCAAGCGACCACGACCGACAAAAAATCAGCTAAACGCCTAAAGAAGCAAAAACTGCCTAAAGAGTAAAACGAAACCTATAGACTAATTATTCATAAAGATGAATTAGGCTATATTATGTTTCGTTACTCTACGCCACTACAAAGCAAGAAAATGGCATTTTATTTGAGTTTTGGTCGGTCTCAATCGCTTCTTAGGATCAGAAAGCCGACGCGTGCTTGAGACGACCTGCGATCGAAATGACACTCGAAACCCGAGAATCGGTCGCTAGGACGGATACTAGACTGTGTCGGGCGCAATATCCGCTGTTCTCTTGCCACTGAATTCAGTTTATTTTGAGGCGAACGTTTCTTATCTATTTTGTATTTGAAAGTTTCTTATTGTTTATACGTCTCGTCGAAATGGGGAGTAAAATGGTTTTTGTGGACACGAGAAAATAAAGTAGGTATGTATACAGTGTAAAAAAACTAAGTGATAATATACTTAAGGGTTTATTTGTATCCCTTATAAAGAGTTCACTGTAAAAGTAGCAGCGCTGAAAGAAGAACTATTTTGTGTTTTATATGGGCAAGCGCCCGAACATCATGAATTTTACCATACAATACAAAAAAGTGACTCATTTAGCGCTGACAATTTGCACCGTACCACTACTTTAAATATTCTGTGACCGTACTCGATATAGGGTAGCCATACAGACCCTAAAGTATTGTAATTTACTTTTGTTACACCTTGTTTATATTTGGATGCACCTAAACTATCGAATTTTCTATAAAACGTTATATTTCGCAGTCGTGTTTCTGCCAGAACAGAAGCCAACCGCTTACGTGCTCTAAACAAGGAATCCGGCGTTATTCCTAGACTTACGCGATTTACGAGGCATCGGAATAGCTCAATTTTTGAACACAAACCAAATCCAATTTGTAAAGTGAATGTTGGTATATTATTTTAGTTTGTGTTTGTACTGTAGAAACGTAGAATTGTTGTGTTGTAACACAGAAGACGGTGCTCAAAAGTGATAAAATTTTTGATAAAAAAAAATATTATAGGTATAATATTATGTCTCGGTGGATTTCGTTTTACTTCCCTTCTTATTATAAAACATTCCCTGGACTACGAATATTTCAAGAGTAAAAATGGCCAAGTCGGTTTAGCCGTTTTTGCGTTTAAACGAGACTAACGAACTTTAAAATTAATTTCTATTTATATTATGTACAAGATAATTATAATATACGAGTTAGTCCGAAGTTGAATGAGGTCTCAGTTCAACCCTTGGCCCTTGCACCTAAACCGATTAACCAATTTTGCTAAGGTATGGATATATTTTGAGTCCCGGGAAAAGATATAAGATAGGTACTTTTTATCCCGGAAAAATATAGTACAGTTAATAATAAACGAAATTTGGCACAATGTCGATGCGGGCTAGTCTATATATATAAAAATGGATTTTCAAATGTGTTAGTCGCGCTAAAACTCGAAAACGGCTGAACGGACTGGGCTGATTTTGGTCTTATTATATATATTTGTAGAAGTCCAGGAAGGTTTTAAAGTGACACGAAGTTCACCGGGACAGCTAGTACTAAATAATTTGTTAAGATCAAATTACATGAACGTCGAACCCACAAGACAATTGGAATCGAAACGTGACACGATGATCATTCTACAACAAAAAAACTACTCTTTCAACAAAGACAAAGTTTTCCACTATTTCCCGAGAAAATAACAGGCGTTACAATAAACTAAGTGGTAAGTACTTTCGTCTGAGTAACTCGCTTTCCCTTTTGTGTCCGTTCCAGAACACCCAAATATTGTTTTATTAAATTTGTAGCGAGCAAAATATAATTCTTCTTTGTACAAAAGGGCGACATTTGCGCGTATATTATTGGAGCGTCATAAGCGTAGATTATTGTGGATAATAATATCCCACCAAAAACATACCTGTTAAAATAGGGCCTAGTTCCTATAGGCTAACTGTTGGTCTAAAAAAAGAGTTGAAATCCAATCCAATGCCAAGTTCAGATGCACTTCATCGATCATAATCATCTTCATCAACAGCCTGATCCATAATACTTCTAATTTGAACTTGGCAGGTTATTTAAATGCTATTAATATTATCTAATTATATAATTAATCAAGTGTAACGCATAGCACAAAAACCTGCCAAGTTCAAATTTAGAAGTATTATGGATCAGGCTGTTGATGAAGATGATTATGATCGATGAAGTGCATCTGAACTTGGCATTGGATTGGATTTCAACTCTTTTTTTAGACCAACAGTTAGCCTATAGGAACTAGGCCCTATTTTAACAGGTATGTTTTTGGTGGGATTTCAATACTTTTTTTCAAGAAATCCTACCTATGTTTTCTTTTTGTGCTACGCCCGATATAAACAATACTTTCAATAGATGCCTCATTATATCACTGGTACATAGGAATTTTTATCTAAAGTTCATAGATGAACTGACTCACGCTTGACGATTTCTTAAATTTCTTAATTTATCGTAACACATACATAATAATATAACACACGACCTGTGTGCTAAATTTCATAACGCTAGGACATTTGGAAGTAGCCTCTAAAGTTCGTAGATCGGCCGACTCACGCTTGACCGATTTCTAAAATTTCTTAATTTTTTGTTAATCTACATTTAACACTTGACCTGTGTGCCAAATTTCATAACGCTATGACATTAAAGTTTGTATGGGCTGTAAATAGGCCGACTCACGCTTGACCGATTTCTAAAATTTCTTAATTTTTTAATCTACATATAACACACGACCTGTGCGCCAAATTTCATAACGCTAGGACAATTGGAAGTGGCCTCTGAAGTACGTAGATGAACCGACTCACGCTTGACCATTTTCTACAATTTCTTAATTTTTCGTTAATCTACATATAACACACGACCTGTGCGCCAAATTTCATAACGCTAGGACAATTGGAAGTGGCCTAAAGGTTTTGATTACCGGTCAGTGAGTGAGTGAGTGAATGAGTGAGTGAATGAGTGAGTCAGTGCCAAAATAAGCTATTTTTACAAGGACATATCTCAGGATCTACTGAAGCTATATCTATGAAATTGGGTATACTGCTTAAGTACTTGTAAATAATTACGTAGGTATAATTTTATTTTTGCACTCGCAATAGACACTGAGCTACAGGGGGGTCAAAAGTACGTCGAAACGGTTCGTGTAAATAGTGCACGGCATGCGCGCGGCCTGCTGGAACTAGGCTTGCGCACTTCCGTGCACTTTGATAAGTTTAAAGTTTGAGAGAAGGTATTATTTAAATTTGTTCTAGGTTTATAATAATATGGTTTCAGCATTTTTTAGATTAAGAGCAGACATAATTTAACAGAAGCTATTATAAAAAGTATTTGAAAGTAAATATGTAGAGTACTTAGTAATTAGAGTTGAAATTGATATTGGGTTCAAAATATTTTATAATACAGCATTTTAACAGTTATTTGAATAGATGTAATATCTCTAGGCAATAAAAGTTATTTTATAAATATTTGCCACATAAAATTGATCTAAAAGAAACAAAACCGTGTATAATAATAATCCAAAAGTCAGAAAAATCGGCACAATTGTATAGAAAACAGATGGGGAGATATGAAAAATGTTATTTTGAACGACTGAGGAGAGGGGTCAAACTTACTTACGTTCACGAAAACAAATTTCATGAATAAATTTTTCCTTTGTAAACAAATCGAGGAGGCCCTATTAAATTAGGGCCCTCTAAGGGCATGCTAGAGTACGCTTCACGAAAACTTTAGCTCGTTTTAAGGTGATTTATGCAATGCGATTTTCCCATATTTTTATGGAAGTTAGTTCCCTATTCGACGTTATGTTTTGGAAGTTTAGTATGGAGTAAACAATTCTTGAATGGCTTTAGCCAGTGGCATCGTTTTGGGAAGTTGTGTATGATATTTATAAACTGTCTCTATTGGGAGAGTTTGGAAAATCTTTTCCTTGTTAATACGAGTTGTTTCTAAAAAAGCTTAGATACTTGATGACATATGTGGCTCTATTGGTAGAGTGTGTGGCAGCTCAAGCCGGGGGTCGCGGATTCGAGTCCCGCCGACTGAACAAAAACTTTTTCAATGTTCCTGGGTCATGGCTGTGTATTAAATATGTGTATCCTAATATAATTAAAATCTTAAATATAATAATATGTATACATATAATAATATTATATAATAATATTTTGTAGAGTATAAAAGTATTAAATATATTTCCGTTGTCTGGTACCTGTAACACAAGTCCTTCAGGTACTTAGCACGGGGCCAGATTGACGTGGTGTGAAGCGTCCATAGATATTATTATTATTACTATATTGATAGACCGCAGGTGTCTAAACACACTAGGCCGAAAATACGCGGCTGAAGTTCGGCATGATTACGCCTGCAATGCGCTACGCATACAATATAACGCGACGTAATTTCGCCATGGTGTGTCATCAGCAATTTAAAATACATTGCAGACGTAATCACGCCGAACTTCGGCCGCTTTTTTTCAGCCTAGTGTGTTAATTAGACACTTAGGCTGGATTTACATGCGCCCGCTCGAACTCGAGATTACTAGCAAATGTATATTGTAACGATTTATTTATATAGCGGCGCGGTCGCGTTGTCATTTACATATTACATTTGCTTCGTGTTGCAGCCTAGCCGCCAATCCGCGCGTTTGCGCCGCCGCGTGTAAATCCAGCCTTAGTATTTTTTTTGATATAGATATTTGCCTATACATACATATTGCCAATTTGTGACCACCGTAATCTCGCAACCCACGAAAACTTTCAGGCTACGTCCACGCCTAGACAAAACACGATAAAATAACATCGACTGTGATAAATGGACAGTTACCATACTGTGAGGGTAGTTATCACAAGATATTTCCTCCAAGACTACTATTGAATACCGGTTAGGAGTTTAATAAAAGTTGTAAGCGAGTTATGGCGGTGCAATGCTCGTTATATAATATTTTTTCCTGAGATCACACCGTTCCAGGGTTGCCAAGGTTAAGAATTTCAAACAGAAGTTGATATTAATAAAACATTTACCTAGCTTTTTTGTTTTATTAAAGTCCTAATTGCAAACGTGAAGTCAGTATTTGAATCATAATATTAAATTGGGAACTAATTTTTTGATAAGTTATTTAAATATTTGAGATATTATTATGATCGGTAGGAAAAAATATTGAGCAGTTATTTAATTTTCTGGCTGTTGATTAATTACTGTGACTGTAAAACATGGACAGTAATAAAAAAAACTATTGAGCGGTAGAAATGATGGAATGAGCAGTTCGATAAATGAATGAGCGGTAAAAATGATGGAACGAGCGCCCAAAACAAAAACAAACACAATCCAGAAAGTCCAAGAGTAGGTTAGGTTAGGTTAGAACTTAGACCACAACGGCAGAGGGAGTCGAGCGAGCGCAGCGAGCGTGCTGCGGCAGCAGCCGGCTACCGTTTAATACTTTCGCTTTATAACGGCACGGAACCCTTCATGAGTGAGTTCGACTCGCACTTGGCCGATTGTATTATATTTTACCGCCTCATTGCTTAAATAACTTCTTAGAATGAGATTTCTTACTGACAAATTCCGATTTGTTACTGCCCACACGTAACCGCTCATTCAATAATTTTTACTGACCATTTAATTATTTTTTGGATAATAATGTTTTCATTTATCCATTTCATTATTTTTTACTACTCATTTTTGTTTACAACTAAGTTTTAACTGCTAAACTAGTTATTAAACGTGCCATTTATAATTTTTAACTTACCAAAACTGAAATTTACAACTGCTCCTTTAAATCAGTGCCTATTAAATTCTATGATTTTATTTTATTATTTTGTAATATTCTAATTTGAAATTCGTAATTTGTGTATTTTATGCCCGTTTTCTAAGTTTTATTATCTGTTTACCAATGCTTTTGATCGCCGAACATTAAAAGATCAACAAATAAAAAAAGTTTATATATTTAATATTGAACAAAAAAAATAAAAAATTCGTAACAATACCTCTTTAGAGGTACTTCAAGTTGTGGCAACCCTATTGTCCAGTGGGACACTCCATTTAGTAGTGCTCTCGCCACACTTTATTATCTTCTTATTATTGATTTATCGCAGTTCGACTCCTGTTATATAAAGGGGCAAGGCTTATTAGCTCACTACTGAATACCTGGTTTTGCCGGATACCTTGTTAAATGGACTAGGGTTGAACCAATTTATGAATAGAAATAATTGAACTTTACTGAATAACAATAAAAAGATAATTATAGAAATAATTGCACTTTTGTAAATAATCAAGTAATCAGGGTCCGAGAACGAATTAATGGAAGAGTTTGGGAGGCCTTTACTCAGCTGGAATGGGAGTTGTCCCATTCCAGTTGTCCCATTCGGGTAATAAAAAAAACTGCGGACAGACAGACCGAAACTATAAGGGTTCTTTGTTGACTACGGAACCCTAAAAAATAACACTTATTTCTCAGATTATAATACAGGCTGGTCTATGCCGCTAGTTAAGGCATACTCACGTTTTCTGTACTCGATTTCCCAATTCGTTTTCCGTATTCGGAATTCTACGAGACTAGCGCAAACGTTAGTTTTTATACGCTTTTTATTAGCTTCACTTGTATGTTTATTTGTAACCGACTTCTTTGGGCGTGATTTTGACCCACTTTAAACGGCCAGATTTCGTTCAAACTTTGTAGATTTATCGAGGGCCGATGACAATACACTACTTTGATATAATTACTCCATTTTTCAATTTGTATGTTTGTTTGTAACCGACTTCTTTGGGCGCGATTTTGACCCACTTTGAACGGCCAGATTTCGTTCAAACTTTGTAGATTTATGGAATAACGATGACAATACACTAATTTGATAAAATAAAGCATTTTTAAATTGTTTAGTTTGGTTTTCTAAAAAAAGCGTGTTTTTAGTTTTTTAACTATTCATTTATTTTCACGCGTAAACGCGCCGGCTTGCACTTGAAAAGTACGTGCGGAATTATTTCCGTTCGAAAAAAATGTACATGTGCGCCAGTGTATTTTCTACTTATCTATTCATTCGGATTTCCGAATACGGAAAACAAATTCGGAAATCGTATGCGGATTAGGACAAAGCACCTCTAATTTAAAATAACAGAAGCTGAGCGAAATTTTAGATGTTTGATCAATTAACATATTTGATCAAACTAATAAACATATTTTACTATACTTCTATCGATTACAATATTATAATACTGAAATATTTAAATAGAAAAGTGTTAACAACTGACAAATCCAAAGCCCGTGAAACCTCGTTTTCCGTTCAATATTTATACCGGCGACCCTTTTCTTTTTAAACGTGAACGAATAAATTTAGGACATAATACTAATAAATATTACAGGAGGCCCAACCCGAAGGTAGATAAAGCCTTAGGTACCATAAATTATTTATTTAACACGTTTCCATTGTTAAAACCAATTTTCGTAGCGCTTGTTATTTAAATTCTTTCGTTTGAAAATTTATGATACTTTATTATCATCACTGATTTTGATGCTATGGTCTATGATTTATTTATTTATTTATTTGTTACCCACCACAACAATACATTTAAAGACAAAGTTACAGTCAAGATTAATGTAGAATTAATAGCACACTAGACTTATCTTAATAACATGACAATTAATTTCGAGTTAAAACATTGAACAGGATTTATCTGTGGACCCCAAACTAGGCAAAGCCTGTATCTTGGTGGTCCTAGTATTATACACAATTTCACAAACAATTACTATTAGACGCGCTTTCGGACAAAGGACAGAAATCGAGGATTCATCTACAATAATTAGACAAAGCATTTAGACTAAATACATACAACTAATTTAACATGCAATTTTAGGAAGTTGCCAATTATAATTTTTTTTTTTTTTTTTTTTTTTTTTTTTTTTTTTTTTTTTTTTTTTTTTTATGAGTACAATATTGGGTAGGATAGAAAATTGTCAAAGTGTATTTAAAGTTACAATTAGTTACGTATAAATTACAAATAACAAATCAGAATTACGATAATAACTACAATAATAATATTTTATAGCAGTAATTAGGAATTAGGAAAAAGGAAAAGGAAAAAGGAAAAATCAATGGAGGTAAGTACTATTAATAATATAATATGTGTATATGTGTTTGTTTGTGCGTGTGTGTGTGTGTGTCTGTGTGTATGTGTTTATCTCTTCAAATTATGAACTTCGACAATTTTTTCAGTTTCATGATAGTTTTTGGTCAGAAGCCATAATTTACTTGTGTGTGGTGAGTTCTTAACTAAAGATTCTATTGGGATATTTCGGTCTAATGCTACCGACGAAAGAACGATATCGTAGATATAGGGCGGTAATCTTGATGCGAAGACTGTACGACATTTTGGCAAAATTGCTTCAGAGCCCATTCCTGCATATTTTGTTATCGTACGGAGGACGAAGAGTTGTCTTACGCTAAGGACCTTAAACTCTTGGAGCAATAAAGCAGTTGGATATCGACGCGGCTTACCAAGAGCGACTTTGATTACAGCGCGTTGGGCTCTTTCTAGCGTAATCATGTGAGATTTAGCAGCACCGCCCCAAATACCGATGCAGTACTGTAACAGAGATTGGCAGAGCGCTGAGTAAACCAATTTCTTGACGTTTAAGCTGGCAATCGGTCTAAGGGATTTCATAATAAATATTATTTTGCGGGTTTTCTTTGCTACGGATAGTATATGAGGTTTAAACGTGAGTTTCTCGTCCACCTCGACACCCAGATATTTTACTGACGTGGCACGAGCAATGCACTCACAGCTGCACTTTTTCAGAAGAGGGAAAAATACGGTTGGACAATTTTCCCGGTGTAATCTAATGGGTTTATCTATAGGTTTGGTAGCTTCAGTGATGTGGAAAAATAGAACCCTTGATTTCGCTGTGTTAAGAGAGAGGAGATTTTGGTTGAGCCACTTATTTATTAAAACCATACCTCTTTCTGCAGCGCTAATGGTACTACGCCAACATTTACCTCGAAAAATTGCAACTGTGTCATCTGCGTAGCAGATTATTTCTGCATTAGGAATTTTAAGTTCTAGGATTCCATTTATATAGAGGAGAAACAGGGTTGGGGAGAGGATGCTGCCTTGTGGGACACCAAAAGTGTTATTTTCTTCCTCACTCAAATAGTTCCCAAGTTTCAGCCTTTGTCGTCTATTGCTGAGGTAGCTTTTAAGCCAAGAGAGGGTGTTACCTCGTATGCCGAAGCCTTCAAGTTTGCGAAGTAGTAGCGGGATCGACACTGTATCAAAGGCCTTCGCGAGATCCAGGAATACCCCAATACTCTTGTTCCCTTCGTCTAGATTTCCGGCTACGGTGGAAGTCAACATTCCCACGGCATCCTCCGTGCAACGACCTTTTCTGAAACCGAATTGTCGGTCAGATATTAATCCCTTTTTTTCCAGGTAGCTTACGAGTCTTTTGTTTACCACCTTTTCTAAAATTTTGGAAAGTATAGGTAGGAGCGAGATTGGACGGTAATTTTCAATTTTGTCTTTTGGGCCAGATTTGTGAATTGGGCATACTATAGCGGTTTTCCAGCAGTCGGGAAATGTGCCAGTTTCTATACTAAGGTTGCAGATATGTGTCAGTGGTGATACGAGGCTAGATTTAATGTACCTCAGCAGGAATGGTGATAGTAAGTCTGAACCCGGAGCGCCTTCGGGTTTTATGTCAGCTAGAAGATTTTCAATTTCAGTTGGATCTGCCGGACTCAGGAAGATTGAATCGGGGGAAATAGTATTTACTTTTAAGGTTTTAAGAAGAGTTTCTTCGCTTTTGGACATTTTTTTCAAAATATTTGAAGCTAGTTTGGGCGCTGCTTGCGCAAAGTAAGTGTTATAAGAATTTACTGCTTGTTGGGGACATGTGTGATTCTTAATTAGTACCTGTGAGTCCGGTTTGGAGTGGGGTATATCGCTAAATTCTTTTATAGCGCGCCATAGTCTTTTCGGCTCTCGATGGTTCTTCGCTAGTATGTTGTTTTCATAATTTATTTTAAGTTTGCGCAGTAGCTGGTTACAAAAGTTCCGGTATCTCGTGTACGTCGTTTTAGCAATTCCGTTGTTTGGGTCTTTTTTTACCTTAAGATGCAGAAGGTCTCTGTGCCGCATACAACGCATGAGGCCGGGTGTGATCCATGGCTTTAGAGTGTGTTTCTTTCGGCTGATTTTTACCTCTGTGGAAAATTTGTTAACTAGTGTTGTAAGAGTTTTATTTAGAGACATTGTTGCGTCATTTACATCGTTAGTATTGAGTACATCACTCCAGTCAATTGATTTTAGAGAATCAAGGATTCCGTTGAAGTCTGTTTTCAGCTTAACCCTGGGCCTGGTTTTATTCGCTTGTAGCTCAGTTTCTCTAAGACTAATACCAGCCATGGTTAAGCTGTGATCTGTTACAGAGGAGTTACATACGATACCTAACGCTTTTTTGTACGGTTTTATAAATATATGATCGAGGCATGAATTGATACGAGTTGGAATGGAGATAGCAGGGAGGAAGCCAAATTCGGTCAACGTGCTAAGGTATGAGTCTACAGTATCAGATGTATCATCTACAAGATTAATGTTTATGTCCCCTGCAATTACGGCGTTACTTGTCTCTTTATTAGATTCTAATATTAGGTCTAGGGAAGTTATAAAATTCTGGGGTTTAGTCGACGGCGATCGGTAGATGCCTATAATATTTACGAGTTTTTCGATATTGACGGTAAGGCAATTAGCATCGTCTAAATTCGGCTCATGTGCGTTTGCAGACCAGCGGTTTCTGACGTATATCGCTACTCCACCACACTTATTTATTACCTTTTTAGTGTGGAAAGCAGTATAACCATAAATTGTGGGGATATGAGGATCCGGAGTATTAAACCAGCATTCTGTAAAAACCAGGGCGTCGAAGCAAATATCGAGTCGCTTCAGAATAACATCGAGTTGACCTGTGACGGCCTTGTGGCTCAGACTTCTCACATTGCACGATAAAATTCTAAAGTTATACCCTGCGAGAGCTGTTCCACAATCTTCAAGTTTATTTACAGAGCAGCAGTTAATGGAAAGAGTGTCGTCGATGTCATTCATTAAGTTTATATTATCCATAATCGAGGGGTAACTTTATAGCCAACAAGGTTTTAAAATGTAAACAAGAATTGGATTGTTGGAACAGCTCATTTTTGTTTGGAAGTGTGTTTGCATTAACGTGTCCTCTAATTAGGAAATTTATAGACATTATTATGTATCCGTAGCGTTGAATATTATGTAAATACATTGTTGAATAAGTTTTGTGTATAATATTTGGTAGCAATAGTCGTGCAGGGTATGAAATATAATAGTAACCATGATAGTTTTTAATCTGATAATTTATGGTAGTTAACGGCTTTGTATATTTAGGGTCCGAATTCAGGAGGATTTTTCTGTAAATAGTAATTTTTGTTATAATATTTGGAAGGTTTAAATAGATGTGGGTAAAGAAGTTGAAAATTGTGTAGTGTGATACTGTGCTATAAATTAATGTAAGTGGGGGGAAACTTGTCATACGACTATTTATTATAGATGTGGCGGTTTTGTCTATAAGTTTTATAATTACATAATGTATTATTATCGATAGAGAATTGTAGGTTGTTTGGGGCAAGGAAAGGTTTATTATGGTAGGGATGACGGTTACAAAAGTATTCAATAGCATACAGTAATATTGACTAAAACATTTTTTAACACTAAGTAGTTTTAAAATAATTTTAGGAGAGTGCAATTCTAGCGGTCGCTGCCAATTGATTAGGGGAGTATTTTTGGATAAATTGATCAAGGTCCGCGGCGCTGTTGATCGTGATCGCAGGACTGCCTTCTGCTCGGCGAACAAGAATTCTCCCATTGTTGACCCAACAGAATCGAAATCCATTTTCCCTTGTGCGATTCCTAGCGTCTCGAAATAAAATACGCTTCTGTTTCGTCAGATGCTCGTTTATAAAGATTTTTCTAATGGGTCCCTGTATATCTAAGTCACTGGAAGATAGTGCGCGGCGACTCTTGACACCTTTGAGCAGTTCATCCCTCTTACTTTTGCGGATTAATCTGACAATGACTGGTCTAGGAGGAGGGGAGCTCATTGCTTGATGCTGTGTGCTTAAGGTGGGTTTTAATTTTTGAGGTCCAACGCGAACAGCCCAGTCGATGTCTGAGTCCTGTAAGTTAACCCCTAGCTTTGTTCCTATGACCATAGTTAGGTGTGATAGGTTTAGTTATATGTACTGTAGTATTATCATAGTTAGGATGATAATACTACAGTTATCTAGGATTCTGGTATCTGCAATCTATGTCTAAACTCTAAATGCGTTTGTAATAGATTTCACCAAAACTGCTCCAGCCGTTTTAACTGAAATAAGATAGCCTATGTCTATCCCCGGGCCATGATCTATTTTATGATATTATCTGTAGCTCTTTAAACGCTGCCACTTTTACAGTAAACTCTATACAAAGGACTCATACACACCTTAAAGTATTTATCTTATTTTTGTTACACCATGTAGATATACATAGAGGAAAACGTTTTTAACGCCCACTACTAGGCCAACTTATAGTCGTATATACAAACTTAGAGATTCCGCACCCATTTCATAGTTCGCCGAGCGAATTTAAATCAGTATAGCACCGTGTTCTGATTACTGAGCATCGCGTGTATCACCAAATACAATTGAATATTATCTTCGGCTTTGATGTTTGATAATACGATATACACACGTAATGGATGTAGGGAACTTGTTAAATTGATACTGTTTAATATGGGTATTAGATAAATATATAGGTATTAGAACTGCAACTTTGCGCTTAAAATAGGTACTTACATTTCGTGTCGCACGACTAGGTCGCGAGACAAATGTCCCCTAGTGAAAATACGGCTTTAATGTCGATGCGACGTCGGGCGACATGTCGCGGGACACGTACGTTTCGTGTCGCGTGACTAGGTCGCGAGACAAATGTCCCCTAGTGAAAATACGGCTTTAATGTTGATGCGACGTCGGGCGACATGTCACGGGACACATACGTTTCGTGTGGCGTGACTAGGTCACGAGACAAATGTCCCCTAGTGAAAATACGACTTTAATGTCGATACTCGATGCGACGTCGGGCGACATGTCGCGGGACGCTTACTTTTCGTGTCGCGCGACAAGGTCGCGAGACAAGTGTCCCCTAGAGAAAATACGGCTTTAATGTCGATGCGACGTCGGGCGACATGTCGCGGGACACGTACGTTTCATGAAAAAGTACCCTAGTGAAAACACACGGCTTTAGATTATCCCCTAGATACTGTCTTATTTCTAGTATTAGCTGCTAATTGGAGTATTTTTTGTATAAATTGTTTCTTAACTTATTACGATGTCTGCTTGTTTATTTTTGCTGCCTTTTGCTCGATTATAATATAATATACTAGATGAGACCCGCAACTTTGTTGAGCCAAAATTCACTTATCGAGCGGGAACCGTACATTTTTGCGATATATTTAACGGAGACGTAACGGAGAATATAATTTTTGTATTGTCGGAACCGGACGCAACTCACGCACCACGCACCGTACTATTTTGGGTGAAGCCAAACAAGCGTAATTTGTAAGTTGTAAGTTGTGTGTGTGCGTAAATATCTTTTCATACAAATCATGACTCAAAAAATAACGCTCGTGTGAATCAAATAGGACTTTTGTATGAAACTGAATATAGCAGAATTCTGCCGAACCGAAATCCTGCGACTCACAACTCCCAAATTACGCTCGTTTGGCTTCGCCCTTATACATTTTTTGTTACATCGTATTATGCGTTTATTTTTCATATTGTACGACTGCAGCCATAATTATATTATGAATGCGAAAGTGTGTCTGTCTGTCTGTTGCCTCTTCACGCCCAAACCGCTGAACCGATGTAGCTGTGGTATGGAGATACTCTGAGTCCCGGGAAAGGATAATATAGGATACTTTTATCCCGGTGAATCTACGGTTCCCGCGCGATAAACGAATTTTGACGCAACGGAGTTGCGGGCGTCATACTAGTGAAATAATATTTTTGTATTATGCGAATTGGACGCACTATATTATTTATACAGAACCTTTTGTTACATTGTATTATACTGTTCTTCCCTTTGTGTACTGTATTACCGATACTTTTCAACGTTTTGTTTTGTTTTATGTCGAATCAAGATCCGGAGTCGGAGTGAAGTGGTTACAAATTGTTTGGCGCGATTGTTCCACAAATATAGTACGTATACTGTTTTGTTGCCAACTAAATTATGAAGAGGGATCTCTGTTATGCTGAGTTTTCGTTAAATTGTTACTGTATAGCGTTAAAATTACTAAATAAGAGTGGGTTTTTCGTCAAGATGCGTTCAATAATATCGATAACGAAGTGCGAAACATACACGGACTTAAAAGTTGTGTCAAAACTCAAATTACATAATTGATTTCGAATTTCGCTTTCGAAATTTACTAAAAGGGGGCAGTGGACGCCTAGGAAGTAGGTGAATATTATAATTTATAATAATTATTATTAGTTTACTATCATTAGAACTATACTAGATGCGATATAGCTGCTAATATCGCATCAGACCAATATAAACTACAAAAATAACTATGCATATTGCATTCGTTCAGGATCTTTCAAAATTCCTCTTCATCTTCTCTTGTAAATAAAATAGGTAGTCTATTTCAAGGACGAAGGCACAAGCAAAAGCAAATAGAATAAGCACTACTAAACTAAAGCAGTAGTTCACTGCAAATTGACTACATGTAGCAGAGCTTTATCAAATTAGATTGATATTCGGAGCTGGCTAAGTAATTTGAAACGCTGGGTCTTACGTCGGCGACCAAATAAAACAAAGTCTATCTTACTTTTAATCAAATTTTCGATGGACGATTCCAGTTAAGAAATTAGGTTTCCTTATCTGCCTTTGCATAAAGTGACGCCATCTTGAAAATTGGATAAGAGAATAATCGAGACGCTTCAACGATTACAGTCTTTGGAATGTTCTACAATTTAAAAGCTAAAAATTAAAGTTACCTATGTATCCTAATCCCAAAATAAATAATGTTAAAAAAATCTAGTTTGGAAGCAACAGACTTTTGCAGATTTTCAAATCGGAGAAGAAACCTTTTTATTAGTATCAAAGCTTGAAGAAAATGGTTAATGGTGCACGTACATTGGATATATACGTGCACCAATAACCATTTTCTTGCTATTATAGTAGCAAGAAAATAGTTAATGGTGCACGTATATATCCAATGTACGTGCACCATTAACAAAAATTAAGAAAATACTACGAACTTGCTTTTCGGAAATTTTAAAATTAAACACAACCATTTTTCTGATTTATGACTGATTATAAATGATGATGATTAATGTCCAGTGACGTCAGTGTCTGTCGAATTCTTGAGCTGTGCCCGTTTATGTGATAAGGCGTGCCCGGTGTCCCGTGTAATTGACTCTTCCCCGCGATTGCCCGGCCTCGCTCACTACAATCATATTTTATTAAGGAAATTATTGTTTTCGTTATGATCGCCTATTTCAGCGAATGTTTTGTAATAAAATAATTTTATTTTAACGTAGATTTTACTTCGGATGGTAATGATTGAGAATTTCAATGTGTAAATTAGTTTGTCTGACGAGCGACTAGTCGAACCAAAGCCAAAACAAAGTGATGTACCAAAAACGAAAGTATTTTTGGAACCCCACACTCGACGTACGATGTGGAAAAATCACAGGTGGATGGTAATATATTTACTTAATAAATACTTACCACTGTATTGAATTATGATTCAATGCAGTGAGCAGCAGTGCGGCAGTTAAAATAGACAGGGATACTACTTCTCCAATGCCGCTCGGGGTCGTATTACAAATAGTATATCAGGTCTCGCGTCCAAGCGTTTCATTTTCTCCCATCCCAAAAATGCACAACGCCCCAAAGTTTTTACTACAAAAACGAACAAAACTACATCACACATTAGCTCGATAAATACTACAATTAGTCCGACCCAGAATAGTTCCCGAGATTCCGGGTTTCCAGGATTCACGGGATCAATGGGCGCTTATCGCGGCCTCTCACAGTTCTTGCCGGATCCCCTTCGCGATTGAACGATTTCATTTCATTTCCACTTCATTCCCCTCCGAATGTGTGAGAATTCGAGAATCATATTAAAAATGTCTCCAGTGAATATTAGATTCCTAAGGATTCGATATGATAAGAATTCACGTTACGTATTTTAATAGACTGTATGATTTAATTTTTTTAAGGTAAGGAAGGAGTTTTTTTTTATGTAAGTAAGCAAAATGTTTTTTTTTTTATCTAATATTATGTAGCAATTAACATGTTATACGACTTATAAGATAACGATAATTACTCATTTTTTCCCTTTTAATAATTGGAACAAACCTCGTATTCATATTTTATGTGTAGCAAATATGTAGTTACACATAAAATACAGTTTTTTTTTATTTCAAATAATTCCGTTCAAAGCATCCATTCATGCAAAAAACGGCAATTTTTAACTGTCACTTACCTGCTTCTTCCACTCCCGTTTTCAATTATAAGTACGTGTCCCGCGACATGTCGCCCGACGACGCAGCGACATTTACGGGCTGCAGGACTTGTCGCTGGCGACATACTGTTCACCACTGACTATTGTGAACAAGTTATATGTCGAGGGACAAAGTTGCAGGGGACAAACTACGTAATCCAGGGACAAACTACGTAAATGTTGGACGACTTGTCTCCGCGACATGTCCCCCAGTGAACACACGGCTTTAGTATAGAAGTCGTTCGGCTGCCGCACTACTAGCGGCTTAACGTGAAGGCGTCCTTACGGGTTGCGGGACTTGTCGCTGGCGACATGCTGTTCACCACTAGCGGCGTACTGACCAAGCGAGCCGCCTCGCCGCGGCAGCCTCGCGCGCAGTTGCTCGGTCGGTCAGTACGTGTTAGTGCGCGGCAAACGTCCGAGGCGCCTTTGAGCATCGACCAAAAACCGACAACTTTTGGCTCGGCCGCGGCACGTTTGGGCGAGGCAGCGAGGCTGCTCGCTAGGTCAGTACGCGGCTACTGACTAGTGTGAACAAGTCATATTATGTCGAGGGACAAAGTTGCAGGGACAAACTACGAAAATGTCGGACGACTTGTCTACGCGACATGTCCCCTAGTGAAAACACGGCTTAAACAGATTACATACTAATTAGCCATTCTATCTCAAGATTAGAAAGGGTCTTACAAGTACCTACTTAGGATTAAGAGTAGATAAATTTCTTGAATTAACTTTTCTTGACTTATGTATTAACAGACTATCAAAAATTGTGCATTAAAATTAATATAGTATCTAAATTAGCGAAAACTATAATATACATATTTTCCACAGACGCAGATGGCATAAATTTCCAAGTGATTTCTCATTTGACCACATACATTCTAATCATTATAATTTGTACCGTGTATCGTGTAACAAAATCTGTTTTAAATTATCCGATGTTCAATATTTTTCTTACGAGGTAAGAAGATTGTGTCACAAATTGAGATCACCAAACACCAGACTATTTCACGGAATTCTCGAGTAATTTTGAGACGTTTGAATAAAGCCAAATTCTTCAGATCATAGATAGACCACAAATCGACATGCAGTTCCACTCGACCGGGCAGATCCGGACTCCGAACCACAATACAGTGTTGAGTATGAGTTTGAGGATGGATCAAACTATACCTGGATTATGACTCGTGAAACTCTCCAGAAGAAATGAAGCCCGGAGGAAAAGATATGGGATCGTTTAAGATACTTATTTATATGATCAATTTAAAAAATATATACTCTGTGCAAAAACTGTAACAGAAAACAAATTAGGCGCAAAGCCTTTTTTTCTGCGACAAAAAAAGGTCATAAAGTATATTATTATAACAATTTAATCTCTTAGTAATGTCTAAACAAACCATGCCAAAGTTCCGCGGCGGAAGTTCCGCATGATAACGTCAGCAATGTCAAACGCATACAATATAATAACGTGACGGAATTTCGGCATGGTGTGTCATCGGTAATTTAAAACACATTACAGGCAGAATCATGCCGAACTTCCGCCGCGGAACTTCGACATGGTGTCTTTAGACATTTACAGTGAGAAGAGAAGGAAGAATGTTGCCAGCAACATGGTAAGTGTTTCTTGTCGTGTGGGAATAACACAATTTTCTAATTCATAATTGATTTCGTAATAAATTTCATCAAAATCTGTCTAACAGTTTAAAGGTGAATATATAAGAGTATCAAAAACTCTCACCTTTATAATATTACTATGGATATAGATTTCAACATATTGTATCATAAGTCGCATAATATTAAAAAAACGCAAAAGGTTATGACCAGGTTTATTTTAAAAAAATACTTTAATTTAACCAAATTTTGTGGTGAACCGAAGAACAATCGCGAAAATTATTGAAAATCACAACGAGAAAGCATCTTGTGCTAACAAAGTTTACAATATTATTATGATTAAGTTGAACGGCAACAATGTGAACTCAATCGTAAGTAAACATCTTACCGAGAGTTTATGAAAGGTATCTTTCATAACAAACCCAAAGTCGGCATCAAACATTCCAATATTTCCATTCATTCGGATATAAAAAACTCAATCTGCTTAACGAAATGAAAAAATTAAGTTTCAAACGAAATGTGGTGGAATTGCAAACAAACTTTGTATAATAAAGCTCCAAAGACTCCGATATTGAAATCCATACTTCAAAAGTTCTCAAAAAAATTACTCAACTAATTTCGAACGAGCGATAAAAGTTGGCACCTCCAATGGCGCGAGCAAAATCGCCAACTTTCAGAAAGTGATTTATTTTTTCCAAAACAAAATACTTTTTAACATTTTTATACGTTCCATTGATATCGAGTTCTGTTCTAAGTTCTGCGTAAGTGCTCCGTTTGGAGCGGATCACTCCCTAATAAGCTTAAGTTCCGTCCTTTTATTTGACCTATTATACGTTCAAATCTTTCATTTGGAGTTTTTCTTTCATTAAATTCACGGTTGACTTCTTTTTGTGATGTTTTGTTTTTCTATTCATTCCGCAGATCTTATATTTGAATAGAGAATCTGAATAAAAGAAATGGTCCATACATTTTCGTAATACTTTTTTATCTTTTGGGGTTGCGTGCTTCAAAAAATATAGCATCCCACTTGGATTTCTGGGCTTTTAGAGATTCAACGATATGGGCTCCATTAATTACGGGGGCTTTTGCCAGCTTTATTGTGCTTCTTAAGACTTTGAGAATTATTATCTGCTCATATTGTTCACTTCTTCGCTAAATAGAATAAAACGAAGGCTTCCCGCGCTGTCTGTCGCTAGGCTTGGATCTTTTAAACTACGTGGATTTTTCAAATGTGTTTTTTTTAACAGACTAATTCAATAGAAATGTTTATATATGCATAATGTAGTTTAGCATTAGATAACGTTTCCCCAGTCAGCTATTAATTAATAAATACATGATAACAAAAACAGAAATTATAGTATCTACAAAACAATACAAAGCATCTAATTATTCTAATAGATATGACGCCCGCAACTCCGTTTGTACCGTACATTTTTCCGGGAAAAAAGTGTCCTAATATGTCCTTTTCCGGGTCTCAAATTATCTCTATATACCAAATTTCAGTAAAATCGGTTGAGCGGTTTGGCCGTGAAGAGGTAACAGACAGACAGACAGACACACAGACTGATTTTCCGGGATCCGGTATTAAAATCAGTTCAGTGGTTTAGGCGTGAACAGTTAACAGACAGACACACTTTCGCATTTATAATATTAGTATCCAGGACATGGAAGTATAAAAAAAGGCGGACGGAGTCCCACCATACACAAAACTGTGTCGTTCAGAGTCGGCCAGCTGGCTGGCACGGTCCGCACGCACACATTCTTGCGCTAGTCCATACCATTTGACAGGCGTCAGAATGTGTGCGTGGCCGACTCAGAAGAAAAGTGAAGACACAGTTTTGTATATGACAAGACTCCGTCCGCCTTTTTTTCTACGTTCATGATCCAGGATAACAATGCCCTCCATTTTCCCGATAGCAAGACATACTGTAAACTCTAAGAATTTTTATATTAAAACTCTTCGTACATCGTAGTCATGCGAAAAAACTTCAGTTTCATCCCGTATTTTCTGTTAGCACGAACATAATTAGAACATTGCAATGGAAATTTACATTTCATCTAAACAAGACCATCTTTGTGTTTAATTTGTTACGTAGAGCTGAGACTGAATTTAAAGCAAGAATTCTGAATAACGTCACATTCCTCGGAGGTGTCTGTATAAACTCACCTAGCTTGATACTCTGAAGTCGAGGAAGAAAATACTGAAGACCATAATTAGAATTTAGAAACATATTATATTTTTTATACATTAAGAGGGCAAACGAGCAAACGGGAAACCTGATGGAAAGCAACAACCGTCGCCCATGGACACTCGCAACATTAGAAGAGCTGTTATAATATTAGGTGCGTTGCCAGCCAAAAAACTTATAGTTAATTGTAATAATAATATATTTTAACAAGTACCTAACTATAAATTTTTTGTTGTAACATGACGCTTCGATGCTAGAGATGCTTAGTTAACAATGCTCAATTTAAAACTGATATTATTTACTGCAAGATACACATTGAATTGACAGACTCTGCTGTTGGGCTACCGGCCTTAATTTTTTATGGCACAAAAACGCATCGCGATGTGAACTGACCCTATAAGGAGTAGTACACTTTCCTGTTTCTTGTACGAGACTAATTTGTACAAATATACAAGCGATGGAGCAGAAAAATAATTGAAGACGTAACTGGAAAGTGGGTAACTAACAATTTGAACATTGACGTTTTTTTACATAAATGAAGGCTATAGGACCGGGAATATGATTTGAAATAAAAAAAAATGTGGATTTAATGAATAGCCACATAAATTAGCTAGATAATGAAGTAGGTAAGTTATAAGGTTTGTTCCAATTGTAAGGGAAAAAATGGGTATGCCCTTAAATATTATGTTATAAATTATTAGTTATCCACTTCATTCACTTAAGTCTTCAATTGAAGACATGACTGGATGAAGCCGGTAACTAACAATTTGAAAACTGTCAGTTTTTGCATAAATTGAGGCTTAATAGGACCGGGAAAATGTGGTCTCTGTACGGTCGCTATTAAGCAAATGTGTACTAGCCCACCAAATTTTTTTCGTTGAGTTATGAATGCAGTCTCATTCGGTTGCAGTTGCATGCAGTTGAATGATGAAATAATGAATTGTTCTAAATCTAAAGAGCACTGCATTTATAACTCAGTCATTCAATGTCGCTGTTGATGTCATCAACAACTTCCATACAATTATGAAATGTAAGTTACCCACTTCATTCTCTTACGTCTTCAATTATGAGAGCGATGAATAAATAAGTTGGAGTAATCTCATTAGATAATGCTCGTGACGCGGATTACACGGGACATAACAAATAGATGGAGACTTAACGATCCTTGGATCCATCGGCTGTACAATAGCTAGAGGTGTGTGCATAATGTGGAGTGATAAAAGGGGTGAAACCAAATTTTCAGAATTTTATAAAATGTTTTCGAATAATTTTACAAAAGCCCTTTTCCTGATAGTAGTATAGGAAATTATCCTTGGATTCATCGGCTGTACAATAGCTAGAGGTGTTTACATAATGTGGGGTGAAAAAAAAGGAGCGATACAAAAGTTTCTCGGGAAATTATTGTGTGAATTCGAAATTTTGTAAAATATTTTCGAACATCAATTTCACAAAAATGTTAAGTGTGCCCTCTTCTTATAATATTAGAATGAGAAACTATAGGTTCTCGATGTAAATTTTTAACTGACAGGTTTTATACTAAGGATTTGAAATTAAATGTCTTTTTTTTAAATTAACTATTGAAAGATCCTAATTATATCTTGTCGACAATTTCAAAGGAAATGTTATACTATTTGACCAAATATTTTTAAAGCACTTTAAATGACAAAAAATGATATTTTCGCCTATCTCTGTTGCCCTCTCCATAAACTGCTCTTTTTCTACCTCAACTTTACTTTTACAAATTGTTTTTTTTTTAATTTGCGACAGGTTTAATGTGTGATAACAACGTTACAAAAATACCTCTGTTTGTCACAGAATCGCAATATTTTATTTTAAATGAACATTGAACAACGATTTATCGCCGGAGCCATTGTGTAAATGCCCTTACATTTCCTTCAGGAGTTCGTCATTCTTCATGGGGTAATCGCGTAGAGAAAACATTATTTCTATTGTGAGGTGAAACACGGTTGTAACATAATTACGACATTACGTAACAGAATACTTGTTCTGTCGACTAATATCTACTAATATTATAAATGCGAAAGTGTCTCTCCGTCGGTCTGTCTGTCTGGCTGTCTCTCTGTCTAGCTGTCACCTGTTCATGCTTTAACCACTAAACCGATTTTGCTGTGGTATAGAAATACTTTGAGTCTCGGGAAAGGACATAATATGATACATGGAAAAATGTACGGTTTCCGCGCGATAAATGAATTTGGCGCAATGTATTTGCGGAAGTCATTAGTAAGTAGGGTTCTAAGCTCTATAGTAATCTGTCTCTATCAGACAAATTATTATTATTCATTGACCTATTATATTTATGGCGGTCATACTTTATTTGGTCAGGCTGCCGTGATTCTGTTGGTTGGGCTTGACATAACCCGACCACGTATGTAAGTTTACCTACTGCCAATGAATTAATTTCTTTGATGGTATATCATATTATTGTGTTAAAATTAAAGACAAAACCAACGGGATGCACAAAGACTTAAGGCTGCTCTTTCGAAAAAAGCGTGCAGATAAAACAACTTTTCATCAGCATTAACAGAGAAATTATATCTGAAAAAAATAATTAGTAATTAACATGATATGATACGTAATTTGGTTTTGCCATATTTTTTCTATCGGTATCACATAATAAAGAAATAAAAAACCAAATCACCTCCAAATCGTTGAATGAAACCACTTTACTCCTTCATTATTTATCAAAAGAATATATTAAAAATATCTACTGCTTTGCAATACATAAGTTAATAATTTGTTTTTTTTTTTTACTTTTTTGAAATATGTGTCATAATAAGCCTTAAAAAGGTTTTTTCTCCTATTTCGCCCTGTCATGGACGCGGCGAGCGTCGTAACCGCCACCGTACAAGGCGCGCTGTTATGAATGTTATTTTAAGGTGAACGCAGATTTGGCCGCACCGCACGCACCGCAGTCGCCGCATTTCGAATTCTTTATATGAAGTTATAGGCAAGCTCGCATACCTGCCCGCGCCGCAGTCTTCGCAACTTCTACATTCTTTATATGAAGAATTCGAAATGCGGCGACTGTGGTGCGTGCGGTGCGGCCAAATCTGCGTTCACCTTTAATGTCATTTACGTCGATATTCGCACTGACAGACAATCGACCTGCTAATTTAGGGAGAGAGGGCCCTTAAGAGAGTGCTGGTAGAAGTCAAAATTTGAACTAAAATTTTCTCCAAGAGGTAGATACAGAGGATATATTATCTCCTAAGTCCTGAATGCCGACGGTTCCTTCGCCTTACGAATGTACGTTAACGTCACATATTCTGACGCGAGTTTTTATCCACCCCAAATCAAATAAGAAAGCAGTAAACAGGGTCAGACAGGGAAAAGATAAATACCCATAATTAAAAGGCATCAAGCTGAAATTAAAGTGACTTTTTCTTACAAAATATTAAGATTAATTTAACCCTTCCAGTGATAAGTTCGGTAACAAATTGCTGAGCGAAATTGGTGTTTCGCTGGAAATTAATAATGTAATTAATTTAGGGCCAGCCATTAATAATGTTTCTTGTTGATAGAATTAATAATTCGTCGATTCCTGTTAAAATTCGATGACCTGCTCAATTATTAGTAGTTTGTGCGTTTTCGCCGACATTTATTACGTCATTTTATTGCGCAACGTAGATAAAGTAGATTGTCGCTTTTAATCCATGCTAATATTATTAACGCGAAAGTTTGTCCGTTTGTCTGTGTGTCTACCACTTCACGCCATAACCGATTTTACTGAAATTTGTTATGAAGATACTTTGACTCCCGGGAAAGGACATAATATACTTTTTATTCTGGAAAAATGCAAGGTTCCCGCGCGAATAACGAATTTAGGAGCAATGGAGTTGCGGGCGTCAGCTAGTACAAAAATATTTCTTACTAGTTATTTTCATAATTACCCGTTTTCATTATAATATTACTGTTGCTGTAATAATTATGACTCTTTTACTAGGCCATTGAAGTATGCAAATGTGTCCAATGGCTCGATTTTTTGTCTTTAGTTGTCTATCTGATCGTTTTTGTCTGCAGTGCAGATGTTACTTCAAACGATTAACTAACGAACCTAATTTCGTAGGTTCCGAACATAACAAAACTTAAAACTAAAAACATTCTCCATCAAAGTCTTTCTTTTTCAATTGAATACATTATGATTTATTCCCTTGAAGATCGCACGCGAGAAATTTCAGACCCAGAAATCACTCAAAACCCTCCTTACATTCATAAGAATTACTTTGTCTGGTAACAAAGTGCCCCTTTAGGGGATATTTGACAGGGCCATTAATCCCCCCCAGGGGTCCGCGGTGACAGGGGGTTGGGGGTATAAAGGACCCCACTCGGGATCCTCGTAAATGCGCTTGTGTGACGCGGGTTTTATGTTTTCCTCTCGTTATAAAAAACAGCTTCCTCCAACTGTCTATAAACGGCAGGTGTCATTTCACCTTTCTGGAGATCCGCGGGCGAGTGATGAAAACCTATTGTAGATATATTTTGGTGTTTATTATCTAAGCTCACAACATCAATGATAAGTTGGTATGTGAAAAAAACAACTAATTCGTTTGTAAGTACGATACAAGCCACTTATAATAATCTAAGTTAAAAATCTTATTAGCTTTTGCCTTTTGCGCGACTTAACAAAAAGTATTATTTACAATCTTTCTAAATACCCTTATTTTACCCCCAAGGGGATAAAATAATGGTATATTATCCCCTTGGGGGTACAATTGATCAAAAGCTTTTCTTAGCGGATGCCGAACGTCATAACATCTACCTGCATGCCAAATTTTCAGCCCGATCCGTCCAGTGGTTTGGGCTGTGTGTTGATAGATCACTCTTGAGTTATATAAATTATTTAGATCCAGATGTTTGCAATGATTGTTTGGTTGACAAAAAATTTTTCAACAGTTTTTTTTTATTATTATTGTATTTATTAACAAAAAAGTAACATACTGAACCACTCACCGTAATTTCAGTCGCTCCTGTCGAGTCGTATAACTTTTTTACACCTTCCACTCGACGTACTCAATAAAAACGCGTTTTAAACAAAATATCAACTTTACTTTTGTGTTGTAAATAAAATAAATATTGCTAAATACGAAATTGGGGGTGTCTGGAATGTTGTCGTCAGAATTCATTTTGTTGGTCTTCGTATTGTCTTTTGTTCTCATTGTAAAGATCTTTAATCGTATTTTTTATTATTCCATCATAAATTTTTTAATTTTAATGACGTCGTTAACAATGAAAGTTATCTTCCCTGCTGTTTAAGGGGCTGGGTACCCTTGGAATTTCTCATACAAACGTAATACCAAAATCATTTTCTCATACGAAAATATTTAACATGTTTGAGTTCTTTTTCAGTTTAAAATAGTAATTACCTAGGTTCCTGCACAAAAATTTACTTCAAAATATTTAAACACATTTTTTTTGTTTTAATTTTTTTTTAGTAAATTTACCACCAAATATTTAAACACTAAAAAATTGAGTAAAATACTAAAAAATATATAAATAAATAGTAAATTTACCACAAAATATTTAAATACTTAAAAATATTTTTTAGAGTTTAAATATTTTGTAGTAAATTTACAATTTATTTATATATTTTTAGTGTGTTACTCTATTTTTTAGTGTTTAAATATTTAGTAGTAAATATACTAAAAAAAAATTTAAAACAAAAAATATTTTTTTTTTATTTTTAAATATTTTGAAGTAAATTTTTGTGCAGGAACCTAGATAATTACCATTTCAAGCTGAAAAATAAATCAAACATGTTAAGTATTTTCGTATGAGAAAATGATTTTGGTATTACGTTTGTATGAGAAATTCCAAAGGTACCCGGCCTCTTAATTTTCCTTAAGCCTGTTTTGATAAATTTTTAGTATACTTAAAAAACTTATTTCTCCTATTAAGTGTTGGCGCATGATATTCCAATAGAACCTAATTCCAGTCCAGCGGCCCGGGGACTCCACGATGGGCGCACAACACGTGCGCCCTCCTCCTCGGCCCACCAGGGCTGTAGCAGACGCCCCCCGACTCCCGAGTCTGCTACTTGGAGGCCATGTGGCAGATCAAGTCTCTGCCACCGACCACACTTCAGCCGCAGAGGATAGGGCAAGCGGCGCACCGTAATACCTACTTGCCTCTTCCTCTGCGGCCCCACCTCGGTGCGCATCCGCAGCGGACTCCTCCAGTCCGCTGGGAGCGCCCTCCTCGGGCCAGGCGGCGACACCGGCCGGCCCTGGTTGCCTCTTTGCTTCACCGCGGTTGTCCAAGCCGCGGTTACTAGAGCCCCACCGCCACGACAAGGCGAGCAACCATAGGGGGGAACTTCAATGTCCTCACGCTATAGTCAGCAGTCAGCACCAGCATAGACACTAGACAGTTAACATTGATAACGTTTCAGTTAATTTATAAGTGACATATTGTGCAACATGTTACATTCTGGACAGATTATTTATAAGTGACATATTGTGCAACATGTTACATTCTGGACAGATTATTTATAAGTTACATATTGTGCAACATGTTACATTCTGGACAGATTATTTGTAAGTGACATATTGTGCAACATGTTACATTCTGGACAGATTATTTATAAGTTACATATTATGCAACATGTTACATTCTGGACAGATTATTTATAAGTGACATATTGTGCAACTTGTTACATTCTGGACAGATTATTTATAAGTTACATATTCTGCAACATGTTACATTCTGGACAGATTATTTATAAGTGACATATTGTGCAACATGTTACATTCTGGACAGATTATTTATAAGTGACATATTGTGCAACATGTTACATTCTGGACAGATTATTTATAAGTGACATATTGTGCAACATGTTACATTCTGGACAGATTATTTATAAGTGACATATTGTGCAACATGTTACATTCTGGACAGATTATTTATAAGTTACATATTGTGCAACATGTTACATTCTGGACGGATTATTTATAAGTGACATATTGCGCAACATGTTACATTCTGGACAGATTATTTATAAGTGACATATTGTGCAACATGTTACATTCTGGACAGATTATTTATAAGTGACATATTGTGCAACATGTTACATTCTGGACAGATTATTTATAAGTGACATATTGTGCAACATGTTACATTCTGGACAGATTATTTATAAGTGACATATTGTGCAACATGTTACATTCTGGACAGATTATTTATAAGTGACATATTGTGCAACATGTTACATTCTGGACAGATTATTTATAAGTTACATATTGTGCAACATGTTACATTCTGGACGGATTATTTATAAGTGACATATTGTGCAACATGTTACATTCTGGACAGATTATTTATAAGTGACATATTGTGCAACATGTTACATTCTGGATAGATTATTTATAAGTGACATATTGTGCAACATGTTACATTCTGGACAGATTATTTACTGTACGTGCTAGTACTGCCTTCTGCTCCGACGTTTGCGTAATATTCCCTATTGCATATGATGGACATTGGTTGTAATGCTACAGACAACTTTGCATCATGGAAAGGGGCTGTACAATTCGTACAATCTTCTAGGGAGGGTAAATTAAACACAGAATGCTGTTATATCACTCAGCAAGTCAGCATTACCACTCTCGCTTGTGGGTGATAGATGAAGAGAATGTCGAGCGACCATCCCTTTATATACCAACCCCACCACAGCTAGTGGGCGTGTCTGACTTTATTTATCAATACACTACAGGGGCCTTTAGATATAATACAGAGGTAGTTATTATAGAAATTTCTAACTGATCGACTGAATACAAAACGACACAAAATGTACATCCAGAACGTCAGATCGAGTACAATAGCTTGTCTCGTTAACTGCACATCTGTTAGCTTTATCTGACAGGCTTTGGGAAAATCTAGACAGCAGTCTGTCTAGACTCAAGTCTGTAATTAAGTTAATAAGTTCTTTATTTCAGGAAATTATAGCGTTATACCAATAATAATTTTTATTATTATTGGTATAATGCTATTGAAAGTGATACTATAAGTATCTAAGCAAACAATACATGAATTGTTTTTAGAAATGTAATTCAAAGACTAAACAAATTTTGAGGATATTCTTAAAAGGATTTCGCCACCAAAAAACATTGAGAACCGTTGTTATAAATCACAATTCAATGGAATAGAAAACATAACTATCACTATATTATAACTACCTACATTAATAGGCTTGTTCTTCTGTATTCGAACACCTGATTCCCTAGGGTTGTCATATTTATCAATTTTCTAGAAAGAATTAATATTTGATGTACTAAAAATATTTTGGACAGCCCTAAAATATTTTTTTTATTATTGTTCGTTTTATTTTAATCGAGCTTTATATCTAAATTAAAACAAATCTCTGAGTAAACCCAACATAACATTATCGTTGGTTATAGACACAATATTATTCTGCTAATTTATAAGGCATGCCCACGGGGCATACCAATTAAATTCATAGGACTTTAACACCAGCATTCCATATTTTACTCTAATCAAATCAATTTTTCTTGTAATTCACATCAATAATTCCCAGTAAAATCTTGGCGATTTTCGTAAAATTATTACCACTATTTCAACCCTATTTCCGGGTTGCCATTGTGAGAGATGGGGCACTTTTAAGCACATCTCCTTTCAACAGAGCCTGACAGGTATCATTAATTTAATAGTAAGGGTTAGACCAATTTCTTAGGACCGAGGTTAGAATAATGATAAGACCTGGAATAATACGGCTTATTTATTAGCTAGATTACTATAAATGATGGTCGACCGTATTATGTTGCGGGGAAGTAGGTTAGTTGTAGCTTCGCGGTTAGTTTTGTCTTTTCAAATATTTTACCGGCATTTTTCTTCAGGATTTTAACAAAAACTGTCAACTAAAGTACCTTTTTCTCAAATAACAGGAGTTTTTCCTTAGGATATAAAAACAGAACGATAAATAAGTATTTTGGTGCTTATAAAATATTTAACATAGTTGTATCCTCATTAAAAAAAACTTACCTACGTTATAGTGCATTATAAATGAACACCGCGAGTGGCACTAAGTTTGTCAATTCAGTAGTTAAGTTTAATTTTAAAGTTGCAGAATATGCAAGGTGTTTATTGTTTAAATTGCATCGCAACGCATCACCTCGTAAGGTTGCAATGTTGACCATAGTCAACATTGCAACCTTACGAGGTGATGCGTTTATATATAGACCTTACGATCTATATATAAATGTACCAAATTTTCACCTTTACTTACATACTTAGTGTAAATTACCTTAAGCTATCATTGTTATTTTCCACCTTTTTGGTAAAAGGTGGACTCGCGCGAGTTTCTTACGCCGGTTCTTCTCGCCGGGCTAGTTCCCGAACCGGTAGTATAGGCCTCATGTAGACACGACGTTCTAAAAGTGTTAACTTCGTTAACTTATTTGGAAATAAAATATTTTGATTTTGATTTTTGAATTTGTGATCGCCCATTATCTTATACCCTTTACATACCGATCATTTCTGGTTGGTTTTGGTCTAGTTTTCAAAGATACATAATATAATATACCTGTTTTAATACTACTGATTAATTTTAAAATTATGTAAAGTACTATCATGATACTTATAATATATTTCTTTGCAATATATTTCTTTTATAATATATAAAGTATATCGCCCGTATTATTTTATTGAATAAGTGACTAAATATATTATATTATATTTTATTGAATTAGTGACTAAATGTATGTCACCATGGCAACGTCCATCGCTATCCCGTGACCCGCGTCGCATAAGCAATGGTCGCTCTTTATAGACAAATAATTTGCAATAAAATAAAATTGCGACTATAATTAAAGATCTAAGCTATCCTATCTCTCAAGTTGAAAAAAGCACACATTTAAAAAAAAACATTAAAATCGGTTACGTAGTTTAGGAATCCATCGCGGACAAACATCGTGACAGGAGATTTATATATATTAAGATAGATTATATTTTTTGAGTTTAACTTTTGGCTGAGTACAGTTTTTATTCCTATATAATCTTGTAAATTACGAGTCGCATATTTCGAAGTATAAAACAATCGTGTGTGAGGCGATATGACGCGTATAAAGTGTATGATTTACGGTCCCGGATTTGCGGACTGACCCCACGGGCTACGGGTGACTGTCCGTTTGCCAGTAAGCGACCGCGATCGACAAAAATTAAAAAATTCCACTTTTTTTTGTATTACTTAGTTCAAACGTTTGAGTCGTCTATGGGCTTTTCGCCCATATTCTTTTTCTTTAGATTTTGGAATAGGTAGTTTGTTCGCGTTCAAAGGTTTATAATTTAAATCTTAATCTAGTTTAAGTCCATCACGCCTCAGGGCTTTATCTATCTATTTTTGTATTTTTGTTATCAGGGCGAGCGAAGCGAGCTCTAGTATTTAATGGAATCAGGCGTTATTTTGCGGAAATCCATAGCTTAAAATTTAGTTTATTATTATTTTTAGCAATATTCCGCGAAATACAATGGGGATTGTCCATTTTTTTTAAATTTTGCTCATTACAAAAACATTTCGAGGAATAAGGTCAGTGATCGTTTTTCTGTATATAAACGAAAAAAATACCCATTAGTTACTTATATTTTTGAACAAATATGTTTAACCTTAGTTTGACCTTCAATGGCGTTAAATTAGCAATAAATTCGACCAACATTGCGTTTTGAACTTTTGGTAAGCTTTTCGTATCAGCTTTCACATAATGAGAACTTGTATTTGACGAACCAGCCATTATAAATAAGATTCAAAGGAAAAAAAGCATTCTGCAGAGGTCAATTGGCCGCCGATGATGACGTCAGAGCGAAACTTTAAAAATTTATTGAGAAAAAACTAGCCAATGAATTTCAAAATTACTGAATTTATATTCTTAAAATACCCTATTTTAACGAAAAAAAATATAAAAAGTACATGTAATTTTTTTTGGACAATGCCCATTCCACCTTTAAGTAAATGAAGGTTGAACACCACCACACACTCGACGCGCGTTTCGCTCCAACACCGGAGCATCCTCAGGATGTGGACTCTACGAACAACGTCCGTCAAGTGCCGCCGCCGGCCAAAACACCGCCTTTTATATCCTATCAAGCCCCGCTACTATCCCCACTACCCCCACTACCCTCACCAGTACCCTCGAACATATTAATAAGCGGTGACGTAGTCAAGCATGTTTGGTCATTCAACAATGCGAATCTGTTATTTTTCTTTTCTTTTATGATCTCTTATTGTTCCAACACGCTCAGCCGAAAGCCTTTAAATCTAGTATATATCTAGTATATATCCTACAACCTGAACATATTGTGGTACACTTTACGAAAAAACTATCACATATACATGTGTTATCGGTTTAATTTTCTACCGATATTAGTCTAGCGGCCCACGCCACCGCTGCTTTTTAGTGGTGTAGAATAAAATGAAACCTACGTCCTTTGTTATAAAGTAGCATTTTATTTGAATTGTTGTTGGTCGCGCTCGCTTGCCGCGTTGTTCGGAACCTTACGGGTCGCGGGCTACGGGCATTAGCAATATAAAAACAGGCCTCGGGCCTCATAAAACTATTTTATCGTGGTGTATTTTACGATTTAGATTGACGTTTCGATTGCAGGAAGCGGTTTGAAAATGTTTTATGGAATTATTAGTGTGGATGGCGCACAAATATTTTTACCACCAGAGGAAATTGGTGGAGGTGATAAGCGGAATTGGTCTTGTTCTTGCTTTTTTGCAAAACCAAGACCAATTCCTTTGTAAGCACACGAAATTTTAGCACAATCGGTTCAGCCGTCTCGGAGGAGTTTAACAGCAAACACTGTAGTGGTATTTTATAATGTGTATCCATGTACTACCAGAGAAGTTGATTCCTATACAGATGGGGGACCTACGTAGTTTGGTCGCATTACGTCAAACCCAGCCGACAGATCATAAATAACATGAATTGACATGATCTGACCATATTATTATGACGTTGGTCTGTAAACTGCCTACGAATCAATTTCCTCGGATATACAAATATTTTGAATGATAAATTATGTTTGTCTATTACCTCTTTAAGCCCAAACTGCTTAACCGATTTTGCTGAAATTTGGTATAGTGATACTCGTAGTTCCGTAGTAGAGTCCCGGGAAAGGAGATAGGATACTGAAATACGGAACTCTAAAAATGTACGGCTTTCGCCCAGTAAACTAATTTTGTCGCAAAGGAGTTGCGGGCATCATCTATAGTAATAAATATCCCGTTAACATAAGTTAATCAGGTGGTATGATAATAAAAATTTTCATTAACTCTGGGAAGGGATACGGGAAGGCAATATATTTTCATAATGAACCATTAATAACTTATGAACTATCAACCCCTTATAACTTTTTTATGCGCCATAAAAAGTTATTTCGGTGAAAATGTGATCACTATTTATGATACTAACTATTATTACCGCATTAATGAGGCAAATTAAATTAGTTAACTATATTTAGCCCCAAGTTCACCAACGACTGTTAAAGTTAACACTCGAATTAGTATCACCCCTCTTTCGTTTTCCTTATGAATGAAAAAGATGATAATATGACATTTGAACAAGATTTTAACACTCAGACATTCGTGAAATTGAGGCAGGCTTTTTATGCGTCCGCGCGACAGAGCGGGTTGGCCGCTACTAAAGCTAAATTCCCGAAAGAAATATGTAGTTTTAGGTACTAAACTTACCTATTTTAGGCCCGTATTTTTTAAGAATACTTAAGATGCGACCCCGTCTCAAGACGCGGTTCGGCTCTGTGATTGGTCCAAATTTTGACAGCCAACCAATCACAGAGCCCGAACCGTGTCTTGAGACCGAGATGCATCAAGATGCATCTCGGTCTCAAGAGTACTGACCAAAAATACGGGCCTTAAAGTAAGATTCAACGTTTCACATTACAGAGTCATGCAATAAGATTATGTAGGTATGCGGGACGAAACGGGCGGCCGGACACCTGATATACGAGACCGCAGAACTATAAAGCGCAAGGATTATCTTAGCAGATCTTAGTAGATCTTCTAATGTCACAGATGTGACAATAGTAAAGCAACTTTGATGGATTTGGTTATGGAATATTGTAGTGAAACAATTTTCGGAAGCTGAAGAACTTAATAAAACAGAAAATATAACATTTTAATATTATTCATTTTAATAAACAGTAACTTAACTTTAGCATTTTTAGTACATCGCTACACCCCCATACAGGTTTCGGAGACGGTGGCTAGCTTCATTGAAAACAGGTCAGTTACCCAGGAGTAAATTTATAGTGCTCAAGTGTGTGCGCAGTACGAGTACTCTCTATTCCTTGTACTCTCATAACTCAGTGGGACGGACGACCGACACGACTGGCGAGAGGTCAGGTGCAGGACCGACTTTTTAACCGACTTCCAAAAAACGAGGAGGTTATATGTTCGGCTGTGGATTTTTTAATTATTTTTTTTTGTATGTTCAACGATTACTCCGCCGTTTGAGAACCGATTTTCGAAATTTTTGTTTTGTTGTATTTGGTTTCATTTCAATTTGGTACCATGTTTACAAAGGTGGTGACCTGATGATGAGATCTAAGAGTAATCGAGGGAACTCCTCGAAATTTATATGGAAACATATGGTGATTTTGGTTTTATGTGAAGTGTACTAAGAATATGTTACCAAAAAGTCAAATATTGGGTCAAGGTATACCATGGTTTCGAAGATGCTGAGAGAACTCCAGACTCCTTATAGATACACGTTTGGGAGTTTCGGCGTTGTTTTAAGAACAGAAAGCATATGCTACTATGCAATTCATATTCATCATCATAATCATCATCATCATCATCGTCATCATCATTACCACGTCGTGTTAAGGTCACCAATGTATCATGGCACAGAATAGATAATAGTACAAGGCATAGATATGGATATAATAATAATAATAATAACTATGTACTGTATAACAACACCTGTTTGTTTCATACAGGGCGGTCAACACCGCGGAGGCGACGGCATCGCCGCGCCGCCGCGCGGCGCGTGGCGGTAGACGACAAATCGAATACTTTACTACTTCATATACGGATCGAATACTTTACTAGCTACTTTATAAAATTTTAATAGACAAATAGAATTAAAATAAAGTTATTTTAAAAAAGAGCATTTAAACAAAACAAAGTCATTAAGTGTATTTTTAATTAGTTATACTTATTAATCGATAGATGGCGCACTAAGTATCGATTAGAAATTCAATTCTTGATTACAAGAACAGCTGTCAATAATTATGATAATATTATAATATATTATGAGTACCTAGCTACGCTACATCCTATATGCAAATTTATACAATTTTTTGTCTGATAGATCCTTCGATCGTGGAAAAACGAGACACAATAGCCTTTCTATTGTTATCGCAATCGCCGGTGACCGCTTGGGGCTTGAAGCATTAAAATTGTTAAATTACTTAGCACAATATTATGTTCATTTCACTGATAATATATTATTTTGTGAGTGTGAATTGTGACTCTTAACAAATTGTAATAAGATACGTAAAAAATATACGCGAAGGTTTACCTACTAGTGTAACTAAAAAGAGTGAAATTATTATTATTTTTAACAAAAAATTAGAACCGACTTCCAAGGTAAAAACAATAATAACATTAATATGAAAAGTATTAAATAATTTTTACTATCTAATAAAGCCTTTTTCCGAATTCGGCTAAACCTCAACTATTTCTGTACTCAATCATCATAATTTTGAAGTCGGTGCCAGTTCCAAAAGTTTCAAATATTCTGTCAGAGGACTGAAGATTCAGCTATCTGGTACCGACTTCAAAATAATGAAGATTGAGTACAGAAATAGTTTACCTCAACTATTTCTGTACTCAATTGATCTTCATTATTTTGAAGTCGGTAGCCGAATTCAGTAAAAGGCACTATTAGATAGTAAAAATTATTTAATACTTTTTAGTTCATATTGTCACATGCCCATCCGACGCATCCGATTATATTTTTAACTAGCTGTTGCCCGCGACTTCGTCCGCGTGGACTTCAGTTTATAGCGCGCGATGTTAACAAAATTGGTGTAAAAAAACCCTGGTACCCCTTAAATCAAAACACCCAAAAACAGCTGTGCAGTGTGCACATAACTTATTTCATTTTTAGGGTTCCGTACCCAAAGGTTAAAAACGGGACCCTATTACTGAGACTTCGATGTCTGTCCGTCTGTCCGTCTGTCCGTCTGTCTGTCTGTCTGTCTGTCTATCCGTCTGTCTCCAGGCTGCAACTCAAGAACCGCTATAGCTAGACTTCTGAAATTTTCACAGATAATGTAAGTATATCTGTTGCCGCTATAACAACAAATACTAAAAACTAAATAAAATTAATATTTAAGGGGGGCTCCCATACAACAAACGTGATTTTTTTGGCCTTTTTTGCTCTATATCAAAAAATGGCAACAGGTAGGTACTTGAATTTTTCTCAAAGTCCTTAGTTATATGTGTACTTTAATATTCAATAATATTAATAAAATAAAATAAATAATGAAAGGGGCTCCCATACAAAAAACACAATTTTTGGCCTAATTTTCTTCTATAATGGTACGGAACCCTTCGTGTGCGAGTCCGACTCGTACTTGGCCGATTATTTTAAATTAAACTTTATTTTAAATGCCAAATTTTAAAGTACATAATATATTTAGCCCCCCAATTGCACAACCTTAATCATAAACTATTTATCATCGACAGGTTTAAGGTTACGTCACTCATCACTGCATAGATAAAGTACTGAGTTATTTAATAACGTAAAAGAGTACATGATAACAATCGAAAAAATCGAAAATCAATTATATGATGATACCACCTCTTATAGAAAGACGTTTGTGTAAGCAATAGCGCGATGTAGGAGACGCACAGCGCCATCTATTATGAATTTTTGGTACTAACTCAATTTGAACAAATTTACGCATTTTCACCCCCTTACAACCCGTTTGTCCAGTTAAAAAGTAGCCTATGTCTTTTCTCAGACTTTAGACTATCTGTGTACAAAATTTCATTACAATCGGTTCAGTAGTTTTGGCGTGAAAGCGAAACAGACAGACAGACAGACAGAGATACTTTCGCATTTATAATATTAGTGTAGATAGTATAGATTGACAGACAATCAGTCATACGTCTCCGACGCGGGAATCGAACCCACGACCTCCGAATCAAGAGCTACGCGCTCTAAGCCACTGGGCCTAACAAATATAACATAAAAGGATACTAACTGTCAGTGTACACTTTTATTTTTATTTTCTATACTATTGTGTCGTATCTACTAAAACACTTACTCTATGTCCACTTGTACAACAATGATATTATCAACTCCATTACACCTACAGGTTGAATATGAATAAACATTTTAATTCAGAGCTTATTATTCGTCCATCATCCCAAAGTTTAACAAATTGTAAGACAAAGTTGCACAGTCAGCGATTTGTACCGGTATGACCTACATTTGAATGTATGAATAAATTATCGAGGTATATAAATGCGGCACGGGACACGACGAGACAGTAACGGGGCAGCGCGTGACGCCGGAGCCTAATGCTGTAGTTTTGTTGTGGCCACGAAAAGGCAGTGCACCGACAGGACAAAGACGCAGTGATTGAGTTTGATATTACTACATTCAGTTTATCAAGATGACACGAGGATGATGCCTAATGCTGTAGTTTCGTTGTGGCCACAAAAAAGCAGTGCACCGACAGGACAAAAAACGCAGTGATTGAGACAGAAGTTACTGATAGTTTATCACGGAGACAGTTATGGTATGGCGCATGATGCTGATGCCCAATGATGTAATTTTATAGTGACATAGGACAACTGACCACTAAAATCGGTGACGAAATAGAAGCAGATAAAATATTATGTATCCGCCGTGTTAAAAAAGAGTGACCCTGATTCACTCTTTTTTAACACGGCGGATACATAATATTTTATTGAACTGGACTACTTATTAAATCTTATACACTTACCTCTTAGTCGTAGCTGACTCATCTTATCGGCATTCTGAAAAAGAAAAATGAGTGTTATTTTTCTAAAAATGTTTCTAAGTGAAATTTCGGACAAATTACGCAATGAGTGAAAATAACGCCTTAAATAGGCGGTAGCAAAATCTATTTTGAGAACAAAATATAGTCCTTTAGCAAGTTATAACTTTGTTCCTTTGTATTCTCTTCTGTAGATATTATATTACATATTATATTGTATGCAAAATCTGAACGTTATAACTAGCAAACAATGAAAACGCCACACGTTTCAGATGAAACCGTCGGCGTCGCCGTATCCCCGCGAGTTTCGTGGCCAAGTCGTTACACTGAATCAATTTGGGAGGCTGCGAATACGTGCACCTTTTGTACCGAGAAAAGATTTGGAATTTAATTATTTTTGAGCTTTTAGCGAATTGAGGACTGAATTTTAATCTGTTAAGTTGAAGCGTACTTTTGAATGATGTGACGCTTATTGGGGATCAATTTTTCATACTTTTATTTCGAACTTGAAACTGGGATTGAAAGGTGAAATTGTTGGAAATATAATTTTACATTGAAAGTTAATTTGCGATGTAATCTTAGGACTTAACAATAAAGTTAGGAAAGAGCTTTGAGAGTTTAGAAAACTTAGACTTTCTATTTCATTGGTTAACGATGGCAAACGGTGTTTTGCGTTACATTATTTTGGATATCAAAATAGACGTTGGTCGAATCTCAGATGTACAGGTTTTCCTGTACATCTAAGATTCGACCACAAAGTACTCAAAGTTTGAACAATCGAAATTTGGCAATTACATACAATGCAACACAAGAATTTTGTATTAATAAATATGATAATATATTTAAAAATGCTATCCATATAAACTGTTACATCATTTTAATTCCACCTTTCCGATTCCGCTATTTCTATAAATTTAATTTCATTAAGTGGAATTAAAATATGCATACCGCAAGTCATTACAGTGCGCTGTGAAATATTATTTAGCTGCAATTTTAATTCACTTAATTATATTACATTCACGGCGAGCTGACCACAAAAACTACAGCGTTTATTCTCTATATGTTGACTCTAGCAGCTTTTTACATTGATTTAAAGTATGAGTTTTAACTGAATGTTATTCTCAGTTATCTTTAAAAGTTTATATGGTATAGGTTATATGCGATAGGTCTGTATTGCATATAATACAATATATACAATACAATATTATGTATCATAGATTCAAGATATTTAAATATTAAGTGAACAGGGATATTTCAGGGTTGCCAAAATTCAGAAATTATTATTTGTGAAGTTGATAAATTCTCAACAAACTTGTCAATTCACTTGAAATTTTCCTTTGATGTTAAATCTATTGCCGACGATGTCTAAACGCAATCTTAAGCAAAAAATGTTTAAGATTTACTCCACACTAGGTAAATGGTAATAATTAATAAATAATTACATAATAAAGAGAAAATATCATTTTCAACTACCTACTAGACCTATTCTATGTGATGAATGACATAGAATACGCTAGCGGCTAGACTCTAGAGTAATAATAATAGATCCCACACCGGTTCGGTGACGGTGGTCAGTTTCATTGAAACCAGACCAGCTACGCAGGAGTAATTTTATGTCCACAAAAATATTTATTTTCAAATAGGTCAACAAAGTTAACACTTTTAGAACGTCGTGTCCACATGACGCCTACCATCGGTTCGGGAACTAACCCGGCGAGAAGAACCGGCGTAAGAAACTCGCACGGGTCCACCTTAAAAGGTAAATTTTCTACCTTTTTGGTTTACGTTTGGTTAGTTTGGTTTGAAAATAACAAATATAGCTTAAACTAATTTACACTAAGTATGTGAGTAAAGAATTAAGTAAGTAAGTAAAAATGTGGTACATTTATGTAGAAGCGACCTATGGTCTGTCAGCTTATTTTTCCCAAGGTGTGCTATCATTGAGAAAATCAGTTACCTTATAATAAGCCTTAGCACACAACTTGGACGTTTTCTAGGGTTTAATTGTATAGGCAATGACATTGACCTTTGAAAGATTTGCTTACTTTGCTCAGCCTGGTTATTGGCTTTGGCTTGTGCTTATTCCTAGTGTTCCTGCAATGAATGTCACTTTTCGTTTTAAAATTATTTACATTTTTTCTTACGTAAAAAAGGTTATTTAATATGAACATTTGTCCAAAATGTATTGAGAAATTACGGTCAAAATCCTTATTTGTTTAAATTTTTCTCTGAGAGATTCAAAGGATGACATTTTATAAATAGATCGTATAGCTCGGTTCTACAGCACATAATTTGTGTTAATATTAGCAGCACTACCCTATAATATAATGCCGTAGGACATTCTACTATGAAAATAACTATAATAAACTAATTTCGCCGTGTCTTCATCACAAATTTCTCTAATTTTTCTGACTGCATATGCTGCGGAACTGAGCTTATCGGCCAGTTTGGCAATATGAGGACCCCACTGCAGAAGTCTAAGTCTACAAAAAATAGTCTATGATCCTTCACGTGGTCTACTTGTGTGTGCCAAATAACAGAAAAATTGGTCCAGTAGTTCATGAGATAAGCCCTTTCAAATAATTTCCCCCCGTTTTTTCCACATTTTCCTTTGTTTCTTCGCTCTTATTAGTCTTAACATGATAAAATATAGCCTATAGCCTTCCTGGATAAATGGGCTATCTAACACTGAAATAATTTTTCAAATCCGACCAGTAGTTCCTGAGATTAGCGCATTCAAACAAACAAACTCTTCCGCTTTATAATATTATAGTATACGAGTAGACTAGAGGACGCCCACACCTCCGTTGCGCCAAAATTTGTTTATCGCGGCGGAACTGTACATTTTTTCGGGATAAAAACTATCCTATGTCCTTTCCCGGGACTCAAGGTACCGCCGTGCCAAATTTCAGCAAAATCGGTTCTGCGGTTTAAGCGTGAAGAGGTAACAGACAGACAGACACACTTTCGCATTTATAATATTAGTATGGATTTTCAGAGCGCGAGCGAAGTAACCACATCTCAAATACTGTAGTGCCTGGGACAGTATTTAAATGTCCGTTTGGTTGCCCAAGCACATACGACATTCTCGCAACATAGTCGGCCTAGTCCAGAGGAAAGAACTAGTCAATACGTCTGAGACCAACTATGTGCGGGTTTCCTCACGATGTTTTCCTTCACCGTTTGAGCGTCCGTATTATATACTTGAGATCAGAAAATGTCTCATTGGTACACGCCTCCATCCGGGATCGAACCTGCACCCTCTACGAGTGCCAACCAAAGGTCTACCCACTAGGCCACTGTCAAGTTAGTATAATCAGTCCTTATAATTATCATGATTAAAGAAAGACATTTCCCCCGAATAATTAAGTAGACGAAGACATAAAGGTGTTCACTGTGTCGTATATGTTTAGTGTTATGTGCCTGCACCCTTACCTTAATGGTCGTTAACGCGAAAAGTGCGCAGTCAGCACCCACTCTGAATTAAACCTTACGTTTCATTTGGGAGTATAGATATATTATGAAAGTCACATAATGAAGATCAAAGCGTACTAAGATGAGTAGATTACAACAATAATATTATATTACTATAATGTACTCGGCGAAACATGGCGGTAGTGGTCATTGACTCCCTGTCAAAAACTTGTCATTTTATAATATTATATAAGCGGCGATTGACAACATCTGATACTTCATTGTCAATCGCGGTTTATATAGAAAATGACAAGTTTTTCACAGGGAGCCAATGACCGCTACCGCCATGTTTCGCCGAGTACAGTATAGAATCTTTTTTGATCGACTATAAAAAGCTATAAATTCAACGAGTGTTTTTATATGTTTTACGTAAATAAGTTTATATATAGTGTGCATTCAAAAAGTTCTCTAATATCCTGCTTTCAATTTTTAATTGCTATTTGCTGTTATTCTTGCCAATCAGATGTTCTTCCGCGTCATTAATACTAACATTTCAATAAAATAAATAAAATTACATTAAATATTTATAATCTATACTATATTAGTAACAAGTATTCGAAAATTTACTATGGTATAAATATTGGCTAAGTAATTTCTATTTGACCTACTTGTTGACCTACCGGTTCGGGGACCAAGCCGCGTCTAGTGTCCCTAGACAAGACGTTTTCTTCATCGCTTCTTTATAGAATCACCGATCAAAATGTATGGAAATGACGTTACATGAGTCGTATGTCGACTTTATTTTATCAAACGCTTATCAATTCCATACCTTTTGATCGGCAATTCTATAAAGAAGCGATGAAGTCTAAGCTAAAGGGCCAGGTTGAGCAGTTGAGTTTAAAATCCGATTCACTTCTATAATTACAACTGCATTTGATTTAAATGAAAACCAATGAAGTTATACAAGTATAGTTTATAGTTTTATACGGACTCATTAAAATCGTAAAAGAACCATTAACGGACCGTTCGCAGAGCTGGGAGCAGAAACCTTATTTCTTTATTTGTTTTAACTTGTTCAATACGATCCCTTCGAATAACTCGGTTTATTTTATAACGAAGCTTTTTAACTTAGTGCCACTGCGTAGACAGTGATAGTTTTTACTAGCTACCTGAAAATAAATAATTGAAATAAATGTTAACACAAGAATTATGTTCGGCAGTTAGCTATGGATGAATTGAAACTGATTTAAAATATACACTTTATGAATGAGGCGATTTTGTATATTATTCATATTTGAGGCGATACCTTGATAATTTGGCAGTAGCGATATCGATTTTTTCAGAAATGACTAAAGCTAAGAAATTAAAGTTCATTGTCAGTATTCATCACGTTTTTGTCTTTGAATTACCCATAGCATAACACGATTGGTCAACTTTTATAACACATAATAATCAATCAAAAAGACCTCTGTAAAAAAGGGATTCCTATTTTGTCAACAGAGGAGAGTGATTTAAGCTTTCAAAATTTGTACATAGATTGGTTCAAGCATAAACTTAAATTTGCCCGTAGCTTATATGAAATGTATTGATGGTTTTTAAATTACGCGACAAAAACTATTTTGTCGCTATGCCCTTTCCATTTTTTGCTGTTCCATTGCACGTTTTCTATGAGAGGCCGGGCCGGCCTCTCTTACAAAACAAGCAATCTAAAACATATCCAACACGGTTTTTTACTTTATCGCGACGTCACCTTAATCGCTTTTTTGGTAACGGTAAGAGTAAAAGTGGAGAAATAGCGATCTTAAGTGGGAAACGTATTTTCAGTAATTTGCGTTTTTCCTTTCTTCGAATTCAAAGCAGAGCTCAGACTGATATTCCAATAAGTAGCTTAGCGGAGAAATTATTCTCGCAAAATATTGTTTAATCTTAGAGGTTTTACCTACCAGTGTGGAGGTAATGGGAATTATTTAAAGACTGGTTTACCGTGACCGTTTATTGTAGATGAGTTACAATATTGCGAGCTTAAAGCGAAGTGTCTTCTTAATTACAAAAAAATGACTATTTATATAATGCTGATGTTTAGTCATTCCTCAGGTACAAATTGGGAATGGTGCCGCAGTCTAATTTCCTAGATAATATGATGATACCTAGATGACGCAAACAAGAATGACAAATAGTAAACTGTTAACTATATAACTTAACTAGCTGTTGCCCGCGACTTCGTCCGCGTTAACATAGTATAATGACAAAGATGGATAGTTTTCCCCCTTTTTGTGGTTCCTTATATATACAAAGAGTAAAAACGGGACCCTATTTAAGCAAACGTCAAACGCAAACGTCCATAAACTTTCGTGTTTCTAACTCAAGAAATGACGGACTTTCATTGAAACTTTCAACCCCAATTTCACCCCCTGAGGGTAGAATTTCCAAAAACGCTTAAACACGTGTCCATTCATTTTTAATCAGTAACCTAAAAATAAAGTTTCATGTTTCTTACTCAAAAAATGACCGTGGAAATTATGGACTTTTATTCAAACTTTCAACCCATATTTCACCCCCTTCGGGGTAAAATTTTCAGAATTCCTTCCTTAGTGGGTGTCTATTCAATAAAACAACCCTACTCACCAAATTTCGTGGCTGTAAATTTAACAGTTTTTGCTCAGCGATGATGAATCAGTCAGTCAGTCAGGACATGTAATTTTATAAGTATAGATATAAAATATACAATATGTAGGCACAGGGTTATAGAGGTCGTTAGGGTGAACACCGTTATCGTCCGTCGAAATGAAAAAAAAATTCTATGAGAACAATGCTGGGAACTCAAAAAAATTCGGGGGAGGGTGGAGAACGACGAAGTGTGATATAATGTGACAAGGAGGGTCTAAAGTTTTGTGACATCATATTTTAATTATAATAAATTTAATAGCAAAAATGTCAAATATTGTGGTGGTTTTAATTTTGAGATGTAAAATTGCAAATTTGTGACGTCCAATTTGTGACTAAGTGTGACAAAAACCTTCTTTTCACACTTGGTCTTATTTGTTTATTATTATTATTTTTAACAAAAAATTAAAACCGACTTCCAAGGTAAAAACGATATTAACATTAATATGAACTAAAAAGTATTAAATAATTTTTGCTATCTAATAGTGCCTTTTTCCGAATTCGGCTAAACCTTGACCATTTCTGCACTCAATCTTCATTATTTTGAAGTCGGTACCAGATAGCTGAATCTTCAGTCCTCTGACAGAATATTTGAAACTTTTGGAACTGGCACCGACTTCAAAATTATGAAGATTGAGTGCAGAAATGGTCAAGGTTTAGCCGAATTCGGAAAAAGGCACTATTAGATAGCAAAAATTATTTAATACTTTTTAGTTCATATTAATGTTAATATTGTTTTTACCTTGGAAGTCGGTTTTAATTTTTTGTTAAAAATAATAATAATTTCACTCTTTTTAGTTACACTAGTAGGTAAACCTTCGCGTATATTTTACGTATCTTATTACAATTTGTTAAGAGTCACAGTTCACACTCACAAAATAATATATTATCAGTGAAGTGAACATATTGTGCTCAGTAATTTAACAATTTTAATACTTCAAACCCCAAGCGGTCACCGGCGATTGCGATAACAATAGAAAGGCTATTGTGTCTCGTTTTTCCACGATCCAAGGATCTATCAGAGAAAAAATTGTATAAACTTGCATAGGTCATCTAATATATAAAATTCTCGTGTCACAGTTTTCGTTGCCATACTCCTCGGAAACGGCTTGACCGATTCTCATGAAATTATGTGAGCATATTGTGAGGATATTGGTCTGAGAATCGGCCAACATCTATTTTTCATACCAAAAATTATTTATATGGCAAAACAACGTTTGCCGGGACAGCTAGTAATATAATATAATATTATCATAATTATTGACAGCTGTTCTTGTAATCAAGAATTCAATTTCAAATCCATTCAAATCGATACTTAGTGCGCCATCTATCGATTAATAAGTATAACTAATTAAAAAGACACTTATTGACTTTGTTTTGTTTAAATGCTCTTTTTAAAATAACTTTATTTTAATTCTATATTTTGTCTATTAAAATTTTATAAAGTAGTTAGTATAGTATTCGATCTGTATATAAAGTAGTAAAGTATATTCGATCTGGCGTCTTCCGCCACGCGCCACGCGCGGCGCCGCGATACCGTCGCCTCCGCGGCGCTGACCGGTGTATATTTAAACAAAGTGTTGTTATACAGTATAAAATTATTATTATTATTAGTATATCCACACCTATGCCTTGTACTATTATCTATTCTGTGCCATGAGAGATTGGTGACCTTAACACGACGTGGTAATGATGAAGACGATGATGATGATGATGACGATGATGATTATGATGATGAATATGAATTGCATAGTAGCATATGCTTTCTGTTCTTAAAACAACGCCGAAACTCCCAAACGTGTATCTATAAGGAGTCAGGAGTTCTCTCAGAATCTTCGAAACCATGGTATACCTTGACCCAATATTTGACTTTTTGGTAGCATATTCTTAGTACACTTCACATAAAACCAAAATCACCATATGTTTCCATATAAATTTCGAGGAGTTCCCTCGATTACTCCTGGATCCCATCATCAGGTCACCACTTTGTGAACATGGTACCAAATTGGAGTAAAACCAAATACAACAAAGCAAAAATTTCGAAAATCGGTTCACAAACGGCGGAGTAATCGTTGAACATACAAAAATAAAAAAAAAAAAAATAAAAAAAAAAAAAAAAAAATATCCACAGCCGAACATATAACCTCCTCGTTTTTTGGAAGTCGGTTAAAAAGGGGTATAAAAATCATGAAAATCGTGTGACGTACTTTATGGATAGTCCTATATACTCGTACATACAAGGACCCTTATAAACATATTCCAATCAAAAGGCCGTCTAATAAATTTCAGGATGTTTCAAATTGTAATATATTATAAGTTATTGGCAGTGCCATAAATAAGGCGTGTTCACAATAGCGCCGGTTTCAATATGTACGCAATAAATCTTTGCCTTATAATAAATATTGGACAATTAATTCACTGTTGGGCACTATATCTAGTTCAGAAACAGCCTTCAGTTTGGTATTCGTTATAGTGGATCGATCATTATTGAACCAAAATCGGGAAAATTTCTTAATTGTTGATATAAAACAATCAGAACAGTGACAAAAATCCATATCCACTTTTCTATACTAATCCATACTTAACATTATAAATGCAAAAATGTACATATCTGTTTGTTACCTCTTCACGCCCAAACCGCTATACCAATTTTGCTGAAATTTCGTATGGAGATACTTTAAGGCCCGGAAGAGGACATAGGATACTTTGTATCCCAAAAAAAATTATACGGTTACCACGCGACTAATTAACTTTGGCGCAACAAAATCGAGGGTTTTATCTAGTAGCTAATAAATATAATAACAAACTAGATGGCGTTGTGAAACAGTACGCTCAAACAACTAGGGGCTGTAATTACAATTAATTAATGATTGCCAATCGAGCCGCGAAAACACGTGACGGAAATGAACTATTTCATTATGATCGTATTACTGTGTATATATAGTATTAGTTTTAGTTGGTGAAACTAAATATAGTTAAAATCAAAATAAATGAAGTCTAAAAAATGCGCGTGGCACTCGGAAACTGCCGCGATAAAGCTATTGCATAGCATTTTTTATCAACTTATGCAATTATAATTTGCCGTGCCGAAAGCCATGTTCACACCAAACCGACTGTGAGCCTCCGAATGTGAGCGAACGTTACTCAGTTTATTGTAGTTCCATAAATATTCACTTTTTCGTTCACATCTAACCGACAACACGCCATTATGGTAAGCGTAGGCGTGGACATTCGATTCCGTATATTTTCACGTTCATACTGGGGCTCACAGTGAGCCTGCTTATATTCGGCGGCTCACAGTCAGTTTGGTGTGAACACGGCCGAAGTCTGGCAACGCCGCACCGACCGCACAGCGGCAACACCGCATCGCTTTGCCAGTTGATGTGAAAGATGTTAGGTTTATTTTCGTTACGGGAATTCTTGATTTGGCGCTTTCAAAGCTCGCCATAAAAGCCACGCAATAGCTTAAAAATATTTTACAATTATTATTATTATCATTGAACGAGAACGAGCCCTGAAAAGTTACTCGAGCGGTTTCTTTTACTAATTTTCCTGAATACTTGTCGAATCATAAAGCCTATTCGTTAAAATAATTAACCTTCTAGATATGAAAAAAAACGCAAGAGCGTAGAAATTGCCTTTGAATATAATAATAATAAACGTAAATACTGAGATCAAACCTGCACCCACTCCAATTTGAATTTACTGTCTACCCACTAGGTGTCACTAAAAGTAACCACATTATTATTTTGTATCACACAAAACACAATATGGCTGAATATTATGGTAAAGAGGTGGAGTAAAACAAATAATAATAATATAATATCTATGGACGCTTCACACCACGTCAGTCTGGCCCCGTGCTAAGTACCTGAAGGACTTGTGTTACAAGTACCAGACCACGAAAATATTTAATACTTTTATACTATACATAATATATTTAAGATTTTTATTATATGATACACATATTTAAATACACATCCATGACCTTTTGTTCCGTCGGCGGGATTCGAACCCGCGATCCCCGGCTTGAGCTACCTATTATAAATGAGGAAATGTGCTTGAGCGACTGAACTGATACAAAATTTGAAAGGACGAGAATATTATTTTGTATATTATTATATCATTGTTTTGGGTAAATGTACGGTTCCCGCGTGATGATCTAATTTTGGCGCATTCGAGTTGCAGACATCATCTAGAATTATAATTAATTATAATAGACTTTATTTTGTCTACATCTCAGTCTATTAATACAGAAAGGAGTCTACGATGGGGCTACGTGGCTACAAAACGCGTAGTGGGGCTACGAAACCGCGTAGAGCAGCTACGAAACCGTAGAACGTGTTACGAAGTATTGTTGTATCAAAGACCACTCTACTAACTTCATTTTTTTCATTTTGTTCTGTATATTATTTAAAGCAAAGCTATTTATCTATCTTTATTAATAATTATTATGCTTCCAACTTAAATACGTCCATAAAGCAAGACGCTATAACTACGTATTTTTTAATAGTAGCTAAAAACCGAGCTTTGTAAGGGCTTGAGTCGTCATACCTTGACTGACTGATGATGACACATTTACATAAAAAAAACCTTGAATGACTGATGATAACACAATATCTACATATAAATAAAAATTAATATGTTAAAGCACAAATCAATAGGCGTGATTATTTTTCTGTAAAGTGTACCACAAAATGTACAAGTTGTGGGATATACTAGGGCTCACTGATTATATTATGAATATCAAATCACACTACAGGTTATTACACTACAGCATTCGTTCACTGCTGTACAAAAATCTTCATAAGCCGCTATCCACAAAAACAATTTATATGACAGTTAAAATACAAAATAAATTGAATACTTCTTACAAGCCCAATAAAAGCTTCTTACATAGTAAATATAAGCTTCTGTAACGGCCAACGTTAACGGCGTCACGCGTTATAAACGCCGTTATAACGACGGGATTAACGTGTGCCCCTAATTAGAAAACTTGTGACCCTGGGGCGTCACTTTTTCCTTAAATGGATACGGCTCAATCATTGAAGTTTATCGTTTTTCTTTTGTATACAAATTTCGTTTGTATGTATGGTAATATACTTCATCTAATATTGTATACAGGATACAGGATAAAAGATAAATGAGTATTTATCCCTTGTGTTTGAGTAGTTAGAGTAAAGAGTAGTTTCAGTTCTTTTATCTCTGCAAAATTTACTTTTTACCAGCTTAGTTACCGATTCGAAACAAATCTAATACATAACAAAGATTTCCTTTATCATATTATAAGCTTTTCTAATTTTATAAAATAATACCCAGATTTACTATTTGAGAAATTGATTCCTAGGCAGATTGCGGACCTAAGTAATTTGGTCGCGTTAAGTCAAACCCAGCCGACCGATGAACCGATCACATCCAACCATAAAGTTAATATACCTAGCGGGATAGAGAAACAAAGGCCTGAACAAGAGAGATGCCACTATCAGTATCACTGCGTGGTAAACAGAGACGTGTGATACATGACAGCAGCACTCTTTTTTTGAAAATTTAATCTCATAGAGTTATTCATGTTCAATCATTCTTGTGTAAGTGTATACGTACACATATTTTTCACACAGATGAAAACCAATTTTGGTTTCGTTTGACAGCTCGAGTTTGTTGCTCTATTCTGATAGGTATATTAACTTTATACATCCAACATTGATTTGACATAAGTCGACCACATGACGTAGCTCCGTCAACTGCTTAGGAATAAATTTCCTTGATGTACCTTAGATTACGAGGCAAGAAATAGGCTACCATCGCTAGCATAAAAACGCAAGATTCCTACGTTATTTTATTTAGTGCGAACGGAGTCGCGGGAAAAATACATTCAATGTTTTCTCCCTTCATAGCTCCTTGTCCTCAGGTGGATACTAACGGCCGTAACGGGGTAATAAACGTAATTACTACGTTACTTGTTACTGTTACGTGTTATTTTGTTGCACGGGTGCTTAGCATCAATAATAATTACAGCATCGCATTCTATAATAGAGAGAAGCATGTAATATATAAAGCTAAAAGATGGAATAAGTAGACTAAGTTCAAGATATGATATGCCTCTGTCTATCTCTAGTTACTCTCCTCTAGTCCTCTCAAACTTTTCTATACATATAATATCTCTCCATCGTGTTTTTTGGTCTCCTATTCTCTCTAGGGAGCCACTCCATTTCTTTAATTCTAATCGAGTGTCCTCCATTTTACACAATATGTAACCGTCCTAGTTCCATTGAAGAGCCTTATTCTTTCTGTTACAATATATTGTTTATTTGACAGAGGTGGAAGCTATTGGGGGAGACCTACGGCAAATAGGCGACTATTACCTACATAGATTATTTATTAGTAAAATATGAAAACAAATAGAAAATTGAATGCTATATTGATTAATATTGTATACGAAAATTGAATGCCATATTATTTAATATATATTAATGAATATAATATATATGATAATTGCATGCAGAAAAATAAATTTAGTATTTGTGTTATTATGTCGTTTTGTTGTGTGTTGCATTGATTTATTGATTATAATTAATAAAATAACGTAATATGAGATGGAATGGACAGTAACATAAATGTAATTACAATCACCGAATCATTTTGTTATGTAACAGCAAAAATTGAAATGTAAATTAAAACAAATGATAAGTACTTACAGTTATATTATAAAATAATGCTTTGATTAATTCATAATAAAATGCTTTAATGGAATCAATTTATTATAATATAATATTTTAAACAAATAGTATTGGTGAATGGTAACATGTAATAAACAAATAGTAAAACATATAATAAATAAAAAACAAATAGGTTTTAATGTAATCAATTATGTAATTGTAACAATTGTAACGTAATATTTGAACATACGTAGTCCCAAGTAGTCTGTGATTTGAACTGAATACCATTATAAATTATAATTGATTGCTAACAATAATATTATGCATGTAATCTTATTAGAAAAAGAAAAAAAAATGTAACATTTTTGGTAATAGAATAAAGGCTATTTTTATTTTATTTTATTTTTATTTATTCTATAAACAGTCATACAAACAAGCATGACATACACAAAACGAAATGAATATTGTGTACGAGTACATTTACGGGGATATTAATTTTCTGCAAAACCAGTTCAGTGGTTTGGGCGTGAAGAGGTAACAGACAGACAAACAAACAGACCAACTTTCGCATTTATAATAGTAACTGTCATGATTCTTTTATAATATGATTCTCAATCTGTTAGGAAAACTTAAATTGATATTGACTTTTGAGTACGGCGCATACACTTTTGCACTATAAAATTAGTGGTGGTAACTGACTTGGTTGCAATGAAACTTGTCACCATCACAAAAACGTGGAAGGCATTATTATATTTTAACCCAGGGGTTCCCAAGCTGTGCATGCATCGTGGAAAACGAAGATAGGGACGCCGTGAGTCCCCATCTTTATCCGAAATCACAGATATTATAAAATAAAATTATAATATTAATTATGTAAATCAGGGAGATGATTAAATATTTGTTTATTACTAAAAAATTGGTTTCACTTTGGAAGCTGATATCATGAGTTTATTAAACAAAAATAGAAAATTTAAAACGGAGAAAGGAATGTTGATATACTGAAGATTATTGCTGTATTTTTATAATAATTTTGTGGCTTTCAAATTATGAGTTTATAGGGCTTGAAATACGGTAAATTACGGTGTCTCCGGGAGGAACGCCCAATGTAAATATACACAGAACAGAAAGTGAGACTCAGTTGTCCTTTTCTAGGACATAATATTAAAACATGGCAACTTTAAACAATGCTAATAAAACGAGTCGGATGGACAAAGTTCCGACAATCACCCCGCCGGTGCCGGCCGCGACAGCCATGCGACAGTTTACAACTCTGTCGCATTAAATCCGCTCATTAGGTATAATGACTTACATAAAAATTTCCGTATCTACTTTTATTCCATACATACTAACAAAATATGGACTGTAATTGTCTGAAATAAAGAATTAATATATTTATTTTTTTATCTAATATATATAAATCTCCTGTCATGATGTTTGTCCGCGATGGATTCCTAAACTACTTACCCGATTTCAATGTTTCTTTTTTTTAAATTTGTGCTTTTTTCCAACTTGAGGGATAGGATAGCTTAGATCTTTAATTATAGTCGCAATTTTATTTTATTGCAAATTATTTGTCTATAAAGAGCGACCATTGTTTATGCGACGCGGGTTACGGGATAGCGGTGGACGTTGCCATGGTGACATACTTATTTAGTCACTAATTCAATAAAATAATACGGGCAATATACTTTTTATAATATGGCAAAGAAACGTTTGCCGGGACAGCTAGTTTATTATATAGGAATGTTTGTTTGTACGAGTTAAATGTAGAGTGACGGGAATAATAAGCTATCTTTTATCACTATTACAGAAAAGGTTTTTAGTACAAAATCCATCGCAAAAGATCGAAGATACCTGCTATGACGCGTTGCTTCGTCGGAATGGATTATATCGCTGCGTTGCGACGACGCACTAAAACAATACAAGACGATGACAGTGCGTCATTTCTACTTTATCTCCTGTAATGCTAAGTACTCACATACGGTTTTGCTCGATAGTTTTATTCTAAATCGAGTAATAACCACCGCGTGGACCGCCAAAACTGACAGCTCGAAGGCTTGCTTCGAGCCTGCTCGATGGAATTAAATATGTCAAATATGTCATTTCCTTAGATTTGGAGTAAAACTATCGAGCAAAACCGTATGTGAGTACCTAGCATAATATTATGTCCTTCCATATTATGTAGTTTAACCAACAAGCGCGGTGAGTGGAACAGAATAATATAATGGCTTCACTCTATATAATAAATTAATAGTTGGTAACAGATACTTACTTTTATACATTACTAGCGACCCGCTCCGGCGTCGCACGGATATAAAATATATAACCATTGAAAAAAATATGCCTATAGCCTTTCTCAATAAATGGGCTATCTAACACTGAAAGAATTTTTCAAATCGGACCAGTAGTTCCTGAGATTAGCGCATTCAAGTTAGCCCTTTCAAATAATTTTCCCGGTTTTTTTCCACATTTTCCTCTATTTCTTCGCTCCTTTTAGTCTTAGCGTGATAAAATATAGCATATAACCTTCCTCAATAAATAGGCTATCTAACACTGAAAGAATCATCAAAATCCGTTGCGTAGTTTTAAAGATTAAAGGGAACAAAGGGACATGAGGGAAAAAAGCGACTTGGTTTTATAATAAGTATAGAATCACACCCAAACACTTGTTTTTTCAACATTAAAGTATGTAAAAAACTAATTAATCCCCTCGCACATGTCACAAAATAATTAACTAACATCACAATGAGCAGCGAAACCGCTTGCTTGAATATTTAATCACCCCTATATATCGGAAACGTTTAAATTTCATTAAAACACGTAATACTATTGAAACGGCACTGTTCCAATATGTTTTAACAGACACATACAGGGAAACGCAATAAATAAATTAAATATTAATCTTGTTAAGAGTATAGTACATCGGTTTTCGTATTAACTTCGCTGGCCAGTTTACTGTGAAACCCCTGGATGCTCGCGTTAAAACAAACACTGGTGAATTTCGGAAGTATGCACGCTAATGCAGGTTCAAAATAAAATGGTTGCGCTAACAATTAGTGAAGTTAAACACGCTGCAGTCACCTGTCTATCGGCGAAACGAACGAAACTATTCGCGAACTTTTTGTTTGTTAATTTTAAGCGTAATTATCCGTATTGTGAGCAGAGTGGTCACGGATATAGACTTATAATATATACTGTCGAGTTTATGGTCACGGCAAAACGAATTTACTGACCTTATTGTATGCGGTTTTATGCATTTTATTTTGACCATGAAACACGGAGCAGGAAATACGTCCTGAGTTATTTTTCACGGATTTTGCCCTCCACACATTCCCATCACTATATCATAATATTATATTTTATTATTATTACTGTCCGAAGAAATGATAAACCTTTAAGATTTAGTAAGTATGTAAAGGAGTAATATATATTTGAGCTTAGGGCTCAAACTTAGGTTTTGATTAGCAATAGAAATACTAATGATAGCTCCATTAAATATATAAATTAAAAGTTGTTTACAATACTTACAGATGTCGCGAACATCGTTCATAAAGAAATTTAATTATTATTTTGCTGCAAAAACCCATCTTATACCCTTTCCGGGACTCATAAATATATAACATCTCAATCACACGCATTGCAGACAGACACATTTTAACACTTTAAATAATAGAAGTATAAACCATTTCACAGAAGATGTAAACCCGTACCAGAATTCCCCACACTACCACAGAATTCTTAATTTTCCACCTTCACATGCTCCATGCATATTGCATGCTCCCCTTTTACCTTTCACATTTAACTCCCGGGAGCTCCAAGCTTTTTCTTCTTCCATTAATGTAAATTCAACCCCATCTGTAAATGAGTTTTAACAATTTATCGCCCGGTGTAAAAAAGTTTAACGTTACCATTAATTAGGGGAAGCCCCGTCTCAATTTTAATTCCAACCAAAATGGCTTTCGAACAATTATTTCCACGGAAGGTTAAAGGTGGCTACTCGGTGACAGGCGCCGACTGTCACCGCTCGAGGTGTCATTGTTTAGACACTCTTTTGTCAATGTCTATTTTCTGTTTATTGGATAAAAATGACGTGTGTATTTTTACCAAAATAGCCCAGTTTCTTGTATAGTGACAAAAAATACTAATTATGTACCTAAAATTGTATAGATTTTAGTAATAATAGGTGAATTTCGACTACAGGCGGACCGCTTGTACTTACAAAGTACAAATAGGCTCACTGAGCAAAACTAAGAATCGTATCATTTCAAGTAATGACTTTCAAAGTATGGTGATCAATCAAAAAATAAATAATATTTCATTTCATGCCCTAGAATCAAGTCAAAATCAAAGCATAGTACAAAACAAATTTCTCACATACAGTTCTTGTATCATAATAATAATGCTAACAACTTCAAACTACGCAACGGATTTTCATGCAGTTAGATTAGATATAGTGATTTAAGATGAAGGTTTGAGGCTTAGTTAAATTATGCGTCCATGTGAACGCGCGGTTTGGCCAAACACACTACAAGATCATAAGCAATGCAATAACCAAATAGCGGATTTAAATAAATCGTTGCAATACAATGATCTCACAGTGTAGTGGCCTGACCGCGCGTTCGTATCGCCGCATATAAATCTATAGCCTTATGCTAAATACTCACATACGGTTTTACTCGATAGTTTTACTCCAAATCGAGTAATAATTACTGTGTGGACCGCAAAACTCACAGCTCGAAGGCTCGCATCGAGCCACTCGAAGGCTCGCATCGAGCCGGCTCGATGGAATTAAATATTCCATATATTTAATTCCATCGAGCCGGCTCGATTAAAACAATTTCGAATAAAACAATCGAGCAATGCTGAATGTGTGGACGAAAGCCCAAGCCGCGGGTTCTGCTCGACGTGATTGCTCGATCGATCAAAACCATATGTGAGTACTTAGCAAGTCGACGACGTCCATGGTTCAATGGTTAGAGTGTGTGGCAGCACAAGCCGGGGGTCACGGGTTCGAATCCCGCCGACGGAACAAAAAGTTTTTCAATGTTCCTGGGTCATGGATGTGTATTAAATATGTCTATGATATAATAAAAATCTTAAATATATGTATAGTGTAAAAGTATTAAATATATTTCCGTTGTCTGGTACCTGTAACACAAGACCTTCGTCCTTCAGATACTTAGCACGGGGCCAGACTGACGTGGTGTGAAGCGTTCATAGATATATAAAGTTCAATAAGAGCTCATGTCTAAGTGCACGCAGGTGAAGCCGAGCAGTTCAACTAGTATAATCATTGAAAGTGTATTGAATAAACATTTTAGACTAAGTTTTTTCAACAAGATAGAATAATTGAAGGAGACAGGACGAAGATAAAAGCTGGCCTGAAAATATCCTCTCTTTTCGTCGGCGATAGGATGACAAAGGCGGAGGGACGGCCCTTTACTTAATTAATTGCGTTTTTCACTGAGGAAAGTAATCGAACGCCTAAAACAATTCTCTGTTCTATTTATTAAAAGCTGTACTCTGTATAATCGGGATAATTCCTTTGATCCGAGGCCCTTGAAATAGCTAATGATTGGGAATTTCACGTTTTTTCGTTTAAAAGCTCATTTAAAAATTTCTTGAGGGTCCTCTCAGACAAGTGATCGTGAAAAAAGTATGTCTGAAGGGTAATTTTATTGACAGTCGCCTATAAACACAAACGCTTGAATGCCATACCATTAACACTAACCCGGCTACAAGCTATAACAAGCCAAGCCAAGCAAGCAAGAAAGTCAAGCCAATCAGCCCGATCACACGCTTGTGTTTGTAGAAGGTGCGTGTGTGTAAACGTGCCATAACAGTTTTATGCTTATTTGGATAAAAACAACTTGTGAACATAAATATATCCATACTAATATTATAATTACGAAAGTGTGTCTGTTTGTTAACTCTTTACGCTCAAACCACAGCACCAGTTTTGCTGAAATTTGGTATGAGGATACTTTGAGTTCCGCGAAGGGTAAAGGACATATTAGGGTACGTTTTATCCCAGGAAATGTAAGTTCGGGAACCTTATACCACCATAACCACGATAAACGAATTTCGGCCCAACGGAGTTGCGGGCATCTTATTATTATAATAATATTACTACTCGTAGATAACCCCTTCCAAATTTTTGAAAAATCGATTTAGCGGTTTGGGCGTGTAGAAGTAACAGACAGATAAAAACTTGAGAGGTGTCAAGGGACGATTGGATGGCGATCTATAATTGACGCCCAGGAAAACTAACAACGAGTCGCTATTTATTCTCAAAAAACGCCATCTAGTTGACGCACAGGAATTCTATCAACGCACTCTGCCCCTACAATGCAGGTACTAATAAAAAGTGTCGAGGACAAATATCGTTCTGTCTAGCCTTCTTTACGCCGAACGCGCGATAAGGAACTTCGTTCCAATAGACAGACAGACATACTTTCGCATATTAATAGTTCATATTACAGTCACGTCATGGCTCCCGTGGGACATTTACTAGTTGTCTACGTCTTTCATTTGACCCGCAAGCGAAGTCAGTCGACAAATTGGTTTACCTGCTAATACTTAGGGCTTCCTTCGCTTACGTCTTGACTTGACCCAGTGTCCTACTCGTGTCTCGTCTTAAGCCGGATAATTCAATTATTATCTAGCCGCCTTACTGATAAGTTATGTCCACATTATGCAATTTCATCTTCAATTTCGTCATCTTCTTTTTATTCAACTTTCTTTTGGCATATTCAATAATTGAATGCGTCAAAATCCACCCGCGTTGAAAGAAAAGTGTCATAGCGAGCGCTACGATTTCAACGCGCGTCACGGGCATGCCCGTTCGCTGTTGACTGCGCTATAACGCGCTGACAAAGCTATAAAGATACGCAGCAGCGTTTTGAAGGACTGGCTGTCATGTGACTTTTCTGATTTGGCAGATTAAAGTAATAAACCTTGTATTAGCTATGTAAATACTTTGAACGACTTTTAAATAGGAGAAAGTTTTATTCGATCGCATATATTATGTTATTTTATAGTAATGGGCTCGTCGCGGGGTTTGCTGCTATGCTTAATAAACTGATAGTGTTTAAGCTATTGTTGCGGCGTTGCCAGACTTCGGCACGGTGATTGTGTGTGTGTGTGACTAGACGTTTACGAATTATAATTGCATAAGTTAAAAAAACTGTTATGCAATAGCTTTTCCGCAGCAGTTCCCGAGTGCCACACATATTTTGTTAGTCTTACTAATGCCTGGTTTACACGTATTAAGTAGATAAGTAGTCAACTAAATTTCAACTTATGTCTTAATACTTTCTAAACCTAATTTTAACTTGCTACTAAAGTGTTTAGAGATAAACTACGATAACAATATGGCACGCCCCTCCAAAATTCAAAACGCTTGAAGTGCGCTGTCAAAACGTTTGATGTGCGTTGTCTTGCGCGGTCGGCTTGTTATGATTAGTTGACCAACAAATCTTGGTAATAAGTGACATTAAGTGAAATATTACGAGTACTGGTTGATTGGTTGAATACTTACTACATACAAACTCTTATAAGGATGTGACTACACACATTGAAACAGTAATTTGGAAGGGCGCGCCATGTTATCGTAGTTTATCTCAACATGCAATTACTTAAAATCAAGTTATAATTTAGTTAACTACTTATCAACTTAATACGTGTAAACCAGCCATAAACGAGGGTACGTTGTCAAATTGCATTCGATAGAAAAGTGCTAAGCTAGAAATATTATTTTGCTGAGCGTCGTAAGGACCATGTCGCTTAGCAACGTTTTTTGCAGAAGCGCTGACCCTGACCCTGAAATCGGTATAGGTATTATTTTCAAACATACTCTGCTAATCATTCGCCACTAATCAAATTAGCATATAAATCGATTAGCTGAATCTACCCAATTATAAATCGTTACACAATTTACGCTAAACTGTAAAATTGGCTGTCCGGTTAATTTATTTGCACCACAAATTGTGTGAAGTGTGAACAGCGCCCAACTGTTTGCTTAGTTCTTTAAAAGCCTATGCGTAGTGGTTTGTACTATCAGAGAAGTTGATTCCCTGTCGGCTGGGTTTGACGTAACGCGACCTAACTACGTAGGTCCCCCATATTGTGCCTAGGAATCAACTTCTCTAAAAGATCACAATAATTAACATTAAATTGACATGATCCGACCAAATGACGTTGGTCTGTCAACTGCCTAGGATTCAATTTCCTCGGTGTTTTCTTTTTTTTTCTTTTTAAATAAAGCAGGTCGCTATAGCCCTAATGTCACTGCGGCCCATGAGGATCTATTGTGACTCCTTCGCACTAGAGAATCATCCCCAACCCAATATTGCTCATAAATTGAACGATATGCTTGGGGTTAATGCCACGAATTTCCTCTGTGGATGAGTATTCGTGGCAACCAAGGTGCCTGTTCCTGCTCTGTAGTAGAGCAGAACAGTCGACGAGAAGGTGAATAGGTGTTTCATCCTCCTCCTCACAGAATCTGCAAGTCGTTATACTACAAATACCCATTCTGTTTAGGTGTTTGTTCAGCTTGCAGTGCCCAGTTAGGCTTCTGGTAAGGATTCTTAATTGGTTCCTACCCAAAGTGAGCACTAATTCTGATAATAATAATAATATCTATGGACGCTTCACACTACGTCAATCTGGCCCCGTGCTAAGTACCTGAAGGACTTGTGTTACGGGTACCAGACAACGGAAATATATTTAATACTTTTATACTATACATATATTTAAGATTTTTATTATATCATACACATATTTAATACACACATCCATGACCCAGGAACATTGAAAAACTTTTTGTTCTGTCGGCGGGATTCGAACCCGCGACCCCCGGCTTGAGCTGCCACACACTCTACCCATTGAGCCAAAGAGGTCGTCTGATAGTTTCTTGTTGAAGCCAGGAATTAGTGCCTTAGAGTGTTCAAGGCCCCCTGACCTTGAACACTCTAAGGCACTAATTCCTGGCTGAGACCCCTGTCTCAGCCCATTGCTTCCTGCATAGTGTGTGACCCCATTCCTTGAGCACTTGTTTTGTGGTACTGAGAGTTATACCACAGACTGGTTCTGGGCCATATATGAAACTCTCGGCCAGTTCGTCAGCGGTTTCATTGCCGGGGACGTTACTGTGGCCCGGGACCCATACCATGTAGTTTAATTGAATCAAACCTATCGGAACCTTACCTTACTTTAGGGTTTAGTAGAAATAATATTGTGAAGACTGAAGATAAATGAGACAAGAATTGTAAGGGCGAAATGCCTAATAGTGGTTTTTGAATTTAACAATAAAAAAAATAAACGCATCTGTGAATTGAATTATTTTGTAGTGTGATACTTTTTCCAAATTCTTTGTTCTCTATTTTGTTCTCTATTTATATATTATGTGAATCTATTTCAATATGAATATTATTTTTTAAATATATATTTTATTCAAACAGTAATCGTGCTATATTCTATAGTATGATTACATGTGACATCACGACTAATTCGCGAATTACATGTATTGAATATTAATCAGTGTTATTATCAATATCATCTGATTACCTGCAAATGACAACGTAATTAATAATACTAATTAGTTTCTCAATATGTTGTTTTAATGATGATTACGGAGATTAACAGCCGCACTCAGAGTCGTTCATTAAATCATCATTTAAAAAATTAAAATTATCCGCTGCCCATACAAACCGCAACACTAAATGCACATTAAACATGAAATTCCCTCTCAGAGTCAGTTAATGATAAATTAACACCTTAAAATGGCGATTAAATTTAAATACAGAAGAAGCACCATTTAACTCCATTGAGTCGCTAATCGTGGATTTTGCTGTCAAAGAGTTATGACATAGAGATTTTTTTTTAATTTGTCCCGGTCGGGACAGGCAAAGGGAACGTTGCCCATACAGCCATTTCTTTGTTTTCTCTATTTAATGAATGATAGTGAAGGCCGATAGAGAAATATAATACACGGGGGGGCGTGATCTTCTTCTTCTTCTTTTTATATGATTTTATTTATAGCTTGTCAAAAAAGAGTACCGTACATACAATATGATTTAAAAATTACTAAATTAATTTAATACCGTACAATATGATTTAAAAATTGCGTAGAGTGTGTACTCTACGCAATTTTTAAATCATATTGTAACAAAATATACGAAAACCTTATTCAATAGAGTTAAAAATGTGCAAGGCAAATAATATTTATTTAAGTGTATAAGCGTTCTCTGTGGAAATACAAAGAGAAAAAACCACCTTTTGAGCGTGATTACGTTTAGAAAATTTTGTTCTGTGTCTACTCTTTTTTCACAGACTGTAGTCGTGTTCGTTTCGTTTTTCAATGCTCATTACGCATGCGCAAAGTTAAAAATTAGTGTCAGTGTCATGTTATAAATCTGACAGAAATTGTTAATATTTTAGAACATGACACTCAATTATTATGAAGTTGACAGTACTTGACAGTCAGCTGCCAAACTGCGAAAAAAGCCGCGCATGCGTAGTTGAAAAATGAAACGAACACGGCTTTCTAGTCTTGGAAAGTCAAGCCGTGTTCGTTTAAATTTTTTTTATTGGGCGTGAGTCGTGACTGCGGCCGTCAGAGTCGGTCATTAAAAAAATAGCGCTAGGCGTCATTTAACAAATTGAAATTTAATGCTTTCATTACAGATACCTCTCAGAGACAAAATTAATTGACTGATTAATTTCTGTCCCCTATAAATCATTCGTACTATGACGTAGTTTGTTCTGTGATAGCGGCAAGAACAATAAAAAGTAGAAGTAGTAGTAGGTATATAGTAATTTTTATTTTGTTTTTGGTTGGCGAATTTAACATGATAATAATTTATTTTAACATAATACATTTCCACAGGATTTCATTGGTCAGTATATACTATATTATAAATAAACTATAAAGTACTTACTTATAATGTTTTGTACCAGTTTCAATTCTTATCACGTCATACTTTTATTTTAGTTAAAAATGCAAGAAGACAAGAAGAAGTAAAAATTTACAAAGTTTGCAGTGCTAGGCAGAATAATGAATACAGAAAAAAATAACAAGAAATCAAATTAACTGATGCAGCTCGCTTCAACTCCCGTACTTGGCCCAAGTGGGCCGCGATAACAATTGAAAGGCTATTGTGTCTCGTTTTGCCGCGATCGAAGGAATAATAAAATATATACTTACTACTAAAATAATTTCATTCTTTCCTACCTTTCACCGTACCTACCTACTACAGTTATGTAACAAACATAAAAGGTGTTAGAAAAAAAACATGTTTTATATTGTTTTTATAATAGGTACTAGGTATTTAAGTATTTATTGCAACATTTGAAGTTTCTATGTTTTACAATTTGGGTTGGGTGAATAACCTGTCTTATGTCTACTATTACCTACCGTTTTAATATAAAAAAACCATTGCTATTAGGAATTATTCGTAATAATATTGTAACTATACCTATAGTAAACATACTTTAATTTCAATACCGTAATTACACAATTTGGTGACAATGTTCATACTTCTTTGTAGGTATATTTAGTTTGTATGGAAGTGACTTATAGGTACTTTTCATGTGAAATACTTCTATTTATTAGCAAGAAAAGGTAAAAACAGCTGTACTAAGTAACTAGGCATGTAAGTATTGCACAAAAATGCTTTAGTACTATCACAGTAATTATGAAGTTCTATATTGTTTACTGTGGCATTATCTAATATTATTATTATTTATAATTAACACTTCAAATAAATTTTATTTTTATCTTAATTTTATCTTTTGAAAAATTAAAACTGAAAAAATTTCAAGAATAACCTCAAACTTGAACATCAAACTCCGCAATTAGCGATTTTTAATTGTCATCTCTGAGAGGTACATTTCATGTTAAATGAGCATTAAGTCTTAATTGACGTCTCTGAGTGCGGCGGTAAGATGTCTACAGCCTACGTCTACACAGATCACATATGGTTAATGGTAGAGTGTAGACTCTTGTCTACGTTCATGTTATTTACAATTTGTTGAAGAAATAAAAATTTTAGGTAATAACAATATTTTTTAACTATTCGAGGATTGCGAATCTGTCTCAAAAAATCTGTCTGAAAAATTAATAAAAAAGGATATCAGTCATTCTAAAAAAATGCGCGACCAGAACTAAGAATATATTTTCTAATAGCTAGGCCGTATTATACCTCCGTAGCCTTTTTTTAAGACCAACATTGTATGGAAATTGCCTGAAGTCCTTTAATGCCGAAAAAATAACGGTATTTATAAAGTCTTGATGAAACGTTCTTTGCGTTCTTATGTTTTGTTTTAGAAAATTGTGCAATACGAGTTGATGACGTTAGAAAATTGGGTCATGGCCTACGAATAATAAAACCAGGAAACGTAGCTCCCATACTAATACAGTTTTAAATTTGGTTCCATTCGAACTGTCATGTAACGTCAGCCTTTATACCGCTCAAGGTCACCTAATGTATGAAAAGTGAACCTAAGGTTCACTTTTTTGACAAGTATTTTGGAGCATGTTTTTTGACGGAGTTACTCTTCCGTAGTTTTTTATTATTCGTAGGTCATGGCCCACTGTATTTTGAAATGTACCACATATTAAGCAGACCTTGTACAATTATTCGTTATGTAAATATTGTAATTGTCAGAGAATAATTGTATATTCCGTTGCATTCCGTCAGGGAGATAGAATCACATTGATTTAAACTACCGCAAACAATTCCGCTGGAGTTGGACCCCGAATCTAGTTGCCGCCCTTTTATTGTTTAAGTTGGATAATTACTCCGTCCACACAGAGTACTGTATCGTAGAGATAATTTAATTAAAGTCGAAATGTCTGAGGTTATTTTCAACTCCTAATACTAGGTAGACAACATTATGGTACAGCAATAAAAAAAGATGTAAACTATGAGACAGTAAATATAATGTAAGCAAGCACTGCCGCACTCGTAATTAAATGAAGATTTTGACAATAAGTACGGTCGTTAGTCTGATAGCTATATTAAATGATAAACGAAGAAACAAGCTATGAAAATATTTTATTAATTAAAAACTTGTAATCTAGGAGACTGACGTCCGTACTCAGTGGACACATTAATTAGTAAAGACTTTTTAAACTTTAAGTTCATAAATTATTCTATTCATAAACATATAACTTTTCATCCATTCTAAAATTATAAATGTGAAAGTGTGTGATCTGTCTGTCTATTACCTCTTAACGCCCAAACCGCTAAACCGATTTTGTTCAAATTGGTATGGAGATACTTGGAGACATAACATACTTTTTATCCTGGAAAAATCTAGGTTCCCGTGCGATAATCGAAGTTTGGTGCAACGGAGTTACGGGCGTCATTTAGTTAAAATATAACTTTTTGAGTAACCATTCCATAGACTGCGTTGGTGCTCGCAAGACTTTATTTAATAAGAGACTTTTAAAAAATTACGTCACATAAGCTATCTATTCATTTTAAATTAAGAATATTTATCGTCTCTATGTAGTAATTACCCTGTGTAAGGGGTTTTTGCACTCTTGCGTCAGATTTAAGCCGTAATGGCTTAGTTTTGTAATTAATTAGTGTTGTCACGGGACTGTACATTATGGAAGTGAGGAAACACGTTTTACTGCAGCTTGATGTATATTTAAAGTAAATTTTATTACATTTAAACTATAATAAATAAACAAATTTTTCGTTTCAAAAAGGTCTGTTTTCAATAATAATAAATTTAGGAAATTTTCAAATCAACTCCAGATAATTATTATATTGTTATCAATGATCGATTACTAATAATGTAATATAGATGTTTGTTCACAAAATAATTATTGTCATATCATAATACTTTCTTTGTTGTAGACTTTGCTAAATAAAGTAGAGTCTACAGATTTTACAGATATTTCTAGATTGTTCTGCTTTTAGCTGAGCACTAGATCATGTGCCTTAAATATCTGTATTTCCTCCTTTCCTTTCTCCCATACCGGTATCTTTGGCCGGTTTCATTGAAACCAGGCCAGTTACGCAGAAGTAATTTTATAGTGCCCAAGTATATGCGCAGTACATAAGAGCATCTTCTTTTCTTTACTCTATTCCTTTACTCTCATAACCCGACAATCAGGTGTCAATCAGGCGCAGGCCCGACTTATTACATGCCCATATCCAATACAAGCTATCTAAGTAACCTCCTAGGTATATGGGGCCTATCAGTTAGAGAGCGGTCTCGCGGTCTAGGGTACAAGCGGTCAGTTTTGAATTCTGTATTGTATTACGTTATATAGAGATACACAGGGGGCGTTTTGACCGCGTCAGAATTGCTCCTGTGTAACTGACCTCGCAGAACGCTTGAACGCGTGATCGCTCTCTGTCTGATAGGTCCCTTAGTTGGTAAAAACAAATCACATACAAACCATGAGGAAGGGAAATTAATGAAGCACTTACGTTTAATTACAGAGTACACAGACGACAGAGACTTAAGCTCGGTATTATTTATGAAGGCTCTGTGCAATCAGGATAAAAGCCTGTGCCGATACGACAATCGCTTTGAGATGAAACAGAGATTTAACAGAAATAAAGTATTGGATGGATATCTAATTAATTATTTATTATACTAGAAGACAAGGTGAACTTCGTGTTACTTGCCTCCTAATATTTCCGAGATTTCAGCGAATATCACAATTTACAAGACTAAAATTAACAAAATCGTGTCAGCCGTTCTGGAGTTTAGCGATAACAAAGACTAATGAAGATATACACATTATAACGACACGTTGCGTCGTCACTCTCAGCAAATCATTCTGGAAGACATTTTCTAATGATTTTCCCATTTCAAATTGATAATGGCGTATGGAAAGCTAAATTTAATCCATTATTTAATTATAAATGCGAAAGTCTGTCTGTCTGTCCGTAACCTCTTCACGACCAAACCGCTGAATCGATTTTGCTAAAATTTAGTATGGAGATACTTTGAGCCCCGGGAAAGGACATATGATACTTTTTTCCCTGAAAAAAAGTACCGTTTCCACGCGATTAACTAATTTTGGCGAAACGGAGTTGCGGCCGTCACCTATTATAAAATTTTGCGGATTATTACCCGCGCATGGATCTGGTCCAAATGAAAGTTAAGTTCCGGTAATTTCATAGATATTTTTCCTGCCATGAGGGCAATACGCGCGCAGCCAGGATTAGTCCACATGACAACATGACAGGAAAAGCGCCCTTAACTCTTCTGCAGTCCTTATAATTCGTAGCTCTTAGTGAATAGTGATACAAAGCACCTAACCAAGACTTTTTCTTTACCGCTTCTTTATATAATCGTCTGCCAAAATGTATAGAATTGACATAGTCAAATGCAGACTTTATTGTATAGAGTGCCTATCACAGTTTTAAAGCATTTTTATCGGTGATTCTATAAATAATACGAATAAATAATAAGAGAATAATAAAGAATACGTCTTGGCTAAACGGCCTGTAGTCTTTATGATCCGTAGCTCCTGAGAATGCTGATATCTTACTTAGTAATGTGTGTCAAAGTACAGAGGTATCGATCATAATTACACGGTAATTCCATTACCTGTACTCGGTACTCATTTGTGTGGCTTCCATCTTTGTTCTCAGAAAACATTTTTTTTTACAATTTTCACATGTACACTCTACGGAATACCTATTTTTTAACGAGCTTTAGCCCACCATACACCCACCACTGTATTTCCTTTATCGCCAGGATCGACAGCGGTATCCAACCACGAAAACCCTTTGATATTATGATCTCAGGGAGCCCGAGGTACACGGTACATAATGATATATTTTAGAAACGCCTCCGTGGTCCAGTGGTCTAGAGCGTCGCTCTTGACTCGGAGGTCGTGGGTTCAATTCCCGCGTTGGAAACATGTTATTTCCAAGTTTGGTTAGGACAATGCAAGGCTGATCACCTGATTGTCTGACAAGTAAGATGATCCATGCGTCGGATGGGCATGTAAAAAGTCGGTCCTGCGCCTGATCTCTCGCCAGTCGTGTCGGTCGTCCGTCCCACTGGTTTATGATTGTATAGGAATAGAGAGTGCTCTTAAGTACTGCGCACACACCTGGGCACTATAAAATTACTCCTGCGTACCTGGCCTGGTTTCAATGAAACCGGCCACCGTCACGAAACCGGTGTGGGTAGTATTATTATTATATTTTTGAAATATTTTCACGCTAGAGTGCAGCACCAACACAGACAGTAAACAAATAGTTTTAATCGACATTTGCCGTTTTTCATGGCATTACGTTTCTGTAGAATTTCTGATATGACGTGCCGCGTGCGCAATATATCGGATTTTGGTCGGATTATTCACTGTTTGTGCTAGTAACGCCCTCTGGCCCGACTTCTGTGTAATGTTCCCTATTGCATCACTACTATTAATCACCACGTCGTGACTCACGCCTGGTCTCCATTTATTTCAGTGCGATCTGACCCTAATAGTTAACTATTTAGGTAAATATAATTATAGTGTATTGATACGTTATGATGTCCAATTAGCATTAGCAGCTATTAACATAAGCTATTATTAATTAATAATTAATTTCATTGATAATGCAAAGGACTTACGTCAACGCCATTGGCATATTATGGCACGATGTCCAGGCAAGAAGATTGCACCTGTTCAATTTAAAATTATTCGTTTCTTACTTTCCTATTAATCCATACAGAACTGACTTGTATACGCTTAAACACCGATTTGATGAAGTTTGGTAAGAAGAAAATTTTGTTCCACGGAAATCTAGCATAGGTTTTCATCGCGAAATACAGTTTCGTCGAATTTGTGGTTATTAACTAAACTCTGAAGCTTGTCGGTTATTCATTTTTAAAAGCTACTTACCATCAGTTGTTGTAAAGCTCGTTGCTCTCCAATAAATAGCCTTTGTTTGCATAGCACGATTTATTTTAACGCCTGTCTGGAAGAAATCGCTGCGATAACAACGGCTTTTGTTTCAATTCGTTTATTCCGCAGTGAAATTTTTACGTACTTCTGCACAATAATTTCATTCATTTTCACAAATTATTATTCGTGCATTCATTCTTTCGCTCTTATTATCTCATTAAGCAATGTCAGCTTTATAAAAGGCTAAAATATTTAGAATAATGGATTCTAAGAATGAGTTTTTAAATATTTTTAACCGACTTCCAAAAAAGGAGGAGGTTATATGTTCGGCTGTGGATATATTTTTTAATTTTTTTTAATTTTTATTTGTGTATGTTCAACGATTATTCCACCGTTTGTGATCCGATTTTCAAATGTTTTCTTTTGTTGTATAGGGTTCAACTCCAATTTGGTACCGTGTTCACAAAAGTGGTGACCTGATGATGGGATCCATGAGTAATCGAGGGAACTCCTCAAAATTTATATGGAAACTTATAGTGATTTTGGTTTTATGTGAAGGATCCTAGGCATATGCTACCAAAAAGTAAGATTTTACACCAAGACATGCTATGGTTCCGAAGATACTAAGAGAACTCCGGATTCCTTATAGATACAAGTTCGGGAACTTTCGGAGATGTTTTAAGAACTGAAAGAATATGCTACTATGCGAATTACATTCATCATCATCATCATCATAATTATCAGTACCATCACACGATGCATCGTTATGAGTTACGACCCTATTATTGGTACTTTTCATAGTCTTTTCGATCGAGACTCGAGTTTGTCGAGTGATTTTGAAAATTGTATTAATATTGTTACAAAGTAAATTATTTAAAAAATAAAATAAATAAAAATAAAAATAAAATAAAATAAGTTTATTTCAGGCTTTTCAACCCAAATAAATTTAAATGATTTAAACTTGGTGTTGTGGTTACCAAGTTGGTAATTTGATCCAGGAAACTCCTTGATTGGGACAAAATATATAGTTATATTATTTTAGTAAATATATGTTTTATTATGTTGAGCTGATGAGTTTACATGCGGAAGTTTTATAATACAACGAAAGTCACTGAACCAGAACTCTAGAGCCTTCAGAGATAGGCGTTTGAACATTTCAGCATTGCTTGATGAACTCTGAGCATATACAAACATATACTTATATATGCTTGGAGTTCTTTAAGAAATTCTAAAGTGGTAGTGAACTCAGAATAATAAGTTTTCGTATGAAAGTTTGGGGGTTTCATTGTTGTTTTAAGAACTGAAAGTATGCTACTATGCAAATTCTATTCATGATAATTCAGTAACAATATTATAGCAAATCCATACTAATATTATAAATGCCAAAGTGTGTACTGTCTGTCTGTTACCTCTTCACGCCCGAACCGCTGAACCGATTTGGCTGAAATTTGGTATGGAGATAGTTTGAGTCCCGGGAAAGGACATAGGATACTTTTTATCCCGGAAAAATGTACGGTTCCCGCGCGATAAACTTATTTTGGCGCAACGGAGTTTGCGGGCATCATCTAGTAAGTAATAAATAACGACGTGTTATAGCCATTTCATGACAGTTGAGTGCGTATCTTAACAGGTCTGTATATTAATAGTAGGGTATGGCTCATGGCTTTTGAGACATAGCATAAAACTTTTTTGACAACTGCCTGAGTATAGTAGTTGTGATAGTTTCATACCTAAATCTTATATCTTTGAACGAGCAATTCTTGTATATAATTGGAATCTCGGATTCGGCTCGGCAGCATATAGGGGGTTTCGGGGGCGATAAATCGATCTAGCTAGGAATCATTTTTAGAAAATGTCATTTTATTTTTGTGTTTAATCGAATACCGAGCAAAGCTCGGTTAAATAGCTAGTCCTATATAATATCTACAACTGACAGCTTATATGTTTACCGGTAAATAACTAAAAAGAGTGAAATTATTATTTTTAACAAAAAATTAAAACCGACTTCCAAGGTAAAAACAATAAGTAATAACTAGCTTATGCACATACAACATGTGTATGTGTTACAACTTACAACGGTAACATATACACTCCCAAAAACAATAATTATCCTAAGATACACCAGAATGTGACTTCGTCGTAGTTATTTTACTAACCGTTTAAGCCAATTATTTTTAACAAAAAAATTAAAACCGACTTCCAAGGTAAAAACAATAATTAATAACTAATAATTAATAATATGAACTAAAAAGTATTAAATAATTCTAACTCTTTAATAGTGCCTCTTTCAGAATTCGTCTAAATCTCAACTACTTCTGTAGATACTTACTAGCTTCATTACTTTGAAGTCGGTACCAGTCCCAAAAATTTCATATATTCTGACATTGACTGATTAACTCACGATTAAATTAGCTGGTACCGACTTCAAAATAATGAAGCTAGTATGTACAGAAGTAGTTGAGATTTAGACGAATTCTGAAAGAGGCACTATTAAAGAGTTAGAATTATTTAATACTTTTTAGTTCATATTATTAATTATTAGTTATTACTTATTGTTTTTACATTGGAAGTCGGTTTTAATTTTTTGTTAAAAATAATTGGCTTAAACGGTTAGTAAAATAACTACGACGAAGTCACATTCTGATGTATCTTAGGATAATTATTGGTTTTGGGAGTGTATATGTTACCGTTGTAAGTTGTAACACATACACATGTTGTATGTGCGTAAACTAGTTAGCCTGCAGATTAACAAGGTATTCTGCAGATTATCTGGGTGAATCAGATAAAGTACAAAAAGTTTATTCTATTCCCATTAAATTACATAAAAGAGCTTCTACTTCGAATAAATCAAGTTATTTAGCTGTAGATAATGATTTCATACGTTTACGGACATAAACAAAGAAAGAATTTATTAAATTGTAAATAAAATGTTATTCCACTAATAAAATATACCTACCTAACAGACCGTATCAACTAGAAAAAAAAAAACAATCTAAACAACAACAGCTTTAGGTTGACAAGCTTAAGTCTAAGTTTTTATAACTTTTACGAAGGAAGAGAATGCAAACTAACTAGGTAAAGTGCAAAATATATTATAAGCTTTTTCATTTAAAAATTTCACACTTTAACGGATGGTATCGGGAAATATTATGCAGATTATCTAGGTAATGTGCACGTTAACGTATTCTGCATTCTAACGGTAACATAAGATTGTTATGTAGCTAAGAAGATCTAATATTATTAACAGTATGGTACGGCCTTATTTATATTATAAATGCGTAAGTGTGCCTGTCTGTCTGCCTTACTTTTTCATGCCCAAACCGCTGAACCGATTTCGCTAAAATCCAAAATACTTTGAGTCTGACACGTAACAGAGATGCAGGCGTCATCTAATTATAATAATAATCTTATTAATCGGGACTTAACGCGACTTATTTAAATAGTATTGCTACTACAAGTGTACATACTTTTTCTCGAATCGCGTGACCACGGCCGTTGCAACACGGCCGAAACGTCGAGAAAAAGTATGTACTCGTAGTAGCAATACTATTTAAGGCCATCCCCCGAGCAAACGACCTTGGCCATACATTTGCCGCGTTGCCGAGATCTCGCCAAAACCCTATCATTTTTACTTATCTTAGTTCAAAATTGTCCTAAAAAAAAAATTAAAACGGCGAATATGTAGTTTATGATATTGTCGATCTATTGGCGTGAGTTTCAAATAAAAGTAATTTGTAAATCCTAAGGAGATGCTGAATGTATGCTTGAATTTTAACAAATTGGTATTACTATGGAAGCTGATATCATGAGTATAAGAAACAAAAATTGAAAATTTAAAACGACAAAAGGAATGTTGATATACTGAAGATTATTGCTGTATTTTTATTATAACTTTGTAGCTTTCAGATTATGAGTTTATAAGGTTTTAAATACGGTCAATTACGGAATCTCCGGACGGAACGCCCTTAAATAAGTCGCGTTAAGTCCCGATTAATAAGTTTTAATTATAATGCATTATGCAACGCAAAAGTTTAAAAGTTTGTCATCTACTTATGTCTATAATTTTACTAATCAGGTTTTAATTTCATTATTAACTTACTGGTACATGAAAGAAGTATATTATGAAACTAGCTGTTTCCCGCGACTTCGTCCGCGTTAACATAGTATACCTATATAATATAGACTAATTTCATTTAAACTTTCAACCCCTATTTCAACCCCTCGGGGGTAGAATTTTTAAAAACGCTTAAACACGTATCCAATCATTTTTAATCAGTAGCCCAAACATAAAATTTCATGCTACTAACTCAAGTCGAAATAACGGACTTCCATTGAAACTTTCAACCCCAATTTCACCCCCTTGGGGGAAGAATTTCCAAAAACGCTTAAATATGTATCCATTCATTTTTAATTAGTAACCCAAAGATAAAGTTTCATGTTCCTAACTTAAGAAATGACGGACTTTCATTCAGACTTTCAACCACTATTTCACCCCCTTCGGGGTAAAATTTGAAAAATTGCTTCCTTAGTGGATGTCTACTTAATAAAACAAACCTACTCACCAAATTTCGTGGCTGTAACTTTAACGGTTTTTGCTCAGCGATGATGAATCAGTCAGTCAGTCAGGACATGTAATTTTATAAGTAGTATAAAAGGAGCATTTAAACACGAAATCGGATAACGAAGTGGTCTGAAGTCCGTCACTTCCGGCTACAAACCGGATGTGAGCTGTGACGTGAACACGGAAATGGAATTTTAAATTCCGAATTGAAAGGGCTACCTCGTTTATATGGTACGCTTCTTATTCAATTATTAATACTCAGGTATTTAATATTTTATTTTAGGCATATATGCGTCGTTTTCTAAAAAATCCTAAAATAATTAAATAGTAAATCTGCATTAGTGTGCTATCTATATAAAATTGTGTAATTGTTTACTCGTTCCTGAACAGTTGCTATTTTCGACTTGTAACACAGCTGCACAGTGATAAAACTTTAATGACGATAACAAAGGTACACTCTGGGAAGTTGATTCCTATGCAATTGACAGACCAACGTTATTTGGTCGAATATGTCAATTCAATGTTAATTGTGATCTGTCGGCTGGGTTTGAAGTAACGCAACCAAACTACTTAGGTCCCCGATTTGCATAGGAATCAACTTCTCTGATAGTACATTCAAAGTTGTCAACTCGAGCATTCTTCAAATGTCACTTTTAGCTAAGATTTCAAGGACTAGAAGCCTTTAAAGCCTTTTATGATTCAGTGATTCCCTAACAGGTTACATATAATACTATAAACTGTTTTAAGTAAAAAATGTATGCGATGTGGTTGTACTTTATTAATAAATAATAATAATAATAGATGATGCCCGCAACTTCGTTGCGCCAAAATTCGTTTATTGAGCGGGAACCGTACATTTTTTCGGGATAAAAAGTATCCTATGTCCTTTCTCGGGACTCAAAGAATCTCCATGCCAAATTTCAGCTAAATCGGTTCAGCGGTTCGAGCGTGAAGAGGTAACAGACAGACAGACAGACACACTTTCGCATTTATATTATTAGTATGGAAGTATGGATGTCAATAAATAAAATGTCGGCTTTATATTATGTCTGAATCTACATTACTCCGATCAATTTAGACATCCAAGGTTACATTAATTCCGACAAAGCTGAATATTGGTAGGATTGTTCAATCTTATAATATAAAAATGAATCGCAAAATGTGTTGGTAAGCGCATAACTCAACAACGCCTGGACCAATTTGGCCAAATCTTTTTTTTAAATGTTCGTTGAAGTTCAAGGATGGTTTTTACGGCGAGAAAAATTAGAATTATTGCTGGAAAAACCCTAAAAATAGCCCTTTTCTTTTTCCCATACAAATGATTTGTAACTAAAACGTAGTCAATTTGAGCTTTATTGCTATGGTATAAAGTTCATATTAAATTACAAGCACTCACTGTCGTCTAAGCAATGTAGGTGTGTTCCTAACGTCAAAGATCATATCTATCAAAACAATGTGCGTGTGTGCGTTGGAGCACAGAATACAGTACCCGGCGATAAATATTGCACATCGACCTTTGGAAGGTGACAGTCGGCTAATTTCGGTTTTGTAGAGCGTTATCTCTTACGCACGAAATACAAAAAGTCCGGTATATATTAGGAGCTGTTAAAACAATTATGGTTTGCTCCTTTTGACAATTTTATTATTCTTTGTATAAAATACACCAAATTTTATATAAGTTATGGCTTTAGGTTCGGGTAAAATAAAATAAAAAAGGGTGTTCAAATTATGTTTACGTATTTAAAATTCGTTTGGAAAATTACAGCTGTAGCAAATTTAGGGGTGTTAACAACTCTAGATATTTATTCTGAACTGGACGCGACTGCACTCTATTGAATTTGAACAACGACTGACATAATGTCAAATAGGTGTGTGCTACAAAGACAACGCTCTATGAAACCGAAATTAGCCGAATGTCTCTTTCCAAAGGTCGATGTGCAATATTTATTGCCGGGTACTGTACATAGTTGGAGGAGTTTGCAGGAGTTGACTGGCTGCATTAACTTTCCTCAAAGTTTTTGTCAGTTAACTCGATCAAAAGATGAACTTATTCAGAAGGTGTTTCCAGATGTTTCTCAAAATTACAGAAACCATGATTGGTTGAGCGAACGAGCTATACTGGCTGCAAAAAGTAAATGAATTAAATTTCAAAATTCAAGAACAAATTACAGGCCATTTGAGGATATATAAATCAGTTGATTCGGCTACTAATCAAGATGATGTAGTCAACTATCCACCGGAATTTTTAAACTCGCTGGATTTGCCAGGATTGCCACCTCACAATCTTCAATTAAAGGTTGGATCGGTGGTTATAATGTTGCGAAATATCAACCAACCGCGTCTTTGCAACGGTACACGGTTAGCAATAAAAAAATTACTAAACAATGTGATAGAAGCAACTATACTCAAAGGAAAGTATAAAGGAGAAGATGTTCTCATACCGCGCATCCCAATGATTCCGACTGATGTGCCATTTGAGTTTAAACGACTACAGTTTCCAGTAGTGTTTGTGGTATTAATCTAGAAAACCCATGTTTCTCACATGGTCAATTGTATGTTGCCTGTTCCCGTGTTGGAAAACCATCAGATTTGTTTATCTATGCGCCAGGTAATCAAACAAAAAACATCGTATACCACAAAGCACTACAATGATAATAATAATAATTATGATTCACACGATTAACAATAAAGCGATTACTTACTTTTAAATCCTTATATATGTTTTATTTAATTATTTTTTATTCACAACGCCCTATCACCAGGGTGACGGTTCTGTTCAGGAGAATTTTTTAAAATACGTAGGCACAAAAACTGCCACATTACAAATCTTTTTAACAGGACGAAGTCTGTCGGGTCAGCTAGTACACCATAATAAAGGAAATGTGAAAAGTCCTCATCGATCCGGCACGTGCAAAAAAATTTACTCGGGGTCAAAGGTCTTTTTTGCAATTTTCAGCAAAACGGTAAGATTTTTCATAAAATCAGCTCAGACAAAATTTGTAGATCAGATAATTATCTATAAAAAAGTTTCAATTTTTTTTTTCCTAAGAGCCACAATTTTTGAGCTATAACGATTCAAAAAGTTGAAAGAGTTTGAGGTATAAGTGTACTTTTGTCTACGACGATGTATCGCATACATCAGACTAGATACACCGCTAGTCAGTTTTGTCGTTGATGTACACTTAAAAGGTGTAACTTGAAAATAACGCGCTAAGTACACTTATACCTCAAACTAATTCAACTTTTTGAATCGTTATATCTCAAAAATGGTGGCAAAAAAGTATAAAAACATTTTTATAGATAATTATCTGATCTACAAATTTTATCTGAGCTGATTTTATAATAAAACTTACCGTTTTGCTGAAAATCGCGGAAAACCCGTTTTTGTAACCTTTGACCCCGAGTAATTTTTTTTTGCACGTACCGGATCGATGAGGACTTTTCACATTTCCTTTATTATAGTGCATCGAACAATCCTACCAATATTCAGCCTTGTCGCAATTAATGTAACCTCACCCCTATTTTCTTGTCTAATTAGACCGGACTACATGTTGATGTTGAAACTGCCTGAGGCTAACCTTGTAACTTTAACTTACTTTTACGACAACAATAAAACGAAAACCCCGAAATAAATTTATTTTAAACTTATTTTTATCGTTGACATAATATTAGGGTGCTTGCTAGCTGTAGGTATAGCTGCTCAACGCTTCGACGACATTTTAACAACCTGCAAACTGAATTATTGGCCAAAAACAACCTTAGAAAAGCAATATAGTTTTTTGCAATACGATGTCGCGACGCAGTGTTGTGGCCTGGCCTTATAAGTTTTTGTCTTTCTTCTCCAGGTCACACGTTACTATAATTTGTATGGCATCGAAGCGGCATCATCATTGGCAAACAATGAAAACAACTTCGATGCTATAGAATTTCTCACTGGCGTCCTTAGAGCGTAAATAAAATGAATGAACTGATATCCGATATCGGGCCGGACAATATGAAAGACAGGTACATTATTTCATACATTTTACCTACCCCGATATCTGATCGGATAATGTGAAAACTCCCTTACGGTGATACACGAAACAGATAGGTGAATAAAGTTAATTCATACATAACTACTAAATGGACACATTTACACTACTTCTGTAAAATTGAGGTCCTTGCTTACGCAGACGCAGTAGCAATCTTATTATAAAATGGCGGTTAAAATAATATATTAGCATTTCGACTACAAAGAATCAAGTGGCAAATTTATCCATAAATCATGTCTGAGGTCTGCCAATCTAATTTAGTAATGGTGTTATATTTTTAACTAAATGAACCGGTAATCGTATCACTTTTTCCTATTATAAACCTTCCTTGGACCTCCACGAATATTTCAAGACAATCGGCCAAATCGGTTCACTAACAAAATTTGGAATTTATTATTAAAAAAACATAAAACACAACGCATACGGGAGTGCGCCACCACCTTTCCTTTACCGTACGTAGGCGTAAAACTGAATAACCCACGAATGGGCCTCGTGCCCATTCGTGGGTCTTTTCATCCGACTGAATAAAATATTTAGTGGGAGGTTCGCACTATTCCGTTGACGGTGTACAATGTTCATTATTTTTATGGTCTGTAAGGTCATTAAAATACGGAAACTGCGGGAAGTTACGCGATATATGAATGAATCTTACATATTTTGTAAGTGAGTTTTGTGAAGGAACTTCATACAGGTGGTGTATTTCATATTTTGCAAAATATCAAAATGTAGACTAAATTCAAACATAACCTTTATTTAAATAAAAATGTAAAATAAATTTTGATACTTTTTTTTTGCGAGTCGCTTTTGCGGTTGACTAAAACTCGAGAACGGTTGAACCGATTTGTTAACTTGTTAAACTAAATACTATCATTTAGTTCATTTAGTTTAGTTAGGACGGGCAGAATGCACATGTCGACGAGTCTTCGCTTCAGGGAGATAGGTAAATCCCCCTTCATCAGCGTCTTCATGGACCAGTAGCTCCTCCAGGCGTTTTCGATTCTGCGATCGACTTCCTTCCCGTGTAACAGACACTACTTTAAAGGAGACTAACTGGCCCAAGTAGATGCACTCGTCCACATATTGCATTTCTTGCTCGTCTACCTCGACGTCATTTTTTCTATAATAATATATTTTATTATATACGAATGATACGAGTACAAACGAATTTTCCTATAAACATGAAAATTTCTAAAACATCGTCTCTAACCTACGCTCACGGCGACTAAAGTATGTTTATACCGCTTTTCTAAGAAAATGCTACAGGAATATCACGATTTTCCACAAAAAATGTTTCATCATTACAATATTTTCTTGGAATACACAAGGAGATTCGTAACGATGACCTCTGTGGCTCAGTTGGTGGGCTCTTGGTAGCTCAAGCCGGTGGTCGCGGGTTCGAATCCCGACGACGAAACAAAAAGTTTTTCAAAGTTCTTGGGTCATGGATTTGTATTAAATGTATGTCTGGGGACACGCTAGACGAGCCAAGCGAAGCGCAAGGGTACTACCTACCCTTTCTCGAAGTGATTAGCTAACGCGGCTAACGTTATTTTTCACATCTTTAATTTTTAGTTAGTGTTACAGTTTTTAAAATTAATTACTTTATTTGTTCGCACGATTATTATCAAAGGGTTATCTTTATTTTATGTTATGGTTAGATTTTATGTGTACATGTAACTGTGATTGTGCACAATAAAATAAATTTCATTCATTCATTGAAAATTTTACTGCACTTTCGCTAAAAATCCACCATTTCACCAATTAAACACAACTTCAGTCTCAATTTGACCACTGTCAAGTAATTTTGCACTCTTCCCCGTCCCACCTGGCATCATTACGTCGGCTCTAATTACTCAAACTTGAGAGAATAGAATTTATCAAGTAACTAATCCCTTGAGCTGCAGAACGGAGATAAGGGTTAGGTTCCTTGTACCTTGATTCTGCCATTTAACTTCGACATTAATGCAGGTTCGATTCAGTTTTAATTCATAATAATAAATAATGATAATAATAGCTTTATTTATTCCACAATATTTAAAGTTGTTTCAAAATAGTTTTGTAATTAATATTTAGCTAGATGTGCACCGCCTTAGGGTAAAATTCTCCTCCAAACAGTTTGCATTTAACAATATTATATGAACATTATTTTAAGAAATAATGCAATACAATACTCTAGTTAAAATATTGAACCGATCATCGAAATATGTGGAAGTTGCTCACGACTTTTCATGAAATAGATAAACCCACAGAGATATCTATGGACAAACCCTACCAGTACTGAGCGGGCTTATGAATGATGATGAACTAAAGCGGAGAATACTCTCATCATGACAACTTTCTAAAAAGCTTCTAAAAAGCACACAGACAGACACTACTAATTTATAACACTCCTCTTTTATGCGGAGGGCTATAAATAGTATTCTCATACTGCTATGATTTTAGGAGTTTTTGACCAATCAAAACGAAACTTACAGTCTGGTTACTGGTATTAAACCTATCAATCCCCGTAAGGCCCAAGTGGGCCGCGATAACAAAAGATTTCCGAGAATTGGCGATAGAAGGATTAAAACCGTATCAAAGCTGTATTTGTCTTGGATATTGGATGTAATAGAATTGGGTTACTGTTTGTCTGTATCCATCTTTATTCTACAATCTACAGGGTGTAACAAAACTAAGTGTTAAAATCTAAACTAGTGACGCTGTGGCGTTTGCACATACAAAAGTGAAAAAATGGTCTTTCAGCGCTGCTACTTTGACAGTAAACTCTCTACATTCTACAAGGAACACGTACACACCCTAAAGTATTATCATATATTTTTGTGAGATAATCTTATTCATTTATCATGTACTCAGAGGCGGCGTAAGGCGTGGGCGGCGTGGGCGACCGCCCACGGACTCGCAGTCTAAGGGGCCTCGCGCCCCTTGGACCACGAGGTTTTTTTTAAAGGATTTACGAGTTTTGATACCCAATTATTCATAAAAAAAGTTTTATAAACAAAATTTTGAGTATCAAAAAATTCTTTCTCTCCAAAAATCCGTATTCTTGCGTCATCTATCAGGGGGCCTCGCAAAATATATTTCAGTGGGCCTCGCAAGATAATATCTTGCCCACATAAAATTTAGGTCTTGCCCCGCCACTGCATGTACTAAAAATAATAGCTTAATCAATAATCACCCACTTATTTGAATATATCATTGTAGGCGAGCACTAATAAAGGATTATTTGAAATTCCATCCCTAAAGGATCGAAAAGGGTCTTTAAAGGTTTTTATACTCGAACTCGAGAACCCTTCGTAACACAGATTTGAATATATTGTTATAATAGTCAATCGATTTCGATCTAAATGTTCAGAATAATTAAACAAAGACACGTCATGTTGAAGATAGTTTCTAATGTACCATTAGAGAAATTTATTAGGTACCCTACTTTACCTATTTAAAGGTAAAGGTAACCTACGCTATTACACACTAAAGCCACTGTCCATCCATGCAAAATTTTGCGTGTTTCTGATAAACGTGGTGTCATTTGAAATTACCGTTCTTTAAAATTTGTAGTTACGAAGTACATCAAAATATTATTATTTAGTAGTTTAGTAACCAAACAAACGTTTACGAACAAAAGCTCTGGAACGAACTGTCACCAGCAGTATTTCCGGACCTATACGACCTGCAAACCTTCAAGAAAAGAGCGTATTCCCTCTTAAAAGGCCGGCAACGCACCTGCAGCTCTTCTGATGTTGCAAGTGTCCATGGGCGACGGTAGTTGCTTACCATCAGGTGACCCGTTTGCTCGTTTGCCCCCTTATTTAATAAAAAAGACGGTTGGAGAGAATTGTTTTGTGTCGAACTCGAACTCGAACTCGACTCGAACTCGACTCGAACTCGACTCGAACTCGACTCGTACTCGACTCGAACTCGACTCGAACTCGACTCGAACTCGACTCGAACTCGGCTCGAACTCGACTCGAACTCGACTCGACTCGACTCGAACTCGACTCGAACTCGTTATCGATAACTATAAATTCGTTAATCGCGCGGAAACATTTTCCTTAAGTAGGTATCCTATGTACTTTCAAAACTTATCTCCATACCAAATATCAGTAAAATCGATTCAGCGGTTTAGAGGTGTAGAGGTAACAGACAGACATAAACACCTTCGCATTTATAATAATCCCCAAGCGGCACCCGGCTGTCGCATAACAATGAAAATATATTGTGTCTGCGATTCCCACGATCGAGGTATCATGTACTTATAAGTACCGGAAGTACCTGCTAGGTAAGTCAGGTACCGCGCATTTCGACGTTATAAATAAAACAACTCTCCATTTTGAAAGTGCTCCAGGTTTTTGAGACCTCGATGAAAAATTCACGGGTTTCATTAAATGTGTCATTATTTTGCCTTTAAATAAAGCGCTTTGATGTTTGAAAAACTTTCTTTGTGCTTTGACCTGTTGTTTTAATCGCGCGAAAAAATGAGAAATCATTAGGAAAATGTTGGCATATTTTCTGTACGTGTTTGGATGCGTTTGGAGAACTTTCGTGTTGGTTTAGCGTTAGGGTTAAGCACTGTGAATACTGTTCGGTCATATGCGTCCTCTTTGTATTATAAGAAACATAGTCAATGACAGGTGAATTGTCAGTATAGTTAGTTGCGGAAAATGGTTGTAATAGCAATATGTAGGAGTCAATAAATATAATTTATAAAGCATTGCAGCCTTTCAGTAGTTTAATCATGGTCCTTCGAGCGAAGAAAATGTATACAGTCAACTCAAGAAGAAGAAATTAATATGGTCCCGGACCTCTGAGAATTAAATATGGTACCGGGCCTCTGAGACTCAAGCAGAAGAACATGATCCAAAAGGACCTTCTAGAAGGTAACATGGTCCTTTATCTTTATAAATCTTCGAGGACTTATGCAGGGCCTCTCGAGAACTTAACATGGTCCTGCAGGGCCTTTGAGAAATTAATATGGTCCCGGACCTTTGAGTAAAGAAATTAACATGGTCCCGGACCTCTGAGAATGGAAGAATGGAACATGGTCTTCTTCTTCAATTCAAAAAGGGCCTTCGAGTAACAAACATGGTCCTTGCGAGATAAGGTATAAAAATACAGTAAAATAATATATTGTTCGAGATACAAAATAAAAAAAGTGAGAAGCGTAAAGGAACCAAAAAACTATAAACAAGCGAGATGTGGAAGGGAGATACATGACGAAAATTGCAAATAAGGACAAGAACAGAACAGAAGAAAGATTACAGAGATGATGATGATGACTAGAGACTAGAGAGTCATAGTAGAGAAAGAGAATTAATTAAAGCAGAATATTAAGATCTGGGCCATTCGAAATACATTATTAGAAAGAAATTCAATAATATTTGCAAATACCGATTGCTAAAGTGTGCTGCCTTCCAAAGGGATAAACGTTATTTTTAGACAATTTTGCTTGTTTATATTCAGTTTACTTTTACTACTTTTGTATTTTGTTATCATATTGGTTTACTTGTTAGAAATTTATCGTTGTTACTTCACTTATAATTGCTCTCCCGTTAAGGACATTACAAGATGTCCTTGGTGGGCGGCATGTTCGGTCATATGCATCCTCTTTGTATTATAAGAAACATAGTCAATGACAGGTGAATTGTCAGTATAGTTAGTTGCAGAAAATGGTTGTAATAGCAATATGTAGGAGTCAATAAATATAATTTATAAAGCATTGCAGCCTTTCAGTAGTTTAACTGTCTATCTGTACGCTTAAACCACTCACCGATTTTATTTAAATTTGGTAGCGCTAAACTTGAGTCGAAAAAACTCATCAGAGGATATTTGTTAACTTAAAAACGTATTGTATAGTAATTAGTAACGAAGGCAACCTCAGTAAGAAGTTGCTGTCTATGGCAAAATCTAGTACAAAAATAAATGTTACTATTATTCTACGTACCTAATTATATTTTACGTAATATAACAAAGTACATTTTGTTTATATTCATCAAATCCCTTACATTTCCCGCGTAGAATACCCTCGGAAGCGTCTGTAAGCTGTTTTCATGAACAATATTCTCGGCACAATGAAATATCCGACTACCCTTAAATGTTTAGAATTTAGACGATGCTTAAATATTGAAGTCATTTATTTCCTTGTTTAAATATAAGTTTGATAATTCCATTACAATATAATTGCTAAATATATCATTATTTATATTGACCCTAATGAATATTCCTTTGTATTTATTAGGATAAGGGTCTGTTTCACCACTTCCTGATTAGTACCGAATAGGCTATCCACAACTTAACTTGACAGATGAAGTATGGAGAATCTGTCAAAAAAGCTGTGAATAGTCTATTCGGCACTTTATCAGAAAGTGTTGAAACATTCCCTAAATATTATATTATACTACGAATAATAAAATTTAATTAAACCTAAGGAAACGTAACTCCCATACTATAGTGAAGGCAGTGAAGGTTTTTACCTGCGATTTCGTTGAACCTCCATCGATTTTCATGAAATTTGGTAAGTAGGTGGAGGATACCCTTAGAAACAAAAGTGACATTGTGACAACTTGCGCTTTTGCCCTGGGGGTGGATGCCAACCCTTCTCGGGGGGTGATTTTTTTTTAAATAAAAATAGCCACAGGAATCAATAGACACACAAATTCTAAGCAAATGTTGTATAATGTATTATAATGTTTTTTGAATAAATCAATACTTTCGGAGTTATTAAAGATCAAAGATCATGTTTTTGCGTGAGAAAATACTTGTCTTAAAGCGGTTTTTCATAATTAACTAAGAAACTATAGGTTTTTACGAAAAATATGTGATTACCAAAATTAAAGCCAATAAAAAACAAACTTATATCTATTATAAAATGCCTTCCTATATTCATCCAAAGTGAGGTATAGGTGATTGTATGTATATTTTCTTTTGGCGAGTACCTAATTCTAAGCATTCAAACTTAAAAAACGGTAAACCGATGCATTTTATGACATGTACTTCCTTAAAACTTTTTAAAGTGCTTAAAAATACCTTTCTAATAAGTATTGTAAGAAGTTAAAAACATCAAAACTGAACAAGTTATGATAAAAATAAGATGACACTTTCAAATTTTTTTGGAATAATCGAAAATTATAACGTTGACCATTTCTACAATAATTCAAATCTATGGTTATCCCCAAAGGCTTTTCTTTATTTTAGCATAAGTAATGACCTCAAAAAATTTTCTCGGTTTAGAATGCTTAGTTTTGAAAAACAGAATGATTTAGTAAAATCGAAATTATTCAAATTTTCATAAATATTTTGTTTTGAACATAACTTCAAAAATATTGAACTTTCGTAAAAATTATAAAGAACGAAATTGGTGTCAACTTTTTAAAAAATGATTTGGTTTTCTTTTGATTTTTATAGGATGAAAAACAACGAAGAGACTTTTAAAGCCTAACTTTTACTGGGACCTTTTAACCCTAATTTTTTTTTTAAACCCAGGGCTTTAACAAGTATTGTTTAAGTTGATCTTGTAGAACTTTAAATTACCTTTAAAATGGTCCATAAATAAAATCGATAACTTAAAAATTAACAGAGCTATTGTGATAAAACAAAAAGTTTTTTTTTTTTTAATAATTTTGAAGCAGAGATTTGGGATGCAAATATTGTAGAAAAACCCGTCAAAAGGTACATCTGCACTAATATTATAAATGCTTAAGTGTTTTTGTCTATATATTACCTCTTAACATCCAAACGGTTCAACCGATTTTTCTGAAATTTAGATGAAAATACTTTAGAGTCTTGGGAATGGATATGGACATAGAATACCTACTTTTTATCCCGAAAAATGTACGGTTCCAGCGCGATTGCAGGCGTAATATAGTCCTTACTAATTATACGTTAATCTTTTCAAGTCTTTCAATATTCAGATAGTAAAAAAACGGTGAACGTCGACTCGATAAGAGAGGGGATTTTTATAATGATGTGCGTCTATTAAATATTTCAGTCTAGCTTCAGCCTTTGCGTAAATTTTTTGTACAGAGGGTAGTTTGAAATCGTTGTTTGAATATTTTGGACTAAATAATATCAATGTTTGAAATAAATTAATAAAATTTATTTTAACTGCATATTTTATGAAAAAATATTCGAACTCATTAATGCTGATAATTATAAAAAACTTAAAATAAAAACTTAGAGCTTATTTTTCAGACATTGGGTAGTTTACAGGGGTAAAAATGTCGCAAAAAAACTTAATAAGTACTAAGTAAATAAACTGAAAAAATTGGTTCAAAAACATAAACCTATTAAGTTTTTGAACCCAATTTTTACCGCGATGCTGCAATAAAGGGGTACTTTTGGGGGTTCATTATTTCAGTCTTATCCAAAAATTATATCATAAATATTAAACAAACTGTTTTAAATACAATGTAAATATGCGATTTTAAAGTTCAGAAATACAAAAAGTGTTTTTCACGATTAAAGGGATGGTTGCCATAAGGGTTGAAAAATTAATTAAATAATCATAAAATATCATGAAAAAAACATCAAAGCATTTATTTTATCGAATTAAACCCAATTAGTTAACCCAGAATGGTTAAATCTGCATTTTTTCTATTTTCAACAAAAGGGGTGAATTTCACCCCTAAAATAAAAAAAGCGCAATACGAGCGTATGTCACTTTTAAAGTAGAGGGCTTAATGTACTTAATCACAAATTTTCATCCAAATCGATGGAGGTTCAACGAAATCGGAGGTTGCACCTAATTTTTGCCTTCATTTACTGTACTACTAATAAAGTTTTAAATTTGGTTCCATTCGAACTGTCATGTAACGTCAGCCTTTATACCGCTCAGGGTCACCTAAATATTGCAAATGTATGAAAAGTGAACCTAAGGTACACTTTTTTGACATGTATTTTGGAGCATGTTTTTTAACGGAGTTACTCTTCAGTTTGACGTTAGTCGGTAGTGACGGTAGTCGGTTTTATGAAAAGCAGACCATTTGGAGTATTTTTTATAGTGCCCCAGTGTGCGTACAACACAAGACCACTCTTTCTTCTTCCAAATCACAGTGGGACTGATGTCCGACACAACTGGCGAGAGATCAGGCCGACTTGTAAACATACCCGTCCAACCCATGGATCTTCCTTGTCAGAGAGGTGTTCAGTATTTTGTATGTCCGTTCTATCCTAAGGTTAGAAAAACCCTGGCTAAAGACGATGATGATGACACTCTTTACAATTTCTAGTATAAATAGAAAGATAAGCGGAAAGCTCCGAGCTAATTTGAAAATACGAAAATTACATAGAAACATTAATTGTATGAAAAGTTGGGATGCCAAAAGTTTGTAGAGCCCACACAAAACCACCGAGGGCAATTTATGACGATTTCAACACGAAATGACTAAGGTTTGTGAATTAATATATCATTAACGAGTGCTTAATGTGTTTTGTAGGCCAGGGGCGGGATGGGATTTAACCCTGCTTTATTGAATGCCACAGTTGAAATAGACAGGTTAATGTGATTTCTGTTATAAGAGTATTACAAAAACTTACAAAAGATATTATTTAACCTATCAATCTCCGTAAGGCCCAAGTGGGCCGCGATAACTAAAGATTTCCAAGAATTGGCGATCGAAGGATTAAATAGGATGATTAATTAACTAATTAATATTACCATGACTAGAAAAAATATTTTATAAGACTGCCGCTGTCGAAATTTTAGACATGGTTTTATATTATTGTTTATCTTATATCTTTATCTTATATATAAAATTCTCGTGTCACAATGTTAGTCCACGAACTCCTCCGAAACGGCTTTACTGATTTTTACCAAATTTTATATGCATATACAGTAGGTCTGAGAATCGGCTACTGGGTATTTTATATATCGATAAGTGCATTTGTTGAATAAATAATAGTAAATTATTAGAACCTGAGACTGACGGCGGCCATTGTTTGTAATCGACGTTGCCATGGCGACATATTTATTTAGTCACTTCAATCAAATAATATGAGCGAAATACTTAATAATATTATGGCAAAGCAACGTTTGCCGGGACAGCTAGTAATATATAATAATATTATTAATACTTACTGTTGATATTTTCTGTTGGAAAATAATTTTACACAATAAGCTATTTTTTTTTATTTGTGCAGTAAACAAAACAAGGTTACGTCGTACGCTCTCGGAAAAACCTTATTAGCCGACACAAACGTAATGCTATTGCACTAGACCCTGATTATTTTGATAATTAGCTAAAAACTGCTTGTGACTTTACAATGTAGAATTTTAGGTTATGAAAGAGATTATCTTGATATGATAACATGGTATTACATTAAATGAGTTTTTAAGAAGGCCTATGCAAATTGCACAATGTATGTAAGTGTGTAAGTATGTTTTAGTGATGCGGATTAAAATATTTAAAATAAAACCTATAAACTCATTATGTGTATGCTTGTTAAAACTTAACAATATTCTCTTCAATCGTCTTATGTTTTATTTAAGTATGTTATTATTTCTTATTTCTATGATATTATGTATTTCTAGAGATAAAGGATTTATCCCTCCATTATTTCTATCTTTCAAAAAAAATTAAAAATGTACTACTGACATGATATTGTGTAAAACAGCTATAAGCTCCTAGCCTATAACGCGTCGGCTACACAGTAGTGCCCTGTGTTTAACGGCCTATCAAAACTCTGGTATGGTAATTTAGACACACTATGACCTCTCGCTACTTGTTTTAATATCATGTTGTATATTTTGTTACTGCAATGTTTCACATATCTTTTCTTTATTAAAAGGGAATTATTATGTTGTTAGCATCATTATATCATAGTATTTTGATATAATTATATTTTGCACCTTGCATAGTTCGTAATATTGTCCTTTGCGGGTAGCATCTGATTTACTGCAGGCTGCAGCATTCAGAAGTCAGAGAGTAGAGACGTATAATTTATTATTTACTTAAGGCCGCTATATCCGCCAATGACCTTGATCATTGTCTGTCAGTGCGAATATCGACGTAAATGACATTAAAATAACATTCATAACAGCGCGCCTTGTACGGTGGCGGTTACGACGCTCGCCGCGTCCATGATAGGGCGAAATAGGAGAAAAAATCTTTTAAGGATTAATATTATAATACATATTTCAAAAAAGTAAAAAAAAAAACAAATAATTATCAACTTATGTATTGCATATAAAGCAGTAGATATATTTTATATATTCTTTTGATAAATAATGAAGGAGTAAAGTGGTTTCATTCAACGATTTGGAGGTGATTTGGTTTTTTATTTATTTATTATGTGATGCCGATAGAAAAAATATGGCAAAACCACGTTACGTATCATATCATGTAAATTACTAATTATTTATTTTCAGATACAATTTCTCTGTTAATGCCGATGAAAAGTGGTTTCATCTGCACGCTTTTTTCGCGAGAGAAGCCGGAGAGACTACACACGTGCGTCAAGCTTCGCTTTGTAAGAAAATATTACATGTGACTGACGACTGTGTCCACTACAACCCACGGACACGCTACGCACGAATTGACTCAAGTCAAAGAAATAAAGAGCCTTAACTGTAATTAACTGAAAATTTTTACGTAGCCATAATCAGTGACAATCTTTATTAAATTAAAGTTTATTAATCATTAAATATCTTTACGGCCAATAGCACTTTTTATACAATTCCACTTGTCAATGGAATTTCTCAACAAATTGAGAATCAAATGATATTTGGTATCAAATTTTTAACCAATTTTCCTTGAAGCTCAGGGCTAAGGAACTAAGCGGGAACAAGCCGGTGGCATCCCGCCAACACCACATGTTACTTATTAATAGCCCACACTAATGATCATTGCTCTTACATTCATTAATTTCATTTCAACTTTTTCTTGACGTTTTTAAACAATTTCAATTTTGCTGAAATATTTAATGAGAATTTAATGCTAGTCTTTAGCTGGAAATTGCTTGTTGATAAAATGTAATACATAAGAAAAGAATAGATTTCAGCGCGACGACCAAATTAAGAAATTCCTTAACAAAAAAACATTAACTTGTATTTTATTTAGTCATAGTTCTTCTCGAACAGGCGTAAGAAATTTTTGTAATTTCTTACGCCGTTTCTTCTCGCCGAGGTAGTTCCCGAATCGGTACCAGTGTAGTTATGAGCTTCGTTCGACGTTCAGTGAATGTTTGAAAAAACGGTTGTCTGTAAAGTCGGTTTACTGACGATAGTTGAACGTGACAACGTGCCTCTTTGTCGCTCGTTCCGCGCTCTCGCTTGCACTTCAAGCCTTAAATGGAACGCCTCAGAGCGAGGTAACGCCGCATAAGTCATGTTTTTTCGTGCATGCAGCCGGCTTCATCGAATTATAGGACACAGTCACGTCAAAACTTATTTCCTCGACTGTACATTTCTGCTTAGCACAATTTTCCCCGACTGTACATTTCTGCTTAACAAGTCCATTTCCCTGACTGTACATTTCTGCTTAGCACAATTTTCCCCGACTGTACATTTCTGCTAATCAACTAATTTCCCCGACTGTACATTTCTGCTTAGCACAATTTTCCCCGACTGTACATTTCTGCTAAACAACTAATTTCCCCGACTGTACATTTCTGCTTAGTACAATTTTCCCCGACTGTACATTTTTGCTAAACCACTCATTTACCCGACTGTACATTTCTGCTAAACAACTCATTTCCCCGACTGTACATTTCTGATTAGCACAATTTTCCCCGACAGTACATTTCTGCTTAGCACAACTTTCCCCGACTGTACGGTGCTCTGTGCGGTGTACTGATGATAGTTGAACGTGACAACGTCATAGCCTTAAATGGACCGCCTCAGAGCGAGGTAACGCCGCATATTGCGTCATGTTTTTTCGTGCGCGCAGGCCCCATCGAATTATAAGACGTTCTCACGTCAAAAATTTATCCTGAATTTGACCACAGCGGCAGTCTTCGTCACGCTGTTTCTGTGACTAAACGTATGCGAATTATAATTGCAAAAGTCAATAAAGATATACACAACAGCTTTACCGCGGCAGTCACACGTATTTTTTATTTGAGCTAGAAATAATGTACAACATCCTTGTAAATCTGTCTCCATAACTGTCCGGGAAACAATTGAGGGTGCCATTACGAACCATTACATCGATTATTTTGTAAAAAAACCGACACAAGCGGCTCAGGTGGCGATTGCTCCTTGTAGTCGTAAACGTCACATGCAATTTATTATGTATGCCTTGTAAGCGAAAAACACTTTACATTTTATTGTAATATTGTGTGAAGTATTCGTTTTGCGTATAGGGGATCTAGTATAATAATAAATAATAATATTACCGGTTTTGGTGACGGTGACGCTGTGGCCTGTTTAATTGAAACCAGGCCAGCTACCCAGGAGTAATTTTATAGTGCCCAAGTGTCTGCGCAGTGCACAAGAGCACTCTCTATTCCTTTACTCTCATAACCCAGTGGGACGGACGACCGACACGACTGGCGAGAGATCAGGCGCAGGACCGACTTTTTACATGCCCATCCGACGCATGGATCATCTTACTTGTCAGACAATCAGTTGATCAGTCTGCATTGTCCTAACCAAACTTGGAAATAACATGTTTCCAACGCGGCAAGTGACCCACGACCTCCGAGTTAAGAGCCGCGCTCTCTAATACTAGACCATGGGGGATCTACTACACATCGTGTAAAGGAGAACCCCCTTTATTGTCAAGTTTTATCACAAAAGGTTTTAAAGTACGTGGGAGAGCCATGCTTCGGCACGAATGGGCCGGCTCGACCGGAGAAATACCACGTCCTCACAGAAAACCGGCGTGAAACAGCGCTTGCGCTGTGTTTCGCCGAGTGAGTGAGTTTACCGGAGGCCCAATCCCCTACCCTTTTCCCTTCCCTACCCTTCCCTCTTTCCTTCCCTACCCTCCCCTATTACCCCTTAAAAGGCCGGCAACGCACCTGCAGCTCTTCTGATGCTGCGAGTGTCCATGGGCGACGGAAGTTGCTTTCCATCAGGTGACCCGTTTGCTCGTTTGCCCCCTTATTGCATTAAAAAAAAAAAAAAAAAAGTTCAATTTTTTTACCGCAGAATTAAGACCTATTCTCGAATATTCCTATTCCCATAATGATCTGCATTATAATCATTCTGCCTTTGATATGCATTATGCATGGAAAGCATCGCATAATAATTATAATATTATGAAACTAAAGCCTAAGGTTTTTAATGCTTCAAGTCCCAAGCGGTCGCATGCGACCGCGATAATAATAGAAGTCTATTGTGTTGATTTAGTTATTTTTTCTTGGTCATAATTTTTAAGCTTTACATATTATATCATTAAATGTCAAGCCATTATATTTATATTTATTACTAGCTGTCCCGGCAAACGTTGCTTTGCCTTTAATATAAAGTATTTCGCCTAGATTTCGCCCATATTATTTTATTGAAGTGTCAAGTGACTAAATAAGTATGTCACCATGGCAACGTCAATCGCTATCCCGTCGCATAAACATTGATCGCCGTCAGTCTCAGGTAGTAATAATTTACTATTTTATTCAACAAATGAACCTATCAATATAATATAAAGTACCCAGTAGCCGATTCTCAGACCTACAAGGCTACAGTATATTATGCATATAATATTTGGTAAAAATCAGTACAGCCGTTTCGGAGGAGTTCGCTGTCTAACATTGTGAGTTGTGACACGAGAATTTTATATATAAGAAGAATATATTCTGAAGGGTATATAATATATTATACCCACTGATAATGATAGTGACCATTACAAAAGGCTAAAACCACAAACAGCTGATAAACGTAGCAACACAAGATTAAAAGATTATGCGGAACCATACACGACTGCGGTCGACCCTCCACGGCCCTCGACGGGTACTTTTGGACATAGAGTAAAAGAATACAGAAGACTAAAGTCTAAAAAAATAAAAGTTTAAAAAAATAACAAGGTACTTAAAGTATTTTTTATTTTTATTTTTTTGAATTGCGCCTCGACCGGCCGTTTGAAGTTTAGCTTTGCTAATCTCGTGTTTGAACAGCGCAAATAACGACACATTTTTTAACTGTATACTCTATTTAAAGGTTGTCTGGTCCAGTTCTTAAATATGTAAGTGATTTTACACTAGTATAATAATGCATTTGCAATGATTGGAATTTTTATAATAATCTAGAAGTAATATATCAAAATATTATGTAATACAGGTTTGAGCCGTTAATATTATTTATCCAAAAACCGCTAGCCGCTGCAACATAAAACTGTGACACACGAGCTTAACTTCTGTATCTTAATACACTGTGTTGGGCCCTCTGAATCAAACCTAAATTGTTTAACCCTTTAATTGGACAAAGGTTTTGAATATTGAAATAGTTACCCCGTATATAACTTACATACATTTCGTTACACGCGCTCGCGTTAAGTCCAGACTTAAGTCTGTTTAAATTACTTTGGAAATACAATGATAAAATAAGTAATGGCATATGAAAATGTTACTGGCAATATTAAAAACAAAAAGTTAATAGTATTTTGGTTATTGTAAGTAAGTCAATCTTAAAATGCAAAGAAACAGTTTTCCAGAACATAGTGTTTTACCCACAATATATATGTAATAATAATCCCTGAATAATCCGGTATAAACACTTTTAACTGTCTATATTTAGAAAAGTAAATACAGGGTTTTCTTATTTCAACTTCAGAAATAAAATATTATTTAAATGGGTTATATCTCTAAGATAAGGATATATTTGTAATGCAGCTAGACTTTTGAAGATTGAAGGAGAAATCTTCTCAGTAAAGTGTTTATGATAAAAGTTTTGCGAGCGAAAATCCAAACTTTTACAGCTATATTTTATACTGAGAACATTGACGTACCACTTTGCTGAAATATCTTCTTTATAACAAAAAAATATTTTAAGGGCCTGTTTCACCACTTCCTGATAAAGTACCGGATAGGCTTTTTATAGTTTTTGACAGATTCTCCATACTTCATCTGTCAAGTTAAGTGGTGAATAGCCTATTCGGCACTTATCAGGAAGTGGTGAAACAGGCTCTATGTCTCGCTACAACTCGACAACGGTTAAGCCGATTTAGATTTTAGTCTTCTTGAAGTTCAGGTAAAGTCTGTAAAGTCCATATTTCGAGAGAATAAGAGCGATACGATGTTGACCGGGTCTTCTAGTATTGTAACTATGAAAATGAAATACTCTTAATTACCCTATAGCTTTGTCCACACTGGGCCTTTTTTGTTCATCAAGGGCATGCGTTATCGCAGTCAACAGCGAACGTGAGGCATGCCCGTGACGCGCGTTGAAATCGTAGTGCTCGATCGCTCGTAATTTTGACGCATTCAATTATTATTGAATATGCCAAACGAAAGTTCAATAAAACGAAGATGACGAAAATTTAAGATGAAATTGCATAATGTGGACATGTGTCTTTCAAGTCTGACACGAATCTAAAGATTATAATATACCTGCCATACTCAAAATGAACATGTACCAACGTAAACTCGAAAAACGTATTTTGAAGTTATTATTTCATTCCATCATTGTCCTTTTCTTTGGGGTGGTTAAAACTCCTCTCCTCGTAACCGGTAGAGTCTCATGCATCTCGTCAGAACTCCCTAGCTTATGATACGTCAACGATATCAGGTAAACTGTATTGGCAGACATGTGTCGTGATTCAGAACCGTAAAGTGTGTGGACGATGCGACAAAACTATCTACAGTAATGTGAGGGAACGTCTGTGTCGTTTCAAAAACGTTTTGCCGAATATCGAGGGCTAGTATAAGAATGTCTTACAAATGGATTGATTTCTATATTAAAGGTCACTTAATAATATTATGTTTTTTGTAGATGTTAAATCGACAATAGAAACACAACATAAGACTATGTCCACATCTGTATCATGATCGCGTAACGGTGCGTTCATATTTGTATCATTTGCACGATCAGATCTCCGATCAGATCTCCGTCGCGATATACGTCGCGTATAGTGTGGACGCTTATTAGATCATTCTGCCGATCATGCGTATATTTGATATGACACGTATCAGATACGCGGTTAAACATTTTGACACGCTTCGATGATACGCGACGGAGATCTGATCGGGGATCTGATCGCGCAAATGATACAAATGTGGACGCACCGTTACAGATCTCCGTCGCGTAACATCGAAGCGTTTGATCGCTAGAAATGTATGCGATGATCGTGATTATTTTGCGTCTACACTAGCGATCATGATGACGCTTCGATGCTACTGACCACATCTGTATCTGATACACGATCATGATGCAGATGTGGACAAAGCATTATGTGTTTCTATGGTCGATTTAAGCCTAATATAAATACACACAAATATTCAGCAATCAGAGCAGCTAAGAATTATTATTTAATTATTATTAGAATTAGCAGCTTGGTTTTACATTTAAGCTGATGGTCGACGAAATGGGACAGATAGCGTAGTTTCAACAACAAAGAGGAAAGGCGCTTTTTACGTTGCAAGCATTAATTTTAAACCAGCAAGGAATTCTAAAAACTTGATGATTTTGTTCAAACATAATACATTCCTCGTAGTCCAATTCCCCGAAAACCTTAGTAAAATTGGTCCTGGACTCATCCAGGGACAGATTTGTTGAGGACACAAAGGGCCCGACAAATTACTCATGTATTTTAAATTGAATATTCTCAAATACTCGAACCCTTAGAATTAAATCTTTTCAAAGCAATAATTCATTTAGCATTTGATAAGAACCAACGTAAACATTTTGATTAAGACAACCTTTCAGGACGTTGCTCGGGGGGGAGTGAGGTTGGAATTTGTACCCTGTGCTGTTGTGTTAGGGTTTGCAATTAGATGGGTCTGGGTTAATCCATTGCTTGGTAACACGCAACCGCCTTCCGGAGCAGTGATTTGTTGGCATGAATAATTTGTTACGTAGTGTGCTTCATTTGAATTGTTAGCGATATCTGCTATTAACTAACGCTTTTCCACGTTTACCTCTTAAAGCCTCGTTTTTTCCCGTTTACTGTAAATGTGATGATTAAAAATCGAATGTAAGTGATAGGAGAAAGAAATAAACAAAAGGCATCATTGCTCTTTAGCCGCGACAAAAAAGGGCCATGGTCCTTTCTCCTTTAAGTTGAGATCAAAAAGACTTAAGGCCATTCAACTATGGCCACATAAAGGAAAACTGTTTATTTATTTATTTTTCTAATGTAGTTTTTTCTTATTCATAAAAGATACTATAATTGCGAAAGTTTGTCTGTCTGTTACTTCACACCCAAACCGCTGAACCGATTTTTCTGACCTGACTTTGAGTCCCTGAAAAGGACATAGGATACTTTTTATCCCGGAAAAATGTACAGTTCCCGCGCGATAAACGAATTTTGGTACAGCGGAGTTGCGGGCATCATAATCAAAAAGTCAAAATATAAAATATACAACAAGAGTATCAAAGAACGTTATTGAAAAGCAGTTTAATATAAGAAAAGCAAATAAAAATATACTTGTAAAGTAAGTATAAGTACTGTCAGCTGCATACAACTCTGATAAAACTCCACTTGTACGAAGTTGCCAGAACTTCAGACCTAGCGTATATCAATAAACTGCCAGCGTTCAGTACAGATGGTCTGCACATAGAGACTTGGGATATAACAGGGATTAAAGACCAATACGTTGGGCTATGTTAAATTCCACCATGATTGTGATGCGTTTCGTATGGGTGGTAGATTATACTCGTTGTGAATCATAGACAAATATGTGCCTTAAAATCGCTGGTATTTCTGTCTATAATTCATTAGTTAGAATAAGCCAGTATACAGAGGCTGTGTAAGATTTTATCTTAATGCTGAGAAGGCTTTGAGGACATGAACTAAAAATTTAAAACAACTAGAGTGATAGATTATAATATTATTTAACATTATTTAAACTGTCATGCGCTCCATCGCTAGAGTTTGTGTCTGTACGTATGTAGTGATTTGTAATTTTTTTCGCGGTTGTCTCTCACGGTGTACATACGGTACGGCCAAATTCTAATTCACCATATGGCCGAATTACCAAAACGTACGTCTGTTTGGATGGAAACCGACCATCTTTGTATTTCATAACGTTGGGAAGTCTTCTAAATGATCATTTCGTCAATATATACCATCTTCTTATATAGGTCTGAGAATTGGCTACTGGGTACTCTATATATTGATAAGTGCATTTGTTGAATAAATAATAGTAAATTATTACAACCTGAGACTGATGGCGACCATTGTTTATGCGACGGGATAGCGATTGACGTTGCCATGGTGACATACTTATTTAGTCACTTCAATATAATAATATGGGCGAAATACTTTATAGGTATTATTTATTTGCCGGGACAGCTAGTACTTTTATAAAGTTGTGGTTATTAAAAACCGTCGTCTCTCGTATTTCCTACTCTGCGCCATGTTGAGCACAGATGATTTAACTTTTACTTTGATGTCATTCTACCCTATGATATATTGTCAGTGCGACGTTATGAAACAACAGATTTACTCTATGATATTATTATTTTCGTTATTACATATGAGATCTTGAGACGTAATATAAAGAATATTGTAAGTTAGTTTGCGTATTTGGTGATAGCGTATACGATTAATACAACAATAATACAGTCAAGTTCTAGTCACTAAACTAAAGTGATCAACAATAAACTTAAAAAGAACCATAGAAGCAGTGCACTTTTAATCCTTCGATCGCGGATTCTTGGAAATGCTATTGTATCCTATTGTTGTCGCGATCACCGGTGCTCTTATGTGACTTGAAGGATTAAATTGTTATCTAATACAGAGTACTACAATACTAAACTTCAAAATTCGTACAGACGTGTAAAGGCTCGTCCACATTTGTATAATTTGCGCGATCAGATCTATGATCAGATCTCCGTCGCGATCATCGCGCCGTATCAAGTATGCGTAGGTATCATAGTATGGACACCTATTAGATCATTCTACCGATCATGCGCGTATTTGATACGACACGTATCAGATACGCGGTTAATAGCGATCGGGGCGTATCATGATACGCGTATCATTTTGATACGCTTCGATGATACGCGACGGAGATCTGATCGGAGATTTGATCGCGCAAATGATACAAATGTGGACGAAACCTTAATGATACATGAATTTACTAATATTATAAAACGCGAAAACGTCTGTCTGTCTGTCTGTTACATCTTTACGCTTAAATCGCTGAACCGATTTTGATCATATCTAGTATGAAGATAGAGTCCCGGGAAACGACATAGGATTTTTATAGTTGACTAGATGACGCCCGCAACTCCGTTGCGCCAAAATTCGTTTATCGCGCGGGAACCGTACATTTTTCCGGGATAAAAAGTATCCTACGTCCATTCCCGGGACTCGAAGTATATCCATGCCTAATTTCAGCAAAATCGGTTCTGCGGTTTGGGCGTGAAGAGGTAACAGACAGACAGACAGACAGAAAGACACACTTTCGCATTTATAATATTAGTATGGAAGTATGGATGAAAATTTAGATTCCCGTGCGAGAAACGATTTTCGACACAACAGAGTTGAGGGCGTCATGTGAGTACTCTGGTGTTTCGTCCCAAGGTTTTTGGGCCCACTGGGACCAGTGACAAGATATGGACTACCTACATGACGCCCGCAACCATAAAAATATTATTACTTCATTTGTTAAACCTCATAAACGTTCAAATAGCATAAAATTACTTTGATATTCATCTTGAACCAATATAACAAGCACTTTTTCCGACAATATCTTTGGACAAACTGTATAATTGGGGGGATAATATTCAAACAATAGTCTTCACTGAGGCGTGATAGTCGTACCCGTGGTCATACTTCGGCATAATCGACCAAATCAACTGAATTACAAAGACGTTTGGAACACTGAGACAGATTGTAACTGTATTCCTCTGACCAATTCGATTTGCTAATCGAAATTGAACCGTAATTCGCAAAAATACAGTCCAAATTTGAGGAGATGATTGATTTGAGATGGAAATTTGCTTTAGATGTTCGTTATCCTAAAATAATTTGATTCGAATGTTTATTGCTATTGTTACATTTATAAAGTTATACTGAAAAAGTAAAATCATTTCAAAAATTGACTAACAGACAGACCGACAGAACGCACTAACAGCGTTGTCTTTGCTTAATAGCCCTATTTTATCCTTTGGATACGCAACTCTAAGGGCCTGTTAAGTGCCGGATAGGCTATCCACAACTTATCTGACAGATAACCCATTCTCTATCTGTCAGATACGTAGATATCCGGCACTTATCATGAAGTGGTGAAACAGACCCTAAAATGAAGTTATACGATCACACACCAGTGCAAAATTCTTTATAGTTTCACGTGTTACGTAAAAATGAGCTTTCCAATGGGAAAGCTCATTTTTTCGCCCAATCACGACGTGCATGTTGGTTAGGAAAAGCGGTGCCAGCAAATTCCGCTTGAATTTAGAAGTGATTTTACGAGTTTTTCCTTCGTTCGGTAGTCACTTAGCAAATAGCACCTAACGTAAATTAGGTTAGGTTTAGGTACCAGACTAAAAAGAGACGTACAAATAATAAGCACTGAATTAAGGACTTACAACAAAATAAAAAACCGTAAAACAATAAAAATAAATGTAAAAGTGTCTCTCTATTTTTACACTTAATTCACTAAATCGATTTTGATGAAATTCGACATAGAGATACATTAAATCCTGGGAAAAAAAAGAATTTAGAGCTTCTTAAAAAAGTAAAATCTAAAGTTCCCGTAAACGAATTTCGTTATTACGATGTTGCTCTCAATTTACCTACCTATGGCTACAATAATATTATCTACACTAGATAATATTATAAAGCGGAAGAGTTTGTTTGTTTGTTTGAAGGTGCTAATCTCAGGAACTACTGGTCCGAATTGAAAATTTCTTTCAGTGTTAGATAGTCACGCTAAGACTAATAGGAGCGAAGAAATAGAGTAAAATGTGGAAAAAACGGGGGAAATTATTAGAAAGGGCTTATCTCAAGAACTGCTACAGCAATTTTTCTGTTATTTGCGTCAGATAAAAAGTAGACCACGTGAAAGATCATAGGCTTTTGTGGACTAATTTAATGTCTGTGAAATATCTAATTAACGCGGTCGAAGCCGCGCGGAACGTCTAGTATAACATACAAAGTTTGATGGCATATAAGTTGACTTGCAAATAATTGTTGTACGGACAGGAAGACTTATTGAATCAATTTGTTCGGCCAATTCCATCAGAACAAACTCTGACCGACGCATAAATCACGAATATGAAATACGAGTTGAAAGCGCCAGTTTAGAATTGGGCCCGTTTGTGCACTACGGACATCATGAATTGAGTGTATGGTATAAAGTTAGGAAAAATTCCAGATATCAACAGTTATTGTACATATTATTTAAATCTGAACGACAATGGGGATTGTCCATTTTTTTTAAATTTTGCTCATTACAAAAACATTCGAGGAATAAGGTCAGTGATCGCTTTTCTGTATATAAACGAAAAAAATACCCATTAGTTACTTATATTTTTGAACAAATATGTTTAACCTTAATTTGACCTTCAATGGCGTTTAATTAGCAGTAAATTCGACCAACATTACGTTCCGAACTTTTGGTAAGCTTCTCGTATCAGCTTTCACATAATGATAACTTATATTTGACGAACCAGCCATTATAAATAAGATTGAAACGAAAAAAACATACTGCAGAGGTACAATTGGCCGCCGATGATGACGTCAGAGCGAAACTTTAAAAATTTATTGAGAAAAAACTAGCCGATGAATTTCAAAATTATTTAATTTATATTCTTAAAATACCCTATTCTAACGAAAAAAAATATAAAAAGTACATGTGATTTTTTTTGGACAATGCCCATTCTTATATTTTTAGGTGAAGCCAAACGAGCGTAATTTGTGAGTTGTGAGTTGCTGAATTTCGGCTGGTAGAAATTCGGCTGCATACAGTTTCTTACAAAAGTCCTGTTTGATTCACACGAGCGTAATTTTTAGAGTCACAACTCACAAATTACGCCCGTTTGGCTTCACCCTTAAGTGTGCAATTAATGACTATAATTATTATAATATGACGCTCCTATAAGAAGTGTCCTATATCCTTTCCTGGAGCTTAAAGTATATCTATAGCAAAATTGAAGAGGCTAAAACCAGTGATCTAAGTGACATTTCTACCAATATTGAGTTTGTTACACTATCGCATACAAAAATCTAAATTCTTTCATGCCACACTGATCTATGTGCTTGCCAGCACTTTTTTCCTTGAGAGATCACAACATCTCACTATAGAATTGATGCAGTTTGCGAATTGTAAAGATGCCAGACTGATCTAAGTAATGAGACGCACGTAGATCACTTTGGTCGCAAGCAGAGGCGGCGCAAGGCGTGGGCGGTGTGATTTGTATACATGGATAGTAAGCAAATAAAAACTGAAATGGTTTTTAAGTCAAAAAAGTTTTACTCTAAAATCTAACACTATAAGGACTTAATTTAAAATAGTAAAACGGCAACTCTGTAATTAATTTCTTATCATAACATTTTTAATAGACAAAATATTATTTAATCTTATTTATTGTAATCTTCATTTGATACAAACTACAAAGATAGTATCCAGTATGAAAATTAAATTAATTTTAATTAGTATTTGTTCGAAATATAAATTACTTTAGTTCAATATCAAATTACGTAGTCATCAAATAATTAGTATTTAAAAATATAGTTTATCATGAAACTACAACAATATAGAAACGTTCTCAAATTATTTAGTAAAAATAAAACAATGAATTGCACCCAGGGAATGCCGACAGAAATGATACGTAACAGCCGGACAGCCATAATATATTTAGTGTTAGTAATGAACATGATTTGTCCACTGGGTTTGACATTACTCGTCCAAATAACGTAGGTCTGTCGTCTGCTTGTAAATTAATTCCTATATATATCAATGATATTAAATAAAAAAACTCAAAGCAGATATGTTACTACCGCGCGCGTTGTGAAGCCTTAAATACGGGCCAATTGGCCCGTCTTTTATTTAGTCTGTCTCTTTTATGTAAATGGCATTTCGTATCTCTTGTTTCACTTAACTGTCAAATTTAACAATTGAATTTGAAAATTGTTCGGAAGCAAAACGAAACAGATTATTTAGTAGAATATGATATATAAGTAGAGAAACTCAGACCCAACTCCTAGACCCAACAAAATGTAATATATTGACCCGGAGAAATAAGTCCCTTGCATAATATATAACCCTAAGTCCTAGATGATGCCCGCAACTCCGTTGCGCCAAAATTCTTTTATCATGTGGGAACCGTACATTTTTCCGGGATAAAAACTATCCTGTATCCTTTACCGGGACTCAATTTATCTCCACGTCCGGCAAAATCTGTTCAGCGATTTGAGCGTGAAGAGGTAACAGACGGACAGAAGAACGGACAGACAGACACACTTTCCCATTTATAATAGTATTATGGATTAGAAATCAAAAGTGAAATGAAGGACGTAGTTAAACAAATGGTATTTGATTGATACAAAAATTCCGTCGAAGTTAAGGCGACGCCTTGATAATTTGGCTGTAGCGATATCGATTTTTCTCAGCAATGACTAAAGCTAAGAAATTTAAGTTCATTGTCAGTATTCATCATGTCTTTGTCTTTGAAACACGATTGGTCAACTTCTACAACACAGAATAATCAATCAAAAATAACTGTAAAAAAGGGATTCCTATTTTGCCAACAGAGCTGGAGTGATTTAAGCTTCCAAAATTTGTACATAGATTGGTTCAAGCATACACTTTAATTTTGAAATGTATTTAGGGTTTTTAAATTACGCGACAAAAACCATTTTTGCTTGTTTTATATGAGAGGCAGCCGGCTTCTCATATTTAAAAACAAGCAATCTAAAACATAATATCCAACACAGTTTTTTTCTTAAACGCGGCGTCACCTTAAATCGCTATGGACCCAAGATACGATCCCCACTCAGTCCTAATGAAAATTCTTCGATGTTCGGGATTATGAAATACTTTCGCCCCTTCGAGATATTTACTGCATTTAGAGTAAGATTTTATATAGTTTATCCAACGATGGAAAGAGGGTTGTGTTTTTCTGATGATTATTTTCCGTCATTTTAGGTGAACATATTCTGTTTTGTAGGAAAACAGTGACGTTATAGTCATAATGCAGCTGGTAGTAAACCTTTTCTAAGTAAAATTGAAAAGTTTCTTAGAATGCGTCACCAGTGCACCATTTTAATATAAAAAAGTTAATTATTTTGTTATCAATGAAAGCTACTTTCGCTTAAGCCGCTATTTCGATTGTGTGAGTTAGAAATAGAGAAGGTAATTTTTTTCTTATAAAATATACTAAAGTATCTAAAGCGTTTAAGCAATAGTTTGAACATAATACATACAGCTGGAATTATATTAGAGACGATAATAAACATTAAAATACACCAAACATCAAACCACCTAGATAGTGCGTTTTCTGATAATCCGTCTAATCAAAAAAACATCCACACTTCACAGCCAAACATATTATAATAACCTCCTCCTTTTGAACCTAACCTCCTACTTGGAAGTTGGTTAAAAATGACTGTTTAGTAAAGTGGCGTAATAAAGGGTGGCAGGGCTGGCAAAATGCCATGGGCCCCTGGTCCAAAACAGCCCCGGCCCAAGAGGCCGTGAGGTCCGAATAATTTTATACATTGTTTTATTATTAACGTGACGATTTTTACTGATATGGCCCCATCAATTTGCCACGGGCCCCGAATGAGATACGTTACTGCTATTTACTATTATTATCTTATCAATACACTCAACGACAAGTATTGGCAAATGTTGATTACAAGGAAGAAAATACTTCTTTAACACAGAAAGCAACAGAAAACATAATATTATTATTGTTTTGATTTTTCTAGTTGTAGTTTATTATTTGCTTTTGCGGACCTACGGTATCCATAAAAATATTTGTTATCAATATAATACAGGATTAAATCTCGAAAAATCAAACAATAGATTTTTGTTCATTTGTTATGTCTCTCTACTCTCAACGGCAAACCACGACATTGTCGTTATGATTGGAAATGATAAAACGTCTGTAAAAATCCACTATTCAGTATTCAGGATCAGACCAATTACTTCTTATCTTTTATTTCTGTTGAAAACAACTGCCTCCCAACAGAGCCCCCAGCCAAGACGTTTTCTTTATCGCTTTTTTATAGAATCGCCGAAATCAAAATGTATGGAATTGGCATAAGACCAGTCTTTCGACTGGTCTGGTCAACGTCATATCAACGAACGCCTATGACCTATATCAATCAGTGGCGTAGCTACTAAGGGGCTAGGCGGGGCAGTGCCCCGGGGCGCTCAAGCCCAAGGGACCCTCTCGATCGAACTGAACTCATGGCTCCCATTTTCAAAATAAATAGACAAGAGAAATTAGTCGTGTTCGTTTCGTTTTTCAATACGCATCGGCCATTGCTCATTCACTAATGTGTGCGTTACAGGGCCTTCCCTACGGATATTTCGTAATTTACCCTATTTAAAGCCTATAAACTCATAATTTGAAAGCTACAAAGTTATAATAAAAATACAGCAATACAATCTTCAGTATATCAACATTACTTTCCCCGTTTTAAAATTTCTATTTTTGTTTATTATACTCATGATATCAGCTTCCAAAGTAAAACGAATTTATTAAAATTCAAGCATATGTTAAATTTGTCCACATTGTGCCTTTTTCTGTTCATCAAGGGCATGCCTTATAGCGCTGTCAACGTCAAACGTGAGGTATGACCGTAACGCGCCTTGAAATAGTAGCGCGCGCTATGGCACTTTTCTTTCAACGCGGGTGGATTTTGACGCGCTTCACGGGCATGTCACACGTTTGACGTTGACAGCGCTATAAGACATGCCCTTGTTGAACAGAAAAAAGGCACAATGTGGACAAAGCTATTCAGCATCTCCTTAGGATTTACAAATTACTTTTATTTGAAACACACGCCAATAGATCGACAATATCATAAACTGCATATTCCCCGTTTTAATATTTTTAAGGACAATTTTGAACTAAGATACCTAAGTAAAAAAATAGGGGTTTGGTGCGATCTCGGCAACGCGGCAAATGTATGGCCATTGGCCAAGGTCGTTTGCACGGGGGACGGCCTTAAGGTTATTCGAATTATTCTAGAATCAAGTGCAAAGCCAGTAAACTGCAATAAAATCATAGCAGTGGGGCCCCATTTCTTAATTTGCCCCAGGGCCCTTGGTTACCTAGCTACGCCACTGATGTCAATTCCATACTCTCTGATCGGCGATTATATAAAGAAGCGATAAAGTTAACGTCTTGGCTAAATGGCCAGGAGTCTTGGTAATTGGAATGTCAGCTGATCTGAACGAGCTTAGCTGGAAATTCATTTGAGAATGTTTTGAATACTGCCTTCGTAGTTTTTTCTATTGATGTAAGTATGCTATTGCCAGCTATTGCACTGCCATGTTTAAAATGCCTCTTCAACCATTTTTAACCGACTTCCAAAAAACGAGGAGGTTATATGTTCGGCTGTGGATATTTTTTTTTTTTTTTATTTTTGTATGTTCAACGATTACTCCGCCGTTTGTGAACCGATTTTCGAAATTTTTGTTTTGTTGTATTAGGTTTCACTCCAATTTGGTCCCATTTTCACAAAGGTGGTGACCTGATGATGGGATCCATGAGTAATCGAGGGAACTCCTCGAAATTTATATGGAAACATATGGTGATTTTGGTTTTATGTGAAGTGTACTAAGAATACGCTACCAAAAAGTCAAATATTGGGTCAAGGTATACCATGGTTTCGATGATGCTGAGAGAACTCCTGATTCCTTATAGATACACGTTTGGGAGTTTCGGCGTTGTTTTAAGAACAGAAAGCATAAACTACTATGCAATTCATATTCATCATCATAATCATCATCATCATCATCGTCATCATCATCATTACCACGTCGTGTTAAGGCCACGAATGTCTCATGGCACAGAATAGATAATAGTACAAGGCATAGGTATGGATATACTAATAATAATAATGATGTACTGTATAACCATTAACAACACCTGTTTGTTTTTAATACACGGCGGTCGGCGTCGGTCGCCGCCCAGCGCCGCCGCGCGAAGACAGAATATCGAATACTTTACTAACTACTTTATAATATACAGATCGAATACTTTACTACTTTATAAAATTTTAATAGACAAATAGAATTAAAATAAAGTTATTTTAAAAAGAGCATTTAAACAAAACAAAGTCATTAAGTGTATTTTTAATTAGTTATACTTATTAATCGATAGATGGTGCACTAAGTACCTATCGATTTGAATTCTTGATAACAAGAACAGCTGTCAATAATTATGATAATATTAAATATTATGCTACGCTACATCCTATGCAAGTTTGTACAATTTTTTATCTGATAGATCCTTCGATCGTGGAAAAACGAGACACAATAGCCTTTCTATTGTTATCGCAATCGCCGGTGACCGCTTCGGGCTTGAAATATTAAAATTGTTAAATTACTTAGCACAATATGTTCACTTCACTGATAATATTATATTATTTTGTCAGTGTGAGTTGTGACTCTTAACAAATTGTAATAAGATACGTAAAATATACGCGAAGATTTATCTACTAGTGTAACTAAAAAGAGTGAAATTATTATTATTTTTAACAAAAAATTAAAACCGACTTCCAAGGTAAAAACAATAATAACATTAATGTGAACTAAAAAGTATTAAATAATTTTTACTATCTAATAGTGCCTTTTTCCGAATTCGGCTAAACCTCAACTATTTCTGTACTCAATCTTCATAATTTTGAAGTCGGTGCCAGTTCCAAAAATTTTAAATATACTGTCAGAGGACTGAAGATTCAGCTATCTGGTACCGACTTCAAAATAATGAAGATTGAGTACAGAAATAGTTGAGGTTTAGCCGAATTCGGAAAAAGGCACTATTAGATAGTAAAAATTATTTAATACTTTTTAGTTCACATTAATGTTATTATTGTTTTTACCTTGGAAGTCGGTTTTAATTTTTTGTTAAAAATAATAATAATTGTTTAAGATAGTCGATTAAAATTATATTGTCTTAAATTATAATATATTTGGTTTTTCGTAATATAAAATGCAGTCGGTAATATCATGAAAAGACCTACGACGCGTCAAACGTCATACGCCACAGTGTTTTAAATATTCCTTTTCGGCTTAAACATTACTTACTTACATATTATACTCGTAAAAGTATTGATGAAAAACTCGAAAAAAATTAAACAAAATTGATGTACACCCTATACAATAAGGGGCTTTTTAGATAACGTTTATTTTATCGCGATAAGATATTTCATCAATTATAGCATGCTAAAGCAGATTTATCATATTTTTTACCCGACTGCCAGGAGGGTTATGTGTTTAGCGCGTATCTTCTATGTATGTAATATTCTTTATTACCTCGTATCTTCAGAACGGCTAAACGGATTTTCATATTTGAGGTATCGTTAGATTTGTCTTAATAGCCCGAGTTTTCTTAGATAGGTGACATTAAGAAAAAACCAAAATGGCGGATGTTTGACGCCATATCGTGAGGTAAACAAAAATAAAAATTCACCAAGCATATCGAGTGGGGTATCAAAATAAAGGATTTTAAACACTGAATCTAAATATGTATATAACTTGCAGTTTTAATATTAAATCGAACGATATATCTACACTAATAGTACAAAGAGGAAAAATTTGATTTTTTGTTTGTTGGGCTCGGAAACTACTGGACAGATTTGAAAACTTATTTTACCATTGGAATTCTACATTATTTTTGCTGAACATAGGCTGAATGTTATTTTTGAAAAAATTAGGTTCCGTAAGATATTTGGGTTCTTCGGACGCAAGGTGTAAAAAATCAACCAGAAAAGTTACTTATTTTACGTACGCTGCCTAAACTATAAAAGATAGAACCATAAAATTCTAAGTAATTGTAGAACTTACAAATATCTACAAAAAAGTCAGCGACACACTATACCTATCTATGTCGAGTGAGGCACAATAACCATTTTTTTATTTAAAAATCTTGAATTTTTTTTTGACTACATTTCAACGCGTTTATTTTACTCATTCTTTCAATCCTTATCAAAATAAATTATTCCATTACTAAGCACAGTTTATATAGATAATATTTGGTCTTTGAGTGAATAAAATTGGACATTTGGTTTTCAAATTATGGCGAAATTAAAATATTATGCCCGCTGTACACTCTCGCCGAGAGCTCTCGGGCGAGAGTCTCGTGCGAGAGCCCCTTGCCCGAGTGCGATCATGTAGTCTCTCGCTTAGTTCAATCGCAGTTAAGAACTCAGACAAGATGGACGAAAACGACCATTCACCATTCACCATGCATCGAAAGATATCATTGTAATCCAAAGATTTATAACCATATTTAATTTTATTTCTCAGAGATAATGACTGATAATGTCGTTTATTATTGTTATTTTTCTGTTCTACACTGTCCAACGGCAAAATTAGTACTGAAAGACGCGAGAGTGTACAGTAGTGCGCTCGTTTTCCTCGCGAGACCCTTTGTCTCGGGCGCAAAATACCGACAACGGACCGAGAGGGTCCGAGACAGGCGAGACGAGGCGAGCGCACCCATTTACACTCTCGCACTCGGGCCGCCTCGCTGTGTCTCGGCGAGAGTGTACAGCCGGCTTTACGATAGTTGGCATCACGAGGCGCGTGCGGGAGGAAGACAATCTGTGCAGGGTGCAGTTTGCGTATAATGACTGCGTCCCGTCGTCGATGTTAGTGTCGGAACTCGGAGTATGTGAATTGACCTGGGAATCATTTTGCTGACCGAGTCTTTCCTGGGTATGCTTTTTGCAGAGCTCACCGACATCCACGTGGGCGGAGCCGCGGCCGACCGCTAGTAATAAAATAAGAAAAAACCAAAATCCGCCTGAATGGATAAATCCAATATTAATTAAAAATTAACTGACATTACTGAAACAAGATGAAAATTCAATGACAAAGTGTTAAATAATCGGCCAAGTGCGAGTCGGACTCGCGCACGAAGGGTTCCGTTATAGAGCAAAAATAGGCCAAAAATTGTGTTTTTTGCATGGGAGCCGCCCTTAATTTTTTATTTTATTTAAATATTATTACTAATTATTAAATTACACATATACTTAAGGCCTTTGTGAAAATTTCAAGTGCCTACCTGTTGTCATCATTGATACCGAACAAAAAAACGTGTTTGAAAAATCACGTTTGTTGTATGGGAGCCCCCCTTAAATATTAAATTTATTTTGTTTTTAGTATTTGTTGTTATAGCGGCAATAGAAATACATAATCTGTGAATATTTCAACTCTCTAGCTATGACCGTTCGCGAGTTACAACCTAGAGACAGGCGGACAGACAGACGGACAGACGGACAAACGGACAGACGGACAGACATCGAAGTCTCAGTAATAGGGTTCCGTTTTTTACCCTTTGGGTACGGAACCCTAAAAAACAATGATTTGGTACTTAATTCTAGAAACATACATTGAAAGAGTACCAAACCTATGTAATAACCTATTATAACGTATTGTAGGTACACTTTTCTAAGTGTACCTAGTTACTTACGATATATGGGTATATCAGCACGGTAGTTTTAATTTTTTTTATTAGATTGATTGTCGAAATGGTTAGATGACTACAACTAAAAAGTCGCAAATAAAATAAATTAATTAAAAATCAAAAAACCCGACTGCAAAAAATGTTAACTAAAAAGAACGAAACAAGACCTCATTCTGCCGGAGGCATCGAATCCATGTTTTAATTGATACGACTCTTGCTTACGAGTTTGATGCCAGGATAAATAGAAGGTTACATAGAAAAATGTAGAAGAAGAAAGTGGATAATAAAATGCAGTCGCACCAAGTTTAACATTAATTCATAAATCATAAAATATTATGCCTCCGATTGCATTTTATTATCCACTTTCTTCTTCTACATTTTTCTATGTAACCTTCTATTCATCCTGGCATGAAACTCGTAAGCAAGAGTCGTATCAATTAAAACATGGATTCGATGCCTCCGGCAGAATTAGGTCTTGTTTCGTTCTTTTTAGTTAACATTTTTTGCAGTCGGGTTTTTTTTTTATTTTTAATTAATTTATTTTTTATACTCACAAATCAATGAAGCAAAGTAAAATTATTTGGCATATAAAATACCCTTCGATCATTTATTTGTGCAGGTTTGAGCAAAATTACGGAATCGTATTTTAGGTTATTATTTTATTACGCATGGAATGTAATAAAAACATTATTATCTAATGATAAGCTGTATATAAATACCCACTTCAAACTTTTCCAATGTCATTTGATACCCAACCTTGACAGTGTACGACGCAATTGGATAGTAGATATGGCTGATAAAGTAGCTGTTGTTACTGGATCTAATAAAGGAATAGGTTTTGGAATCGTTCGTAAACTATGTCAACGTGGAGTAGGAGTTGTGTATTTGACGTCGAGAGATATAGAAAGAGGTACGCAAGCTGTGAACAAACTGAAAGAGGAAGGCTTGAAACCAGCGTTTCACCAGCTAGATGTTACTGACAAGGAAAGTGTGAAGAAGTTTGCAGAGCATCTTGAATCTAAACACGGAGGTATAGACATCTTGATTAACAACGCGGCTGTCATATCCAAAGAATTGATAACGACTTCGTACGATGATGCAAAACATGTCATAGATGTAAACTACAGGAGCTACTATAATATTATGCAGTATTTATTTCCGTTGTTGAAAGACAACGCAAGAGTCATCAACCTTTCCAGTGATTGTGGTCATATAGCAAATATAAAGAATAAACAATGGGTTAAGAAACTAACGAGTGATGACTTAAAAATTCAGGATATTGAAGAATTCGTCAATTGGTTCTTGGATTCGCTGAAAGACGGAAATCTCAATGAAGACGACTTCTTTACTCTATCACTCCTATCATACAGAATATCTAAAGTTGCAGTGAGTGCTTTAACACGAATACTACAGAGTGAAATTGCAGGAGATATTTCTATTAATTCAATACATCCGGGCTTTGTGAAAACAGATATGACGGCAAATTTCGGACTTTTATCCGTTGATGAGGCGAGTGAGGCGCCAGTATATTTAGCGCTGGATTGTTTTCAGACCGTAAAAGGGAAATACTTTTGGTTCGACAAGTCTGAAGTCGACTGGACAGACGTCAACTTCGAATACTTCGCAAAGCATCAGAAACATATTATGGAAACGAATGCAGAGAAGATTTACCAAAATAAATAATTTCAATCGGTTACTTAATATCTTTAGTTATATAACATCAGCTTTAATGTTTATTTTTTTTTTTTATTAAAAGATATTCAACGTTTTACTTATAGACTTATATTTTTTACTTACTAAGAGATTAAAATTTATGATGTAAAGTTGTTTACTCTTTGTATAAAATTTTAACTTTAACCAACTTCTTCAAATATCTAAAAGCATTACTGTGGACAGTGTGTACGAATTTAAAAGCACCAAGATGCTCCCTGTTGCCTGATACGAGGAATCCTTTCGTGTTCTTAAAGCTATCGTGGATTCAATTTGTCTAAAATTTTTCACCATAATGGCCCGGGAGAGTACAGCGAATTCTAAAGACATTATTTTTCTTAGTGTATTTGCTTCGGACCGCTTTTCAATTCCTGCACCGGCTTATGTTCTCCAGTCACGTAATACACTTATTACCCATCGCCGACGATATATCCTGGATACATTACTAGACAATGATCATTGCGATTTAACAGTTATTATTTATGACTTAACTAGTTTATGCATGCAGCTATTTAGGTTAATGTTTTTGCGCAACTTGTTATGCTAAAGTATACTATTATGATAAAGTTGTGGTAGCTCCTTTAGCCCAAAGCTAGCAGGTAGAAAATTAAGGAAGTATCGGAAGGCCTCACTCTTCTTATTTAAGGTAAGGAATTATAATAGTATAAGCCATAAGGTATTATAGTTCAAATCACAAAGAAAGTCACAAAATTTCTTAATTTAGGCAAAAATGTATTTAAAATATTATATTTAGATACTAAATATCATTATGAAAAAATTTTTTGGCTTCCAATTTACCTTAGAATTGCAAAACTGTAATAATTTCGGTCTTGCTTCATGCTTGCCTTATAAGTAACTTATATGGACGTTTTGTCTATACTGTACTACGAACTATAACGTAAGCACTCAAAAAAACTTAGAAAATAGAATCTAACCTTTTAAATGTTTTGAGAAGTTGAAAAGGTAGAAAGGCTTGTTTCTGTTTACTGAGACGCTTATCTTAAGCTCTTTATGTACAATATCCTAAGGTCAGTAATCACGTTAAATTGACCTCAAATAATATTATTAGAATCACATTTATATTTACTATTATAAATACAAAAAAAAAGTATCATAACCCGGTTTTTTGCCTGAACTTTGCGTAGCTTCTCAAAGAAATTATACTTTATCGATTACAGATCTCTAAAAACTAAACGATCTTCACTCCAATTAACTTTTCAGGTCTTTTTAGTCTGGGTTTTAATTAGTTTCATCGCCCTAAGCGCGACTGGTTTTATTTTTCATTTCCAATAAAATCGACTTTGAAAAACGCTAGAGTATCGGATAGAGTCGTTACTCGCTATCGATCAAAGCTGATCTCAGATATATTTTCTAGTAACACTTCCATCTTTCAAGAAAATTCAAAATCATAGAACTACAGTCTATGACAATATTATTATTATTGTAGATGCAATTTTTCAAAATATAACAGTTTTTGCTTCGCGAATGAGAATTCCTGAGGAGCAAACGTTGATCATTTTTAACCCTTTAGGGATAAGTAGATGCGATTTTGAAAAAAACTGAGTTCTGGAAATATTATATACATACAGATCAAATTGATAACCTCCTTTTTTGAAGTGTGTTAAAAAACAATATAGAGTGATTTATAACACTTTTTTAAATATTTTTTGCAGTTTTGATATGAAGATTTTGACAGTAACTATTGCTATTCAGGATTCATAATTTATATCATTCGCGATTTATGTCACGTGCACATAATATTATTAAAACCGGTAGTTTAGTAACCACCACCGTGGTTTTGGGCTTATAGGGTGGGCCTCATTTACCACTATATCCCATAAAACTTGATTTACGACCCCGTAAGCGACAAAAGGATTGCACCAGGCTTACCAGGATTTGGTAAATGACAAACAAAACGAGGATAAGAAAGAAAGAGAAAGATATTTAAAAAGATAAATAACTACACTCTTATAGTGGAAAGTATTAAAAAAACTTCACTCACTTGAAAAATATGGTTACTAATCGCTTTTATTGTTTTTTTTTCTTGCATTCCTATTGAATTTCTATTATCATTATTGCAATCATTAAATATTATATTTTAAGGGCCCTCTCTCCCTAAATTAGCAGGTCGATTATTTGTCAGTTCGAATATCGACGTAAAGGACATTATAAAAATAACATTCATAACATCGCGCCTTGTACGGTGGCGGTTACGACGCTCGCCGCGTCCATGATAGGGCGAAATAGGAGAAAAAACCTTTTTAAGGCTTAATATAATACATATCAAAAAAGTTAAAAAACCAAATTATTAATTGATGTATTGCAAAGCAGTAGATATTTTTTATATATTCTTTTGATAAATAATGAAGGAGTAAAGTGGTTTCATTCAACGATTTGGAGGTGATTTGGTTTTATATTTCTTTATTATGTGATACTAATAGAATAAATATGGCAAAACCAAATTACGTATCATATCATGTAGATTACTAATTATTTTTTTCAGACATAATTTCTCTGTTAATGCCGATGAAAATTTGTTTCATCTGCACGCTTTTTTCGAAAGAGCAGCCTTAATACTTTAATATACTTCCATAATCTACTTACATAAACTTGGTAGAAATATTGCTTTACAAACATCTCAAAGGAGACGGGCGGAATGGCGAGCCCTTCTCGCGAATTTCATGAAAACCTAAAAGGCTTTGCCGCGTAATTACTTGACTGAATGCCTGTTTATAATTGGAATATATTCAGAAGCAATTAAATTAATCCTTCGGGCCCCGCGTGAGCACCGGTGATCGCGAGAGCAAAAGAATACAATGGGAATTCCTAGAACCTCCGATCGAAGGATTAATTACCATCATCTTCGTTGTAAATACGTGGAAGTTTATTTAGTAAATCACACCAATAATTGTACTACAAAATGTTTGATACTTCTTTTTTTATTTAAAGCCCAATTATAAGCGCAATAAGTATTTAAATAGAAGTTTCAATCTAAAGCTTCGGATTAAAAAATCACAAAATATTTTGAAGCCAAGGAAAGTAAAAAAGGTAACCAATACCACGGTTAAAAGATTGATGTGTGTGTGTGTGTGAAATAATATTACTCGTATATGTGATGTATTGCATTGTGACAACAACTAGATATCTTTGCAATTCAAATTCAAGTTCTTTATTAACCATACAATAATATACAATAGTATAAAAGCTACTTAGCGTACATCACGTCGTCTAATCCCATGTTAAGTAAAAACTTGTGTTATGGCAATCAGACAACGGGTGCACGCCGAACAATTTTATCCTAATATATATTATTTACACATTCACAGACAATCACACTACACTTTATCACGTAAAGTCTCTTTCGGCGACGTGTTGCGCGCTTCGTTCGGGAGCCTCCCCCGGAACCTCCGGTAAACTACACCGGCGGGCCAGAACTCCTCCACCTCGAAGATGGATAAAACTTGAGTCGGCACTCTCACCACAAAGGAACTGAAATTCACTTTGTGGCGAGAGTGCAGACGCTCCACCCTCAAGGTATAGGTGGTCTTCTCGCGGATGTAGTTTACGACGTCTTCGACCGTCATGGACCAGTGCAGGCGCGACACGTAGAGCGGCGTCGCGGGCACCTCGCTCCGCAGGCGCAGCTCGGGCACATAAGGTGCGGTACCGCGGTGGTTGCGGACGGTGGGCTTCCTCTTCTTCCTCCTCTCCACCAGAACGAAGCCCTCCTCATCGCACCTCCTGCTCTCGTCCTTGTCGAGTCGAAGATGTTCAGCCTTGCGGCCCTCCTTTGCCCCCCTCGCCTTTACCTGCGGGGGCCGTGCGGGGCAAGCAGCGACGCTTGCATAATTTTTCTGTTGAGTCGATGGCCTCAATATCGTGTCGACGTCACGCGGTGACGGCGAGCTGACTGCAATAACTCGAGAGTATGCGATTTGAAGCAAAAAAGACAAGATTGAAAAAATCAAGTATGTAACCACTCACCTTACGATGTCACAGCTGATTTAAAAATTCCTTTTGATAAATAATACACTCGTAGTCTTGGGTAAATGGGATGAAAAAATATTAAAACGTAAGCCCAAATCATATTAAAAGCTTTTCCGTATTGAATCGTATATTCCACACGTTAATTCCACGTGTAATGCTTATTAACGAGATGAAACAAACAGTAATATCGTAATTATCAATTATATTAATATGATTTTATTAAACCAATATTATATTCGTAAGGATTTTAAGGTATTAACATCTTGTTGCATTATTTTAAGCCAATATCATTCGCTTCCTCGTATTGACAAAGCGCCAGCAACTTTTTAATCCTTCGATCGGGGATTCTTGGAAATGCTATTGTATTCTATTGTTGTCGCGATCACCGGTGCCCGTATGGAGCTTGATCAGAGACATGGTGTAAGTACCATGTCTCTGGGCTTGATGGGTTAAAATTAAAACTTATAGCGAAGGCTGATCGATGTGTTCGGACTGGTCACAGGCCGACCCGACCAATTTGACCGGAGTCAATTCAACCGTATCAGCCTCCGCGTACGCTTTTTTGATCTATCGTGGGCTTTTGAGTGATTGTGATAAGAGAATACATTATTAATATAATATGAAAAGTAGTTTATGGCATTTCAATTTATAAGCACGATATTAAAGAAAGACAATCTTATATTAGATATTGCACTCTGTTTATCGCTATTAAGCGATTTGAAGTGATTAGTAATAAAAGATAATATTCGAATAATCGGCCAAGTGCGAGTCGGACTCGCGCACGAAGGGTTCCGTACCGTTAGAGAGCAAAAATAGGCCAAAATGGTGTTATTTGTACGGGAACCCCCCTTAAATTTTTATTTTATTATTATCATTATTAATTATTGACGTAGACATACAATAAAGGCCTTCGTGAAAATATCATGTGCCTACCTGTTGCCATTACTGATATAGAGCAAAAAAGGCCGAAAAAATCACGTTGGTTGTATGTATGTTTGTACCATTAAATACCTATTAATTTTATTTTGTTTTAAGTATTTATTGTTATAGCGACAACCGAAATACATAATCTGTGAAAATTTTAGAAGTCTAGCTATAGCAGTTCTTGAGTTACAGCCTGGAGACAGACAGACGGACGGAAGGACGGACAGACATCGAAGTCTTAGTAAATATAGGGTCCCGTTTTTACCCTTTGGATACGGAACCCTAAAAATAATGATTAATAAGCAGAATGTCATAGATAGTAGGTGTCGAACAGTATTTTTTTCCTTGTTTATTTGTTTTCCCATCTTGGCTAAAACCTAACATAGCACGAACGTAGCTGTTTGCAATTAATGTCAGTTATATTATTGAACGACTCGTTTGTTAATGTGACGCCGCGTTAAAGTAAAATACTCTTATTTTAAAGTGCCGCGTTAAAGTAAAAAACTTGTTTTCTATGAGAGGCCAGCCTCTCATAGAAAACAAGCAATGGAACAGCAAAAAATGGAAAGGGCGTAAGCGACAAAATTTTTTGTCGCGTAATTTAAAAGCCATTAATACATTTCATATAAGCTATAGTCAAATTAAAGTGTATGCTTGAACCAATTTATGTACAAATTTTGGAAGCTTAAATCACTCTCCTGTGTTGACAAAATGGGAATCCCTTTTTTACAGAGGTCTTTTTGATTGATTATTCTGTGTTATGAAAGTTGACCAATCGTGTTATGCTATGGATAATTCAAAGACAAGGACATGATGAATACTGACAATGATCTTTTAATTTTTTCGCTACAGCCAAATTATCAAGGCATCGCCTTAATAAGCCCCAATTGCATTATCTATTTTGATGTACCTTGATGATCAATCTTTAGACGATGTACACTTAAAACATAACATCCTCTTCTTACGCGGTAGAGTCAAATCTTATAAAAATGTTCTCCACATTAAACGGCCTCTCGAATAACACGAACGGGAACATAAAAAGGAAACTGTAACGACAACATAAAGGCCGAGCCGTCGGTCGTTAAATCCGGCGTTATTCGCCGGACCAAGGTGTCATGATATTTTTATTGCAATTAATACATAGGTGTATTACAGTAGTTTAGAGTTAGGACTTAGGGAATATATTGAGTACTTTTTATTTCCAATTTTTTTTTCTATTACCCACGGAAAGTGATGAGCTGGAGGCATACCAGTCAGGCTGGCCAGCGGTGGCGCAGGAGAGAGACAAATCTTTGGGGAGGCCTTTGCCCAGCAGTGGGACAGTTTAGGCTTGAAATAATAAAATAATAATAACCCACGGAACAGCGATATATTAAAACTTAAAAGAATCAAGACGTTTTGAGTTTTGTAATACTTAACAATCATTATTAATCTATCTCTCCAGAGGCGTAAAGCCTTAAAACAATAATTAAGAAAAGGACAGCTTTTGTTATGTTATCTAACAAGCTGATGGTGACCGCAACTCCATTGCGTCAAAATTTGTTTATTCCTTTTCCTTTTAGTCCTTTCCCGGGATATGGATTTGAAATGACAGACAGACTATTACACTTTGGCATTTTAACATTCGTATGGATATTGACGACAGTGTGCTACCTTAACTGTACTATTTTATCATGGTGTTTTTTGATAATGATTAATGACTCATCAAGATCTTCCAAATCAAAATGGCCTCAAAACTACAAAACTACCTTAAAGGTGTTTTCTTGAATTTTCCATGATCTTTTAACGGTCTATGGTTTTATTACGGTGAAATTTTTCTTTTCTATGTAAAGAGGCCTTTTTTTACTACAAATATATGGCTTTGCTGTTTTATCACGTATACAACTTGCAACTTTATTCCACTGAAAGCGCAAAACCGTAAATAAAGCGAAAAATATTTATTCTATATCGGTTTGCAAACACGATCCTTACTTTTTCACGGAATCGACTGGTCAGCACGGCATAATAGCGGAGATCGGCGACAAAGAGCTTCGTTAGCGAATGCCGCGCGCGTTTCCCGCCATTTCATCCGCCATTTTTTAATCGCTAAAGCACGCGATGCATTTGGCTTATGAATGAAAAGTTACATTTGAGAATACTGTAATTGCCAATTATGCTGGAACAGTAGGAACTTGTTTTGTTTGAATTTTAGTGCAGAAGGAATACCGAATAATATAAATCCATACTTCCGTACTAATCTTATAAATGCGATTGTGTGTTTGTCTGTAACCTCTTCACGCCCAAACCGCCAAACCGATTTAGCTGGGCCCATACCCAGCTAAATCGGTTTGGAACGCAGAGTACTCCATAGTACGGATATACTCTGCGTTCCTTATAATAAAGGGTATATTATATTTTTATCATTTCACGTCCGACATGTCGCTATCGGTACAGGTAACCGATAAATCGTGGTATCATAATATTCTAAAAGATATTGTTTCGCTCTATATGTCCGACATATCGTAGCCTGTAAAGGCGACTGTTATATCGCAGCGTGTAAAGGGTATTTATTATATTATAATAATTTTTATCGTCCGACTGAGCATGTAAAGGATGTGTAAAGCCGTCCGATGTATCACGATTCACGCCATATAGTGTCCATTTGTCATAATACCTACCCCGTCCGACATAATATCGTAGCCCTGTAAAGGTGACCGATACATCGCAGCGTTTAAAGGGTGTTGTTATAATCTATAAGCTGTACGCGTGGTTCGGGAGATAAGAGCGCGTAATTTAGTGCCGCCACACCGCTGGTAACTAACACGCGTTTGATTTCCACACTACAGCCATCATCATCAGCACAGTGCGGTCATTGTAATGCTCTTTTAGATGTAGGCAGTAGGTCTCTGTGAAAGTAGCAGCGCTGATAGAGCAAAGTTTTTTTTAATTTCTGTGGGCAAGCGCCCCCGGGCTGCATCATGAATGTTTTCATACAAAGGTGAAAAAAGTTACTCTTTCAGTACTGGTTCTTTTAAGAGACACATACACATTACACACCCTAAAGTATCATCACTTAGTTTTGTAACACCTTGTATAATAATTATGCCAAAAATAATCTCAAAAACCGAAGAATATGTAATTACAATCTAATAACGGTAGATATCATAATATTTATAAACTTGTTATTGGAGTTTCGTACAATAAAACGACGCTTATGAAGTTACATTATAAAGCAACATCAAAATATAAGCATTTTGCAAAAAGCCAACATCACGCGGTATTCCCAGGCGGTCACCCATCCAAGTACTAACCGCGCCCGACGTTGCTTAACTTCGGTGATCGGACGAGAACCGGTGTATTCAACGTGGTATGGACGTTGGCGGACACTGGACGCTAACGACTCTACCAATGTCGATGTTTAACACATAAAGCAACATAAAAATAATTTATATGTACCAACAAAAAGCCAACATCACGCGGTATTCCCAGGCGGTCACCCATCCAAGTACTAACCGCGCCCGACGTTGCTTAACTTCGGTGATCGGACGAGAACCGGTGTATTCAACGTGGTATGGACGTTGGCGAACACTGGACGCTAACGACTCTGATAATGTCGATGTTTAACACATAAAGCAACATAAAAATAATTTATATGTACCAACAAAAAGCCAACATCACGCGGTATTCCCAGGCGGTCACCCATCCAAGTACTAACCGCGCCCGACGTTGCTTAACTTCGGTGATCGGACGAGAACCGGTGTATTCAACGTGGTATGGACGTTGGCGGACACTGCACGCTAACGACTCTACCAATGTCGATGTTTAACCATAAAGGTAATATACCTATCGGAATAGAGAAACAATCCCGAGCTGTCAAGCTTAACCAAAATTTGATTTACATCTGTGTATACAATTATGTTTACGTGTGCGTGTCAGTGATGTACAAACATCTTGTAATTCGACAAAATATCGATCATGGAATAATAATTGTAAGATTGTAAACATTATGCCGGCTGTACATTCTCGCCGAGACACAGCGAGGCGGCCCGAGTGCGAGAGTGTAAATGGGTGCGCTCGCCTCGTCTCGCCTGTCTCGGACCCTCTCGGTCCGTTGTCGTCGCCCGAGACAAAGGGTCTCGCGAGGAAAACGAGCGCACTACTGTACATTCTTGCGTCTTTCAGTACTAGTCCTGCCGTTGGACAGTGTAGAACAGAAAAATAACAATATTAAACGTCATTATCAGTCATCATCTATGAGAAATAAAATTAAATATGATTATAAATCTTTGGATTACAATGATATCTTTCGATGCATGGTGAATGGTGAATGGTCGTTTTTGATATGTGTTAATGATAGTTCTTATCTGCGATTGAACTAAGCGCGAATGTACATGATCGCACTCGGGCAAGGGGCTCTCGCACGAGACTCTCGCCCGAGAGCTCTCGGCGAGAGTGTACAGCGGGCATTATAAAATAAAACTACATAGATATAATATAATAAAATTGTAATTTTGAAGTAAAATGTGACCTTTCTTCAAAATGCTTGCTGCATAATTAAGTATGCATGAATTTTTCTTGGGAGTCCAGTTTGGACGGTTAATTATTTTAAGCCATGAATTTCTGGTATCCAGGTCAGCAGGAAATCTGAAAAATTGGCCAAGTGTAAGTCGGACTCACGCATGAAGGGTGGCCGGTGAAAAACCGGGCATTTTCTAAAACCCGGTACGATACGACACGACATATTGTCATGACACGATTCGACACGACAGGTTACGTCACGTGACATCAGTACCTACACGACACGACACGACTTCACTAGACCCTATTAATTTTCAATTCACTCTCAATGAGCCTACTGAGCCCTTTTATTTGATGCCCATCTTGCAGAAGTGCTTTCAACTATTTCCCTATCTTGGATGAGCAGCCGTATTTTATAGTAGAGCGGGCTGCGGGACCCCACTACTAGGACTTAATTTTTACCCTTTGGGTGCGGAACCTTAAAAACGATAAATTATGTATGATAGTATATTAATATACTTAACACTAATTATAAACTACGGATGAGTATGTTATCATTTCAACATTCCTAGATAATTAGTATACTTAACTAAAAAATATTTTCATATCGACACAACTTATCGATAACTTGATGCAGCCCTAGTGTAAAATAGATGAAAATTGTTTACACAAAATATCCTTAAATTGTGCACCATGGCTAGTCAAGTTATGTTTTCCATATAATTAAACATATACAGAAGTGAACATGGACGTAAAAATACCAATAACTCGTAGGGAATTGGCAAAAATAAACTTAAAACTAGGTCCTGTCGATGTAGAATAATTCACCTGCGAAATGAATATTTGTCCGGGTTTTTTCGATGTGTGGATCCAGAAACATTCCACAAACATTTAACCATGTTTCTAGAGCAGTATTTCTAAAAATTATTCATTATTTAACTTAAAATCACAATTTTTCTGAGAGCCCAAATTGACAACGATCGGCCCAGGGGCAGACAGACTGTCAAACAGATGAAAAAAAAGCTATGCAACCTCAAATCACGCTTCTCTTTCTACCACGCAGTGTTACTGATAGTGACATCTCGCTTGCTCAGGCCTTTGTTTCTCTATTCCGATAGGTATATTAACTTTATGTGTTTAACACATAAAGCAACATAAAAATAATTTATATGTACCAACAAAAAGCCAACATCACGCGGTATTCCCAGGCGGTCACCCATCCAAGTACTAACCGCGCCCGACGTTGCTTAACTTCGGTGATCGGACGAGAACCGGTGTATTCAACGTGGTATGGACGTTGGCGGACACTGGACGCTAACGACTCTACCAATGTCGATGTTTAACACATAAAGCAACATAAAAATAATTTATATGTACCAACAAAAAGCCAACATCACGCGGTATTCCCAGGCGGTCACCCATCCAAGTACTAACCGCGCCCGACGTTGCTTAACTTCGGTGACCGGACGAGAACCGGTGTATTCAACGTGGTATGGACGTTGGCGAGCACTGGACGCTAACGACTCTACCAATGTCGATGTTTAACACATAAAGCAACATAAAAATAATTTATATGTACCAACAAAAAGCCAACATCACGCGGTATTCCCAGGCGGTCACCCATCCAAGTACTAACCGCGCCCGACGTTGCTTAACTTCGGTGATCGGACGAGAACCGGTGTATTCAACGTGGTATGGACGTTGGCGGACACTGATCGCTAACGACTCTACCAATGTAGTCCACTTAAAAAAGCAGGTGTAGAGTGCGTGAGCTGCAACCTAAGCAATTTCTTCAGAAACTCCTCTGCACTGTTTGGTCGGTTTCTAGAGATTGGTTGCTCTCCTGGAGCCTTTTAACTAGTTGCATTGACTTAATATTGGGTTGATTCGACCAGATTATTCTGATTGTGGCCTGGTCTCCAGGGTTTTCTGACATGAAATATATCTACTGCAACTAAAATATGCAGTGTTAAATACATTTCAAAGATTTTGTAATAAGATAGATACCAGAAAAAAAACGAAATCACAAAGAACATAGGGCCTTTACCGAAGAAATACTAAAAAATGTATTTTACGTAAAAATACTCAATACTAAGTAACGAATAAAATTCATTGTTATTAATTTGACTATTAGCAATAAAAATGTAAAAGATTTTCTCTCATTCGAATGAAATTTTCGGTTTTATAAAGCGAAGTAAAGATTTTTTGCCATATAACTTTTCTGTGACTATAGAAAAAGCCAATGATTTTTTCTTAAAAACAAAAAAATCGGAAAGTTTTTTATGTACTATGAAATGCTATAAAATAAGCTATAATTCTTTCATTTACTGTCTTCAAAAATCCTGATAGATTTCATAAAATACAAATGTCCCTAGACTTAGTTGATGTGTGTTTTTGAAAATCGACCACTTTAGAAGCTCATAGCATGGCAATGATTGGCGATAGATACATCACTATGTATATGTATCTATCTCCAATCATTGCCATGCTTAAATGACATAGTTGTAGTAAATTTTAGGAGCTTTCATTGTGTAGAAGACACTTTTTCTTTACGACGTACTGTTTTAAAGATATGAGCCAAAAATTCAAAAATGGGAACTTTAACCCCCTCCCCCCACTCCGGCTCACCCCCTAGAGGCGGGGACTTTTAGTATGTTTATCTTCTAGGCATCCTAAATACATTTCTGAAGAAATTGCTTAGGTTGCAGCTCACGCACTCTACACCTGCTTTTGGGCTATTCTTTGGGTGGACTAATGTCGATATTTAAGGGCGCATTTTCATTAGTCGTTAACTCGTGCGGTATACAGCATACGGGGAGTCTATGACTAATGGCGCATTTTGATTGGTCGTGGCATGCATTTCAGAAATCTCACGCACCCCGCATGCGGGCCCTATCGACCAGTGAAAATACGCCATAACACAAAAAGCAACATAAAAATAATTTATAATAATAAAAAGCCAACATCACAAGGTATTCCCAGGCGGTCACCCATCCAAGTACTAACTATGCCCGACGTTGCTTAACTTCGGTGATCGGACGAGAACCGGTGTGTTCAACGTGGTATGGACGTTGACAAATACTTGACGCTAATGCCTCTACTAATGTCGATGTTTAACACATTATAAAGCAACATGAAGCACTGGGGAATGATTACATTTTTGTACTATCAGAGAAATTGATTCCTATACAGATGGGGGACCTACGTAGTTTGGTCGCATTTCGTCAAACCCAGCCGACAGATCACAATTAATGCTTTGCACAAACCTACGAGACCACGCGACTGCGAAGCGGCAGCGTCAATACAAAACACACATTTGACGCTGCCGCGGCCGCTTCGCAATCGCGTGGTCGCGTAGGTTTGTGCAAAGCATTGAATTGTCATGATCGACCAAATGACTGGATATGTTTAAAAATAGTAATAATAAAGCAACATAAAAATAATTTATATGTACCAACAAAAAGCCAACATCACGCGGTATTCCCAGGCGGTCACCCATCCAAGTACTAACCGCGCCCGACGTTGCTTAACTTCGGTGATCGGACGAGAACCGGTGTATTCAACGTGGTATGGACGTTGGCGAACACTGAACGCTAACGACTCTACCGATGTCGATGTTACATAAAGCAACATAAATTATTAATATACCAACAAAAAGGCAACATCACACGGTATTCCACTTCCACACATACACTTTATTTTGTTTATTAATAAACCCAGTGATTATATTAGTTAACTCAGGGGCTCCCAAACTGTATGGCGCGGCGCCCTGGTGCGCCGTGGAAAGGCAAGAGGGACGCCGTGCGTCGATCCTCCATCATTACCCGAAATCACAAATAGTTGGTACAACTAATATATATTCTGTGCAAATAGTATAAAATAAAATTATAATATGAATTATACAAAGCAGGCATAATATGATTAAATATTTGTTTATGTATTTATCTGCTTAACCTAACTATAATAATCATTAAAGGTGTTTATTTATGTATCTTTTTGGAAAAGCTAGGTAGAGTAGGTGCCGTGACAAAATATTGAACGTGTAACTGCGCCGCAGGCTGAAAAAGATTGGGAACCCCTGAGTTAACTACTAAAGATACACTACTAATAATTTCAAACAGCTATCAACATCAAAGAATCCAACACTAATTCTATCCTATACCTTCCGATACCACCAGGTCCCAGGATCTAACGAAGAGGTTACAGGGTGTATCATTATTTTTTATTCCCCAGTCGTAACACGCATTTTATGTGCGGCCAGCAACGATATACCATACTATGGAAGAATATCTGACGCTATGACTCTACCTGAATGAAAATGGTTCCCTGAAATGCCCATCCTGTAACGAAAAAAAAAGCAAAAAAATGTGTCAGCTCCGACACACGAGTACGAGTATCTAACCATACGCAAAAAATAGTATATAGGTATAGTCGCCTATACAGCATACCATATGTACGTCTTAATCATAGAGTTAATATACCTATCGGAATATAATATTATAATATAAAAAAATATATATTTATAATAATATAATTATATAATAATACTAGATGACCCGGTGAACTTCATTTCACTTAACAATAATATTATGTATTTCACTATTTTTACTAATTGTTTTAGTTTATAACAAATACGACGACCAGTTTTGATGACAGAGGCAAGTATAGTAATCAAAACTCACTCCAAAACTGATTGTGTTGGTTTCCTTGAGATATTCACATCAAATTGCAATAACGTAGTATGTTCTTAATACATGAGAAAAAAACGCAACACTAACGACGCGAAGCCGTTTTGTTTTAAGCAACTGATAAAGTAGAGGGCGAAGCCCCCCGCATAGTAATCAAACCTCACGCGAAATTCAATGTGTTGTTTACCTTGAGATAAACAATGGAGGGGGGCTCGGGGGGCGAAGCCCCCCGCTTTGTAATCAAACCTCTCTCCAAAACTGAATGTGTCAATAACTTAGTATTTTCTTAAGACATGAAAAAAAAAACGCAACAATTAGAACGATTTCGTTATAACATTCACCATCATATTGTTTCTGGCCCCTTGTAATAATTGATGTGCCCGAACTTATTCAAAACGCAAAGCCATAAGAATGTGACGTTTTCATTATCAGCCTCTCGCTGGTCATCAGTGTGGTTAACGCGTAAGGTAGCTCGAATATTGGGATTGGCTTTGACGACTGTTGTTATTTCATTTCCTGCTCGCCATTATAAAGAGATAGGAGAAGAATGAGGGTAATATTTTTTTCGTGGGTATTCAACATTTTTTTTGACGTGACAACGTCTTAAATTAGGTTGCGGCTGGGAGTCACTTATGAAAAAGTGTAACGCTCGGTAACGTTACGATGAGTCACCGAACGAGAGAGAGGCCCGCCGAATGCCTTGCGTCTCTCTCCCACACGTTGTCACGTAAAATCTTCACCCGTAAAACCGACTTTACAGGCAACCATTTTTTTCAAATGACCTCAATTATGTAATAGCGAGTATCAGCAATTAAAAATTACACGATTAAATCAAGTCGAATTCATTTTTAAGAGTGGGTTGCACCAAAGGCGTTGTTATAGTTGCAGTTTTTTTTTTTTTATTATTACCACCCCCCTAACATTATTAGGGCTTGTTGTCTGCTATATTATAAATAACACCTACTTATATAACAATATTTTCTACAGCCAATTTTAAAAATTCAATACAATAAAATAAAATTCAAATAAAAATACAATACAATAAAATACACTAATAAAAACCAATATCAATAATGAAGATAAAACTACGGCACAAACCTTCAACTAACCCTAATATCACAGCATGTTACCTAAGACTATTATCAATTTATCACACTAAAATATCACAGTTTCTTTTGTTTACTGCTTTAACTATTTTTGTACAGAAAGAGAGGAACATATCCCTCTTCATACCCCCCAGGATCGGATTTATCTCATACTCGTACCGGGCGCCTTATATATGAAAATCGATTCTTAAGGAGTAAACTCCAAAAAGGTGTTATAAGTTTGCCGTGTGTGTCTGTCCGTGGCATCGTAACATCCAAATTGAGAGTCTCAAAAGCAATTATAGTTTGTTATCATCAGCCAGCTCTGTGGTAGAAAATTTGGGTTTACATATTTCATGAAGATCATAAGCACATTACATTCTAATTCCTGAAACTTCAGAGTTTTTTTGTCATACAAACCAAGTATGAATGCTCATGGAATTTTGTTGAACTAGCTTAGTTTCTTGTCAGTAGCTGAAGTCATGTTTAAACGAGCCAATGTTACCGTTATTTTTGGACGCTGTTAAGCATATTTTTGTATCATCCAACAAAAAATGCGTATTGAATTATCAATGCAGTCATTTTTTTAGATCATATTTTAGAACAAGACTGCATTCATAAGTCATAATTTAAAAAAAAATGTGGGTTACTAGTACTACACACAAATGCTAACAACTTCCATGTATTGTATTTCAATGGCAGCCACAGTCGGTGATGGGCCCCGTTTATTTCGTTACCGGCACTGTATTAATAATTCATTGTACGATACAATTTGGTTTGAACCTTCATTTATTTGATAGTAAGCTGTGCCCTGTGACTTCGTATGAGCAAAATGAAATTGTACATGGGAATAGGTCCATTTTTACGCGATAAAAAATAGCCTAAGTCCTTCTTCATTAAACCCGTCTACAACATTTGAACTAAATATTCTAAAAAATATATGTGTGGCACTCGGGGACTGCCGCGGTAAAGCTAAGGAATCGCAATTTTTATAAACTTATGCAATTATAATTCTATGTCATCGAGTCACACACAAACACCGTGCCGCAATCTGCCGAACTGAAACGACGATGCATAGCCATGCATGCATGCATTGGAAGCCTCCAACACTGTGCTGTTCGGAGTGGGGGGGTGTTAGGTTTATTTTCGTTACGGATTTCGGTCGCCGCGATAAAAGCTATTCAATAGCTTAAAAATTAGCTCCATAAAAACAACATTTGCGGGATAAAGAAGTAACAGTTGACATAAAGAAGTGGGATACAAATGTCTTGTATAGTATGAATATTGTACAATGTATACTAAGACATTGCATTGTATGATCTGGGGGCACGGCAGTGCCCCAGCCAAGCTTTTTAGCAAAGGCACGGCCGTACCATACTTTTCTAGAAGCGGTTCGTGGCTATTTCACACCCTCCTTATCTTCGATGTAAACAAAGCTAGAGATTTAGAATTTCGATGACTAGGAGCAAGTATTAAAACTAGCTTAACCTCCAAATTACATTATATTCTGATTAATAGTTTACTAGTTACGGATGGTCAAAGTCACTGACTGACAGATCATCAAAATTTTAAGGTACTTCTAGCAGATTTAGAATCTTGAAACTTGGTACCCGGATAGGTCTTTATTCACAATGAAAGGAAAAATTATGAAACCGGCCAAGTTCGAGTCGGACTGGCGTATATAGGGTTCTGTGCCGTAAATTTGTATGGGAGCCCTCCTTAAAAAAAGGTTTATTTAATTTTTATTATTGATTATTAAAGTTGAAGTACAATTGAGTATTTTCTAAAATTTCCAAAAACCTTACTGTTACCATTATGAGGATAGAACAAAAATAGCAAAAAAATCGTGTTTGTTATACGAGACCCGCCATTCCTAAATTATTTTATTTTAATAGGACTATTCTATTTTATAGCGACAACAAAAATACATAATTTGTGAAAAATTCAAAAATTCTATCTAGCTATTGCGGTTCTCGAGATCCAGCCTGGTGACAGACAGACAGCGGAGTCTTAAGACATTGTTAATATGGTAGAATAGTTTTAACGTGACCTGAAAAGAAAAAAACCTTAAAAAAAGAAATGAAATCCTACCAAAACATTAAATGTAAAAGGAGCCAAGCATAATATTGCATAGCTATGCAATACTTCTGTCGTCAAAAGTTTTTAGATCACATTCAAGCCAAGCCTTCAACTTATTTTGTAATTGAAATCAATATTCAGTGAATGTATCAATAGTTTTCTTAATTTTAAAATTATTATAGTGGCTTGGCAATGAGCACTAGAGAAATAATCAGCGACTAATTGGATTTATATGGGTATGTATGGGTATTTATATAAATATGAACTCCGCCAAATATGCAGTTTTGTATTTGTTTCTTAATAATTATGTGCTCATTGCCGAGCCACTATAATAATTTTAAAATAAAGAAAACTATTGATACATTCACTGAATGTTGAATTCAATTACAAAATAAGTTGAAGGCTTGGCTTGAATGTGATCTGAAAACTTTTGACGACAGAAGCATATTTTGCATAGCTATGCAATATTATGCTTGGCTCCTTTTACATTTAATGTTTTGGTGGGATTAGAATAGTACAGAGAACTGATGCAGTGCGTCAGTTCTATGTAAACAATCCACAGTCTGTTCATTACCCTCCTCCGAATCATTTCTCTTGCAAATATAATATAGGGCACTGGTGTTTGCGCTGTAACATACGGGCGGCCTAATCGGACAAACAAACAAACAATGTAGGTAGGCTATGTACAAATAGCTTATATAGAAGTTGTGAAGCGTACAGAGAGCATGAGATGCTAGTTTCATGTCTGGTTAGTTCAAAACAGTGACTATCCTGTCTAAGAAAGATGATTATAAGGAAAATCGTATTTGATGTTTAAACTTTAAAGTCGTGCCAGTCCACCGCCAGTTGTAAGAGGTTTCAATTCCACTGGCAGATGAAGCAGTAGGAAGCAGAAGCAAGAGACAGAAGGGACTTTAGGTACTTTTCAACACTCATATACACAATCCCTGTCAACATCAATGTTGACAGGGATTGTGTATATTAAATACGAGAGCACTAAGGTTAGTGATCTTTAGCTTTTGTTTTTTAATTTGTTTATTTTATTTTATTATATTCGGAAAACTTACAGCATATAATTACATCGGTAATGAGACAAATTAAATAACAATATTCCAATAACAAGTTTTCGCAGGTGAAAAACCAATTGAAGCTAAAATTAACATTTCAAACAAAGTCCAGACGAGACACATATGTGTCTTAATACATGAAGTAAGGTAACCTAAAAATTAAGTTACAGTAATGAATGAATTTGGCTAAGCTTAAAATCAGGGATGTTACCATTATACGTACCATAGTAAGATAATACTTGACGTCATTTGGCACAATTAGTTAGATAATGAGGTCGACGTAATCAGGTAATCACACCAATTACAGACCTGACAACTCCCACCGGGATCGTTATTACCTGATAATAGACAACACATGATTCTGAAACTAAATCTTCATGGGCAAAAGTAGATTCAACACTAATAAATAATGCTCTTGCACTATCTTCAACACATTTACTAATAAATATTAACAAAAGACTCCGGTTTTGATAATAAAATAAAAGTAAAAATATAGATACTTCAAAACTACAACTCAATATTAAAAAATACAACATTACAAAAATAAATCATTACTAATTTATTAACCTTATTTATTACAATTTTACTTAGTTTAGCCCTCTAAGAGGGTACAAACATATTACGTACATGCTAAAAGGCGCAATCGTTACCATTTTTTTAACCCCCGCCAAAAAACTAAAAAGAGGGGTGTTATTGCTTTTGCAGTAGTCGAGTAAAAATCAAGCTTAAGACTTTAGAGTAGGTAGTTTAGAGCCTAGCTTAAAAAAATAAATTTAAATCAAGACAAAGTTTTAAAACTAATTACTCTTACTTTATTTGGCTAGGCAAGGGTATAAAATCGGACATCGTTAGTATAAAGATCTTAGAATCTTCATCAGTCCCCTGTGTGATTTAAGTATAGATAGAGTTGAACCCGGCCGCAGTTTTGTTCGCAAAGTTAAATTACTTTTAAAACAGCTGTTAGGTGAACTGTGAAATGTAGTTTTACAGAAATCGCTACATTCATTCTATTACTTTGTAAGTTTAGAGGGAATTTGTTGGAGTTTTTTGAGCTGAAATGCGGTCGCTTTTAGCGGTGCTTCCATTGTTCCAGAAAGTTCTACATCAAAGAGTTTACATTTTGTATCCTTACTATGTTTGGGACCTCTTTAACCAAGTGCCAAAAGGAGGGTTGTTTATTTGGGACGCTCCATAGAGCGTCCCAAATAAATAAATACTCGAAAAACAAAAATGATACTTCAAATAAAAACCAAATGCGATAAGTTATAACTTATCGCATTTGATTTTTATTTGAAGTATCATTAGATTTATCTTAACTAGCTATATGACTGTATGTGTTAAAAAAATTCAAAAACCACCCATAAAATGATATTTTATGAAAATGATTCCTAGCTAGATCGATTTATCACCCCCGAAACCCCCTATATACTAAATTTCATGAAAATCGTTGGAGCCGATTCCGAGATTCCAATTATATATATACAAGAATTGCTCGTTTAAAGATATAAGATAATGGTGAGAGTGACATTCGTTACATAAAGCTAAAGAATTGTCTGATATTTATTAAGTTATTTAATATTTAAATTTATTTATTATTATCAATTATGATAATTACAAGTTACTAAATTTTTGATTTATTGAGCCTGAATAGAACTTATGAGCAAGGACCTAAATACAATGTACAGTTGCTATTTTTATTTGTGCCTAAATTAATGTAATAGCAATAATTTTATTAGGAAATTGCTGTAACTTTTTTATTGGAGTTTAAAAAGCAATGAACTCATTTCGTAAATTGTGATCATTATAGTTTTGTGACCACGTTGGTCAAGTTGACTCATGATGAGTCATTGTACCCATACCAATTAGTATTATCATCGTCAATTGTTTGTTGCTCCATATCTGTGGTATTTAGCCCATTACTAGATGTAATTTTACCGTCTATAATGATAATAGAACAAAATCCATACTAATATTAATAATGCAAAAGTGTATATGTCTGTCTATTCAAAGATTCTATGTAAAATCAGTTTAAATAGAATTCTTTGTGTCTTCGCGCTCAAACAAAAAAAAACTAGTTTGCTTAAAATGGGATGTTTTCTTTTTATCATCTCCACCAGACGGCGCGACGGTAGACACTCACTAATTTTCTATTGGTTCCCCACCGATTTGAAATTATCTGCAGGTTGGCATTACTGACTACATGTTGGTCGTGTTTCTGAAAAATATCAGTGTACTGTCAAGTGTAATATCAATCATAATATCATACTCCTAAGCGATCATTGGCTTAAGCAATTAGGCCAGTATACTGGTAACAGCTTAGGAACACGCTTGCACTTGTCAAACTGAAAACATGATAACTGAAAGAGTTTTCTACTTCTACTTTTTATTGTCGGTGTGGTTTTTATTATTTTTCCCCAAATTGTGTTATTTGGATTTTTGATATTCATTATTGGTAAAATATTAGCCACTAAATATCTGTTATCTTGCACAAGTGCAGGTAAGATGTTGTCAAAACCAAAATGTATTATTCCTGTGACATTTAGTGTGAACAACGGTAAATAGGGCTATTTCTTCCGCGAGTTTTAACTAAAACATCGTTATTATAACTTTATTATCCTATTCATTGGAATATTATTGTGTCTTTTTCAAATTGAAATGTATCAAGTTTTACATGCTTTTGCCCAGTTATGTAGCAATTATTGATGGTATTCCCTGGTATTACCGATAGTTGTCTACCCATACGCCATCTAGTTACTAAAATGGAAGCTGTTTGACAATCAAATTAAAAAGCTAAGAAAATTCCTCATTGGTATGCCGTATGGAGATACTTTGGGTTCCAGGAGAGTACATAGTAGACTTCTTATCCTGGTTTACGGTTCCCACGTGATAAACGAATGTCATCTAGTGCCTTTTTTATTGTTATCTTTTTTTAACAGTGGGCTGTTATGTCTTCATTAATTCTATCCAAGATTTTTGTGTGTTTTTTTTTGTCGTATATATTCTGATTAGCCTCAGGCTAATCTAGTTATTATCAAATCATTCTTATCTAGACCGTTGTTTGTTTATAGTTTTGCAGGCATCAATGTCACTCTATCATTAGAATTTGATAACAAACCACGTATGCATACTGCATTCAAGCGTGCAACATACGAGTGTGTCTCTCTTTTTCCCTCACATAGCGTCAACATACATCTGTCTCTTTCGCCATTGACTGACCAGCCGGTCTCGCCAATGTTTCCTTAGTTTATTTTTGGGAACCGACACAACATATACGTATTTATAACAAAATGTGTAAATAGTTTATTTCGTAGTAAAATGAGTTTCTTGTAGATTTTTGCGCCTGCGCATGTTTTTCACGTGGAATTGAGGTTAAGTGTATTCTTTGAAAGTTTTGTTTGTGATCAAGTGAAAATGAGTACCGATATCAATTTGGATGATATTTTGCAAAAGTTAGGGCCCTTCGGAAGGTACAATATAGTGAACTATGCCTTGCTGCTCTTCCCCATATACCTGGCGGGCATGTATGGATCAGTTTTCGTCTTCGAAGCCCCTGATATTAGCTATAGGTGAGTTATTTTGAGTTCATTTCATAAAAAATTAAATACGTAATTTTTTGCATAAATAGAGGCCGGGAAAGGTTTGAAATAAAATAAATATAGATTTTTCAACACCGGTTAAAGATTTGTAATTAAATAAATATGGATTCTATGAATAACTGGTTATATTAGCCAGATGATGTCGATAAAGCAGCGAAGTTACAAGGTTTGTTTAAATTATAAGGCGAAAAATGAGTAATTGATTAATATGTATTATGTTGTATAGTTTTAGTTACCTGGTTGATCCACTCATGTCTTCATTTTTCTGTGAATTTCTAGAAAACCTGTTTCGTAATGTTATCGTGGGTTAAATTGATTATTTATGGGTACTACATGCTAATGTATCAATCAATATTTAAAGTGCAAAAAGAATTTTAGATCTTACTAAATATTGACCAAACCAAGCCAAATATTTGCCAAAATGTCAGTCAACAGTCTCTACAATGTCTCTATCACATAATTTTCAAAAATCTTTTACAATATCCAAGCTATAATATTAAGCTGATCAGCTTATTATAGCTTCTATTTTCTGTCATGTACAGCTTTATCTCCGAATTATACGACAAGACACCGAGAAATTCAGCCATTTTTCGACTTTATTTTCGGTGGAATACGATCGAAAAATGTTACAACGAACGAAGTGTCCTTATCACTATCCGTTCACAGTTAAAACTCGGCAGTTTAGTTAATTATACTGTGTTTTTTTTTATTACAATAATTAGGGTTGTCTATGGGCCAGTCGCCCATATCGCCGATCCTTTGTTTGTTTCATTTACATAATTTTGTCGCGTACCAAGATTGCATTCTACTATAAGTCCATCACGCTTTGGACCTTTTAAAATTATGCATTATTATACTATTACTATTATTATACTGTGGTTTAGTTTACTACTATAGTAAAAATATAATGTCGAGTAGCCTATAGTTTTACATGTATGTAGTAGGTAGTTGAAATATTTTAAACTACTTAGTATTAAATCAATGCCACTAATTCCTGTATGATTTTACAATAGTAAATTGTTGACCAGGATCCCCCTCTCTCTCTTTTATTTTTATAATAAAATACATAGTAATATTATAAATTCGAAAGTATGTTTGTCATGTAATTGTTCACGCTCAAACCGCTGAACAGATTTTGCTAAAATTTTGTAAGGATATACTTTGAGTCCTGGAAAAGAACATAGGATACTTTTTATCCTGGGAAAATGAACGGTTTCCTGAATGAATTTTGACGCAACGCTAAAGTAGAGTAGTAGAGGTTGTACTAATATTTAAAGTGTATTCTGTGGTAGAGGTAGTTTCATGTTCAATTGATTCCTTGCATTACCATCGTCGAAAATAAAGGAGCATAGCTTATGGGGTGCCGGGTGACTGTTGAAGTTTTACGTGTGTCTCTATATTTTTATAGCGGGCGTTATATTTATAACAATTAGGGCCCGGAAAAATTTGTACTAAAAAATCCAAAATATATACTTAAAATATGGACTGAAAAATCGAAAATATGGACTATAAAACAGAAATATGGAAAAATATGGGCTATAAAATTACAATAATTAAACATTGTTTTAGTACCTATATGTTACCCGTAAATAATTATTCTATTTTAATTTTTTATCAAAATTTATTAAAGTACAAATTTATATAATTAAGGATTTTGTAAAAATTTCAAGTGCCTAGCTGTAGCCATTATTGATATCGAGCGAAAAATAAAAATAAATTATTACGTTTGTTGTATGAGAGTCACCCTTAATTTTTTTTGTTTTTAGTATTTGTTGTTATATCGGCAATAGACACATTCTGTGAAAATTTCAGAAGTCTAGCTATAGCCGTTCTTGAGATACAGCCTGGTGACAGACATACATCGAAGTCTTAGTAATAGATGGTAATAGTGTCCTGTTTTTACCCTTTTACCCTTTGGGTACGGAAGCTAATAATCGGCACAGCACTTTGTTTTCCTTTGTGTGTTTCGTACTTAAATCCTTTATTTTACCCGAAGACCGAAACATACTTCAGTTTTTGTTTAGCCATGTCAGCAACAGGACCTTTTGCATCTGAAACTTTATTTTCTATTTCTTTATTAATCCTTCGATCGCGGATTCTTGGAAATGCTATACATTCTATTGTTGTCGCGATCACCGGTGCTCTTTAATGGGGCTTGAATCCTGCATACGACGATAAAGCGCGAGAGGAACGAAATATGCAGCCGCATGGTGGCGGGAACGTTTTTTTTTTTGTATTTTTGTGAAAATATGTACGATTGTGACTTTTCTTGCAAAATATGGACTTATCTTTGAAAAACCCTAAAATATGGAAAAATATGGAAAATAAATCTTGGTTTTTCACAGTCTAAACATGATAATTCGTGTAAAAAACACATTCTAGGTCGAAAATCACGCAAAACAAAAATATGTGTTTATATTATATAAATCCGGGCCCTAATAATAATTCTTAACTTAGGTATAATTAATAATTAGGTCAATTTATCACAATTAATATCCTTTTTACCGTTTGTTTACACAAGTTTTGAAATTTGCAATACATAATAATTATTAAAATAATAATACATAATACAATAATAATACATAATATTATAATGTATTGCGCAGGAGTCAGGACGTATTACGTAACCAGTTGATGGCAAAACTCGCAACCACAGCATCATCCTAAGACTGGTTTTCTATTTCTAAAACTTTTTATGTAGGTTAAATAGTAAAAACACATTCACAATAATTCTAGCTTTTACCCGCGGCTTCACCTACGTATTCTGAGAACGATATGATTTCAGAAAACAAAAACTTTTTATACTTACACAAAATATCACTCATAGCCTATATCACTCAGGAACACACCAGCTTGAAATCAGTCTTAAAATTTTGGCAGTCGGACCAGTAGTTTCGGCGATTACCTCCTACAAACATAAAACAAACTTTACCTCTTTATTATATAACTAGCTATTTGACCAAGCTTTGCTCGGTATTCGATAAAACACGAATAAAATGTCATTTTTAACCGACTTCCAAAAAACGAGGAGGTTATATGTTCGGCTGTGGATATTTTTTTTTTTTTTTTATTTTTTTTTATTTTTTTTTTTTTTTTTTTGTATGTTCAACGATTACTCCGTCGTTTGTGAACCGATTTTCGAAATTTTTGCTTTGTTGTATTTGGCTTTACTCCAATTTGGTACCATGTTCACAAAGTGGTGACCTGATGATGGGATCCAGGAGTAATCGAGGGAACTCCTCGAAATTTATATGGAAACATATGGTGATTTTGATTTTATGTGAAGTGTACTAAGAATATGCTACCAAAAAGTCAAATATTGGGTCAAGGTATACCATGGTTTCGAAGATGCTGAGAGAACTCCTGACTCCTTATAGATACACGTTTGGGAGTTTCGGCGTTGTTTTAAGAACAGAAAGCATATGCTACTATGCAACTCATATTCATCATCATAATCATCATCATCATCATCATCATCATCATCGTCTTCATCATTACCACGTCGTATTAAGGTCACCAATGCCTCATGGCACAGAATAGATAATAGTACAAGGCATAGGTGTGGATATACTAATACTAATAATAATAATTATTTTATACTGTATAACAACACTTTGTTTAAATATACACGGCGGTCAGCGCCGCGCGGCGAGTGGCGGAAGATCGAATATACTTTACTACTTTATATACAGATCGAATACTTTACTAACTACTTTATAAAATTTTAATAGACAAAATATAGAATTAAAATAAAGTTATTTTAAAAAGAGCATTTAAACAAAACAAAGTCAATAAGTGTCTTTTTAATTAGTTATACTTATTAATCGATAGATGGCGCACTAAGTATCGATTTGAATGGATTTGAAATTGAATTCTTGATTACAAGAACAGCTGTCAATAATTATGATAATATTATATTATATTACTAGCTGTCCCGGCAAACGTTGTTTTGCCAAATAAATAATTTTTGGTATGAAAAATAGATGTTGGCCGATTCTCAGACCAATATCCTCACAATATGCTCACATAATTTCATGAGAATCGGTCAAGCCGTTTCCGAGGAGTATGGCAACGAAAACTGTTACACGAGAATTTTGTATATTAGATGAGTAGCTACGCTACATCCTATGCAAGTTTATACAGTTTTTTATCTGATAGATCCTTCAATCGTGGAAAAACGAGACACAATACGAGACACATATCTATCAACAGAAATGCGTATCCGTCTCGTTGAGTCTTTAGTGCTGTCAAAACTTAACTACACAGACGTTGTATATGGTCCACGCTTAGCATCAGTAACAAAAAGACTAGTACAACGAAATGCTTGCGCCCGTTTCTGTTTCGATATTTTACCGAGAAGCCATGTAACACCCTTCCTGAACGAGCATTCTTTGTTAAAAATGCAACACCGGAGAAAACTCCATCTGGCCTGTCTTTTATTTGGTGTGTTAAAGCATGGGGAGCCTATATATCTGTATGAGAAACTTTCACGAACGACCAGCCTTAGATCTTGCGGTACAAGGCAATGTTCAGCTCAATTGGCCGTTGAGAAACACCAGACAGCATCATTCAGAGGCAGTTTTCGATACTCGGCGACCAAATGTTGGAACAACATACCTCCGCCTATTAGAAATTTAAACAGCCTTGCATCTTTCAGAAGACAACTAAAAAGCTTTCTGTTACATGAACAAAAAGCACAGGAAAACTTGCGCCAAGATATAAGTGTGATATAGGTGTTTCGCGGTGATTATCTCTGGCTTATGGCTATTACAGATTGAGGTTTACTGACTGTTTTCAACGTTGTTAGATTCGGTTGGCATCATCTTATGTTTTACCTATTGTTATCATGTATCTTGTAATGAAACTTTTACTAAAACGTTATAAATAGGATAGTAATTTATACCACTAATTCAAAAGTAATACACTTGTGACTTATAAATTATAATATGTTATTATTCTGTCGTTATAATTATTGTAATTTGTAAACTTATTGTAACGTCAGTATATTCTATATCTATGTTGTAAACAGTAAACTTTCTTTTTCTTCTTTTTTGGCAACTTGACACAAAGGATGTGTATGTTGTGCCACAGACAAGGTAAAAAGGTAAGTAATATGGCGGGAAAACCATATTCCTCCTATTATATTTTTCATCATCGTTTTCATGTATCGTCAGGTCTAAAGTCTAGTCAAAGTCTAAGTAAAAGTCAATACAGTCAAGGAGTCAAGTCGGTCGATTCAGTAAAGTGGTAGACGCTTTACTGAAACTTTCGATGGAGTTTTGGAGGAAACACAAAATAGCACGTTTCTGGATATTACATCACTTTCCTACACTTGTGCATGAACACGAATATCTAATGGTTAATATTCTACCAATATTACACATTAAAAACCCATCTACCACAATTTTAGGAAAATAATATAAAAACACAACAGCACTCTTTCACATGCCCGCCAAAACTCCAACAGTAAACTTTATGTGACTGTTTTGATATCTTCCTCGCCTTCTTTTTTATTTATGATTTTTGTCTTGCGTCCATTTTTTTTTTTTTTTTATTTTTTTTGTTTACTTCACAAATGCAAATGGTTTTTTCTATTTGGAATGTTATGAATTATGATATTTTATGATTGATAGAGTAAAATAATAATGCTTAAAATAATAATTAATTAGCAGTAATACTAATGTTTAATGAATTTTGTTTATTATATATGTTATTAAAATTTCAATTACATAGTTGATTTCAAATTATTATATTATTATTATTATTGTTGTAATCTTAAGTATAAGTAGTTAAATTTTGATAATTATTGCATGTTTACCTGATTCTTTTATAATGATCCTTATTTTTGTTGAAATAATGGAGACTTGGGACGGCTGTGAGGTCACAGAATGGGTCAAGCGGAAGATCGGCGTTGGATACCTGTTAGGTGTGCCAACACTGCCGAGCTTGGTCCAATTTGCGGCTGATTATTTGGGAATATTAATGTATTTACTTTGTTTTACTCATAATTTAAGTTTAGTATATATTCTTGTTTATCTTTGTTGTATCTTATAGTATTTTAGCTGCAAATAAACAATTATTCTATTCTATTCTATTTATTCTATTCAATAGCCTTTCTATTGTTATCGCAATCGCCGGTGACCGCTTGGGGTTTGAAGTATTAAAATTGTTAAATTACTTAGCACAATATGTTCACTTCACTGATAATTTATTATTTTGTGAGTGTGAACTGTGACTCTTAACAAATTGTAATAAGATACGTAAAATATACGCGAAGGTTTACCTACCAGTGTAACTAAAAAGAGTGAAATTATTATTATTTTTAACAAAAAATTAAAACCGACTTCCAAGGTAAAAACAATATTAACATTAATATGAACTAAAAAGTATTAAATAATTTTTGCTATCTAATAGTGCCTTTTTCCGAATTCGGCTAAACCTCAACTATTTCTGTACTCAATCTTCATAATTTTGAAGTCGGTGCCAGTTCCAAAAGTTTCAAATATTCTGTCAGAGGACTGAAGATTCAGCTATCTGGTACCGACTTCAAAATAATGAAGATTGAGTACAGAAATAGTTGAGGTTTAGCCGAATTCGGAAAAAGGCACTATTAGATAGCAAAAATTATTTAATACTTTTTAGTTCATATTAATGTTAATATTGTTTTTACCTTGGAAGTCGGTTTTAATTTTTTGTTAAAAATAATCTAAAAATGATTCCTAGCTAGATCGATTAATCGCCCCCGAAACCCCCTATATACTAAATTTCATGAAAATCGTTGGAGCAGATTCCGAGATTCCAATTATATACATATATTATACAAGAATTGCTCGTTTAAAGATATAAGATATATTAGTATGTACTTACTAGTAACTAGAGGTATATGTTTTACAAAGGAGTTTATGTGTGGTTTTTCCAGTCCTTAACTTTTCAAGGTTACTTAAAGCATAAATTAAAAACTTGTGTCATCTACTAGATAAGTTTTGTGTCGTCGGTAGAAAATTACAATTGATTATGGAGTTAAAAGTCAAGGAGGTTTTTGTATAAAATATAATTATTTACTTACTAGTTTTTACCTTGTAGACTTGTTATAGTTGTGTAACATCTACAAAGTAAAAATTTTAAAATACTAATCAAATTTTGAATGCATAAAAGACCTACTTAGATATACCTTTAGAAGGTATCTGGACTCTAAAGAGTTAAGAGACAAGAGTGTTAAGAGTTAAGACGTAGTACGGTAGTACTAAATAATGGTTCAAACCAAAGGTTTAATACACCATTCCTATTAATTGTTATTTGTATGACATGCACCTGTGGGCTGTGTAGTCACAGCCCACAGGTGCATGTCATGTCACCAGAGAAACTCCTCTAGATTATTTAAGAGGTTTTTCAACTTTCTGTCTTTGTCGAAACAAATACTATATTTTATAGTTGTATAGCTAATCTAATCCTTTTTAAGCTTTGAGTACATGAGGGCGTTACTTAACTCCTAAATTACAAATGATTGACACTTTATACAGAACTTTAGGTTCATTCTTATAACAAACGTCGCAACCAAAATTCGGTACAGGAACTAACGTCGCACTACCAACTAGGAATAAGTAAACAAAGACAGAATATAATCAAGACGGAGCTCATTCCGGGAGCAAATGATCACGTAGATTGAAAGGCGTTGCACATTTGCGCCAGCCGCGCAAGCCGCGCCAGATTTACATATATTTGCATCAGTCAGCTGTCATACGACACAACTTGGATTGCTAGATAGCGGAAATATAAGGAAATTGTGCATACTGGTATAAATGGTAAAAAATGTCCCCTGCCAGCAAGCTTTGTGCCAAATAGTTAAATCTTAATTTGTCGAATATCATCGATATCTTAAGTTGTCTATACTAATGTCATATCTTTTGTTCTTCGTATTAATTTAAGTTAACACTAACAGGTCCCTCGGAATTTGAGACCTAATTCAATCAAAACTATTAACAAACAAATATTTAAATTGACATAATATTTAATGGCTGATGAGTAGGGAATGCAATACCGGGATACCGGGATCCCGAAATACCGGGATCCTGCATACATTTTGCGGGACTAATCCCGGTCGAAATTTTTGCAGGATCCTGCGGGACTGGCGGGATTACAAAGAATTATGATTCATACGCGTAACTTTGCGCGCGGGAGTTCGTGAACTGGCTACAGGCAGCACGCTAAACAATTTACCTTCAATTCACTTTAAATTACAATGGAGCCAACCTTAACCAGCGTGGATGCTGAGCGAGCTTTTACCTATTTCGATTTTTTTATAAAATATGAAAATAAAAATAAGCTAGTTTTTTTTAACTATTATTATTACGAAGCCATGTCCAAAAAAATTATAAGTTTTTTTTTTTTTTTAAGTCTGAAGTATGGAGGTGTTAATTTAACCCTTGAAAAAAGTATCCGACAAAGTTTGTTTTATTTAAGATTCTAAGAATAAAACGGGCCCTATCAAGTAAAGACATTATAACGATTTATTTTGAAAGTTTAAGTCCACCCAGCGGGATCCTGCAAATACCGGGATCCAGCGGGATTGTGATGGTTCAATCCCGCAAATACCGGGATTGAAATTCTATTGCGGGATTGCATTCCCTGCTGATGAGTCATTTTCAAGATTTATTTTTGTTTAAACCTGGAAATCATAAAATATTTTATGTAGATATGCTCTACATAGAGTCTAGACTCTAGACTCTGGACCATAGCTGAAAAAAGTAATATTCTGTTGTAAAAAAATAACTTAGGTACCTCCCTAGTCCCTATGTTATTTTTTTGGGTGCTTATTGATTGGGGAATGAACATTCGCTGGTAATGTGATAATTTGATTAGCTTGGAATTTACCCATTATATCCATTATCCTACCATATCTAAGCTTCCATGCGTTGTCTATTCCATGTATATCTGTGGTCGAGTATCATATAATTTCGTGCAGTTCCCGTATGCATGCTGCTCACGCTACTTAGGCTAGCTTCTATTTCGTGTTTATAGAATATTCATGATTCAGAATGTTTTAGTGTAGGTATTTCTGTATATATACCCCACAAAATCTGAGAAGTTTGGCAGATCGCAAACTTTACAACAAATAACAACCCAAGCATATCGTAATTCGTAAGGTATCATAGCTAAGATGTCGTAAATTTTTCTGTCAATCCGGAATGATTATACAATAAGACAACTAAGAAAAGTTAGTGACAATGAAATCAATGTCACAAAGCTTTTTTATAAGCTTAGGAAATATATTATTCTATTAACAAAAAAATACAAGTAACTTACTAGTGTTTCAAACAGCTTGGACCCCTTGGAATGACGGCGAGATGTAGCTTCACTCTGCATCCTCTATCGGTTGTATCATACCACCTGCAACTTTTCGCCATTGTCCCACGCGAAAAACATACCATCCTCATCACCTTGATGAGTGGCAGTCTTCCGCAGTGCGTTTTTCGCGTAACTTTCTGCCGCGCACTGTAAAACTCTGGAACGAACTGTCACCAGCAGTATTTCCTGACCTATACGACCTGCAAATCTTCAAGAAAAGAGCGTATTCCCTCTTAAAAGGCTGGCAACGCACCTGCAGCTCTTCTGATGTTGCGAGTGTCCATGGGCGACGGTAGTTGCTTGCCATCAGGTGACCCGTTTGCTCGTTTGCCCCCTTATTTAATTAAAAAAACAAAACTTAAAGTATAGTAACTATCTCAGCTGTGTTCTTAAATTCAAATTCGTCAACTTGTAAGTCGTGACTCGTGACTTGTGACTCGTGAATCGTGATATTATAAAGAATAAGTACTTAATATTAATAATTAATAAATTTTGTTCTATTTGGTTATCCTATCACAAATCAAGATATATCAAAATTTAAAGGTTAGGGTGTCGTATTACCCGGCTAAATTCTCTCTCTTTCTAGAAAATACACTTCTCTCTTTCTCTCACTAATCAACTACTATAACCGATATTATCCGAACAACCGCTCGACCGGTTTCGATGTTTCTTTAATTTGGTTTTAGGAACCGAGTGAGCCGAAAGGTTTTTACTTTTTTGTAACATAATGCTTTTTAACCGACTTCCAAAAAGGAGGAGGTTATATTATGTTAGTCTGTTTATGTAGTAGAATTTTGCAAAATAAAGTGTGAACAGTTTATTTTGTAGTAAAAATGTGTCTGTTGTGCTCAGGCGCATCTTTTACACGTGTAGTTAAGGTTACTTGTTTATTCGTTGATAGTGTTTCATCATAATGCTAAATTAAGAAAAAAAAACAACCCCCGATTCATAAATTTGAAGTAGATAAAACTAAATTGTTCAGCAGGTGGCAGATGATGATAACAGATAAACTAAAGCTGGGATGTATATTGTATAAGAACACACTCGATAAAGTCAGTTTTCGAACTAGATCAGTCCAGCCGTTTGGATGCTAGCTACAAGAAAAAAAACAACCCCCGATTCATAAATTTGAAGTAGATAAAACTAAATTGTTCAGCAGGTGGCAGATGATGATAACAGATAAACTAAAGCTGGGATGTATAAGAACACACTCGATAAAGTCAGTTTTCGAACTAGATCAGTCCAGCCGTTTGGATGCTAGCTACAATTTTACGGACAGACACAGACAAGGGTCACAGACAGACAGACAGACAGACACGCGTTAGGCTTTTGAAAGTTACAATATAGTGAACTATGTCTGGCTACTGTTCCCTATTTTTAACCGACTTCCAAAAAACGAGAAGGTTAATATTATGTTTGGCTGTGGATATTTTTTTTAATTTTTTTGTGTATGTTCAGCGATTATAGAGGGTAAGTTTGGTTCAGTTTTCATGTTCGAAGCTCCTGACATTAGATATAGTTATTTTATATTATATTTATTTCTAAGTATAATTTAACATGCAATACAATATTTCATTCTTTAAACATAAGTAACTCCTTATTTCCACGATGCTTCTCTTTAGTTATTTGAATATCAGTTACTGTAATTTTGTGCTATTTTAAGCTTTATTTGGCCAGGGAGAATAATTTCAAACATCCAATATTTTTCTTCTGATTAAAATATCGGGTCCCAAGACAGTTAAGCGAGTTAGCAAAATTAAAACGCGAATAGTTGTTAGTGCCACAAAAACAATATTATTTTTTATAATTTAATTTTATTATTATTTATTATATAATTAAAATCCATATAATTATTAAAACCCATATGATATTTATATAATAATTAATTATAAGTGAGCAATAACCATAACATTATCTTATATCATCAACACTAATTAATAAGTAACTCCTTATTTCCACGATGCTTCTCTTTAGTTATTCGAATATCAGTTACTGTAATTTTGTGCTATTTTAAGCTTTATTTGGCCAGGGAGAATAATTTCAAACATCCAATATTTTTATGTATGTGAGATATGCGAAGATACTTTAAACGATCATAATCATATTTTATCATTGTCATTACAATAATTGCATAATTAATTAATGATATTATCTATTATTATTAGCCCTCTTTATCCTCTGAAATTCAAAGCAGCAAAAGGGTTTTTTCCAAAGCAGGGATCGAACCATTGACCGAGCCGTGAGCGAAGCTATACCCCAATAGACAAAATGACGAGACACGTAACAAAAGAAGAAGGGGCATTTTTGTATGAAACCCGCACCCAAGCTGCTGTAGCACAACTGCCTTTATTATATTAAATGAAAGTTCAACATTTTATTCTAATCTCTAAAAACCATAGGAGAAAAAAGTTTACAGTAGGTACATTAAGATTTTCGTTATACAATAAAATGTTCAACTTTTGAAGCCCTTTCATTTGGTATGTCTCAAAGTGCTACATAGGTACGATATGCCCCTCAATTATTCATACGAATTTTCTAAATTAATAGCCTATGAGAATAGGACTAAGAGACGTTTGAGCCGAATGATATAGCAATTTCTATAGCAGGCAATCATCGGCTGCAGGTCGTTGAGCAAATCAAATGGCGGTGAATTTGTGTGCAAAGCCTCTATGCCCCTACCGAAGTTTAACAGGAAACGGAAATCACGGAAGTGCACTGACCATTGCGTGACATGAGTATGTATTTGATTGTTACTTGAGAGTTAAGACAGAAACTGGTGACTGTCCATATTTTTGAAGACTAGATAATTATTAATTATACTTAACGAGGATACTCTATATTACCTTATATACTATACTAGATCTTATATTTAACGAGATTCATAGAAAAGTTACTTTGAGTTATGTAGTGCGTAAACTAAATTATTTAAATGCGTTTTCATCGAAGTCGTGTTGGTTTGTGTTTTGAGAAGAATTACATTTTTAGTTATATAGATAATTAGAATAGATGATTTTTCTTGTAGTGATTCTATTGGATCTTAAAAACGCATTCCTTGTACCGCAGCTTCCCTGGAAACGCAGTCTAATCACATTCTACATGACGCAATGTACGCCAAGTTGACCCAAATGCAACGAATTTCACGGTAAGGGTAGGTCTTGTCCTCCGATCGAGAGCACTAATCTACGCAGCCGTCTTCAATTTGCTCCAAGCTTGACGAATCACACAACCTTCTCGTTTGCACACGTCCGTCACTGTGTGCTGTTCAAGGAGATGTGTTGTGAATTTCAATCGTCTTTACTAATAATACAAATGCGAAAGTGTGTATGTATGTTGGCATTTCACCTAAACTGATTTAGCTAGGTATAGAAATACTTTGAAAGACTGGGAAGGGCACAGGATAACTTTTGTTTCTAAAAAAAATACGATTTCTGTACGATAAATAAAAAGCGGGCATCATTATTCTAATGCTGAAGAATTTGTTTGAATATCACCTGATGTCACCAACTAGTCAATAAATTATGTTATTTAGCACAGATATTACAGAGTAGACAACGGGAAAGGGCATAGGCTCCTTTTTATGGGAATATGTACAAGTGAAATTCCTTACGAGCAGAACCTCGCAAAATGTAGAGTTACTATCTAAAGCTAGAAGAACTCGTTCAAGTTTGAATTTAAATTAAACTGCTCTCACTCGTAATCTTTATGATCTCTCGTAAACTCCGATTGCTGAAGATAATGATATCTGTTAACTGATAACACGTATAATTAATGAGGATGAGAGATTACCAGGTCGACCTGACGATTAATATCAGTCGGTCGCCATGATTGATCGCACCACGACAGCTGGTTCTGATGGCCGATCTGTTGCTGTCTTGAGGTGTGTGTACTGAGTTATGGAAGGATAGGGTGTGCCGTGCTTTAAAATGGCTCCAATTGGAATGCCCTATTTCGCCAAAGTTACAATTAGTTGCTATTGGTTCTGATAGTTCTATAAAGGATTTTAATGTAGGAATGTTAAAAGCATTAAGTATCGATCTAATGATACTCGTAAAGTGCCTGAACTTAACTTAGCAACAATATAATTAACCTCTCTATTAATCATACAATTTCTTCAAATTAAAAATATAGAACATAATATTATATTATTATAAAGTAAAATAAACATAGGATTCCTTATTAAAAAGAATACCTATCAGCAGTTGTTTTGCATATTATAAACAATTTGTTAGTCCCCATTTAAATAAATAAACTATGTAATAAATGTAGTTCATATTATTTTCGCAAAACACATTTTACTACAGATTACTAATTAATAGTAGCATTGTTGTTCTGCCATTGTTGAAAATTGTTGCGATTCTTATTCCTGGATATTAAATTAATATTGAACAATGAGGCATGAAAGTGTATCGAAATACGGAGAAGTGTTTCACATGACTGGTATCAATCTATAAAATATTATTTTTGTTTAAAATATGATTAAAACTCCCGTATTTACGACTCTATGTTCCACGTGTGCCGATCGGGATGGGTGCACTTTATTTCAAAACAGTATTTCTTCTCTTTTGTAAAAAATGGGAAAAGAAGGATAACGCATTTAACACAATATTACTTCCCAGACATACCCATGATATTTATTATAAGTGACAATAACCTGTGCTTGGAGTTTGGACTGAAACTAGGTAGTGACCTAGAATGACGCACGTTCATATCGTATTAGCTTTGTCCACATTGTGCCTTTTTTATGTTCAACAAGGGCATGCCTTATAGCGCTGTCAACAGTGAACGTGTGGCATGCCCGTGAGTTGAAGCGCGTCAAAATCCACCCGCGTTGAAAGAAAAGTGTCATAGCGCGCGCTACGATATCAACGCGCGTTACGGGCATGCCTTGAAGTTGACAGCGCTATAAGGCATGCCCTTGATGAACAGAAAAAGGCACAATGTGGTCAAAGCTATTGTAACGCGATGATGCATTTTTAAAAGATCCTTTCAAAACGAAATTGAACTTTATTTACTAAGTATGACAGGATACATTTCGAATTGCCAAAGTTGTCGCGCCCAGTGCTGGGCTGCCCCTACCAGATTTGAATGGCTGGAGCTACGATGCGTTTATAATAAACTAGCTGTCCCGGTGAACTTCGTATCACAGGTCACTTTAAAACCTTCCCTGGACTTCTACGAATATTGTAAGACTAAAATCAGCCCAATCCGTTCAGCCGTTTTCGAGTTTTAGCGCGACTAACACATTTGAAAATCCATTTTTTTATATAAGATCATTATAAGATAAGAATAAGATAAGATATAGATGACTAACGCATTGTAGCTCCTTCTGACGTTGCAATATAAATAAAATTTATCAATTTTTGATCCCTTCAATGACTTTTTGATGAGAGAAACGATGATATTGGTATAACTTATCGTTCGAGGAAGTATAAATCTAAGAACTCTCGAAGCGAAGCCGATAACTGTTATGCAAATCGGTCTCAAGCATCGACCCAACTCGATTTAGCGGGCGAAAGGTTCTGATACATCGTTTGTTCAACACGAAATGAAATACAGATTTGGCCGCACCGCACGCACCGCAGTCGCCACATTTCGAATTCTTCATATTAAAAAAAATTTAGAAGTTGCGAAGACTGCGGCGCGGGTAGGTATGCGAGCTTGCCTATAACTTCATATTATAAAGAATTCGAAATGCGGCGACTGCGGTGCGTGCGGTGCGGCCAAATCTGCGTTCACCTATATTGTAGATTTATTTTTGTATCAATATATTATTGGGAGATGATGTACCATCGAGGAAATTGATTCCTAGGCAGTTGACAGACCCACGTCATTTGGTCGGCTTATGTCAATTCAATGTTAGCTGTGATCGGTCGGATGAGTTTGACGTAACGCAACCAAATTACTTAGGTCCTTCATCTGCCTAGGAATCAACTTCTTTGATAGTACAGCTATCAGTTAGCAAATATAGAATTTGCTATAGTCATACCCTCTTACTTTTAAAGATTTATTTATCATAGCTAATCAATGTTCGCTTTTCCATCTGTCATATAACTTTTGCATTGTGGCAGACAGGACAAGAAGACCTAGTACATATTGTACTTATTCATTGTGTTATTATTTTTATTACAAAGGGACACATAATTTAAATTTAATTTAGAGTGACGCTGCTGTACTTGCTTTACTTGTAGCTGCTTAAAAATGTTTTACAGTAGTGATAACTGAAAACATAATATTTGCCACAAAATATTTCTCCGAATATTACCCGAAATCCCGTATCATTACCCTAATATCCTCGGAAGCCCTCGAAAAGCTAATCAATTAATGGCTTACCAATGTGAGCACCATCATTAGCAGATTAGAAATTCGAGCGCCAACCCTTTGAAAACGTAGACGCCAATAACCCCTACGTATTCAAATAAATCCATCTTTCTTGCAGATGTCATATTTCCGAATGCGAGAATCTAAATCATACCGATTGGCTCGAGTACGCCATACCCAAAGAGAAAGGTGAAATATCAAAGTGCAAAAGATTTCAATTTCGTGATAACATCACGAGAGATGTGTGCAATAAAAATGACTTCGATACGACGATGGAAGCGGAATGTACTGAATTTGTGTATAGCGATGAAGATTCGGCCGTGAAAGATGTAAGATATATTTTTGTCCGACTTGAAAAAGAAGGAGGTTATTCGGATATTGTTTTTATGTAAATTGTTCATAAATTGGAGAATATATTGTTAATGCATTGGAGACTAAAAAATTATTTAAGTTTGTTTGCATCGTCATTGAATAGCCTCCGAAAGTATGTAGGTACCTACTTAGCCAATTTGAATGTAATTTGGAATAGACATAAAACATCCCCGGGGAAAGATCCACATAATATGTCATATAACCATCCAATATCCATAATTTTTATAGCGAGAAAATGTACAATTACACCATGGGGCATTAACCCATTTTTACCCCTGTAAAACCTGTAGCACGTAATATTTTTGTATCGGCTTCAGACGATTAATTGAAATTTTGATTACTTAATTTACGTGACTGGGTTAGTTGAAACACTTTCGTACCCAATAAGCCCGCTGCAGTTTTTGGGATATTTATGACCATTATTGTTACAGTTCGATCTCGGCTGCGATTGGAGGAGAACGCTTATTGGGTCCATACATAACGCAGGGTTATTTATTGCCCTACCCTTCACTGGATTCATATCTGATAAATATGGGAGGAAAATCGCTTTGTCAGTCGCTACTCTTATGAACGGTGTCTTTGGAGTACTGAGATCGTTTTCGACGAGTTACATAATGATGCTAATTTTTGAGTTTCTGGAAACCGCTTTGGGAGGTGGAGTGAATAGCACAGCGTTTGTTTTCGGTAAGTTCAAATATTTGAACTTTGTATTTATTTTTTTCCTTGGCCTTGCTTACCGGTAGAGTCTACATACACAATGAACTTAGGACTGTACTTAGTTTTTAATATTTTGGTGCAATATTATTGCAACTTCGTTTTGTTTGCTCGAGTCTCTATTAAAGGGTATGCTCGAGAATATCGCTAGCATTAATTTTTACATTTCATGAGAATACATCAATATTCAATCAAGAGGATCAAACGTTATTCGTTCCTTAACGAAGCTGCATTAATGTTGCATTAACATCGTAGAATCTAGATTATGTTTGCGCGACACAAAACAGATCGCTATAACCTCCGCTACTTATTTCTATGATTGGCTCAAATTCGCTATAGACATTCGTTTTGATATTTAGCATTATTAAATCTAGATTTACATTTTAGCTGTGGAAATGGTGCATCCAAAGGGCAGAGTCTTTGGAAACCTGATCTTAAACAGCGTTGCCGTCATCGGCACAGGAACGCTAGCGTTGCTGGCTTGGCAACTACAAAACTGGAGGGTACTAATAAGGGTCATATACGCACCAGCCCTTCTAGGTATCGTGTACATCTGGGTGATGAACGAAAGCCCTCGATGGCTAATAAGCAAAGGTCGGAAGGACGAGGCGATGAAAATACTGAAAAAGGCAGCTAAAATGAACAAAGTGGACATATCAGATGACACGTTGAGTCCTTTGAATGCGGTTGGTAAATCAGAAGAAAATGAGGAAGCGACCCCAACTCCTGAGAATAATGAAAAAGGGGCATACGTAAAAGCCTTAAAATCAAATATTATTAGGAACAGAGTAATCATATGCTCCGTTTTATGGGTCACATGCACTTTTGTATACTACGGATTAGCTATTAACTCTGTATCGCTAGCTGGAAACCAATATTCGAATTTCGCTGTAGTCGCTTTCGTGGAGATACCTTCAACATTCATAGGGTTACTGGTGCTGGAAAAATTTGGAAGAAAAAGAGTATTGATAGCAACTTATCTGTTGAGTGGTTGCTTATGTATAGGCTTAAGTTTTATCCCTAAAGGTGAGTTATATTTTATATTTAATTATAATAAAGAGTTCAATTTATTAATAAATTTAATTACATGCTGTTCAGATCCAATGTAATAGTTATATTTAAAACAAAGAAATAAGTTTCAGTAAAAATTTGTTACCAATTTAAACAAATTATTATTATTATTATTGGCCCACTGAACAGCGAGCGAACTAAACGAATACAGCTATTAATTAACTAAAAGATGTCTTAAGATTGTCATCTCGAAAAAGCGCTCTCCCTTATATTTTCTACCATTTTTACAGATCTCAAAATAGTATCTTTACTGATCTACCTACTGGGCAAGTGTACTATAACCATCGCATACTTCTCTGTATACATCTACGTGTCCGAAGTGTTCCCGACTAGCGTGCGACAGTCGCTACTCGCTATTTGCTCCTCTTTCGGAAGATTCGGATCTACATTGGCACCATTAACGCCGTTATTGGTAAGTATTACATTTTATATCTTATTGTTATCTATATCCTTAGTGATTTTAACAAGTGTTTCTTTTACATCATTCAATTAAATTTTAATCTATGTTACCTATATCTTTCTTAATACATTAAAAAATCTTAATAGCTCTAAAATGATATTTTACCATCCTTATAATATATTTTTTCTTTTTTATAGCCAATGCGGTCAGTGATCTTCGGATGTCTGGCTTTTGTTGCCACCTTATTGGTTCTTCTTCTACCGGAAACCAAAAATATGTCTCTTCCAAATACAATAGAAGAAGCAGAAAGAATATCACAGAAAACAAGAAGAAAATCAACAGAAAATACAGCGGAATGATCGTTGAAGGAAACAAATTGTTTCCGTTAGTGCATTTACACCAGGAAACATTTACGCTTACTTAAGATAAGATTGGTGATATTATTTATTTAACGTAGGTAAAGCTAGATGTACAATTCCTAACTGTGCACAAATCTTAAGATATAAACTATTTTTTGAGTATTTTTAATAAATTATTTCAAGAACTGTAACATTGTTATTGTTTTCTTTAATTTCTTACTGGTCAAATAAAAAATTTTATTCATTAAAGTGCAATTAATTAAGGTTTTGCAATCCTAATGTGTACCTACTATTAAAACCTACAAAGTAAACTTATTATTTTTTAATAGTAGGTACACATTAGGATTGCAAAACCTTAAGCGCTTTGCAACATCTAGCTCGGTGTTCCTCGTCCATACGAGGGCTACCCATAGCTTACGTTATAATTGACTCGCTTTTGGAATTACAAAGAATCGATGTGAATATCAAATTTCAGTGGGTGCCTTCGCATATAGGTTTGACCGGGAACGAACAGGCGGATGAATTGGCGCTGCTGGGGGCACACTCGGGTATAGTAGTGCATCAACCGCCTTTCTTCACGGACTTATTGCCGGATCTAAAAAATAATTGTCACAGCCTATGGAAAACTCATTTTGATGAAAGGTCGATGGAGAAGGGCATTTGGTACAGAACTCTGTGTAATGAGCCACCTAAGATCCCGTGGTTCATTTCTATAAAAGCAGATAGGATTAGGCTAACGACGCTCATGAGACTTCGCTCCGGGCACGTTCCACTCAATGCATTTGGATATATGATGAAAGTTTGCATGTCGCCAGATTGTAGTTTGTGTAAGAAGCGGGAAGATCTTTACCATGCTTTGGTGGAGTGTGCCCGGGTGGAGTCAGAGAGGCGCAGGTTTGAGGCTGATGCGGGGGTGGCGCTGACACAGCTCGGTTGTGTGAGCGCCATTCTCGCTCAGCCGAAAGATCCTGTTTGCTGGGGGCTAGTGAATTTGTATTTGAATTTTATTAAGTGTAGAGCTAATTAGTATATGTTTGCAAATTGTTAACAATGAAGTGTATAATTTGGATGTAATTTATGAGGCTGGCATTGTCGGTTTCGACACAAGCCTAATAAATAAGAAAAAAAAAAAAAAAAAACTTATTATTATCATTACCTAATACATACATTAATAGTTTGATTCCTAAGCATTTTCCTTTTCCAATTGACTAATTTTACTTTTGTACGCTTTTGAATCAAAGTTTATCAGCAAAACTTAGAACAGTTTGTACACGTGACAAAATTATCAAACTCCAAACGGTCAAGGGTAAACGAACTGTGTTCTTAATTTAGATTGATTAGATAATTTTGTGTTTTGTCAAACTGTTTACATTGTTATAACTTGTTATTACTGTGAACAGTAAGGCAGCATTTAGAGAATAATTAGAGGTAGAATAAAATAATTGTAGAACTTTTAGAACAATTTTGCTTTAGAATTGACGATATCCTTATCACAACCGATGGGCTGGCTAATGGCTATACTGATAGAGATATGTACCTTTCATTTTCCTGATGAGATCTGTCAAAATTTAATCACTATGATTTATAAGTATTTTTTGCAGAAAAATAATTTGAATGTTAAAATTACTAGTAGCTGATATAAAGAAGAATGTTGTGAAGCGTATCAAATTAATTATATTTTCCGATCGTTAGTACCGTAACAAATACTTAATATAAGGCTTGTGTTTTGCCATTATGTATTTTTTTTTTTGCGACTCTACCAATTTTAAAATGTTCTCTACTACTGCTTCCATAAAAATATCACTTACAATTGATTAGTAATTACAATATTAATATATTTATAGAAGGGCGAGTTAATCATTCTTGAGAATATTTTTCTCAGCATAGTCTCTTCAAATTACCATAAAACATACTTAGTAACTAGATAAAGCAGTAACTTTTGTGTTATAAAATACTTTGTATGTGAACGTAAATAATAGATTCTTCATAACTATAAACGCATAATAAAAATGCCATTGAAGGATCCTAACAGAGTAGCTGAGTATACTTAGACACGATCAAATAACAAAGAAAGTAAAAGGGAAGTCATCTTAAGCTTAGAATCTCAGTAAGAAAAATAAAATACAAAACATTAGATAATTCTTTGTCGATCAGATGACAAAGAAGAAAAGAGAGGTGAGAGAAATTCCATTTAACTGATTCTGATAAAAGCATACATTATAAACGCGCCCTTATACTGTAGTGCGCATGCGCGATATCTATCAGTCCTTTCGAAGCACGTGTACCATAAGGAAGCTAAACATAAACATGAATAAAGACATAGGGCTAGACGACATCCTCCAACAATTAGGGCCCTTCGGAAGGTACAATATAGTGAACTATGCTCTGCTACTGTTCCCCATATACTTGGCAGGCATGTACGGATCAGTTTTCGTCTTTGAAGCCCCAGATATTAGTTATAGGTGAGTGAATTTAAGGTTATTAAGTGTTGTATATTATTGTGTTTCGTCTGCCTTATATGTGGCAAGTGTTTTAAGTTCTATACGTTCATGTTGTAGCTGAGATACAGATTCTGTTGAATTTCTGTCGAAATTTTGCACTTCCGTCTCAGTAAATGCTGCACGCATGCGCCAAATCTAGGAGCTTATTGAGGGTGCACAGTAATTTGAGGGTTGCACATAAGGGGCGTTTATAATGCGATCTTAAAACTTCCATTCTTACTTCCTATTTTAGTAAATCTCTTTTTATATCAATAATTCAGCTAAAGATTCTCAAAAATTTTGTTATTATGCAACCGTTTTAGTATAAAGTAGAATTCCAAATTATTTTAAATTGGCACACTGATTGACTGATAAAAGCCTATAAGACATTAAATTTTAAAAGTCTAGAATTTTAACCCATCATTCCCCAATTAATTGAAAATATATTGTGTTTGCGATACCCACGATGGAGGTGCTACGTAAAGTGTTTTCATATTTTAAATCTTTCGAGATCTTTATCAATCACCACACCTAATAATTATTATTCGTATTAATCTTTCTTAAATTATGTATACTGTAGCTTACTCTATTATTATTTCTCTCTTCCCTTGACATAATATCCTCTAGTTATATTATCTCAAATATGTTTGCATAACTGTTATCGGTTATTAGTTCGATAGCCTCATATATATGAGACGGACATAACTTTTACGACATGTTTGTCGACTTCTATTATATTATCATCAAGTGTTGGCCCATTTTCATTAAATTTATCATTATTGATTATGTCTGCGTGATCAGTTGATCACGATCAATGTCTAAAGCTACCTAATTGGTCATTATTCAGATTCTTTTAAATTTTATGACATAGTTATAATAGTTATAATGCATGAGTAGATTATAGTTTTGGGTTTTTGTGATAGAGACTGAGATGCATTTCTAACAATACTTAAGTCATGGATTGTTACTAACTTTACTAATATATTTATGGGTTGAAGCCTGTCACATAATATATTATATTATATTTTATTAGAAATAAAATTAAGCTCCCTGTCACTAGCAAAAAAGTAAAATAAATTCGTCGCTCAAAATATATTCTACACTTTTACACGTATTGTTGGTTATGATTTTAAAATCTTGAAGCAGCGATCACATAGCCTCTTGAAGCTACCTTTTATTCGAGATACTATTTTAAATATACCATAATCTCTGCTGCTAATTACTTTTAATTTTGTGTTACAAGTGGTCTGCCTACATTCGTCAAATTTAAGGGTAAATATATTATTTTTGACAGTCTTCGTAGCCATTTTATACGTTTGTTCTTTCATAAGACCTAAACAAATCCGTGTAAATAGGTGAAGGAAAAAAATCTATAATCGCCTTTTTAATCCGGTAGAAAAAATTGCTTCGTCGGGCATTAACTTTAAGTGTCTATACACACCATGCCGAAGTTCCGCGGCGGAATTTCGACATGATTACGTCTGCAATGTCAAACGCAAACAATATTTCGGCATGGTGTGTAATTTAAAATACATTGCAGGCGAAATTTCCGCCGCGGAACTTCGGCATGGTGTACGTTTAGACATTATAATATTTATTATTTAGTTTTTTCTTTAGATATTAATTTTATAGTTTAGTTTTTGATGATTTCTTAACCATTTCTTTCTTTCTTTGCAGGTGTCAAATCACAGAATGCGAGAATCTGAACCACAGCAATTGGTTGGAAAATGCTATACCAAAAGACGATGGTGTACTATCCAAATGTAAAAGATTTAAATTTCGTGATAATGTAACAAATGTGTGCCATAAAAATGATTTCGATACATCGATAGTTGAAGAATGTAGTGCGTATGTGTATAGCGAGGAAGATTCCGCGGTGAAAGATGTAAGTATATATTAGAATAATATAATGTTTAAATGTAAATTCAATGTTTCTTCAAGATTTTTTTCATTGTGATATCAGATATATCTAGGTAAAACTCCTTTTTAAACTATAACTGCAGTACAGTGTAATAACCTTGAGATATTTTGGACCAAACAAAACACCGTTACCACGTTAACAAAAGTAATTCGCCACATTAAAGGTGAACGAACTGTAGAGGTCACAAACAATAGTAGATAATTACTAATTCGATCTGCAGAATTTAAAATGTTCACAAACAGATTAATAGTTACATTGTAGCGTATAATAAAAACGTCGACAACAATGTAATAAAAATAGTAATGATAACAGTAAGGCATATTCGGATATGTGGGGTGCTTGAACTTTGCTGTAAGGAGATCATACTATCAAAAGTAAATGAAAGGTCTATGATAAAAAATAATAAACCACATGTTCTACATTCTGTTGTGTACTATTTTGAATCGATTTCCAAAAAGGAGGAGGTTCTAAAACTTTGGTTTTGTCTTAAAGTAAACACATCATCTATTGTCCCTGGGTAACAAAAACGCTTTTTGCAATTCATATGATAAAACATCAGCATTTTGAATCTCAAAATACATCAGCACAAAATTAGAATTCCGTAAATTAATAATATGAACTGAACAATTATACTTTGTGAAATCCATTTTAGATTCGTAGAAAATATTCTATTCTATCCATATCCGTTATTGGCGCTTCCCGTAACTTTTAACCAATCCAACCATAGAATTATAACCTTTAGAAAAGGCATTCCATACAATCGTCAGCGCGAAAATGTGTCAGTGAGCTCACTCATCTGAGAGCAGTGTGCCACGGTGACAGTCGGACGTGTTTAATGCATTGATTACAGTGTGAAAGAGAAAGTAGTATATGCTATTACTGTAAGATAAAAAGGACGACAATATTTTCTCGATACACATTTTACATGCAAAAACATTGCTACAGTTTTGATGGCGTATGCCATATCCAAGTATTAACATCGTTGAATCCAACCCAATGTTATAACCGGATATATCCTTATGGATTGTTATACCATTGATAAATCGCAGCACGTGGCTGTCCGATGGTTCTATCGCGTGTTCCATGGCGATAACTTATCTACAAAGGGGTTAAACTTCAATCTCCACTGCGGCGCCTCCATCAATCATATTCAAGACTTTTGTCCTCTTAGTAAATACAAACTTAGAATGTCCCGTATCATCCAATTTAGAATTATAGTATAATAATATCTATGGACGCTCCACACCACGTCAGTCTGGCCCCGTGCTAAGTACCTGAAGGACTTGTGTTACAGGTGCCAGACAACGGAAATATATTTAATAGGTTTGTACTATATGTACCTACATGATATATTTAATTTTTTTTTATTATATGATACTTTTATATTATAACTTTGAAAACTTTTTGTTCCGTCGGCGGGATTCGAACCCGCGACCCCCGGCTTGAGCTATCCACAGCCCACCTGCAACTGAGCCACATAGGTCGTCAGAATTTCCCTCTTACATTAATAATTATACATATTATATTAATATGACAGTAAAAAAATGCAAAATACGATTCGCTGTCGCGCTACAGCAAAAATATTTCCTTCTGATTATGTAAAGTATTTTAATTGTTTTCTTTATTTTTATAAATAATTGCATAAATATTAAATGAGTAAAACATTCTTATTTTAAGCTGACAATATAACATTTTTATTTGATTTAGCAAATAAAAGGATTTACTTAACAACGCCTTTTTTTATGCGCAGGGGAAAACCGTCATGGACCCCCGGGTTGGGGATGTGCCTCAGTTAAGCCGAAGCACCCCGGGGGTATGTGGGACTCTTACCCACTAAAACCACCTGCTGTTCGCCTTCAGCCGTATACGGAGGGATGTCCTGGATCCGTCAGGACTCCCTCCAAACAACGCCCTACCTAGACCAGTTTACAGTATTTGCTTTTTTATGCAGACAAGTCACATGTCGTTTCGTTTCAGTTTGACCTCGCCTGTATGAATTGGAAAAGGACAATCGTTGGTACTGTCCACAACGCAGGGCTATTCATTTCCCTGCCCCTCACCGGAATTATATCTGATAAGTTCGGAAGAAAACTAGCATTATCCGTTGCGTCACTCATGAACGGCATATTTGGAGTGCTCAGATCATTCTCTACGAGTTACATTATGATGTTGGTTCTGGAGTTTCTAGAAGCTGCCTTAGGAGCTGGGGCATACAGCACAGCTTTTGTTATAGGTAAGGATAACTTACAAGCTCAAACATCTTTAAGACCTGTCTATTCTAAAATTAATTTGGCAATACCTTTAGTTAAGTTAATAAGGAATACTGTTTTTCATTCATTAAAACATCTTTTTCGTATTCAAATTCTTATTTGTATTTTAGCTATGGAGCTGGTTGGACCCAAAGGAAGAGTATTTGGTAACACGATAATAAACGTGCTATACGTTTTTGGACTCATGACTCTGTCGGGCCTGTCCTGGTGGCTACAGAGCTGGAGAATAGTAATTAGAGTAATTTACGCGCCAGCCATTTTAGTTATATCCTATATTTGGATCCTGAACGAAAGCGCCCGGTGGCTAATCAGTAAAGGACGACGCACCGAAGCTGTGGACATTTTAAAAAGGGCCGCAAAAATGAACAAAGTTAAATTATCTGAAGACTTACTCGCACCGTTCTATAACCTCGAAGTATTGAATAAGAAAAACGAAGACGAACCACCGAAGAAGGAAGAATCTAATTTCTCGAAAGCGATCAAATCGAGTATAATCAGACAGAGAGCGGCTGTGTGTTCATTCTTGTGGATCACTTGTACTTTCGTGTATTACGGACTATCAATAAACTCTGTTTCCCTCGCCGGTAACAAGTACTTAAACTTCATGCTAGTCGCCTTTGTAGAGATTCCCGCTAACTTTGTGTGCCTGTTGATATTAGATAGGTTCGGTAGAAAGAAAGTGTTGTCATCGATGTACCTGCTAAGTGCGTTCCTGTGTATCAGTTTGTCATTTCTACCAAAAGGTAAGTTTGATGTTAAATAATACTCTAATTGATTTAAATCATAGTACTTTTTACTCGTACTTTAAAGTTTAAATACATGTCATAACGATACAAAGAATTTTTAGTATCAAACTCCAATGCCTAAATATATTATATAACAAGTGTAACGAAACTACGTGATTGATGATTTTATATATAGGCCCTTATATAGAGTTCACCGAGAAAGTATCAGTGCTGAAAAAGAAAAAAAAATGTGATTTTATGGGCAATCATATTTTTTTCCATACAAAGGTAAAAAAAGTTTCTCTTTAAGCGCTGCTACTTTTATAGTGTTATTTTATACTTGAACTAGATGATGCAACTTCGTTGCGGCAAAATTCGTTTATCGCGCGGGAACCGTACATTTTCCGGGATGAAAACTATCCGATTCCTATGTCCTTTCTCGAGACTCAAAGAATCTCCATGCCAAATTTCAGCTAAATCGGTTCAGCGGTTCGAGCGTGAAGAGGTGAAGAGGTAACAGACAGACAGACAGACGGACAGACAGACAGACACACTTTCGCATTTATAATATTAGTATGGAAGTATGGATAAAGGGTACCCTTACACAGTACACAACCTTAAGTATTATCAAGTGATAAAAACTCAGTAGTTTTGCTACACCCTGTACAAAAAATCCTTATTAAATTAAAACATCTTTCAAAAGAAGTCAACAATCACAAACGAATCCAGACTTAAGTGAAAGTTTGTAATCATATAAATCTCCCTCGAGTTAAATGGATCAGAAAATTTGAAACGAGGAAAAAGTATCGAATAAAACGAAAATGTTGGCCGTAATAACTTATAAGGTTCAGGGAACTTTCCATCCCATGTCCGAGGGAAAAACTTGAATAAATTTGATAAAAATGCAAATTCACTTTAATCTAAACCGGGCTTGATTTCACACGGACAAAAGACAACTTCGGCTAAGTCGTCGCGGTAAATTGACGCAGGGAGCTTAGCCAACACGATTTCTTTATCGTCTGTTTATAGAATTCACCGGTGAAAATGAATGGAATTGACATTAGCCGAATGTCGACTTTTTATTATCGATTTTATACAGGGAGTAACTAAACTACACTCCTTAAACTATTATAAAAGTGCAGCTCTGTAAGAGTAACTTTTTGAAGTGAAAACTTCTTTAGCGGCGTTGAGCACTTTTGTGTGAAAATATTGTGAAACTCGCGTCAGATTCTCGTGCTGATCGAAAAACCTTGGAAAAACCGTAAGAGGGTTGGAGAGTAGTGTTTTGTGTTGAACTCGAACTCGAATTGATTGTAAGGGTTTCGATTAATTAAAAAAAAACGATTTTTTAAAAATCAATTTTCATAAAAAATGGGTTAAAAATTCGATTGTAAGGGTTTCAATTAATTAAAAAAATCGATTTTGTAATAATCGATTTTCATAAAAAATGGGTTAAAAAAATGCACAACGTTAATAATCAAGTAGTTTTGTTACACGTTGTACAATCACACAATCGCCTATGAAAATGAATGGAACTGACATGACATGAGTCGAATGTCTACTTCATATCATCGAACACGTCTATAAGTTTCGTACATTTTTGATCTGCGATTCTTCGGCGACGCGTTGTCTAAGCCCAGGGGCGTAGCTACCGCCTTATCTGCCGTATCAGGGCCCAACTTGGGTAAACTACCCTTCCCAAGTTTATACCAAGATCCAAGACACGCTACGCTTTTGGCTAAGCCCCCAGGTTCGGGAGCGAATTTTGCGGTGTTTCTGTTTATTTAGTGATCGATGTTTGCCCAACAGCCTGAATTAATGGAATATTCGGGTTAAGCCGATTCCGTCAACCGCCTCTGAGGCTTATGCTTATGATGAATCGCCCCATAACTCAACAAAGTCCTGCTTCCAAGAGCGTACTTATGTTTGCAATTCTGGGTGCAGTTCGGAACTAGTATTATGTTGCTTGCGATACTAATCTCTTATTTGTCCTTGTACATAATTTTAAGCTAATTATGTTCCCTAATTTCACGTGCGAGTAATTCGCATATGAAACGGTAAGGTATGATATTTATTGATATTGTATATTATTTAGATTTTTTAGATATTTAGATTTATTTATTTCCAAGAAATTCGTACATACGGTCTTACAATTTAGTTTGTTCACAATTTCTGCCACATGGGCGTGGAAATATTGTCATATAGTTGTGTCATACAAAATTTCTAACATACAGTATTACAATAGTTCGGATATTAAAGAATCAATTTTAAAAATCCAATAATTATAATCAATATTGTCAACTCAAGCCAAAACATTTTTATCATTTCAATAGAGTCAAATATTAATGAAATTCATAACATTACAATATTATCAATACAATTTATACTATAGCAAATTTTTGAGAGAGAAAAATCCATTAACATTGATGCAATATCATAATATAATCATGTCATACAATAATAAATTAATTTAAGTAAATAAGTTCATGTCAAAATAATAATTCAATCTAAATTTACAATGTCAATTCAATCGAATAAAATATGATAAGCAAAATAGTAATTCTAGTGTTTTGTCATAATATAAATTTATTTATTAGAATACATTTAATGTCATAGAGTACAAAATAAATAAATCAATTTTAATAAAATGTCATTTAAACCTTTTTGAAGCTATTATATCATTAAAATATTTTTGTACCGTGTAGTAGCATTTCTCTAACAACCACTCAGAAAGAGCTTTCTTAAATTTATCATAGGTAGTGTGGTCTTTTTAGGGTTCCGTAGTCAACAAGGAACCCTTATAGTTTCGGTCTGTCCGTCCTTCTGTCCGTCTGTCCGTCTGTCCGTCTGTCTGTCTGTCTGTCTGTCCGCGGTTTTACTCAGAGACTATAGGACCTACAAAGCTGTTATTTGGTATGAATACACATATTAATGATGGCAACAAAATGGTACATGAAATCGTAGAATTTTTTTTTATGGTACCTCTCCTACACATCAATCGGGGATGAAAATTTTTTTTCGCGCTCACTCCATAGTGTGGGGTGTCGTTAAATAGGTTTTTTAAAAATATTGCGAGTATTCATAGATCATTTTCCGATTTAGGGATCCGTTTGTGAAATATTAAGTTTTAAAGTGGAAAAAATCGTTAGAGTCCAGTGTCCCCCCCTTCTACCAGCTAAACGGTTGGTTCTGGAAATGTGAAAAAATGCTGAATTTTAAAGGAAAACTATCACGGCTAAGAAGACTTCATAAGTTATTGAGTAATAGTCGATCAACTAAAAAAAATGTATTCGGCGAAGTATAAATGGAACTTTTCGTTCAAATTCCTTTGAAAGTAACTGAGATGATGTTGTTAGTAGCACGCTATAAATATACGTTCATTGACCATAAAAGAATTGTCAAAAACTAGCGGTACTACGGAACCCTATATTGCGCGTGCGTGGTCCGACACGCACTTAGCCGGTTTTTAATTTTATCGGGAAGATTATTGATGAACGAATACAATTTGGTAGAGACCAAAAATTTATGAAATGTGGACTTATGCCCGGTTTTTAGGTGTTTGATCTTTTATTTTTTTATTCGCTTTTGATTGACTAATGTTAAAAAAGTTGACCAATCAACAACACTACAGAAAAGATAAACTTATGTCGGGAATACGGACGGACAGACATGACGAATCTATGGAACTCTTGGCTACGGAACCCTCAAAACCTCTTACAACATGAACATATTAATATTATGACATTAATCCTTCGATCACGGATTCTTGGAAATCTATTGTTATTCTATTGTTGTCGCGGTCACCGGTGCTCTTGTGCGGCTTGAAGGATTAAGGGCCTGTCTTATAACTTCCTGGTGAAGTGCCGGATAGGCTATCCGGCACTAATCAGGAAGTGGTGAAACAGGCCCTTAACCTTCCACGTTGAATGATAGAGAAATAATTTCTCTATCATTCATTAATATTGTAACACGCCTTCTTTAGCTGTATACTAATTACTTCTTTGTACACAGGTCAAAAGTGGCTGGCTCTAGTCCTGTACCTGTCTGGCAAGTTCTCAATCACTGTCGCATACAGCTCCGTGTACATATACGTGTCGGAGGTGTTCCCGACGAGTGTGCGACAGTCGCTACTCGCCGTGTGCTCCTCACTCGGCCGAGTGGGCTCCACGCTTGCGCTGCTCACGCCGTTGTTGGTATGTTCTATAGTCTATGGTTTACCAAAGTTACTTTGCTCCAAGCGTGCGTGATGAACCAATTTTAGCGCGACAAAGTTCTGGGCGACATCGAGTAATTTGTTTATTGATTTTAGTATTCATTATAATATATAAAAAGTTATTTATTATGTTACAGGCTCTCTACTATGAGAATTTGCCAGCCATATTCTTCGGAAGTATGGCGCTGATAGCTTGCCTCCTAGTCTTGACCCTGCCGGAAACCATCAACATGCCCCTACCAGACACCATCGAAGATGTTGAAAGAATATCCAGAAGGAAGAAAGAAGAAGCCTAATATTCTCGAAAGAATTTAAAAGATATGCTCGAAGTTTTTTAATATTTTGATAAAGTTTTTCTAAATTTTTCGAATTATTATATTAATTAATGTACTTATCATGACAATGTTTTAATGAATTTTGTATAACTTGTGTAGGTAGGTAGCTGGTACCATTGAAGAAATTTATTCATAGGCAGTCTACGTCCTTTGGTCGGATTATGTCAATTCAATGTTACCTGTGCCTTGTGAGCTATCGGATGGATTTGACATATAACGCGACCAAAATACATAAGTCCGCCAATCACCATCCGCCTATGAATCAACTTCGTTGACAGTACTTATGCAATTCACTTTAATTACGATCTTATAAAAATACAAACGACCAAAAGTAGATATAAGTAGGCACAAATTGGTCAGAAATGCTAAGGAATTTGTAAAGATGTTATTAGGTATGCTTTGCACGCTGCACTGTACCATAAAAATCAATACAAGGAACAGACAAGGAATGGCCCAATTAGTCTGAGTAACTAGTGCCATTTTCCTCAAAACCTGATGTAACGCACCGAAAATTATGATTTTGGTCTCATTCGATTCGGAATAGCATTTAAAACATTCTATCAAAATTCCAAGAGGGGCTGAAAAAAAATGCAAAAGTTATAAACAATTAAGTAAACATAAAAAGAAGGGTTTAGTTTTTTTATATTTCGAAAACTATTTGAGATAACCAAAATTTGAAAATAGATCCTTAAAGAGCAGGAAATTTCCTAAAAAAAATCTTAGATCCTGGAACCTTATCAACAATCCTTATAATTTTAATTTAGCGGCGAAAGTAACGGTAAAAACGCGTAGTTCGGGTTTTGCGTGAATTGCCGCAATCTGCCACGTGAACTAAAAAATATATTTTACTGATTAAATATTAATGTTAAGAAATAAAAAAAATAGGTACTATGTAGACATATCAATCAACAATAATCCGTAAACAAAAATAAATTATCACAATTTGTTTAATTGTTATGCTTTTGTTAATTTGTTAATAGTCACCATTTTATTGTTAACATAAAAACGCTGATTATTTCAAAACAAGAAATCTTGAATTTTTTATTACTATTTTAAGCTAATCTTATAAGAACAAAGAAGAGATATCCGTTGAAAAATTCACTAATTTTGATTTTTCAATTTTTTATGAACAACCAAAGACAATTCATAAAATTTTTATGTAAATATAGCAATTAGGGTTTTTTCATCAATAAAAATGATTATTTAAATTTTATTACTTATAAATAAAAAATATACATTGTTATCTGGCTTTTAACAATAACAAAACAAAATAGTAACAATAATTGGATATAAAAGTACCGTAATTGCTTTATTTACATGAATAATTTAATTTTTTTTTTAATTTAAAAAAAAATGAAACATTTTGATTTTTTTCAACGGGGATCTCTTATAAGGCCTTTTAAGATTAGTTCAAAAGAATAGTAAAAAAATCTGGATTTCTTGTTTTGAAATAATCAGCGTTTTATGTTAACTTTCAAATGGTGACTATTAACAAATTAAGAAAAGCATATTAAGTAAACGAATTGTGATAATTTATTTTTGTTAACGGATTATGTTTTATTGATATGTCTACTTAGTACCCAATTTTTTTTATTCCTTAATATTAACATTTAATCCTTCGATCGGAGGTTCTAGGAATTCCCATTGTATTCTTTTGTTCTTGCGATCACCGGTGCTCGCGTGGGGCCTGAAGGATCACTTAAAATATTTTTAGCTCACGTAGCAGATTGCGGCAAATCACGCGAAACCTGAACCACGCGGTTTTATCGCTACTTTCGCCGCTTAGTTACAGCTATAAGGATTATTGGTAAGGTTCCAGGATGTAGGGAATAGGGATTTTTTTTAGGAAATTTCCTGCTCTTTAATGATCAATTTTCAAATTTTGATTATCTCAAATAGTTTTCGAAATATTATACAAAAACCAAACCCTTCTTTTTATGTTTACTTAATTGTTTATAAATTTTGCATTTTTTTTTCAGCCCCTCTTAGAATTTTGATAGAATGTTCTAGATGGTATTCCGAATCGAATGAGACCAAAATCCTAATTTTCGGTGCATGAGATCAGGTTTTGACGAAAATGGCACTTGTTAACCAGAGTAAATACCTGCCTATATAATCCTGTTTTTTTAAGATTATAACAATTAAAATACTTTCTAATGTGCCAAACGCCTTTTGGCATATATGCCATAATGTAGCTTGTACAAAATGTAACAAATAGCTTAGATAGGTACCAAATCATTTTCAGATTATGTTTATTTTAGATATTCCAAAATAGTTTTATAACAAGCTCAAATTTTATTTTAAGTTAATACAGTGTATTTTGTTATTTTATCTTTTTTTGTTATAGGTACTATTAACTAATAAGGATACAAAAACTGTAAAAGTTTTATATTTTTCGAATATTTCCTGTAAAATTTAATCGTAATTAAAATATGATTCTACTTACAATAGCAATTTACATGTTTAATATAAATAGACGAGAGCATCTAAAAAATAATTTATTAGATCTGTTTTGCTTAGATATATAATAAATTTTTTAAACCAGTCGCACCTAACAGAGAATATTATAGTACAAATTTAATTTTCAATTTACTAGCTTATTTCTTAATTAATTATTAGTTTTAATTTTTGATACCTCGTCGTGTTATTAGCTAGGTATTTTAGCTTAATAATAATAATCAAACAATATGCAATTTTGTTAGCATAAAAATAATTACATAAGAAATATAACTGTCACGAGCAATAATATTGTATGTTACTAACGTAACTAGATTGGCAGTCTACGACAGCAACGCGTCACCACTTTGAAGATGCCTGCAGGCATATCTGCCATACATAATGACATAATAACATTATGGAGTGACATTGTGTTTTGGGCTATCAAGTGGTTACGCATTTTTTGCATCAGTTTGTAAGACATTGCCACTCTAGTATTTTATAAACTCATTCACGAGCCACAGAAAATTCATAGAGTTCAAAATAAAGCCTAAAACTATCACGACAGTACAAAATAGAACGATCTATCTTAAATTATTGTTGCTATCTGCTAGATATTTTCTATGCTCTGAATTTTTGGGACTTCCAGATTCCAGCTTAATATAAGCTGGAATCTGGAAATAAGAGTGACCGAATTATTTTTGCTCATTGGTACTAGTTATAACAACATCAACATTGAACAATGTACTTACAGTCAATATTTAATAAACATATTTTTACTTTTATTTTGTGTCTAATTTCTCCCTTCCATCACACCATTATTGTAAGTATTTAATTATTTAATAATAATAGTTTACGTTATAAAGGAATTTCACGCAACCGTACATTTTTCCGCAAAAATAGCCTATGTCCCTTCACGTGGTCAATTCTTCAAGTTTGCCAAATAATAATAATAATAATAATATCTATGGACGCTTCACACCACGTCAGTCTGGCCCCGTGCTAAGTACCTAAAGGACTTGTGTTACAGGTACCAGGCAACGGAAATATATTTAATACTTTTATACTATACATTTATTTAAGATTTTTATTATATCATACACATATTTAATACACATCCAGACCCGGGAACATTGAAAAACTTTTTGTTCTGTCGGCGGGATTCGAACCCGCGACCCCCGGCTTGAGCGTCCGATGCGCTTACCACTGAGCCACAGAGGTCGTCAAATGACATAAAAATAGCTCCAGTAGATAAGATAATAATGCAATTTCATATAATTTTCCCCGTTTTCCTCAATTTCTTCGCTCCTCTTATTTTTAGCGTAATAAAATATAGTCTATAGCCTTCCTTGATAAATGGGCTATCTAAGACTGAAAGAATTTTTTAAATCGGACCAGTAGTTCCTGAGATTAGCGCGTTCAAATAAGCCCTTTCATATAATTTCCCCCGTTTTTTTTCACATTTTCCTCTATTTCTTCGCTCCTATTACTTGTAGCGTAATAAAGTATAACCTATAGCCTTTCTCGATAAATGAACTATCTAAAACTGAAAGAATTTTTCAAATCGGGTCAGTAGTTCCTGAGATTAGCGTATTCAAATAAGCCCTTTCATATAATTTCCCCCGTTTTTTCCACATTTTCCTCAATTTCTTCACTCCCATTATTTCTGGCGTAATAAAATATAGCTTATAGCCTTCCTAGATAAATGGGCTATCTATCATTGAAAGAATTTTTTAAATCGGAACAGTAGTTCCTGAGATTAGCGCGTTCAAATAAGCCCTTTCAAATAATTTTCCCCCGTTTTTCCTACATTTTCATCTATTTCTTCGCTCCTATTAGTCTCAGCGTGATAAAATATAGCTTATAGCCTTCCTCGATAAATGGGCTATCTAACACTGAAATAATTTTTCAAATCGGACCAGTAGTTCCTGAGATTAGCGCGTTCAAACAACCAAACAAACTCTTCCCAATTATAATATCGTATTAGTATAGATTAGTATAGATTTACATTACAAATTACAATATGTCGGATATTAATACTTTAGGGTTTGTATGTGTCCCTTATATTGAGTTCACTGTGACAGTAGCGCTAATATTTTTTTTGTGAATTATAATGGGTAAGCAAGTCCCCGTGCGTCAGGAATTTTGCCCTACATTTTTTAAACTACTCTTGCGGCGTTGCTAATTTGACAGTGAACTCAATACACTCATAAATTCATACACTCCCAGAAGTTAATAATCACTTATTTTTGTTACACCTACGGGCTACGAAGGATATAACAATGTCATTCTTCGTATTACTCTGGTATGACCAGAGATTACTAAATAGTTACTACGAAGCAGTACAAAACTTGTAAGGCAGGCTCAATAAAATATAATAGAAACATGCTTTATTTATTATCATCTTTTATTAGAATTATTCGAAATCTTTTTTTTTTTTTAATTTTAACTAATTATTGCAATGTCATTGGTTCTTAATACGTGTGCAAAGTTTCGAATTAATTAGACTACTGGAGATAGATAAAAATCATGCTCAAAGATTCCATTATATACATACAGCCCAAGCTTATAAAAGCGTGTTAAAAATATCGACTTCCGTCACATCCCGGAAGCGGTGAAGCCTTGTAAGATGACGGATATCCGGTGTGTATACCAATATATTTCAAGATCCTCTTTAAAATTCCCTCTTGTCTAAAATGTCTTTTAACCCAAAAAAGTCTGTTCAAAATCTTATCTCCAGATTATTTATTTTTGCTTCTTTTTTTATGAAATAAGGGGGCAAACGAGCAAACGGGTCACCTGTCAATATTGTAATTGAACTTAATATTTTATTGTAGAGAACCAACAAAATTAAATTTAAGTTTTATTAAAATATTTGCACGTCGAGATGTCTCCGACAAAACATGAGCACTATCTTACATTGTACCATATTACTGTCGATACCATGTTTTTGCAAATAAACGTTCTTATTCTTATTCCTGATGGAAAGCAACTTCCGTCGCCCATGGACACTCGCAGCATCAGAAGAGCTGCAGGTGCGTTGCCGGCCTTTTAAGAGGGAATCGTTGCTGATTCGAAGATTTCAGCAAAATAAAGAATTTTTACCGCAACGGAGTTGCGAGAGCTATCTAGTAACTTCATAAATATAATTTATACTTATAGTTCTTGCAATCTACGAGTGCGCGTAGCCTTTATTTGTAGTTGGAAATGTGAATAGACATTTTCTAGTGTGCGTACCCGACGGAGCAGTCAGTAGCGAGCGAGCCATGTACGCGTGTATAGATATGGTCACTCACACAACTATAGGCGACGCGCACTCCTAGATTGCAAGAACTATACTTAATTTTATAAAATTGGTTATACAATATACAGATTAAGTACAGACTAGACAAAAATGGAATACGCCTACATAATAAAATACTAAATAGCAATATTACATAGTGCAATATTTCTTGTAATAGAAGCAGGCACTGTATACACTTATATGATGATTAATATCAACGAAAACACAAAATTTATCCTTTACTAAAGCCTAGAATATGTAAATTATTTTTAAACCTAACGCAATATAAAGAAAGCATGTTTGTATGCATCGTATAAGCTCGGAAGCTACAGTAATAATTATGGGTTACAGCACAAATTGCACGCAGTTAACTAAAGATTTGTTTGCAGTATACACTATACATACGCCGAAAACTACTTGTTACTACTAGAAAATGTACCTACGGTTCCCGCAGGATTTAATTGACCCTACTAAGTATAAGTCGCGGGTCGCTAGACACTAGTCTTAACCATGTTTCTATTCAGATCAATTGGTACCAATACGTACAATTATAGCGATTGACCGATACATAGCGACATAATATTAAGCTACTATAATATTCTAGTCACGTGGGGGCAATACATACTCTATTTAATGTAAGCCACATAATATTAGGTTTACGTTTAAAGAATTTATTATCAGAAGACATACAGTCACTTAAATGAGAACTTAAAATTAAAATGGTAACTTTTTTTTTTTTTTTTTTTTTTTTTTAAGTGGTCATATATATAATATTCCCGAACATAAAATAACCTTTTTAAAAAAATTAACGTTCGACGAAATTGAGTGTAAGTTTTTGTGTTACTGTGTTACGTAAAGGCACAGAATATAATAAGTAAAGGCTACTAATTATGACGTTGTAAAGACTGCCTCTAGCGGCAGTCGGCAAGCAATCTGCACAAGTTCAATGCCTCACAACATTTCCTTAACGTACGTACGTAACGGTAAGAAGCAACAAAAACTAACTACAGCAGAGATCACAAACATAATATTATATCATACATAAACTTTATTGCAATAAAACATAATAATATGTTTCACTCTATGCAAAAACATAGTAGAAAAAATGCTTATTCGTATATTTGTCTTGTTTGTGACTACTGACTAACGATGCATATTCAGATGAAATGTAGCTCAGCTCTTAACTGCCTACAATGAATTAGTGATCCACAACCAATTGTTGCGAACGCACGCTTAAGTAGTGGTTTAAAAGCCAAGCGTGATTTAAATTTGATTTATAGTCATCTGTCTTGACTAGAGATTTTGAGTGCCGCGAAATGTGATTGAAAGTTAAGAGTAGTATGAAATCTTTAAGTGCAATAAAAAGTGAATAACTGTTAAGTTGAAGTAGAAATATAAATAGTAGTGCTATTAAAACAGCTAACGTGGGAGTAGATAATATAGTTAAAGAAGAAATAAACGAAGTTAAAGTGAAGAGAGAAGAAGGCAATCAAGTAGAAATGGGTGATCAAGAAGAGAAGGATTTCAATCTAGATTCAGTCCTGGAGACCCTTGGTCCATACGGGCGGTATAATCTACTAAACTATGTGCTAGTTCTCTTCCCAATTCTACTGAGCAGTTTCTTCACCTGTGGATTTATTTTTGAAGCCCAGAGCATTGATTACAGGTAAGCAAATTGTGATGTATGTACTATCGAGGAAATTGATTTCTAGGCAGTTGACGGATCTACGACATTTGGTCAGGTTAAGGGCCAACCCACACGTACCACAACCACACGACAACCGCAACCACACGACAAACACACGACGTGGTCGGGCATATATTTCGTATTGTAAATGAACTGGACCATTCACACGTACCACATTTTGCAGTCGTTGTCGACCACTTGTAAAATACCGACCACATCGCAACCACGTCGCAACCACATCGCAACCATAACGTTGCGTCGATGCAACGACACGCCGCCCGCGCTCTTATTATTGTTTTTTTAGGGTTCCGTACCCAAAGGGTAAAAACGGGACCCTATTACTAAGACTTCGATGTCTGTCCGTCTGTCTGTCTGTCTCCAGGCTGTATCTCAAGAACCGCTATAGCTAGACTTCTGAAATTTTCACAGATTGTGTATATCTGTTGCCGCTATTACAACAAATACTAAAAACAATATAAAGTTAATATTTAAGGGGTTCCCATACAACAAACGAGATTTTTTGGCCTTTATAGCTCATAATCCATAATGTTAATGGCAATATATAGATGTCGCAGCCAAGCCAAGTTTAAATAGCCGTTCAATCAAATAGCTAGCCTTTCGACTGAACAACGCCATTCAATCACACGTCTAGCTTTTTAATTGAATTATTAAGTCGCTCAAAACGTTCAACACTACAGCTGATTCAAAAGCCGCCGTTTGATTGAATTAATTCAGCGCTCACCACTACGGCGCTAGGTGCGTTTTGTTTACAATATGGCGTTCACTAACTAGTTAACTAGTCCACTAACCTACAGGTTAGGATACAATTAATCTACTTGTTATCATTACGCTTGTGTAATAATAGTACTAAACTAATGGTCAACTTAGTTAATTTACCATTGAAGCAGTTGGCCAAGCGTCGTCTAGCTGTAGTGTTGAACGTTGCAATCAACAAGTCGGCTAAACGACGTATAGCCGTGTGCCTGAATGGCGTTGTTCAGTCAAAGGGCTAGCTGTTTGATTGAATGGCTTTTTTAGCCAGTCGACTGCGACATAAACACTTGAAATTTTCACAAAATCCTCAATAGGGTGTAGACAGTAAACGAAATATAATACAAACTATTTTTTTTTGAGAGTTTGTATCATAGAACTACCGAAAATGACATATTTTTACTCATAAACTTTATAATGTTTTTTATTTTATTTATTAAAAAGTAAATATTTAATCCGTAATATCACGTGATCGCAAACAGCCATTACAGGATGTGACGTCACGATCTCCAAAACATTGTGACATTTCGACGTCAAACTCATACAAAGATTTTTGTTTTTTGGAGGACCGTGACGACATAGCGACGCCATGATGAACTTTAGCTTTTAGCGGGAAATTTTTAAACGAAATTTAATAAGTGGTTTTTTTAATTGAAATAAGAGTGTATTTATTTTTTATATATTATTTTTAGCTCAAACAAAATATGTACACCTGTAAAATTAATATATTTCCCAAAAATAGTATACACCCCTATTAAATATACTTTAATATTAATTGATAATCAATGATATATTAAATAAAAAACTCAAAGAGGATATGTTACTATCGCGCGCGTTGTGAAGCTGCAAAATGCAAATACGACCCAATTGGGTCGCCTTTCATTTAGTCTGTCTCTTTTATGTAAATGGCATTTCGTATCTTTTGTTTCACTTATCTGTCAAATTTGTCAATGTTGTTCGGAAGAGATTTAAACCGGAAAATAGTAGGTATGAACGTAACAGATCTGTATAAGTAAAATATCATTGTTGATAATATAATTAAAATAAATAATTAAGGGCTTCTATACAAAAAACATATTTTTTCCTACTTTCGCTCTATAACAGTACTGAACCCTTCGTGCGCGAGTCTGACTCGCACTTGGCCGATTTTATTTTACTAAAATGTCGCGACGCTATATTGAAAGCCGGAGTCGAACTACAATAGTTCGACTTGCACACGACGCAACCACGTCGCAACCACATCGCAACCACATCGCAACCACTGGCCGTCGTCATTTTGTCGGTACCACAACGCAACCACAAAATGCTGCAGCGACACCATTCACACGTAACCACAGCTCGCCGACATTTTGTCGTTGCGATGTCGTGTGGTTGTGGTACGTGTGGGTTGGCACTAAATCAATTCAATATGTCGACTAGGTTTGACATAACGCTACCAAATTACGTAGGCCCATCATCTGCCTATGAATCAACTTCCTTGATAGTAGGTACATTATTAAAGCATATTGTATAATGTTAACTAATGTTAAAATTATTTAAAATTTACCGACTGATAATGACAGCTTCGAACATAATGATTAAAAGTTATATTATAATGTCGGAAATTGTTCTGAAAATTTAAAAGTTGTAATTAATTTTTGAAGCACACAATATTATTAATTGAGTAAATGTTTTATCCTACTGGATATGTGATATATTCATACAAATTTTATAATAATATTATGAAAGTATATCTGTCGGTTAACGGTCACTCTCTCATTCACTTTGAATGCCGAGAAATGTGATAGCAAAATTTTACAGTTGCAAAATATACGATTCTCAAAATATATATAGTTCTTGCAATCTACGAGCGCGCGTAGCCTTTATTTGTAGTTGGAAATGCGAATAGACATTTTCGTTAGTGTGTGTACCCGACGGAGCAGTCAGTAGCGAGCGAGCCATGTACGCGTGCATAGATATGGTCACTCACACAACTAAGGGCGACGCGCACTCGTAGATTGCAAGAACTAAGTATACGATGCTACGAATTTCTCTGTGCACAAACTCGCAAGCAACGTCAAGTAATTCATTACTAATGTATTTTAAAGAATTTTAGTATTGAACTTCTTGACAAACCTGACTGCATCAGGACACTTTTGACGAGGTAAAGTCATTTAAAGAAGCGTATTAATACGGTCCTTTAGCCAAGACGTTTTCCTTATCGCTTCTTTATAAATTCGTCGATCAAAATGTATGGTAGACATAAGCCGTTCGACAATATCACAACAATATGAAGTTGACGTTCGATTCGTGTCGAACTGACACACACATACATTTTGATCGGCAACTCTAGTAGTACTCTAGTATCGCTTTGTTCGAATTTTTCGCTTCTTCGTAGAATCATTTCACAAAGAAGCGACAAATAAAACGATTTGGCTAAAGGGCCTGATGTCACAAAAACAATTTCAGATGCGAAGTAGAACAATGTGAATCAAACAACGTCACCGACTGGATCCAATATGCGATCCCCACGAACACAGAGACGAACAAACTGGAGTCATGTGTCAGATATGTCTCAAAGTCCAGCCAGTGTCAGCGAGAAGACTTCACCAATGTCACGGAGAAGTGTTCCAGATTTGTGTACGAAAATAGAGAGTCGCTGGTAAAAGAGGTAATGTTATTTACGAATATTATACAAGGTGTAACAAAACTAAGTAATATACTTCAGGGTGTGTCTGTTTCCCTTATAGAGAGTTTACTGTAAAAGTAGCGGCGCTGAACTAGCAACTTTCTTTCTGATTTGTAAGAGCAAGCGCTACATAAGGAACTTTTCCAAAAAAGGTGACAAAAAGTTATTATTTCAGAGCTGCAGTTTAGGGTGAATATGAGTTCGCTGTGAAAGTATCACAGCGAACTCATATTCACCCTAAAGTATTATCAATTAATTTTGTTACACCCTGCATACTATGGGCATTACCTACCGAGTAGGGTGCAGGCAAGAGTGTGCACTCGGCCAAGCACTATGTTTACCGTCCGGAGATTCCGCAATTGACCGTATTTAAAACCTTATAAACTCATAATCTGAAAGCTACAAAGTTATAATAAAAATACAGCAATAATCTTCAGTATATCAACATTCCTTTTGTCGTTTTAAATTTTCTATTTTTGTTTCTTATACTCATGATATCAGCTTCCAAAGTAATACCAATTTGTTAAAATTCAAGCATACATTCAGCATCTCCTTAGTATTTACAAATTACTTTTATTTGAAACTCACGCCAATAGATCGACAATATCATAAACTACATATTCGCCGTTTTAAATTTCTTTTAGGACAATTTTGAACTAAGATAAGTAAAAATAATAGGGTTTTGGCGCGATCTCGGCAACGCGGCAAATGTATGGCCAAGGTCGTTTGCTCGGGGGACGGCCTTATGGATGTGCTCCGCAAAGGGCACCGCCTCGACAAGAGTATAGAAACTCGGTCTGTAATAATATCACTTATCAGTTATCAGGCCCTAAGGAAGAGTAACTAGTCTAAAAAAATTTAGAAATGCACACCTAGGTGTACTTTCATAGTTTAAGTTAGTGTTGTGTATGCGCATCGACAGTGTTACAATTGTCAATTTCAATAAACCAGTTCACGCTCGACTCCCGTCTTTCGTTGACGTGTCCCGAGACATAACAGTTAGTTCTCAAAGGATTCATCATTCAATTATGATTAAAGTATCTAGGCAAGGAGTAAAAAATTTAAAATCGCTCGTCAAAAAAAAAAAACAGCAAATTTCCCTTAAATTTTTGCTTAGCGATCTATTAATTCATCGCACACTTTTATGATATCAATCCTCACGAAGTTTTGCGATTCTTTCAATCTCTATGACGGTAGAAGAGAAACACTGAAAGCCAATAGCTGTTGAATCCTCTTCAATTTCCATAGAAAGTTTCAATTATATACTGTACTCGGCAAAACATGGCGTTAGCAGTCATTGACTCCCTGTCAAAGACTTGACATTTTCTATACAAAGACGCGATTCAATCGCGGTTTATATAGAAAATGACAAGTTTTTGACAGGGAGTCAATGACCGCTACCGCCATGTTTTGCCGAGTACAGTATAGAAACATTTCTAACAGATAGCTTTTCATAGCGGATCAAAACGATAATTATTTGAGGCTGATTACAGAGAGCGTTCGCATACAAATATGAAAATCTATTTGCCATTCATAAATTGTAATGAGGCAGATTCACCACTAAATGATTGCCACTCAATTGAACCCTTTACGACTGGAGTGCTACTTATCTTAAAAGCGTATTAAGCTTCTTATGAGTATACTTACTTGATAATTTATTAAATACATAAAAGCAAATAGTCCCGTCTTGTGTTGTGTCTGGGCATTATTTACCATAGTCTTATTTGCTTTATTATTTACGGGTAGCTAAGATTATAGTCAACACATTAAAGCAAATACAAAACTCAAAACAAGTCGTTGACCTATAAATTTTTAATCCGTTAAAATTTCAAAGTTCAAACAAATCCTTCCATCAAAAATTAAATAATAATTTAATATAATATTAACATATTATACTAATGGTTTTATACTAAAAATAATAATTTAAATTTAACACTCACTAGATATAGGTACGTAAAGTAAAATTAAGTATCATAAGTCAGTCATCATATAAGTACAACTCTAGAGGGTTAAAACTACGTACCTACATCGCACATTAAAGGTGTCATTTTTATGGTATTGAACTTAATCATAAAAAAATACTTAATAGTACTCACCGACACACCAGTCGTACGTTTCTCTCATCCTGAAACAAAAAAAATGATTTGCTTTAAAACATGATTGGCATAAGCATTTGGGTTCGCGAATTTAGGTTCGCGACTAAATCCGAATGTTTTTAAAAATATGTATGATATAAACGTAAAAAGAAACCTTTTGGAGAATATATTTTGAAGTTAATCTTCTTTAGGCGCGTTTAGAGTAATTTCAAGGTCTCATCATGCAGAGAATTGTGGAAAAAATAACAGTACTGCGTCACGCAAAGACTTCTATTTAAACTGAGTTAAATAGAAGTCTTTGGCGTCACGACGCCGCCACGATTATACACAGCAGTTTAACTTTTGACCCGTGTACTCTATAGACACGTTTTTTTTTCAGTTCAACCTCGGCTGTCAGGAATGGAAGCGAGTGCTCGTGGGGACAGTCCACAACTTCGGGATGTTTGTCACCATGTTGTTCACTGGGGCCATCTCCGATCGCTTCGGGCGTCGAGTGGCAGTGGGCATGGCTGCTACCACCAGCTTCATCTTTGGAATATCCAGAGCATTCTCCAAAGATTACATCACTTATGTGGTGCTGCATTTCGTGGAGGCTGCTCTCGGTGGAGGACTGTATCAGACTGGTTATGTTTTTGGTAAGAACTCTAATATTGCTTATTTAAATTAGGGTCTTATTGCTCTTATTTTGATGCATAATTATACTTTAACGCCATTAAGGGTGCGATTCTACCGGAGCTGAGCTAAGCTGCATTGCGAAGAATGTATTTTTGAGAACTAATAGAATCGCTTCATTGGCCTGAGTTTGATTAGCGAAGCGGTTCAGGCTCTTAAATAGTAGATTCTATCTGTTTTCAGCTGTGGAGCTGGTCAGCTCGAAGCAACGCGTAGCGATATCCGCAGCTTGCAGCACCACCTTCGTGACTGGAGTTGTACTACTATCTCTACTGGCTTGGGCCGTAGACAACTGGCGTACCTACATCATCGTCCTCTACACACCAGCATTAATCGTCACCATATACGTCTGGTTCATGAAAGAAAGTGCTCGTTGGCTGATCAGTAAGGGCAAAACAGCAGATGCAGTTAAGACCCTACGTGGTGCTGCCAAAATCAATAATATGGATCACACGAAGCTGGAACTACGGGCTTTAGGCAAACCACTGGTTAAGAGCGAAGATAATGAGAATGAAATGGAAAGATCAGAATTCTCGAAAGCAATACGATCGAGCATTATATGGAAGAGGTTACTCATGTGTTCCTATCTATGGCTGACATGCTCCTTGGTGTACTACGGATTTTCAATCAACGCGGTTTCCTTGAGTAGCAACAAGTATCTAAGCTTTATACTGGTGGCGTTAGTTGAGATACCGGCATATGTGGTGGTGGTGATAGTTCTGAACAAATATGGCCGGAAACGGGTGATGATGGTGAACTATTTTGTGTGTGCTGTCACCAGCTTCCTGTTTGCGTTCCTGCCGAGATGTGAGTGTTTTTTGTTTGTTTTTTTTTTTTGTTGTGAAATTGGCTAAAAATCATTTTAGTATTGTCACTAATCACTATGAATGGATGTTTGTAACACTTTTAGGCAAAAGATACTGAGTTAATTTTTATCAAATGCGGCATGCCGCATGATACGTCTTCCGTCCGTTCTTATACGCCACACAACCGATTTTTTCCGAGAAAGAACCTCCAGGATTCCTAGGAAACTGTAAGGCACACTTAAAAGCCTTGTAAGCTTTGGCCTCAAATGCCAATGTATGCTAATAAAGCTCCTCAGCCAATTCTTTTTCGATACAACTAAATATTTCGCTAGATGAAAGGCCTGATTTTGACGATAATATTTGACCCAGATAACAATAACATAGAATAAGAAATATTGTTATTCTTAAATACACATGTTCTTTCAGCACGTGTAACCTCTGACGTGCCTCAATATTGCTTCACAAGAAATTAAATAACAAACATCTCATCTCCCCAATAAAATATTTGTTTTCCTATTTTCTATTGGTGATGTTTATTGGAATTGAAATTATCGGCTGGTTACTTTATTGCCAATTATATTTTCACGATTTCTTTTTGCTTTCCCAAAACAACTCGTTTTGCATTTCAAAACATCTTAATTTTGAAACTTTACCTAATACCCTCTAACTTATAAAGATAATAATAAAAATAATTAGTGATTATACAGCGTATTCATAATTAACTAATAACTATTCAAAGTCCACTGTATTTGTATGTCGTGTAACATTCCTAATGTATCAGACAACGACAAGCATGCCATACAGTAATAACTTTATTTGCTTTTTTAAAATACTGTCTACGATTTAATGACAAATAACGACGTCGATTGTACTACCAGAGACTTTGATTTATAGGCAGACTAGCTGTTGTCCGCGTTAACAAAGATGGATAGTTTTCCCCTTTTTGTGGTTCCAAAAAGGGTAAAAACAGGACCCTATTTAAGCAAACGTCAAACGCAAACGTCAATAAACTTTCATGTTTCTAACTCAAGAAATGACGGACTTTCATTGAAACTTTCTACCCCAATTTCACCCCCTTGGGGGTAGAATTTCCAAAAACGCAAAATTACCAGAAACGCTTAAATATATATTGTATCCATTCATTTTTAATCAGTAACCCAAAAATAAACTTTAATTTTTCATATTTAAATTATGCACTTTTTTGTTCATTGTCAAGGCTAGTAACAGCACAATATAAATATTCACAGTAGAGTAAGTTATTCGTCCGTGTGTTCAATTTGTTGGCTTTTATTTAGTGTTAGTTATCTTAAATCAAGCCTATGTGTGTGTTCAGCTGGTTCTGACTGCTTAGTATGCAAACTACAGTACACTATTTTTATCATGATAAACACAAATCTTTATATAAAACTAGCTGTTTCCCGCGACTTCGTCCGCGTTAACATAGTATACCTATATAGGCTTTCATTTAAACTTTCAACCCCTATTTCACCCCCTTGGGGGTGGAATTTCCGAAAACGCTATGATTTTAAATCAGTAGCCCAAACATAAAATTTCATGTTTCTAACTCGAGAAATAACGGACTTTCATTAAATATTTCAACCCAAATTTCACCCCCTTGGGGGTAGAATTTCCAAAAACGCTTAAATACGTATCTATTCATTTTTAATCAGTAACCCAAAAGTAAAGTTTCATGATTCTAACTCAAGAAATGACGGACTTTCATTCAAACTTTCAACCCCTATTTCACCCCCTTCGGGGTAAAATTTTCAAGATTCCTTCCTTAGTGGGTGTCTACTTAATAAAACAACCCTACTCACCAAATTTCGTGGCTGTAACTTTAACAGTTTTTGCGAAGCGATGATGAATCAGTCAGTCAGTCAGGACATGTAATTTTATAAGTATAGATGGTATAATGAGAGTTGTATAATGGCGCTATGTGGCTGTCAGGTCTATCGTTCAATTGTCGTGTCAAACAGTTGTCATATGTCATGAAATAGCTTCCGCATGTCACAATATAGCTGTCTGTCTATCTGACACGATATTTGACACGATAGACCTGACGGCTACATAGCGCCGTACAACCCTCATTTGGATTCACTAAGGAGCCATTAATAAAAAAGAAGAAGAAGAACCCTCATTTGGTCGCGTTATGTCAAGGATTTATAGTCAAAGTGCTGACTGTGTTTTCAGGTGACTACTGGTCCATCCCACTGTACCTGGTGGGTAAATGGTGCGTGACGCTGACGTACTCGTCGGTCTACATCTACGTGTCGGAGGTCTTCCCCACCAGCATGAGACAGACGCTCATCAGCTTCTGTTCCACCGCTGGCAAAATAGGCTCTCTCATTGCTCCTCTTACTCCGCTACTGGTATGTTTATTGTATACTACATGACGCCCGCAACTCCGTTGCGCCAAAACTCGTTTATCGCGCGGGAACCGTACATTTTTCCGGGACAAAAACTATTCCATGTCCTTTCCCAGGACTCAAAGTATCTCCATGCCAAATTTCAGCAAAATCGGTTCAGCGGTTTGGGCGTGAAGAGGTAACAGACAGACGAACAGACAGACAGCACACTTTCGCATTTATAATATTAGTATGGATTCATTTTTTCCAGACAGAATAAGAAAGGTTTAAAAGTCTTTCCAGACTTTTAACCAATTTCTTATTCTGTCTGGATGTGCCGTGTCTGACATGAAACGATATTGAAAGATAACAAAATAAAGATCGTATTTTGCAAAAAGTCAGCAGTGGGCTTGGCCTTTATTACATTCAATATTGTTATAGTACTAAAAAATGGGCCAGTCAATTGTTTTTATTTTTAAGTAACAAAAACATTGTTAAATGTACTTGTTTCAAGAAGACCTGCGTATAACGATTTATATCTTACGGTCAGGTCAGAGGGCATGCGTCGGCGTCGCGATCATGTCTCACGTTCGCTGTTGACAGCGCTATAACGCATGCCATTCATGAACAAAAAAGGCCCAGTGTGGACAAATCTATTGCTTGCGAAGATGGTAGTAGGTACATTTTACCCATTGTTCTTTAATTTATTTACAGTCGCTGTATCACAAGTCAATGCCGACAGTGCTGTTCGGTAGTTTGTGTTTCGTCGCCAGTTGCCTAACAGTCCTGCTGCCGGAGACGAGGAACACCAGACTTCCAGACACCATAGAAGAAGCCGAAGAAATATCTAGAAACAACGGCAAAAGTTGCTTGTAGAATGTAAGAACAAAGAACGATAATATAAAAAGTACTAAGGTACTTTAAGGTTTTAATTACGCGCGTTTGCTTGGACCTTCGTAAGGCTGTGTTTCCACCATAGCTGAGCTAAGCTGCGTTGCGAGGAATGTGCTTTTGAGAACCAATAGAAACGCTTCATTTTCCTGGCCACGTTCAGCGCAACGATTCTATTGGTTCTTGTAAAACACATTCCTCGCAATGCAGCTTAGCTCAGCTCCGTCGGAAACGCAGCGTAAATTGGTCGAGTTATGTCAAGCCACTCACTAAAACCACCTGCGGTTCGCCTTCAGCCGTATAGAGGAGGGATATCCCGGATCTAACAAACACGGGAAGTTATGGCAAGCCAAGCGGACAGATCTAGACTAACATTAACTTGACATGAGTCATAACTCGTAAGTCATAAGGGCCAGATGCCTGAAAATCAGTTCCTCATCTCTGATGATCTGATGACATCAACTGATCAATCATCATACAATACGTAAATAAAACTCCTACAAAATTAAATAGCAATACACAATGTAATATTGCATTTTCTACTTATAATGTGACAAGCGCAATAAATTAATTTTTAAGACAGTCTTTTATTTCATCTAATTCTAGTAAACCGTAATTAGACCAAATAAATTATACCAAGGATTATAATATTCCCTTTACATTAAGAGTCCGTATACGAAATTTTGCTGAAATTGCAAAGGTTCGCTACAGAAATATTATTAGACTTTAAAAATATATATATATATTAATTATTAGATTTAAAATAAGGGAGAGGAACTAATGCTAGACACTGAACTAATAGATGACACTTATGACAAAAATACCATAAAAATAAGAATTACTCTAATTATTTCTCACCACTGTAAATTTGATAAGCTTCTCAAGCTATCTGTTGAATTGAAAAAATATATTAGAGACGCCTTCGGGAACAAAATTTTAAAATGGGATCAGTTTTCGTAACGTATATGACCGCGTCAACACACGCTCGGCAATTTCTTAGCAAATAGGATAAGGAAGGCGAAATTTTGCACGTAAGTTTTGAATATATTTATTTGATTTTTTGTAATTTCTATTGATTTCATTGGATTAATGGTCATGTTGTATACACTAATTAATGTTTATTTAAGATTTTTTATCCATTTTCCCTAACAATATAAAGGATGTCTACTATTAGTTCTTGAAAATGTAAAAAAACCTAATAGATGACATGGATCTCATCTTTGAGTTTTGCAATACATACTCAAGTTATTTTGTACTTCTACTGCAAAAATCATCACTATTCTCTGAAAATATAATTCTATTAACAATCTAAGAACTTAGAACTACTGCACCTAAAAATGGACGTGTCTAATATAAGACCTTGTACTGATCTAAAAATCGATTGCTTTAGTTTTTTAGCAGTAAAAAAAAGAAAAAGGAAAGCTGAGAAAAGAAAGAAGAAAAAAGAAGAGGCAAAAGAAGCATGGAGACTAAAGACTGAAAATAAATTTGCTAGGAAAAAAAGACGGGTTGCACTCCGGGAATGCCGGCAGAAGTGAAAACTTAATTATTAACGTTGTGTATTTTTTAACCCATTTTTTATGAAAATCGATTATTAAAAAATGGATTTTTTTAATAAATCGAAACCCTTACAATCGATTAAAATTGTAACCCATTTTTTATGAAAATCGATTTTTAAAGAATCGATTTTCAAAATATCGATTTTTAAAAAATCGATCTTAAAAATCGATTTTTTTAATTAATCGAAACCCTTACAATCGATTAAATTTTTAACCCATTTATTATGAAAATCGATTCTTAAAAAAAACGTTTTTTTTTTAATTACTTAATCGAAACCCTTACAATCAATTCGATTTCGAATTCGAGTTCGAGTTCGACACAAAACACTACTCTCCAACCGTCTTACGGTTTTTCCAAGGTTTTTCGATCAGCACGAGAATCTGACGCGATTTTCACAGTTTTTACCCATCCCACAAAAGTGCTCAACGCTGCTAAAGAAGTTTTACTTCAAAAATATGAAAAATGAAAATAAAAGGAAAGATAGTTTCAGCACGGAAGAAGAATGAATAGAATCTAGAGACAACGTGGATAATATTTCTGATGCATGTAGTGACTATGATGAAGTAAATGAAATCTTTTGAAAAATGGCAAATAAATACCTAATTTAATAGAAAAAAATATGTAAAATGTAATGTAATGTTCTATGTCAACTATTAGTTCATATTGGTGTCTACTATTAGTGATGTTCGTTTTTTGTGATGTCATCTATTAGTGCTTATGACTAAGTTTACAAAAAGACCAATAATATATATTTTTAATTGATTTGTCAGAGAATAATTATAATAGTTTTATTTTGTAAGAGTTACTGAAGACATGAAAGAAGTTATCAATCCTTTATTTTTATAAATATATATTTTATAACATTCAAATGTTGCATGTTTCCTTATAGTGTCTGCCATTAGGTCTTCTCCCTTATATTTAAGCGCTGAAAGCCGACTCGAACTTGCGGCGAATAATATAATGTGAGATTTAGGTTGTTTTGAATCGTGTTTTTTGGCACAATTTGTTTTTTTTTTCTTTTTTCTCGAATTGGATAGAATTTTATTTATAGATTATTTCTGTCGTTTTCTTTTTATGAATTACAGCTCCAAGTTGCCGAAATTAACAGCAATTCTTTGCCCATTTTCTCTAAAATCTTGCTGAGTTACATATTTTTTTACTCAACTATTTCATATTAAAGTGGTAAAATGTAATTCCAACATTGTATAGACGACTTTCTCAACAGTACATTGTATTTTTTTCATACCGTTAAGACGTCAATACAATCCATAAAAAGGTGATATTCTAAACCTTTTACAGCAAAAATCACAAAACTGTCGCGGGTTTGAGTTGGATTATTTAAAAATACTTAAAAAAAATAAAAAAATCTAGCTCCAACATTAGATTATAATTGAAATGATCTTATATGTTGTGCATTAAAACTTATAGAAATACTGTATTTTAACTGTTAAATCACGTCTGTAAAATCAGCGAAATCGGAAAATTTCGTATACGGACTCTTAAATACGAAGATAAGAAACCTTATTTTACAACCAAAAGCTGGGATATTCAAAAACAACATCCCATAACAGTTACGGGGAGGCTGTCTATGCCCTGATAACACGAACAATTTACGGCCAACCCTCGGACTATGAATTGTATTTAGTTATTTTACCTTTATAGGATCTTCCTGACGATAGAGTAAGGGTGAGTTTGTTGAAGAATCCAGGTAATATAAGTCTGAATGGAATAAATACACGTTTACATACACTCTTTTGAGTTTACTTTGTAATTTATTGGTTAAACATTTTATACATAATATTTATAGATTGCACCTACCTAGTACCTAGCTGTTTTTCTCCTTTCGTCTTTCAAATTTTCAATCTGATCACGCGCACTGTAGCTAGTTTTTTTTCATCAAAAAAGTAAACAACGCCGCTAAAAGTATACTATTTCAGGACTACTGTCGCAGGAACCGTACATCTTGTCGGGGTGAAAAGTATCCTGTGTCCTTTCCCGGGACTCAAAGTATATCCGTACCAAATTTCAGCAAAATCGATTAAGCGGCTTGGGCGTGATGAGGTAACAGACAGACAGACACATTTTAATTTTTAGCATTTATAATATGAGTATGGATATGTGTTTGTGTGTCACTCAAACTTATCACTTAGACTTTATGGACTGTATATTTAGACGTTATGATGTAAAATAAAATCCTAGCGCTAGGACGAATGTAAACTTAAAGTAAAAGTGAAAGGAACATCCGGTGTTGCCAGATGACATGACCGGAAGACGTCTTGACGCCTACGTCAAGACGTCTTCCGGATTGCCCGTTAAAAAGGAATAATCGTGTATGGTTCTTCTAAATCGCGTACAATATGGATACACGAGAAATGAAAATGCAGTGACGTAGACAACATGCTAATAGAAGCAAAGTTCAATGTGAGACAATAGTACTTGCAAACTCCTCCGTCACGACTAGCCAAGGTACCACGAGATAATATGTGACGTCACAAATCTAACTATGTATTCTCAAAATTGCCGAATTCAGTCCGTAGCGATCATTGACCCCCTGTCAAAAAACTTATCTTGATCGTTTTTTGTACAAACCGCGATAGACAATGAAGTAACAGATGTTTCTAGTCTGGGCGATATCGTATTTTGCTTGTATTTTGCATACTCAATGTGAAATTGTGAACTTAGTATGAATTATTATATCACTTCGAACTCATTATCAGTAATTATTGAGGATTATCATACTACGAATAAACTAATATGTATTCTGTGCTACGAATAGGTTTTCTGATTAATCTATACATTATATTATATTGTGTAAGTTAACTGAATACGGTGCGCCGTGCGTGCATTTTTCACATAGCTTCTAGACTAGGAAGTTCAATGACCGCTAGTGCCACCTTAAATTATTTTCACTATAGTAAGTATTATTTGACAAAATCTCGAAAACAATAGTGTAAACCACAGACATCTATGTCTGTGGTTTACACTATTGTTTTCAGTTTTCAGTAACCAGTCATATTTTGTTTCATCACTCATTCATCACTCAGATTATTATACCTTTGCACTTTGGCTTTTTTGGTTATTGTCCCTCAAACATCACACAGCGCACTAGTTATACTACCTATACACTAGGGGACTATACACTATACAGGCTATATGGTCCATCGAATAAAGCTATTCTAGAGTGCGTGAGCGGGATCGTGAGATTTTTTTCGGAAACGTGTACAGAGTAACTAGTTCATAAACATACTAAAAGTCCTGGACACTAGGGTTACTGGCGGAGTGGGGGGAGGGGGGGAAATGGCCCATTTTTGTGTTTTTCGCTTATATCTCAAAATTGGTGCGTTCTAGAGAAAAACTTTCAAAGAGTAGTTGAAAGACCGTTAAATTATCTACAAAATGCACCTAAAACATTTTTAAAATGTCCTACAGTTTTCGTGTTACACCTTTTCGAAAAGTATGGGTAAAATGGGGAAAATACCCATTTTTGTGTTTTTCAGTCATATCTCAAAATTGATGCATTCTAGAGAAAAACTTTCAAAGAATAGTTAAAAGACCATTAAATTATCTATGGCATTTTTGCACGTTAACGCTTCAAGAAACGCCTACCAATGAGGATGAACAAATGACAGAGGAAGAACCAATATATATATATATATATATATATATATATATATATAGAATATAATATAATCTCGGAGTCGGGTTTCGGGGGCGATAAATCGATCTACTAGCTATGTGTGTTTTTTTGACTACCGAGCCAAGCTCGGTCATATAGCTAGTATAAATATTATGTTATTATTTATTAATATTATGATAAACTATATAGTATGTGACGCCTAAGTACCCGTGATCTTTGATACGGAAGTTTTACTTATCTAATGCTGGCTTCTCACGGCGCGTCGCCGCCGCGCCATCGCCAGCTCGATCCACGCTCGTGCGGCTCGTGATATTACGCGCCTTGAGAAGCCAGCATTACAAGATTCTGAACTCACCGCTAAATAAAAAACGCTTTTATTTTTTTTATCAGTTTTTCCTAAATAATATTATATAAAACCTGTTCTCCATGACGCTCGAGTAACTACTAACTACACGAATAGCACTCTGGGCTCCCCTACTATAGAGAGACTGTGTGAAATGAAATGTGTTGTTAAGTAGTTGGTTGGGGATAAGCAAAAGTAGAGTCGTTTACGATCAATGTTCGCCAACGTCCATACCACGTTGAATACACCGGTTCTCGTCCGATCACCGAAGTTAAGCAACGTCGGGCGCGGTTAGTACTTGGATGGGTGACCGCCTGGGAATACCGCGTGATGTTGGCTTTTTGTTGGTACATATAAATTATTTTTATGTTGCTCTATGTGTTAAACATCGACATTGGTAGAGTCGTTAGCGTTCGGAGGCCGCCAACGTCCATACCACGTTGAATACACCGGTTCTCGTCCGATCACCGAAGTTAAGCAACGTCGGGCGCGGTTAGTACTTGGATGGGTGACCGCCTGGGAATACCGCGTGATGTTGGCTTTTTGTTGGTATAATATATTTTTTATGTTACTTTATGTATAACATCGACATATTTAGTAGAGTCGTTTACGCTCAATGTTCGCCAACGTCCATACCACCCACGAAATACACCGGTTCTCGTCCGTTAAGATGATACATAGGGTACATTATGCAAATAGCTACGTACAATTTTATTATGTTCTCATTATCTTTTCACTAGTTTTTTTCCTTAACAAATAATTGTCTACACGTGCCACGATAAAAGTAGAAAGATACCTAAATCTTAAAATACAGAGTCGTATGAGAAACGGCACCTTTGTATAAACACAGTAAACATGAAAAGAACATTGAACAAAATCAGATAGGTAATAGGTTAAAGGTAGTGTAATAGTTTTTTAAATTGTTAAAATGTATCGTAAAATTTGTTACATTGTTACCAAAGTCAGTAACAACAATAATAATATTACTTTTCTTTTGGTGAGTAATAAAATACACCTTTAGAAATTTATTCTGTTAAAATGTGAACATCAAGTAAATATTATTGTGTTGACCTAAAAATTAAATCCAGGTGTTATTTCGCAAAAAGAATCTACAACAAGTAACAGCTCAACAAGTGAAAGTTAACACACGATATTTATGTTTATTACAAACTCATTTTGAGAACAACAAGGTAAAAATAATAATAAAGAGAGCGTTTTATACAGTAGCGAAAAAGGTAAGTAAAATATTATTGTGATAATGCGTACTATGTGAACAAAAACAATAATATTATGTAGAGTTCTATGATCTGATTAATTCTGATTCATACGAGTATGTACTATCAACGAAATCGATACATTGGCAGTTCACGGACCTACGTAAGTTGGTTGGTTTATGTCAAACACAGTCGACAATAATTATTAATCACTAGATAGAGATAAACTACGGTCTACGATAACATGGCGCGCCCCTCCAAAATTCAAAACGTTTGAAGTGCGTTGTCTTGCGCGGTCGGCTAGTTATGATTAGTTGACCAACAAATCTTTGTAAGTGACATTAAGGCTGCGTTTCCACTGAAGCGGAGCGGAGCTTAGCGGTGCCCGAATTGACCAATCGTGATATTCCAGCGGAATGACAGCGAAGATTTCGAGCATGGTGATTTGTCAATTCGGCACCGCTAAGCTCCGCTCCGCTTCAGTGGAAACGCAGCCTTAGTGAAATATTACGAGTACTGGTTGATTGGTTGAATACTTACTACATACAAACTCTTTCATAGGGATGTGAAGTACACACATTGAAACAGTAATTTGGAGGGGCGCGCCATGTTATCGTAGTTTATCTCTACTTACTAATTACTCTGAATTGACATAGCCCGACCAAATGACGTAGGCCCATCATCTGCCTATGAATCAACTTCTTTGATAGTACGTAGAATATTTTTGGTGTTGTAAATTTTATCAGGGACATGTCGATAAAAATATTTCACTCATACAAATTGCTGAGCTGTGGCTTTTAGCGAAATGATAGGACTGATAAAAAGTGGAGTTGTCCGTACACGCATGTTTTGCCTTACGAAGCGTATTAGAAAAAATAATACTTAGCTATTTTTAATTCATTTCTAAAAAATACATTACTCACTTGAAATATTTTCTTATAATTTGTAAGTAAGAATTACAATATAAATTACTTAGTATTTAATTTTCGTCACTTAAAATAATGTCACGCGTAACGACTACATCTAAGAAACGATAAGTTTTTCGTAACTGCATTTTAACAGTAGTCGAACGATGAAAACGGAATGTGTGTTCCGTCATACGCTAATAAGTCTTATCATATTGCGATAAGGTTGAAAATGGCACACCACATGCATCGAAAGCGGCGTACGCGCGTGGCGTGATTATAACCGTTCCACGGCCAATGACTAAAGCTCTACCATAGAGAACGCACGCCAGCTGACATCCGCGCCGGCCGGGCGAATTTCAAATTCAGAATATTGTGTTTTTTTTTTAATACGGCCAGTGTTTTTTTTTTGAGGTTATTCCAAGTGTCTGTGACTTTTAACGTGAGTACATTTTATGTTGTCGTTTCTAACGTTGTTTATTTTCGTGTACGAAATGAGATTTGCGTTCGCTTCAGTAGTAGAGATCGTTGTAACACATTCGATGTGCACTCGGAGCGATTATTAATAGCATTCCTTTGAACTCGACAACTAAATCGCTTGCACATTTTCCTTTCAAAATTAAAAATTCATTAAATACACAATGAAATTACTTACTTATTTACATACCTGATGATTTATAACTCGGGGTTAATTATTTTAAAGTTTTTAATTGTGTTCAAATTACATAATAAATACTGTAATGTAATAATTTTAATTTTATACGGAATAAACGTATTTTATAACATTTTTTTATTAAGTAAGTAATTACTTTTTATTAAAGTACTTAACAATTTTAAAAATTTAAAATATTTTTTACGTTAAAAAAATTGATGGTCAGATACTAAATAATTAATTTAAAAAAAATTTAACTGTGTAAAGGGATAATTTGACTATCTTATTATACAATATCTTACTTACTGTACATTCTACAATCTAAGTATGTACCTACATTACTTCGACTAGTACATTATACCTCTATTACTATTACTGTAATTTTTTTTATTACAACCTGAATCTTAAAAAAAAATTAATATAATAATATAGAAACCTACCGTGCTACTCATAATGTGTCGATTTTAACTATAACTAATTTGCTAAAATCTTAAACTCTACATAACAGACTTGAACTTAAAAACATATTATAATCGAAATCGAACCCCTACGTTTATAATGTATCGATTTGCAGTACTGCGAATTCGCAAAAAACCCCTCGTTGCCGGGGTGCAAACAACCCCTCACAAGTTAACAATAGATCAATACTATCAATACGACGGTACGGCATGATCAAATTATTATTTATTATTATATTTTATTGAGTACTAGATGGCGCCCGCAACTCCGTTGCGCCAAAATCCGTTTGTACCGTAGGAACCGTACATTTTTCCGGGATAAAAAGTATATTGCGTCCTTTCCTGGGGCTCAAAGTATCTCCAATCTCCATACCAAATTTCAACAAAATCGGTTTAGCGGTTTGGGCGTGAAGAGGTAACAGACATACACACTTTTATTAGTATGGAATATGGATAGTCAAAATGACGAAACGTGACACACGTACTAGTTGTGACATCTATACTTATAAAATTACATATCCTGACTGACTGACTGATTCATCATCGCTGAGCAAAAACTGTTTAAGTTACAGCCACGAAATTTGGTGAGTAGGGTTGTTTTATTAAGTAGACACCCACTAAGGAAGGAATTTTGAAAATTTTACCCCGAAGGGGGTGAAACAGGGATTAAAAATCTGAATGAAAGTCCGTCATTTCTTAAGTTAGGAACTTGAAACTTTATCTTTGGGTTACTGATTAAAAATGAATGGATACGTATTTTAGCGTTTTTGGAAATTCTTCCCCCAAGGGGGTGAAATTGGGGTTGAAAGTTTCAATCGAAGTCCGTTATTTCTTGAGTTAGAAGCATGAAATTTTATGTTTGGATTACTGATTAAAAATGAATGGATACGTGTTTAAGCGTTTTTGAAAATTCTACCCCCAAGGGGGTGAAATAGGGGTTGAAATTTTAAATGAAAGCCTATATAGGTATACTATGTTAACGCGGACGAAGTCGCGGGAAACAGCTAGTTTTATATAAAGATTTGTGTTTATCATGATAAAAATTGTGTACTGTAGTTTGCATACTAAGCAGTCAGAACCAGCTGAACACACACATAGGCTTGATTTAAGATAACTAACACTAAATAAAAGCCAACAAATTGAACACACGGACGAATAACTTACTCTACTGTGAATATTTATATTGTACTGTTACTAGCCTTGACAATGAACAATAAAGTGCATAATTTCAAAATTTAAAAATTACTCGTAAGTAAGTAATGTACAGAGAAGTTGATTCATAAACGATGGTCGACCTACGTATTTTGGTCGCGTTATGTCAAACCCAACTGACGGATAACGACACATTTAAGTTGACACAATTAGACCAAAATTAAATGACGTAGGTCCGTCAACTGCCTATGAATAAATTTCTTCGATTGTACATTGTACAGTATCTTCACAATTTCTGCTCTACCAGACTCAAAAACTCTGCAGTTGATATTTCAATGCCTCATGAGTGTCATGACCGCATCGTCGACAGACGTGGTTAAACATTTAAATGCCTTTGCGCCTAAATCAGCCTTTCCCAAAGCGGGCGATAACGCCCCCTTATGGGCGCTGAAGGCCTAAAGGGGGAAGGTGTGGGACCCAGAAAAAAAAATGGGGACGTTGCGTAGAGGCTTCGATTTGAAAGTAGGTGAATCAAAAGGGGGCGCCAAAAATATTTTTTTTTTGTTAAAGTGGGCGGTAGACAAAATAAGTTTGGGAACCCCTGGCCTAAATCAATGGCTCTGTTAAGCATATTTCAACATATACCGACGAAAGGCAACTTTGTCGATAATAACTGTGATGAAATAAATGCGACAGCATATTTTCCAACACATTTACAACATGTGCGCTATATTTCATTCAAATCTGTTAAACGGTTTTCGCGTGAAAGCGTAACAAACACAATCACACCATATCCAACTTGCAAACGATTTTTTATTGTAAATTTTGTATTCGCACATGATATATAAAAATGCAAAAAAAAGTAATAGTTCAAATTGGCCATCTTACTTAGCGGTTTTTTTAAGTTTTTGCTAACTGTTATTAATTATTTTACTGTATCAAAAGGGTAAGCTTATTATTTTACTTCGTCATTGGTAATAATTTATATTAAAATTAAATAGAACGAATATTTTAAGAAAGAAAATATACAAAAGAAGATGATGATGATGCAATATACTAAAGATGATGATGGAAGCCTTCTGCTTATATTATTTCTTCTTGGGAGCTCCAGCTTTACTGGCTCTATGAGACTCTACATTGTTAATTTTAAGTTGTTTTAATTTACTCGCTAGTCGCTACTGCAAATACTCCTAAGATATATTTAGCTTGGCTATTTTAGTTCTAAGAGTGGATTGCACGCACTAACTTTGACTTTAACTTTAACTTTACCTTTAACTTTGACAACAGTGCGAAATGTCAAATCTCTGGTTAAAGTTAAATATCGCGTCCAAACACCCCATATGCTCATACGACATCTGTCAAATTTTCCGGATAAAGTTGAAGTTAAAGCTAAGGACGCCATATTTAACTTTAACCTTAACTTTACCTTTAACTTTAACCACGCCTCTGGTGCAACGCAGCCTAATTATGTTGAGTTTAACTTCGATCTAACACGGAGCTTTAACAGCAAACAAACTACTGACTACAGAGCGTTTTTAGGGTTCCGTACCCAAAGGGTAAAAACGGGACCCTATTACTGAGACTTCGATGTCTGTCCGTCTGTCTCCAGGCTGTAACTCAAAAACCGTAATAGCTAGAGAGTTGAAATTTTCACAGATTATGTATTTATGTTGCCGCTATAGCAACAAATACTAAAAACAAAATAAATTAAATATTTAAGGGGGGCTCCCATACAACAAGCGTAATTTTTCAAACATTTTTTGCTCGGTATCAACGATGACAACAAGTAGGTACTTGAAATTTTCACAAAAGCCTTAATTATATGTGCACTTTAATAATTAAAAATAATATTTAAATAAAAAAAAAATGGTTGCCTGTAAAGTCGGTTTTACGGGCGATAAGATTTTACGTGACAACGTGTGGGAGAGAGACGCAAGGCATTCGGCGGGCCTCTCTCTCGTTCGGTGACTCATCGTAACGTTACCGAGCGTTACACTTTTTCATAAGTGACTCCCAGCCGCAACCTAATTTAAGACGTTGTCACGTCAATAATTATTTAAGGGGGCCCCATACAAAAAACGCAATTTTTGGCCTATTTTTGCTCTATAACGGTACGGAACCCTTCGTGCGCGAGTCCGACTCGCACTTGGCCGATTATTAATATTACTAGGTGACGCCCGCACCTGCGTTGCACCAAATTTTGGTTATCGCGCGGGAACCGTAAATTTTTTCGGGATAAAAAGTATCCTATCTCCTTTCCCGGGATTCAAAGTATTTCCATATCAAATTTTAATCAAATCAGTTCAGCGGTTTAGGCATGAAGAGGTAATTAGCAGACAGACAGTTAGACATACTTTCACGTACATATGTATATTATTAGTATGGACTATATGGAAGTATGCATGGTTATATTTTAACTTCGATCTAACCCGGATTTAGTTAGCTCTGTCAAATTATGTACTGACCACAGAGCTATAACATATTATCAAGATTATACTAATATACTCAAACTCAAACTCAAACTCAAATTTTTTTTATTCAGAATAAATTTTTGCAAATATTTTCTGAAAGTCTACATGATGCCTATTTTATAACTGTGAAAGTGAGTCTGTCCGTCTGTTACCACTACACGCCCAAACCGCAGAATCAATTTGGCTGAAATTGGGTATAGAGATACTTTGAGTCCCAGGGAAGGACGGGTACTTTTTATCTCTGGAAAAATGTACGGTTCCCGCGCGAAAAACGATTTTTGACGCAACGGAGTTGCGGGCGTCATCTGGTTAATGATTATAATTTATAACGTGCTGATATAGAGATAATTAGATCGTGCGCCAAATATCACTGAGTGCTTATATATTACGTATTGAATAACAAACATCTATACACTTCCGCATTTATTAATGATATTGTATATGAGCGTGACCGAGATGATATTAGTTACAGTAAGCGGATCCGCGTTATCCGATTAATATTATATTGTTGAGTTTCGATGTTAAGAAGACAAATTTTATGTAAAACCACAGAATACATAATTAGTACCTTACGTAAAACTTAAAAAAAGATTCGCAAATAAGACGAGAGACTCACAGGGTTTTTATGTGGTCCTTATACGGTCGTCTCGGACACACATTTTACAAGAAATGTTTTTGGTGCGATTTTAGTTGTTTTTCTAAATTAGTTCTTGTACGTACTTGTAAATAGGTTTTTTAGTTACTTTCTACAGTCCTGTGTCAACAGCTCTTATCCTAATTCATAAAATTGGTGAAAGTCTCATAATATTATAAATTATAATCCTCCAACCTCCCTTTTTAGTGGATGGGGGTCGAAAGTTATGTTTATGATTTTTTTGTTGATTTCATTCTAAACTTAGATTACATACAAAATATCACCTTCTAGCACTTCAGGAAATAGCCAAACATTTTGTGAAAATGCGTGAAAAATGGAGTTCCCGCGTAAACTAGCTTCCGCAGAAACGAAGTCAGGCAACAACTTATTAAAAAAAGTTACTTACTCGATCTTTGTAAGTCTTTCACGCCATTTCCAAATATTTACCCTACTACTTACTAGGATAAGCTTACCATACGGTAATAAGAGAGAAAATAACCCATTTCTTCCGTTGTTTATCACAATGAAACAGTTCAAAATATGCCGTCAATGATGCCAGAAAAGAAGTCATTGAAAGGGCGCTAAATACGTACCAGTCACAAAGGGTTTTGTCCCCAGCGACACAGGGCTCCCAAAATAGCTGCTACCACTGTATCATCAGATGTTACCGTGTCATTGACCTCACAGTCCATAAAGACTTTCGCACTTAGCCGGTAAAAAATCCATACTATGTATCTTAATATATATAATTCTTCTGTGAGTGTGTATGTCACTGAACTTCTCTCAAACGACTGGATCGATTTTGATGAAATTTTTTGTGTGTGTTCAAGGGGGTCTGGGAATGGTTTAGATTCACAATTTTGTCCGCTGGACAATGTTTTTTTAATTAATTTTTAATTTATTAGTAGTTGTTGATTTTGGAATGTTTTACATTGGATCCGACAGACGGCGCTACCATCGCAGTGTCAAATTTTAAATAATATTCGAATTCGAATTTTAATTTCAGTCTGTCCCGACAGTTAGCGCTGCGATCAAATTAAAAAAAATACTTTATATACTTAATATGGCAAAGAAACGTTTGCCGGGACAGCTAGTAATATTATAAATGCGAAAGTGTGTCTGTTTGTCTGTTCACGCTTAACCGCAGCCAAGCGATTTTAATGTTGGTAGGTATAGATATACTTTGAGTCCCGGGAAAGGACATAGGACATTTTTTATCCCAGAAATGTATGGTTCAGCCTAGCGCTATCTAGTTAAAAACAATAATGTTTCCACAACATTTATTGTCCCACTTGACAACATTGGCACTAGCGGCTCACGAACTAACCCGTCGAGAAAAACTCGCGCAGGGCCACATTTTAGCAAAAAAATATAATATACTATTATATATATAAGTGCTTATAAGTAATATTTCAGAGACAAAAAATAGAAGAAGGTCCTATTTATTATGTTTTTCCTGTATGAGAACCTAATGTACAAAATACCCCATAAAAGGACCGAAATAGTCTTCGTGTAACAACCTACGAATAACAAACAAAAACCATAAAAATCCTGTATTATGTTGCATCAGCCAACAGGTTTTAAATTCGTCCACTTTTTATAAAACGCCTTGTTTTAAAACCTCGAAATATGGGATTAAAAGCTTTGGAAGGCTGATAAGTAAAATAATAAAAGCAAAAATTGTGGGAATGTATGGACGTTGGATTTGGGTTTTTGTTTCACACAATACTGTTTCTAACAACTCAATATCTTGGTTGCGATGACAATAATTTTAAATTAAAACCTTCTTTCGTGTAGAAATTGATGGATCGCTCAGAAAATGTAAAATGTTTGCCTGGCAACGCACCTGCAGCTCTTCTGATGTTGCGAGTGTCCATTGGCGACGGTAGTTGCTTTCCATCAGGTGGCCGTTTGCTCGTTTGGGGGCAAACGAGCAAACGGCCACGTATTTATTGTATAAAAAAAAACTATCAGAGAAGTTGATTAATAGGACCATAGGTAGATGACGACCGGACCTACGTGATTGGGTCGCATTATGTCAAAGCCAGCCGATGACAATAATTCACAACTAACATTGAATTGACATACCTAATCCGACCAAATGATGTAGATCCGTCAAGTGCCTATGAATCAATTGCTTCAGTGGTACGTTTAGTCATTATAACAACTATCATAATGTCCGTTCCTGGGAAGCAAAGTAAAAACAAGGCAAGGGAAAATAAGCCTCACTCAATAGCCTGTAATGTCTATGCATTTTCATCTTCAATTTTCGTCATCTTCTTTCATTCAACTTTCATATTGGCGCATTCAATAATTGAATTCGTCGACGAACGCAATGCCAATATTGTCGTTTTTGTTTTTTGGATACGGTCAGAGGACATGCGTCGCGGACTCGCGGGCACGCCTCACGTTCGCTGTTGACTGCGCTATATAACGCATGCCCTTGACGAACAGACAAAGGCACAATGTGGACAAAGCTAATAAACGCCAACATGACCGATCTCCTGCTACTCGCATCCAACATGGACCCACAGCTAAACGGAGATCGTCGTCCCACCTCGTTGGAGGTCGACCTACACCCCGATTTCCCAGCCAGCAGTGGACGAACATAGGCTGATATTATGATGAAGGGAAAATAGCCAGCTTACTAAACAACGTACTGGTTACTATAAATACGAGTAATATATTCAATACGCTGACGAAGGTCATGATAAAACATCAGCAAACAACGATTAATATCGAACCCGATAACAGTTCACTACACCTTTATTGATTGCTCCCATAATAACTAAATCCATACTAATATTATAAGTGCGAAAGTGTCCCTTCCTGTCACCCCTTCACGCCCAAACCACTGAACAGATGGAGATTCTGCCCGGGAAAGGACATACAATACTTTTTATCCCGGAAAAATGTATGGTTCCCGTGAGATAAGAGAATTTTGGCGCAACGGAATTGAGGCGTCATCTAAGTATTTAAGCATCGCGACTTTTGTGGGTTTTTACGCGGCCACAAACGGGCCAGGCTTGCAGATAAAACAGTAGATATCAACCTCAGAAAACCAGTTGAAAAGAAAACTTACATTATTTCCTTTAATAACAGTTGGACAACAATTTTTATTTCCCATTTTGTGGAGTGCTAAAATGCTTATGTATGGTCTGATTATACAGAGGTATATCATAGCTAAACGTTCCAGTTTGAATTTTTTATTCATTATTCGTAAATCGTATCACGTTTACCGATGTGCCCAGTGTACACGTGCCTTTACCGTCCTTGAGTAGATCGTAAACAAATCCGTTACAAAGTAACACATAAACTTTGTTTCGGTCAAGATACAATGCCCCCAATACAAGTATGCAAAAGTTTATTTGTCATTGAACTCTTATTTTGATAGGAATGCAATAATTATATTTTTATTTATAGATTTTTTCAGTTATCAGCAACGTGATGATACAAAATTTTTCTTTATTATTCTTTTAATGCATATAAAAATCTTTGAGATAATAATTTCGGAGTTAGTTAAAATCTTTATCTTTCAATTAACCAGCGTAATTCGTTGCATATTAATTTGTGGTTTCAATTAGCACGCCCACTTTAATAATAATAATAATATACTTTATTGCATTCCACAAAATTATACAGAAAAAACAGTAAAAGCAGAAAAAGACAACACAATTCTGGCGGCCTTATCGCTAAATAGCGATATCTTCCAGGCAACCATCTTACGACTAGTACATTGATATTAGATAACTTAAAAACGAGCGGATGCATAATGTGCATAACAAACAAAAGCTAATAAGCACACACACAAAACAATTAAAGCGAAAGAACACGATGAAAAACTATCAATTATCTACTACTAATGGTTTAAAATCGAATGATTAACAAGGCTGAACAATGTTCCGTCCGTGTCATTAATGTTCAATGATTTAGTCAGATAATAATTTTTAAGCTGTCTTTTAAATGCATTTAGGTTTTCTGACTGTCTTACATGATTAGGTAAAGAGTTCCATAAGCGCATTGCGTGGGCCGAAAAGGAGTTACCAAAAAAAATTGTCTTTTGGACAGGGACATTTTACATTTAATTTGAGAGCAAAACGCGCTCTGTCTTTGTCAGAAAAAGTAAACATTTACGTAAGATAAGGGGGAGCCATGGGGTCAAAAAGTATATTATACAGTAGGTGTAGCACATGAGCATTCCTGCGTAAACGAATAGGTAGCCACTTCAAAATCGATCTATGTTCCGAGACATGGTCGAACTTCCGCAACCCAAAAATAAATCGAATGCATAGGTTTTGCACACGTTCGAGTTTATTTAATTGTTCTTCTGTCAAATTGATATAACTGACGTCAGCATAGTCGACAATGGAAAGGAGTAAAGTCTGTGCAAGCATTACTTTAGTCGGAATGGGCAAAAAGTTTTTGAGGCGTTTTAATGAAGCGGATGCTGCGAAAACTCTTTTGCAAACATAATTTATCTGGCTCGACCAAGACAATGTTGTGTCAAAAATAACCCCTAAATTTTTAACTATCTCAGAGTAGTTTATTGTGACGTTGTTCAACGTAATAGGAGGCAGATCCGAAAAACTTATTCTTTTTAAAATGCCTTGGCTGCCAATAACAATAGCTTGTGTTTTTGCAGGATTAAGTTGCAAACCATGGTTTGTTGACCAGTCAAATAAATTCGATAGGTCTTGATTTAGCTTCGAAATAGCTGAAATTAGATTATCTAAAGTAGCATGCGAATATATTTGAAGGTCATCGGCATACATGTGGTAAAGTGACGCTATGTTATTGCATATAGAATTAATATATATCGAGAACAACAACGGGGAGAGCACACCGCCTTGTGGGACTCCAGCAAGAGTGCGGCACCAGTTTGAAGCTCTGAAACCAGTTTATAGCTTTTTTATTATTATCTTTGGAAATATTTAGTGACTGCAGGATACCTAGCATGATGTCAAAATCCACCGAATTGAATGCATTAGTGAAATCCAGGAGAATCAAAAATGTAACTTTTTTGTTGTCCATCGCTAACAGAATGTCGTCGGTAATTTTAGTAAGAGCCGTAACAGTACTATGGCTCCTCCGAAATCCGGATTACAGAGGAACAAGAAGATTGTTTTTAATTAGGTAGTTATTGAGCTGTCGATGTACTAACTTTTCAAGAGCTTTGGACAAAAACGGTAAAATTGATATGGGACGATAGTCTGAAAAATTGATAGGCTTGTTTTTTGGGAATGGGGATAATTAGACCATTCTTCCATTTTTCGGTAAATATACCAGAAAAAATGGAAGTATTAAATATGTGTGAAATAGCAGGTAAAACATCATCTAAGATAGGGAGAATCATATTACAAAAGCGTTTGATAAAATTAATGATAATAATTTCAAAATTTAGATTTCCATTAAACAAATTAAACCTTGCTTCAATTAACCTTTCAAAATAACTTCTAACACATTCAATGTCTAATCACTCTAATGTATACTTGTTTGTAGATTAAAATAGGTAGTGCTAGTTCATACACATATTCCCTCAAGGATCAATAATTTTACCCTTTACTATTAAGGTGAATAAAACTAATGTAAGAGCAATGGATTAAAATTTTAAAGGCGGAAATGTAAACTGTAAGGATGTTAATTGAATTTTAAATCTTTTACCAAACTTTTTATAGATGAAGTGAGCTTTGTTAGAATGGGCTTTGTTTGTATTGTTGGTACTTTTCTGATAAAATTTATAGTTGTATACTTGATCATGGCAAATGATATAAGTGCGTTGCTTTTATTACTGAAAAATCGATGATTTCTGCGAAATATTATGTTTCATTTTAATGATACCGGTCAACATAAATGTTTAGATAAACTTGATTTCACTCCTAATTTTCAACAATCGCTCTTGAAAAAACTACGGGTCTTACTACAAAAGATTTAAACACCCGTTGAACAGTTGATTAGAGAAAAATTCTATACAAAATTGTCTCAAAACAACTGTTCAACAGATGTTTAAATCTTTTGTGGTAAGACCGTTCATGTTTATAAATCATCTATACATAATATGATAAAACTGTAGAAATGAAAATTCTGTACATTAAAGATATTAAAAAAATAATAAACGGGGGGTGTTACTACATCGCTATAGAAGCCAAAAATGTGGTCAGTTTTTTGTCTGTCTGTCTGTCTGTCTGTTCCACTATCACACGAAAACTACTGATCCGATTTGCATACGGTTTTCGCAGATATATTTGTCTTCTTCCAACTCAAATTCTGGTGTATAAAAATCATCCCCCCTACCCCTCTAAGGGGAGCAAAGAGGGGGTCAGATTTTGTATCAACCTTTTTTCTTTAATGGACTTACTTCAGATTATTAACTGTTTTTTCAAACTTAACATCTGGTGTATAAAATTTTTCCCCCCACCCCTCTTAGGGGACAAAAGAGGGGGTAAGATTTTGTATCAACTAATGAAGTGGAAATACTTTAAATGGCAAAACAATGTTTGCCGGGACAGCTAGTTATATTTTAAAATATGAAGTTTACAAGTTTTGCATATTAACAATATAATCTGGTGAAAATCGAGTATGTTCAGGTAGGGTAAATGTTCAGTTATTTGATACCGTTGACCGTAATCCTGTAATGTGGAGCGATGAATATTGATGAGCTAAGTTAATTATACATTCCGGTAATTCGTCTGTTACAATGTTTCCCAATTTTGAGCATAGTTGACAATAGTCGTGACGTAGGGGAACGTGACACCAATGAACAAAAGAGTAATTTGTGGCCAGTGTACATATCCATTATCCAGTGATCTGATCCGTCTTTTTTTTGCAAAATTGCATTCCAATGCTTTCCATCCCTTTTACATTGTTCGAATAGTAAACTGGATTAGATCACTGGATTGTAATAATGTAAACTAGACTAGGTAGTGTAAGAGAAATTAATGCCTATGAATCAACGCAAGGTCACAAGGACCTACGTTATTTGGTAGAGTTATGTCAATGTTAGTTGTGACGAGGCTAGGCTTAACAACCCAACAACCAAAAATAATATGTTAATCAATCTGGTTGTTCACAGTACCGTTACATTTGGGAAAACAGTTGTTTTTTTTTGTTCTTCCTTTAGGAAGTTTCAACAAGTTTTATAGTAATTACAGAGTTTGATATTAGCCAGGTGTCCCATAACGACTCGCTTTTGCAACCGTCTACAGAAAACATTAACAACAGTCGCACACGAAACAAAAAATACACAAACTCTCGTGTGGGAAAGAGACGGGTTCCCGAGCGGCAAAATGTCACAGAGCACATGTGAGTATGTCAATGTCCCACGAGGTCAGCTTACCACTGTACTTAGTCTGTTGTACGCGGTTCTAGAATTTTCTTGGGTGGTGATAGCAATTATTTAAAATAAGGAAATGTTTCCTTTTTAAAATGTTTTGCGTCAACGCCTACTATTGTAGGTGTTGACGCGTGTAGTTCTTAACTTAACATCTACTGATGTTGACGCATATTTTTAAATATGTATTGTTATTATCTATAATATTATTTAATATCATTTACACTACACTTTTACCGATAAATCAATGCACATGCCGAACCTTTACCACGCGTGTCCTTCTTAAAGCATAAGCAAAAAAGATTTTTTGAAAATTCCACCCTTGTGGGTTTTTTATTTGCATGAAATCCATGGAAAGCGATGCCTATCTTCATGGTGTCAGTGTAGCTGCTTTGGAGGACACTGTGAACTGATTTAAACCTTTTATTAGCCTCTGTGGGGGTTAAAAAAGGTTTAAAATGTGTTGTCATGCGGACGAAGCCATGACTGGTTTTACTCATATTATGACGCTATAATAACCTCCATGAAGTGTGATGTTCATGGTAAAATATACAACTCTAGTTAACCGTGACCAATTAAAATCGAGGTTTGTTTTTATCTACATTCTACAACTATACTTATTAACTACATACAATCGTATACAATCTGTAAAAATAAAACTATAACGTTTGAAAATATACTAAATTTAAGATGTTACTGAGAGTTTTTCACTTTATTTACTTACAATGTTTTGCTGGCAATTCGTTTATTGGGAAGAAAACTTCATTCTTAGAAGAAATAAAAACTATCCTATGTCCTTTGTTGGGACTCAAACTATACATCCCTATCAAAATCCAATCAGTAGTTTTGGCGTGAAGAACCAAACGAATGTAGAATGTGATGCGTATAAAGACGAAAGATTTGTTTCAACTTACATTGTTTACGCTACTGGACCTATTTTCATGTGGGTGGTATAGAGATATTAAAATAGAGATAAATAGTCCGTCGACAGAACTAATCTCCTGTGTATTACTTTAATTATAACATTAATGTCATTTTAATTGCCATACAATAAATAGTAAACAAACCGAACAGGTGGGTACTGTACGATGCCAATATGCACGTCTTGATGTAATCACTCATTTTATTTTTGGTCTGTGGCTATGTAAGGACAAACACTTATGGTCCCCTTATATGGGAAGTCCGATCGATCGGATCGGACTGATCTCAGGCCGACCTGACCGGACTCATATACACGCATGGGAACCGTACATTTTTACAGGATAAAAAGTCCTTTTCCGGGACTCACAGTATCTTCATAACCAGCAAAATTGTTTCCGCGGTTTGGGCGTGAAGAGGTAACAGACAAACAGACAGACACACTTTCGCATATTTTATAATATTACTAGCGACCCGCCCCGGCGTCGCACGGGTATAAAATATATAGCCACTGAAAAAATGATTAAAATCGATAGCCTATCACGATCCTTCATGTGGTCTACTTCTTATCTGTGCCAAATAACATAAAAATTGCTCCAGTAGTTCGCGAGATAAACCCTTTCAAATAATGTCCCCCGTTTTTTTCACATTCTCCTATCAGTCTTAGCGTGATAAAATATACCCTATGCCCTATAGCCTTCCTCAATAAATGGGCTATCTAAGACGGAAAGAATTTTTCAAATCGGACCAGTAGTTCCTGAGATTAGCGCGTTCAAGTTAGCCCTTTTAAATAATTTCCCCCGTTTTTTCCACATTTTCCTCTATTTCTTCGCTTCTATTAATCTTAGCGTGATAAAATATAGCGTATAACCTTCCTCGATAAATGGGCTATCTAACACTGAAACAATCATCAGAATCCGTTGCGTAGTTTTGAAGATTAAAGGGAACAAAGGGACATGAGGGAAAAAAATGACTTTATTTTAAGTATAGAATATAGAATATGGGCTGGTATGGGTTTAAAATTTTTTACAGACAGCAGAAATTCAATCAGTCAAATGCCTGTTGCTTACCTGTCCCAATAATTCTCCGGTTTATTTAGTCGGTTCAATTTTACTGTTATTTTTAGGGTTACTAGTGCAATTATTCTACGGGTTTTAAGTTGGTTAAATATATTTTTAGGTTAATAGTTCCACTGTTCGCGAGTGAACCCCATCTGCGTATTCGATGAATCAAATTAAATGTTCACGAACTAGACAACTGCTTAGGCGGTTTTCACACGATATCAGACTGTATTTGTATGACTGTTTTTTAATATTTTTGGCTCCTAATTTACTGATTTACTTTTAATATTTTTTTTCTGGTACAGGATTACTTTAGGGAATTTATGTACGGGTAACATGATCACTTAACATGATTACATATTTAGAGGCTTTTGACGTTGATTTAATTTTAGATAGAGACCACATCGAAACTATACCCTTTATAAGGTTAAAGTAATTGTAAAATTTTCTACACTTTCCTTGAAAGAAAGCTGCATAGATGTAACCATGATAATGATAATGATGATCTATGATCTCTTTGGCGTCAGAGAGCCTGAGATATATGTTTTAGCATGTCATATCAAAGGTTTTTCATAGTTGATTTCCGTTTTCTATTCTGGTAAGTGGTACCACAAGAGATACAGTGTTGAAAATGTATGATATGCCAATGCTCGTTCAAAATATAAATATTGCACAGTGTGCAACTAGCCTAATATTAGCAAGAACCCAAGGCTCCGCAATTCGTTTCGCCTTACAAGCCACACCACAGAACAATGTATGTGTATACTGTAGGTATAATACTACTGTATATAACATAGTAGTAGACTTAATATACACTAGCAACTACTGCACTATACCACCACGGTATATATTTAAAGCCCGTCACAGACTTAGCTATAATATATATTAATATATTTATAGCAAGGCATATTAATCTACACTAAATCCACATGTCACAGAAATATATATTATAGCTGAGTGTGTGGTCACGCGAAAATTAGTATAGAAAATATATATTAATATGCCTAGATATAAACATATTAACATATATTATAGCTAGGTCTGTGACGGGCTTAACAGTGTACAATGTGTCCCGAGTCCCGACACCAGTGCTCGAGCCTTTCATGTTATAAAGAGTTATATAGAGTCCGCTGTGAAAGTTGCAGCGCTGAAGGAATAACTTTTATTTTACATTTGTATGGACTAATGACAAAAAAATAGCACTTGAACACACACCCTAAAGAATTATTACTTAGTTTTGTGACAAACAAAATCGTTATTGAAAAAACCAACAGATCATGATAAGGGGGCCCTAGACGAGCAATTTTATTGCGCAATATCAAGTATTGCATATTATTAATTAACCGTCTAGGTTTGATATTGAACATCGCGCGCCTTCAATCTAATTGTCAAATAAACTTTTCAACTAGGGGCCGGCTAACACTAGCGTTATCTTTTGTCTCACTCGCAGACTAGTTTGTCTCTTTCATTAATAATTTCCCAGGCTTTTTATAACAGGAAATATTTTCCAAGGCGACTCGAAGACGTCCTCAATACTGTGACCTCGGCACTTTTGGGTCGACACTCGGCACCTGACTCAGCTGTAGCCTTGAATATAAATTATCTTATAATTACCCTTATTACTCCTCATTAAACAGGCATACATAAGCCTAGTGATTACAATAAAAATAATAAAATAGACATTTCTAGGTCAGTGATTCCGAAACTGGTTTTTTAAGTACGCTAGGGTTCGTTTTAATATGCTGGATGGAATTTTAAATAATTTTGTAATTAACTACAAACAGATTAGTATTTACCTACCTTATAATAATATACTAGTTTCTACCAGATGACGGCCGCAACTCTGTTGCGCCAAAATTTGTTTATCGTGCCGGAACCCTACATTTTCTTGGGATAGAAACTATCCTATGTCCCGAGACTCAAGGTATCTCCATGGCCCATGCCAAATTTCAGCAAAATCGGTTCTGCGGCTTCAGCGTGAAGAGGTAACAGACAGACAGACAGACAGACAGGCAGACAGACACACTTTCGCATTTATAATATTAGTATGGAAGTATGGATTACCTCCTGAAAATTTTCATATTATAGGTACTTATAACATACTTATTAGTTTTCTTTCAGCTAGATTCTGACTAGAGAGTAGAGTATAAAATATGTACCGTTATAACCAGTAGCCCAGGCTACTGGCTACTGGTAAGAAAGTACACAGCTGTGTACTTTCTTGTACTTTAATTTAGTCCGTGTGTCTCTGTGCGAAATTTCATCAAAACCGGTCCTAAACTTTCGGCGGCTACAGAATGTAATGTAACTGCTAACTGATAATTGCCATATCATCGCTAAAATTCATTTTTGCGTAACATAACCATACATTTTCCGGGATAAAAATATTTTATCCTTTCCCGGAAGTCAAAGTATATTCATATCCAGCAAATTCGTTCAGCGGTTTGACCGTGAAGAGGTAACAGGTAGACATACACACTTGCGCATGTATAATATTAGTATGGATTGATAACTTTATGAATGTACCGACATTCAAAGGTAGCCTATGTCCGGGTCCAGGAGGAAGCACGCTCTAGTGATGATGCGGTGGAGTGGAAACCCTTTGTACGTCTGTGCGGTGATAGGACACTTCTTATCTGTGAACACGCGGCCCGTGAATGTTTCGTGAATAAGTAAATGTGTATCAAAAACAATGTTTTCTAATACTCCCAATAGTTATCGCCACTTAAGTTTGTGTCATTTTTAATTAAAACTTATTTTGTTTTGCCACCTTGTGGCCCTTGCATGCCAAAAGGTTACCGACCACTGTCAGTTAAACCAATGGCGAAACTTTGAGTGTACCGCCGAGAGAAAAGTTTAAGGGCATGTTTCACCGCTTCCTGATAAGGCTATCCACCACTTAATTTGACAGGTGGAGTATGGAAAATCTGTCAAATAACCCTATCGGGCACCTTATCTGGAAGCGGTGAAACACGCCATAATTGTAAAGTAATTGACGTCGTACATAGCTGTTACCTACTAGTTGATGCCCGCAACTCCATTACGCAAAAATTCGTATATCACGTGGGAAACGTACATATTTTATTCGGTGAAAAAAGTATCGTATGTCCTTTCCCGGAACTCTAAGTATATTCGTACCAAATTTCATCAAAATCTGTACACGCAATGTCAAGAGTTTGTTTTTTATTATTATTATAAATTACTAGCTGTCCCGGTGAACTTCGTGTCACTTTAAAACCTTCCCTGGACTTCTACGAATATTTTAAGACTAAAATCAACCCAATCCGTTCAGCCGTTTTCGAGTTTTAGCGCGACTAACACATTTGAAAATCCATTTTTATATATAAGATAAGATTTAAGCGTGCAACATATTATTATTACCTTTAAATCATAATTATTAATTATTATGTACGTGTATGTAGTATGCGCTAGGACTTGGATATCTTATGACTAACATTTTCCATTGAACCTATATGGAAGCGTAAAGAGGTCATTTATTTATAAACTACATACTAGGTAGTAAATAATAATCTGTCTGCCACCAATTAACATCTATAAATACATGATGCTAATAATTAGTTTAAAGATAGGAAATTCTATAGCTCTTTCCACACTGTGCCTTTTTCTGTTCATCAAGGGCATGCGTTATAGCGCAGTCAACAGATAACGTGAGGCATGCCCGCGACGCATAAACTCTGACCGCAATCCAACTGCAAATTGCAGTTGGATTGCAGTTTGAATGCAGTTGACACGACTGCAATACGACTGCAATAGAACTGCAAGCCAAACGCGCAGTCCGATTGCAGTTCTGTTGCTGTCGGCGTGCAGTCGTGTTGCAGTTCTATTGCAGTCGTATTGCAGTCGTGTCAACTGCATTCAAACTGCAATCCAACTGCGATTTTCAGTTGGATTGCAGTTGAAATGCAAATTGTCCGTCTGTCTAGACCCTACGTAGATTCTGCTTAATAACCTTAGAATAAGCAGTTTCGATGCAGTCTTGTAATTTATAAGGTTTTGGTCATCAACTTCGTTTCGTCTTCTACCCAGTTTGGTATCAAACTATGTAAATATTGTTAAAATAATTTAACTACAACCTAGAATAGTTTTCCATCTTTTTGGTAAAAGTTTTTGTTGTTTTCTTAGGCCGGGTCTTCTCACCGGGCTAGTTTCCGAATGGATGGTAGGGATTTACAGGTACCTATTATATTTTCTTGAAATGTCTACCTAACAAAATATAAATAATACTCGTAAGTACATACATAAGTATTAAGTTCATAATATTATATTGACATAAGTCAAACGATGCATAAGATACAGAATATTCAAAATTCCAAGTCAATATAATGACAACTTTTTTTTTGTTTGATAAGGGGCCAAATCTAATAGATTTTTGAACGAAGCTGCGTGAAAGCTGCATTAACTTTGCATTAAAATCGTAGAATCAGGGTACAGTTTGTACAATTAGCACGATGCTTGTGATTTGAATAGAATGCGCTTGTTATTCAGCTCAGGCGTTTGTTGCCGTACAATATATTTTATTGTACATTTTGTAATGTAGGGCCTTAGGGACCTATCAGACAGAGAGCGGTCACGCAGTCAAGCGGGCAAGCGGTCAGTTTTGCGATCTTTGTGTTGTATTACGTTTGTATAAAGATACTCACACAGGGGGCGTTCTGACCGCGTCAAAATTTCTCCTGTGTGACTGACCGCTTGAACGAAAAAAGCAAACCCCAGAACGCTTGAACGCGTGACCGCTCTCTGTCTGATAGGTCCCTTATACCAGGGGTTCCCAAACTATGCGCCGCGGAGCCCTGGTGCGCCGTGGAGAGGCAAGAGGGGCGCCGTAAGTCGATCCTCCATCATTACACATAACCACAAATATTATTAAATAAAATAAAATATGAATTATTATACAAAGCAGGCAGATGATTAAATATTTTTTTATTATTATTTACTTGCTTAACCTAACTATAATTATTAAAGGTGTTTATCCATGTATATTTTTGTAATAGCTAGGTAGAGTAGGGCGCCATGACTAAATTATATTGACTTGTAAGTGCGCCGCAGGCTGAAAAAAATTGGGAACCCCTTACTTATACAGTATACAGAATTCCAATAATTTTTTAGCCTCGATATTACGATTGACACCACAAATAAACAAAAAAAAACTGCCTGATACTTTTGTGTAGAAATTCGTTAAAACCGTCTTTCCCTGTTTTTCCCCGGGACTGAAAGTATTTCCAAACCAAAAATTTTGTATTTATAAATCGAATAAACTTGAATCATTAAATAGAAGTTAATCAAGCAGAATATTAACGAATTCATAATCTACTATTTTTTTCTATGTTAATCAAAGTTTATAATTGTATAATCGGATGAATCAAGCGATGAGTCTCCAGGCTAAGGGTTAACGAATTAACAGGGACCCTAATTGGACGAGGGGAATAGTTCAAATTGATTACCCAGCCTTAATAATTATATTACGAGTTTTTACAATAAAGGTACAAGATGGAATCCGGCTACATGAAGCCGCTACGTGTCGTTGCGACACTTCACACTACTGATTTCTATGTTATGTATTTCTATGAAATACCCTTAAGGGCGTTCCGTCCGGAGATTCCGTAATTGACCGTATTTAAAACCTTATAAACTCATAATCTGAAAGCTACAAAGTTATAATAAAAATACAGCATTAATCTTTAGTATATCAACATTCCTTTTGTCGTTCAAAATTTTCTATTTTTGTTTCTTATACTCATGATATCAGCTTCCAAAGTAATACCAATTTGTTAAAATTCAAGCATACATTCAGCATCTCCTTAGGATTTACAAATTACTTTTATTTGAAACTCACGCCAATAGATCGACAATATCATAAACTACATATTCGCCGTTTTAAATTTTTTTTAGAACAATTTGGAACTAAGATAAGTAAAAATAATAGGGTTTTGGCGCGATCTCGGCAACGCGGCAAATGTATGGCCAAGGTCGTTTGCTCGGGGGACGGCCTTAAAAGGTTGAAGCTTACGACACTTTTCATATACACACACCGGAAAAATTAGCGGAACATATGTAAAAAGGGCCACAACTTGAATTCAAGTGGGTCGGGCTGTGTGAAATCCTTTTTTATAGTTTCTAAGCTCATTTAAGAAATAAAATAGTGATGAACACAACTGATAAGCTAACAGATTTTTATTGCAATTATTATGCCCTACTGAGTGTTTTTCGATGATTGACGTTGTAAGTGTTTCTGATAAGAATGGCGTTTTTAGCGGGGTGCAAGGTATGCCAGCTCATTTGATTGTTTGGTTTTTGGAAGAACACATTGCTTAGATACAAAATTTGTGATTTTCCAGCATCTACGACTGCTAGAGCTGTAACCACGATAGAGAAAGGTCACACCTACCGTTCGGTCAGTCAGGCCTTAGGTGTTTCGGCTTTCGTGGTCCATCGTAACTTTCAACGCTACAGAGAGATCTTACGTTTGGAGACGAGAACAAGGCAGATTTCGGGTGGCAATGGTTCAGGATGGCCGTGTTCTAAGGGTACAAGCCTTAAGAAATCCGGTCCGAGATGGACGTGTAAGTGATTGTACAGTAAGAAGAAGAATCAAAAAAGTTAAATTAAACTCAAAAGTGCCAGCAAGGGCACCAAAACTTGAGACAGGACCGCAAAGAGCCAGGCTAAGATTTGCGCGTGAACATCAAAATTTAACAAGTGAGTGAAATCGTTAGCTGTACAGTGATGGGAGCAAACTCTGTGTAAATTTTGTTGACAGGCGATAAAGAATGTGGATAAATCGTAAGGAACGCTATAGACCATCAAACTTAACGGACAGAGTGGCCTATCATGCAGGCTTCGTAATGGTTTGGGGTGGCATATGATTTGGAGCCCACACGGAGCTGATGATTGTTAATGATGGTACTTTGACAGTACAGGGCTATAGCACAAATATCCTTAAACTGCATGTTGTGCCTTTTACACAGTTTTAGGCAGTAACTTCAATTTTATGCGCGTCCATAGAGTAAAAAATCGGGTATTATAACCTAAATGATGCTGGCGTAGCCCAGGTGGAGAGGTCAGCACGGTCTACGGATGTGGATCCGATTGAGGACGTGTGGCACATCAATGGGTGAACGGTACGAGTTAAAACTCCAGCTCCAAAATGTGTTCAGAAGCTCGAGTTGGCGGGAGTTGTCGGGAAATGATCGACAATCAAAATGCAAGCATGGAATGGCATATCCAGACCCTCTTGAGATCCATAGAAGGCATTACACGCTTTAAACATGGCATTGCTTAGGTAAAAATGAAGAATTTAACTTAAAAACTTACTACTGAAATTTCAAAGATTTTTCTTAATTTTTGATTTTTGCAGATTTTTTCTATTTTACACGTTTTTACGCCCTAAATTTATGTAAGTTTTATTTTTTAACCGTCAATTATTTAATAAATAAATAAATATATAAAAAACAGCGAATAATTTTCAAAAAAAATAAAATTTTGTTATGTTCCTCTAATTTTGCCGGTGTGTTTAGAAACCAGCCGGCCTAAAGTGGTCACATTTAGCAATTTCTCTCAATCAATTCAGCAAATGAATTGTCAAAACTGTCAAACTGACAAATTATGTCAAATCAGTACAAAAATACGGGAATGAATTGCAAGCAGAGTTGCATTTTGGGATTTTAGAAAAATGAATCATATTATGATTCATATCATGATTCTTCAAAGCGACCATTTTAGCCCCGCAGTAGTGTCGCGTCGACACGCTTCATGTCGCCCGCTGGTGACTAAAATCGACCGTGTAAACGGTCAGTCTCAAGCGATCGCTTGCTGCAAATACATAGTTTGTCGGCACTAGTCACAGACGATTTTTGTAGAATGTGTAAATGGTTTATGGGACTGGCGATTCGGCGAGGCGATTCGACTTGCCGCGCGACTAAAATCGACCCGTTAGTCACCCGTGTAAATCGAGCATTATGCCCAGTTTCTAAGGCTGATGAAATAGAATTAAACGACTATTATAATTCGGGTCAACTACGTCTGTACTCTACTGCCGTTGCGGTTGCTATAACACTAGCTTACGAATTAAAAAATTTGAATTTGAAAAAAATATTATTTTGGCCCGATCACAATATTCTTGGTATTTAAACTTAGATCCTCTATTTACTCCCCGGTGGAATTTTGAGAAAATAAAAGGCAAAAAGCCTTCAAACATTCTTTGTAGGTGCTTTGGCTTTTATCAATAAAATAATTATTGTAAAAATCGGTTCAGTAGATCCAAAGATTACCCCCTGCAACGCTTATTACCACTTTTTTACCATTATACAGAAATGTCTAAAGATAAAAATAGCGTATGTAGACATATATGACACTAAATTAAACTCTTAAAACATTCAGAACAAAAAACTGTAACAAACATCCAGACAAAAAATTCATGTAATCGATAGCCGATTGCACAATCAGTTGTAACATAAGGCCACAGCTCTGTTCCCACGAATATTATTCGTTAAGATAAAAAATATAGTGCCGACTTAAAAAACGACAAAAACATTGCCAAAAACCTTTAAAAGCTCTAAACAATATAGGAACCCAATTCGTAACTTAATAGGACTAGAGTCTAGACCATTGATTCCCAAAGTGGTCCAGGTGGACCCCATGGGGTCAACGGGAGCCCGACAGGGGTCTACGCTTGCGTGGAAAAAAAATTTCGGTCCACGAGTCGTTAACGGGGGTCTATGAAAATTAGGTGACCCCCTTTGACTTCTCCTATGAATATAGGCAGATATTATATTAATAGCAGATTAAACATTACAGAGCGCGGAGATTTAGAAATAAGTAAAAGTGTGGTAATTTTTGTGTTTAACGCCTCTAGTACACCGATGCGTTCGCCGGCGGTTCGCCGGCGGCAGCGGATCGCAAACGATTTACTGCCTCATCTAGATACACTCATAAACTAAGTACTTACTATTAATTCTGACTTGAAACTATTAATTCTGACTGTACGGGAGCCCTACAACATTTTTTTTGTGATTACTAACAAGTTAATTTTTTTTGAGTAGCTACATTTTGATATGACGAACAACATTTTTATTTTCGAAAAATCTCGAAAGTGGTAGCTAACAGAGATAGAAGGGATTTCATACTTTGACTTGATGGTCCTAAAATATGAATTGTTTTATTTGTAAGACAAGGTTACTTTTAAATTATATAACTATTAACCTACCAATATACAAAAAATCTGCTGGTAAGTGTTCTGTTTTAGGGTTCAGTAGTCAACCAAGTTTGGTTGATTACAGAACCCTAAAACGGAACCCTAACCAGATGTTCAGACCAGAGAATCTGATTTTCACTATAAACAAAGGTATAAATAATAATTATAAACCTATCAATTTAAATATCACGTATTAATAAAGAAACCCAATGGCATTTTGCAATTAATTTGGTCAACAATTTTTTTTGTCGACTTAAGACTAGGGTTTCACGGTCAGTCTAGCATCGGTTTAGTCCATCAGTGGTCCAGACTGACGAAAAAATGATCGTGTAACCGTGTATTTGACGGACTGATGTTTTTCTATGCACTTTTCGGTCATCATTCTGGCGTCAGTCTGAGACAGATGGACTGATGTCAGACTGATCGTGTAATCGTAGTCTTAGAATTTAGATCAAAATTCAAAATTAATTAAAAACGGATTTGGTTTTATATTTTTCCACCTACCCACATAATATTTCAGTTGGAAACATTGATGAATTCATAAATCAACTACAGTATAATAAATTAACCCATCTCTTACAGCATGGAAGAGAAGAAGAAGGACATAAACCTGGACTCAGTGCTGGAAAGCCTGGGTCCGTACAGCCGATACAACCTGCTCAACTTCATGCTGCTGCTGTTCCCGGTGCTGCTGAGCAGCTTCTTCGAGTGCGGCTTCATATTTGAGGCGCAGGCGCAGAATTATAGGTTGGTACTGAGTTTAGAACAAGGCAGGTCCACCTACACCTACCATGTACTACCAGAGAAGTTGATTCCTATGCAGATCGGGGACCTACGTAGTTTGGTTGCGTTATGTCAAACCATGGGCGCCGGCAGAAATAATTCCCAAGGGGTGCAGATTTTAGTTCTCTTCCTTTTCTTTTTACTTTTTACGAACAACAGTGACCGTCTATTTACGTCAACATAATACATTTAATGCCGAAACATTACCTACGAACTATCTTTGAACGGCATGGTATTTTGGGTTACAAAATGCTTTTTATTTCAATCATTCCTGTTGATCCCGAGATTCCCAAGGGGTGCAAGTGCACTCCCTGGCACCCCCTGCCGGCGCCCATGTGTCAAACCAGCCGACAGATCACAATTAACATTGATATGGCATATTCGACCAAATAACGTTGGTCTATCAACTGCATAGGAATCAATTTCCTCGATGGTACAATCGAAGAAATTGATAGGCTGTTGACGCGTACCTGTGTCATTTAGTCGGGTCTATTCAATGTTAGTCGGAAATCGGGATCTGTCGGGCGTCGGCTGGGTTTGACATAACGCCACCAAATAAGGATGGTTTGTCTGCTGCCTACGAATGAATATTTTGTATGGTACATAAAAGCTTTTTCCCTCTTTCTTCCCATTATAGTCCCAACACGGCCACCAGTAGAAATGCGAAAGTATAGAAAAACTGTGGAAATAAACTTAAGGTGAAGTTCCCATCTTGTTTCGTTCCGAAAAATTCAATTAAAATGCCACTTTATGACAGACTATAGTCCTAAAAATTCAAATAATATCCTACTGTATGACATAATATACTAAAGTCTGTCATAAAGTGGCATTTTAATTAAATTTTTGTCGATCGCGATTAGCCGCGGTAAAGATCGGAACGGCACCTTAAGTTTATGTCCACAGTTTGTCTATAATTTCGCATTGCTATTGGTGGCCGTGCTAGCCCGGCAGAGGGACGGAAGACTGACACAACTGACACAACTGACGGTAGGAGACGATTATGCAGTAGATAAAATATGATGTTGATTTTTATTCTTTGCAATATTGGAAACGTTCAAAAGATATCTTAAAATATTTAATTCGCACAAGACCTAATTATAGAGATTGGTTGCCGTGTAAATATTACAGCTCGCATAATGTTTAATATAGCCGTAGCCTCATCAACTTTTTATACAATCAACAAAATTCACGCCTTTTCTTTAGCTTGAAACGCAATTCGTTGATATATTAGGATCAGTTCACAGTGTGACGAGGCGATGCGTTGGGATGCATTTTTAAATGAGTTATCAAAAACTGAACTTTATAAACAACACAAGATGTTACACATTGAATTGAGAGGATGCCCGCGGTGTTGGGCCACTGCCCAACCCCTGTTCCTGCGCCTGAGCTTCAAATATTATGTTCCTCCCTATTCAAAAAAAATGCCACAATTAAAAATGCTGCGTCTCGAGACGTTGCAATGTGAATTGACCCGTTTTATTTTAGCATTTTTAGCTTAGATTCTACTAAAATGAATTTCGAAAAAAAGTTATTTTCGGAACGATATCGAACCACTAGACACGATAAGTGCGTCACGTTTAGTGATAAGTGGTCGACCGATAACACTGTCTGTTGGGAAACATTTCGTCACTTTTGGAATATCGAAAGAATGCATCTTATCGAAGAATTTATCTGTGACAGAGCAAAAACTCATGACCTACGTAGAGACTAGAGAATACCTATTGTTGCCTGTGACTATGTTGGTTTCGTAATAGAATTTAAAACCAAAACCTTACAATTCTTCGACTCGTGTTCTCTTGTTATGCTGGTATTCATGGAATATTATGTGGATTTGGTTTTCGGACATCATTTGAGCAAGGCCGCAAGTATTATGCCAAAAAAATAGCATTAATACATCTCAATGCATTAAAATAAAAAATTCTTCTATTTTATTTGATTCCCAAAACCATGAATTTTATGGTGCGGCTAGATTTGAACACTGTCTTGACACTTTTCCCGAGTACCTATTTAATTCTTTAACATCGAGAAATTAACCGTGACGCAAAGCCTTGACTCTTGAGTCTTGAGACAAGACACAACTGCACCGTATATACCATGATGATGCGTTTCATTTCAAGGCTTCCATTTTAAGCTACATTCCTCTCATTTCACTCATCTCTTGCAGGTGCAAGGTCCCCGCTTGCGAAGACTACAACGACACCTCCTGGCTCCAGTATGCCATCCCCACGAACCCGAAGACAGAAAAGTTGGAGACAACGCTTCGGTACGTGGTGATTAACGGGACAGTCTGTGGTCCTGCTGCCTTCAGCAACGTAACAGAGAGATGCGACAGCTTCGTGTATGAAGAAGGACGGTCGCTGGTTAAAGAGGTAGGTTTAAGACAAAGCCTTGGGTTCAAAATATCACGCCTTCTCGTTAAAAAAGAAGGTGTGTGATTTTGAGACAAAGTGTTGAGCCAAATCATTAACTTTTTGAGCGCAAGAGGAAAAGACTTCTTAAGGTTATCCACCGAGCAAACGACATTGACAATAATATTACATTTGACGAGTTGCCGAGAACGCACAAAAATCCTATTTTTTTACTTATCTTAGTTCAAAACGTAATTTGTAAATACTAGGGAGATGCGGAAAGTATGCTTTAATTTTAATAAATTGGTATTACTTTGGAAGCTAATATCATGAGTATAATAAACAAAAATAGAAAATTTAAAACTGGGAAAGGAATGTTGTATTTGTATTTGAATGTTGTATGAATTGCTGTATTTTTATTATTTTTATTATGAGTTTAAAAGGCTCTAAATACGGTAAATTACGAAATTTCCGTAGGGGAAGGGCCTTAACACAGAAAGTGCCCTCATAATATTGCGTTATGACTAAGAAGACATTTTGAGGAGCAATTAAATTCAATTTATTTTAACCGAATCGGAGGATAAATTGGCTTTGTTTCTGACCGTTAGTCATGCATCAAAAGATCAGATAGGTAATTTTTGAGGCCTGTTTTTAAAATGACAGATGATATTATTAAAGACTTAGGCAGGTACAAAAGGTTTAGAGCTCTTTAGAATGCTTCAAATCATTTGAGCCTCAAGCCTCACGAATATAGCACAAATTGAAATTCAAATATATTTCAATACGTTTATTGATAAATACGATGAAACAAATTGAAGGGAACTCGAAATTCAAAAGATAGTTGAAGACATGAGTGAATGAACTGGGTAACTAATATTTTACAACATAAGAGCACTTACCTACTCACTTTTCCCCTCACAATTTGAACAAACTTTATAATTTACCTACTTCATCATCTAGTTAATATTTAAGGGCGGTGAGCCAAAATCTTTTCTTTTTCGCTTCGTTATAGAATCGCCGATGAAAATGTATGGAATTGACATAAGACGAGTCGAACGTCAACGTCATAATAAACGAACGCTTATGTCAATTCCATACATTTTCATCGGCGATTCTATAACGAAGCGAAAAAGAAAAGATTTTGGCTCACCGCCCTTAAATATTAACTAGATGATGAAGTAGGTAAATTATAAAGTTTGTTCAAATTGTGAGGGGAAAAGTGAGTAGGTAAGTGCTCTTATGTTGTAAAATATTAGTTACCCAGTTCATTCACTCATGTCTTCAACTATCTTTTGAATTTCGAGTTCCCTTCAATTTGTTTCATCGTATTTATCAATAAACGTATTGAAATATATTTGAATTTCAATTTGTGCTATATTCGTGAGGCTTGAGGCTCAAATGATTTGAAGCATTCTAAAGAGCTCTAAACCTTTTGTACCTGCCTAAGTCTTTAATAATATCATCTGTCATTTTAAAAACAGGCCTCAAAAATTACCTATCTGATCTTTTGATGCATGACTAACGGTCAGAAACAAAGCCAAAAACGAAAAGATTTTGGCCTTACTACTTACAAGATACAATCCATATTTTTTTTCAAATAATTTTCCCGGTCCTAAAGCCTCCATTTATGCAAAAAAATCGACAGTTTTCAAATTGTTATTTACCCACTTCATCTATCATGACTTCAGTTATTTCACTCAAATACGCTTAGAGCATTCACAAATTTTAATGAGAGGAATTCCAGATAAATAATTGCCTTTCATTCGCTTTATAGACCGCTTTGAGAGGTACTTAAATACTTATCTTAAAGCCATCGTTACGTCTCGAATTATTGAATGATATTACTAATTAATTCACAAGCGATTACTGTCTGTAAGTTATCTGGAGGTTGTTAGTCTCGTGTTCGATTTACTGGAATAGTTTCGAGAATAACCAGAAACTTCGATGCAGGACTGTAGATTCTAGACTAATGTTTATTATTCTATTTACTCTGAAACCTAGTTAAATTTCTTTGGATCTTTTATTATTTGAACTTATTCACAGAACTTATGAGTTACCATTTAAATGGATAGTCTGGATGTAGCCAACGACTTCTGGTGAGCAGAAAGAAATACTGCGGTCTGCGGAAACCATGTGATAGCCTATAGCTAGACATAATGACGATTGACGATGATGAAGTAGCCAATGTAAAGACGGAAAAGATTCTGTGTCTAATTGTTAAACATGAATCTATATTATAATATTACTAGCTGTCCCGGCAAACGTTTCTTTGCCATATTATATAAAGTAGGTATATCGCCCGTATTATTTTATTGAATTAGTGACTAAATAAGTATGTCACCATGGCAACGTCCATCGCTATCCCGTGACCCGCGTCGCATAAACAATGGTCGCTTTTTATAGACAAATAATTTGCAATAAAATAAAATTGCGACTATAATTAAAGATCTAAGCTATCCTATCTCTCAAGTTGGAAAAAAGCACACATTTAAAAAAAGAAACATTAAAATCGGTTGAGTAGTTTAGGAATCCATCGCGGACAAACATCGTGACAGGAGATTTATATATATTAGATATACGTAGTTATCAAAATCGGTGCAGTAGTTTTTAAAATCCCTATGGTTTTTCCAAATTAAATATATTCTAAAGTTAACAATATATACGGATGGTAGAATAACGACACTTCAATCCGCAGTGCAGACTGGTAATAATGAATATCTCACAATATTCAAATTTGCGGGCCGGAAGGATTTATAACATTAATTTCAAACACGTTTGGATCATTGACGTAAAACATTCTAGATAGGACATTCTACGAATATACTTAGATACTTATTTTGTTGAATAGATCTGTTGATTTTAAATATTAATAGCAATAAATTAGATTAATAAATAATGATATAAAGCATACCGTTTATCTTAGAAGGCAATATGGATAAATATATGTCGGATTAGAAGAATTAGATGGTCCGGAATCGTTGGCCGACATTGCTTATAGGCGATGGAACGAGCAGCAAGGAGAGTAATTTATCACAAACAACTGATTAAAACGTTTATTAGGAAAATAAATAACAAAATCAGAATATCACTCTTCACTATATTGAAGTCTCACTATAATTAATCACTTTTTGAAATCACTAGGTAGAGTCACTGATTATAACGAAACGTTAGACAGTTTCTAGACTTGTGTTCCGCACAACGACTGGTAGAGAAGTGGTCGCTCGACGTCAGACGCCAAGCTCGTCCCCTTCCACTGCCCCACCACGTCGATTGCAAGAACTTCAGACTAGACTCCGTCGAAACGCCATATTGTGACGTTTGCGTTTCGTCAAATAACTTCCGTACTATTGACTCATCCGACATATAATTAACATGAAGAAGCTAAATTCTGCAATATATGCATATTTGAATGGTTTTATCAAAAACGCAAGTCACCGATCTCTAATTTTATTATGCTAAATTATATTGATTTCAATGTTTTAGACGCAATAATTTTTTTTTTATTTCAAGATCTCAACCCGAATCCATAATAATTTAGTTTCACAAATATAATTAATGCATAGCCTAAAATACTTATTGGGCCACGAAAATACATTTTTGTAAACATAATATTATTTTAGACTTCAGTTAATGTCAAAATAGAATTATAACTGAATCATACTTTTTTATGTCGCAATTTTCATAATTTAATTTCGCTAGTACAATCTCTTCCAGTAACACCACTTCTATGTGAAGTGAAGGAGGTTATCAGGTATGTATAGAATTTGCTAAGCCTGATATACGATTCGGTGATATACTGACTCCGCTAAACTGATGATCCCTGAGGCATTGTGCTACACAAATTATTATTTATTGTTTATTCAGCTGTAGATCATAATGAGCTCAATGTACACTTGACTTACTCCAGTTTTGTCTAAACCTCGATCATCATTTTAATGCAATAATAATATACATTCGTTTCTTGTTTAATTCAGTACATTTTACTATCATGCTACGAATTGATATTCTCGTGATAAAAATATGGTATCGATATCGCCGAATCAATATAACGCCGAACAAGTCTGGTTGCTGAAAACTCCAAAACTCAGTTGTTGGACATTTATGACTCGAATACCATTTTGCTGTTTGACAAGAAACGGTGTCCTTAGAACGAAGCTGCGTAAAATATGTTGTATTTAAATTATAGAATCAGAGAAATACCTAGTTGGTCTCGCGTCGGAGTCCAACATTCTCATTGGGGGAAATCAGTAAAAAAAATGCAATTCTTTTTGTTTTTAAACATGTTTAACAATGAAATAAAAAATATTTCTGCCGAAAATATATTGGATAAATGAGTTTTTCACATGGAGCAAGCAAAATTTTTATGATTTTTGATGACACTACTTACATTAACTGCGATGGTGTAGGTTGCTACACCTATACGTTCTTAAATTCTTGAAGTAAGCAAAACGCAGAATATGTGACTCGGAACTTAAATCTTGAATGCTTGATGCATCATTGTATGCATAATCGATAAAATAATTATAAAAATATGATTTCGCTTAAATTTAAAGACTTAGAAAGACCTAATATTATGAGATTTGTATTTACATAACGTAGAATTTTTAAATTATACCTAAAAATACTCACAAACGATTTTAGATTGATTTAAAACATAAGTACTTAATCTGATTTACTACTAAACCCGGCGATTTTCCCTGTTAGGTTGATTATAGTATGTAGTTTAATCGAAGAACAAGAGCCAAAGTAAGTCTTAGATAACCACTCCAGCTACATAGAATACTTTGACTGTGGAACTTCTTGAATTAAGTTCCTGTAAGGACCGAGAAACTCAGCGGGAATTCAGATATAAGTCCGGTCCGAAGTATTGAGAACTTGCATGATAGCCAGTGCATTTTATGCATATTATTATGTTTTTAAGGAAATAACAAACCGCTTATCATCTAACATAGCAAGACGTTTGGACGATGTGCAGAGTTAGAAATTGACGATTTTAAATAACTCAACGGCTGCACATTAAATGTTAAATAAATAAATAAAATGTCACTTAACTTTAAGGGCGTTCCGTCCGGAGATTCCGTAATTTACCGTATTTAAAACCTTATAAACTCATAATCTGAAAGCTACAAAGTTATAATAAAAATACAGCAATAATCTTCAGTATATCAACATTCCTTTTGTCGTTTTAAATTTTCTATTTTTGTTTCTTATACTCATGATATCAGCTTCCAAAGTAATACCAATTTGTTAAAATTCAAGCATACATTCAGCATCTCCTTAGGATTTACAAATTACTTTTATTTGAAACTCACGCCAATAGATCGACAATATCATAAACTACATATTCGCCGTTTTTAATTTTTTTTAGGACAATTTTGAACCTAGATAAGTAAAAATAATAGGGTTTTGGCGCGATCTCGGCAACGCGGCAAATGTATGGCCAAGGTCGTTTGCTCGGGGGACGACCTTAATGCAGATTTTCTTATATTATGCCTGCCATACACGCTACGGTCTACCGGAGAGGTCCACCTATGCAGGTGTGCCTGCGCAGGTAGACCGGAATGTGTGTGGGAACTGGGAATAGACCTGTGCAGTTTCTTGGACCTGCGCAGGCGACCGGTGCAAAATCTATTCCCACACACATTATTCCGGTCTACTTGCGCAGGCATACATGCACTGGTGGACCTCTCCGGTAGACCTATGGAGTGTAGATAGAGGAGTACTATCTCTGTATGTTAAAAGTGTCCGCGGAAATGCGTTAAATTAGGGTGAAACTAATTCACCCTAAGGTGGCGTTACAGTAGCAACAAGGTAAATTTTAAATCTTTTATTTCAGCTATTTTAGGTTATATTTTTCAAAATATATTGGTATCAACCCAGTAATTCTAGTAATAATTTATATTCCAGTAATAATTTATATATTGTCACCAACGGCTACATTCATTCCTTTTACTGCGGACAGCTGGACACTTTTTTAAATATTCCCCATATAAGGTAGTTCTCCTCACTCTACAATCCATAGGTAGACCGTAGCGTGTATGGCTTACATTAGTTATGTAATCCAGTGTAATCATTAAATCTCTCTGAGTACGGCCATTTTTAAGTTTATCTATTTTCCATCTAAGTACTTGATTTTACTGTTATATCTCTTTTCCCCCTATCCAGTTAGATCGTTATTTTGCGCATGGTGGATCACTTGATTGTCCATGTGTGACCTTGAATACAAAACATCAATTGTCAATTGCACAATAATATGAAACTGATTGAACCATAACGAAACTTTTATTGTGTTTCATTTGCCCAACAAAATGTAATAATTTACATTATACACGTGTTTACATGAAATAGTTTTTAAACAAGATAAATTGAGTTATAGAGGTTTAAAGGGAAACATAACGTCATTTTGAAAACATAAGAGTATGTTCTTTATACAATCGACTTGTAATTTTGGTATCCAATACACAAATGTGACCTTTTTTCAGGGGCAATTTTTGTAATGGTGCGTTTTCAATCCGATTATCGTAACTGTGACTGAACAGTGAACACACGGTCCTGAAATGGGTAGATGCTCTCTAAAATGTTACAGACAAAGGGTTTTAGACATAGGTTACACGGTCTGGCATCAGTTTGATCCAGACAGGTCTGGAGAATAATCGTGTAACCGTTTGATAGACGGACTATTATTTTTTTTATTATGTACTTTCTGGTCATCATTCTTGCGTTAGTCTCAGATTAATGGTCTGAACTTATGCCAGACTGGCCATGTAACCTATCCTATGTCTAAAAGGCCAGTGTAACCATACTGTTAAGGTGCGTCCAGACTCCAGAGATTATCGAAAAAGATTTCAATTTCAAAGCTCTTGTAATGTAAATAGTGTCAATAATTCCAGTTCGACCTTGGAGGACAGGAGTGGAAGCGAGTGCTGGTGGGCACGGTACACAACTCGGGCATGTTCGCTTCAATGCTGGTGACAGGAGCTGTATCCGATCGTTTTGGACGCAGGTATACTAAACCTTTTTGTCAATAGGTTATCTTGTAGAGTTCCGCTTGATACATCTACCTGAAGTAAAGTAGTTAAAAAAAATACTTCATCGTCGCTAGACGTTCTTATGACTATAGGGGTACAGAAAAACTTTTAGGTCTTGTAAGGTAAGGTAAGGCAGTAATATTACTAAGGAGGTTGGTTGTGTTATGAGCTAATGAAATATTGCGCTTAATAGTAAAAGTATAGAATGCTGATAGATTCTTAGAAGCTAACTACGTAAAAAACTGCATCATGTTACTAAGAACTCTAAAAAGCCATGTGATATGGTACTGCTTGCAAAGTAGAATTGAAATTAGCTCTAACATGGATCTATATATTTTGTGATAGAGCACTATAGTATTTAAATTGTTAGTATTATTGATTAATTTTTTGTTTTGTTTTTCTTTCCCAAGGGTTGCAGTTGGTATAGCAGCGATGTCAAGTTTCATCTTCGGCGTTGTAAGAGCATTCTCCCCAAACTTTCTTACATACATGTCAATGCATTTCTTTGAGGCTGCTCTTGGTGGGGGATTGTATCCGTCTGCATATGTTTTTGGTAAGTCATCTTCATCTAAAACTTTCTTAACTGTCAACACATTCTGCTGTGACATTTATTTAAAACAATTCTAGCGCAAAAAAAAATCACTCAATTAGACTCTAATTGAGTGTTTTTTTTTTTTTTGTTATTAGAGTATTCATTATTTTTAGGCTTACGTCCTACATGTTTGACATCTATCTTGATATTTCCTTTCAGCTGTGGAACTTGTTGGTTTGAAGCAACGAGTGATCGTCTCAGCAGCATGCAACATGACTTTTGTAATTGGCGTTGTCATCCTAGCCCTGCTAGCCTGGCTCATCGATAACTGGAGAACTTACATCCTCGTGATGTATACACCTGCCCTGATCGTGGCATTATACGTCTGGTTTATGAACGAGAGCGCGAGATGGCTGATCAGTAAAGGAAGGATGTCAGAAGCCATCAAAACCTTACAAGCAGCTGCAAAAATCAATAATATGGATCCCAGACAGTTGGAGTTATATTCCTTGAGTAATCCACTCTTAGCCTCGGATAACCAGACCGTGGATAAAAGCTCGCAGTTCTCCAAAGCCCTCCGCTCCAGTATCATCTGGAAGAGATTGTTTGTATGCTCATTCTTGTGGTTAACGTGTTCTTTGGTTTATTACGGGTTGTCCATTAACTCAGTGTCCTTGAGTTCTAACAAGTACATTAGTTTTATGATTGTTGTGCTTGTAGAGATACCCGCATATATTGTAGTTGTGATTGTTTTAGACAAATATGGAAGAAAACGAGTGATACTAGTGAATTATGTAATTTGTGCTGCGACGAGCATTCTCTTCGCATTCCTGCCAAGATGTAAGTATTAGTCATGCTTCACCACTGCTTTATTTGCTGCTTATATTTTTCGATTTAATCTTAAAAGTCAATGAGGATTTTAATAAAGTCAAAGGCAATCAAATGTTCAATTAGTTTCCTGATAAGGTGGAAAATTAATTTGATCGAAATCATTAATTAGCCACAGCAATAGCCAGCTTTTATAAGACTTTTATGTACTATCAGAGAAGTTGATTTATATGCAAATGGCGGACCTATGTAATTTAGTCACGTTGTGTCAAACGCAGCCGAGAGATCACGACTAACATTGAATTGGCATAATTCTACCAAATTACGTAGGTCCGTCCACTGCCTATGAATCAATTTCTTCGATGATAAACACCAAAAACTTTAAAAACATTGCTATATTGATCACACTTTTTCTAAACAATTGAGTCAATCTTCTTAAATAATATAATGTTCTTCATCTTATAGACGTCATTTATAAGGAGTCCCTAAAGACTCCCCTAATACCGTTACTTTTTTTTACTATATACTCATTACTCATTAAAAACGAACACTGACAAATCATTCAACAATGATAACTGTTACAAAATATCCGTGTTGTTTCGGTTTAGTAACTTTATAAAATAAAAATAGTCATGTGAAAACAGTGTGATTCTCTATGAATGATATCAGTGACCCAGTTTTTATGTTTTGACATTGTAATAATTGTAAATCTATAGCACGTGTTAACCACGTATCATACTGTTTACTTTTTTAAGTATACTTATAAAAGATTCCAGGTTAACCCATGATAAGGCGGGGTGATAATAATTAATACTTTAATTAGCTATTTATATCGCACTTGTGATAAAAAGTACTAAAATATACTTTTGGTTAGTTTATGTTCTATTATAAAGTCAATACTTAATTCTCAAATGTACTACTTATAAATATTTTGTACAAGCAATCAATGACTGAATTTCCTTGTCCTTTCTTATTTTCTTTTTTAAATAATTATCCGTTATATGACAAAGCTTAACGTCGCGCTATTCGATTTAAAAGTGATCTTTTATCAACTATTATCTATTATGTGCTTTTATGTTGATTTCAAACTACCCAATCTCCATTATCAAAGAGGCTTAAAAGAAACTTTCCCATTACAGCTGACTACTGGTCCATCCCACTGTACCTGGTGGGTAAATGGTGCGTGACGCTGACGTACTCGTCGGTCTACATCTACGTGTCGGAGGTCTTCCCCACCAGCATGAGACAGACGCTCATCAGCTTCTGTTCCACCGCTGGAAGGATAGGGTCATTGATAGCACCCTTGACTCCATTGCTGGTGAGTTTATGAACTGCTATACTATTATTATATCCTAGTTCTGTACTGCAACGTAGACTTATGTTGTCATTGTGATCTTTAATATTAAACCCCCTTGACCACGTGTGAGCTTAGGAACTGATGTACTATCATTATATATTTGTGCTTGTAACGTAGATTAACTTTATCGTCATGATCATTGAACACTATCATTGTCGTTGATCATTAATGCAATATTAAGCACTTATGACTCTATTGCTGGTAAGCTAAGGAACTTCTATACTATCGTTATATTCTGGACTGTATCGTATATTTTTGTTATCTTCATGATAATGTCAATGGACCACTATCGTCGTCATAATGATCATTAATATTATAGTATTAAGCCCCTGTGACTCTATTTTTGGTAAGCATAGGAACTGCTATGCTATCCCAATTATTATGCTGACTGTCACCTAGATTTACGTTATCTTTATGACCATGTTTGTTGACAACGTGATCATTATTACTTTGACAAAGTCTTACGTTAAAATCTTTATGGCCATTATAATTCTCACTAGCATTGTAGCGTAGACATATGATACATTCATCATCATCCCATGATAATCCACATCCATATGTGTTTGTTTCCTTTACAAAAATATATTAATTATTTAATGTAATTTGTAATGTAATTGTAATTTTGTTACAGACGGAATATCACAAATCAATGCCAACTGTGCTATTTGGGGGCATGTGCCTCATATCGAGCTTCCTAGTTATATTGTTGCCAGAAACAAGAAACATTACATTGCCAGACACCATAGAAGAAGCAGAAGAACTCTCCAGAAAGAAGTCCAAAGCTATAGACAGATAATACCAATCTGTGGTACCAAAAAGACTTGTAATTTAAGTAGTAATTCGATTGGATAGCTAAAGACTTAGCTGAATAACAAAAGACAAAAGGCATAAAGAAGCATTTAATTTTTTAAGCTATATGACACTACAAAACAGTGGCTTTTGAATTGCTGCCCCAATTGTACCTTTATATTGACATTGTAAAATACTAAGACATGGCTTATTTAGATAAAGATAAATTTTGACAAGGTAATATCCCGAATATATCTTTTGACATCATTAAATGTTTGGCCCCAAAATTCTATCAATTTCAGACTTTTAATAAGTAAAGACAATTTTATGTTAAAATGGCCATCAAAATACAATATCAGCTAAGAATGTCATATCGGAATTCCCATTTAAGCTGTGTAAAGTGTAACAATGCAGATCTCTTACAATTTAAGTTATTTTACTGCCCTATAAAACTCCGGAGTTACACTGTCGAAAATAACACCGTCTACGTTTTTATAATTCGAGAAATTTTCCTTTTACTATGTAATAAAAGGATATTCAAAATATAAAATACTAGTTTACTTACTTTTTACCAATTGCAAATAGTAACAGCAGATGTTTAAAAATACTGTCACCATTATTACGATTGTTTAGGGATAATTTTGATTATTTTGTGTTAAAATCCGAATAAAAATGATTTTTAGATGTTATTTGATGTCAAAGAAATGGTTAATTTATAGGAAAGTAATCCTTTTCTTCTTATAGCTTTCCTAACTTATATAAATCAAAAATTGACAAAAAATAATATTAACAAACTGAATAATAACAAACTGTAGCATGTAAGTTATATACCTACTTCCGAATTTTATCACATATTTACGACCAGTATTTTAGTACGTAAGACATTATTGGTGTTAATTGGGACCAATCTTAATTGCCTTTAGGATACTGAAAAAAAAATCTATCAAAAAATTATGAAAAAAATACAAAAAAAAATTAAAAAACACAACAGTCTCCTTTTAATACGCCAATATTTTTTGCAAAAACTGTAATCAATGCTAGAACTCGATTTCAATTCATTTGAATAATAAATATACAAATCCCAAATGGAAAGCTATAATGCTACCAATTTAAATGTTACCGAAACCATAGAATACATATTAGTACAAGTACCGAAATGCAATAGAGGTATGATATAGCAAAATAATTTGGTCAAGTTACATTTTATGATACTGTAATAATATGATATGAAATAAATTAATTATTATGAAATTTAAAAAAAGAAAATGAATTGAAACAGAGTTGAAATACGGCTGGATCAAATTGTGCAAAACGCGCGGTTTGGCGGCTACACACCGAGCTACAACCCGCCTAAGTGTCTAAACACACTATGCAGAAGTTACGCGGCGTAATTTCCGTGGCCGAAATTACGTTCCGCCGCATCTGTCTGATACGACACACTATAAATTAAGCGAAGAGCCGAAATTACGCGGCGGAATATTAGTATTAGCGGCGAAATTAGTAGGATCAAAATTTTGTGGAAGTTGATATCAGATGGTAAAATGTAGTCATCATGACATTTCAGCGACAACCGAACCGAACAATGTGTTGCTATACAAAACATTACCGCCGAATCGCTGCCGAACTTTACGCTCGACTCGGCTCGCCGGAAGTTTGGCTCGCGTCGGAATTTCGGCATAGTGTGTCGTCCGTCGCGTTCCGTCCGTATTTTTTGTATGCGTTTGAAACGCGACGTAAACGCGGCGGAATTTACGCCGGCGTAATTCGGCCTAGTGTGTTTAGACACTTACAATTATGTAGATTTAGGTTCCCCTTCCACTATGTCAACAGAATACACATAATGAGATACATTGCTATTTAGACACTAGTCTAGGTACTCACGTACTTAGTAAGTCAGACTCAGTATAAGCCAGGTAATCCTCTTACAATGCCCCTGTACATTATTAGATATGTTCTAATCACTAATGTGACGATTAACTTTCTCTTTGACAGCTTAGTCATTAAAAATATTTTTATTATTTATTATGTAGGTACCATTGTATACCAGAACTACATTACATAAAGTAAAATCTTTACGCACTCTGACATATTTAACTTTTTCAGTTAGTTGCAAATGTCTTGCATTTTTTATTCACGGCATCTAAATATACAGGCTGTAACAAAAACAAGTGATAATACTTTAGGGTGTGTACGTGTTCCCTGTAGAGAGTTCACTGTGAAAGTAGCAGCGCTGAAAGACCAAAAATTTTTTTCACTTTTGTATGGGGAAACTCGTGACGCTCGGGCCTTGCCCATACAAAAGTGAAAAAAATTTTTGGTCTTCAGCGCTGCGACTTTCACAGTGAACTCTCTACAGGGCACAGGTACACACCCTAAAGTATTATCACTTGTTTTTGTTACACCCTGTATAATCTTATATTATATCAATTTAATTTAATGTAATGTAATTTGTTTAATATACTTACACAAAAATCATACAAAAACTTTCACACCATAATTATTTGGTATACGTTCATTCATAAATATCTCTTTAATGTTTTTATCCTTTTAATTATTTGTATATTGCTTAATTTTAAATATCAATATTAATTTACACTTAAACACAAACCATTCACAAATAGCTTTCAGTATTGTAGAGAGATTATACTCATAGCCACTGTAACAGTACTTATTAGCAGTGGCCATTAACTTAAGTAAATGTTTGTCACCCTACACAGTACACACGGCAACAGGCGCAGAATAGTGCTAGTGTTTGAACACTGCACTCACTCTGAGTGAACGTTATGTCAATATTAGGGTGATCATGTTCACCACTTTTTGAGGAATATTACTTTTTGTACGAGTAACCTAAATTTTAGTAAAAATGTATTTTTAATGTTGAATCTACTTTTTGTATATGGGCAGTAAGATTTTAAGCGTGGGTTTTACAATTTTTCAGATTTACAATCGATCTTGGTCTTATTTATTACTTAATTTTTAAGCAGTTTTGTGTATTTATGTATCTGATATTTTATACTGTGTGATGTTTTATGAGATATAGAATTTACAAATTTTAATAAACTTTTTAAAACTCCAGGTTGCTTTTATTAATTACTACTTCTTTATCTTAAGACTGAATTTAATTTTTTTTTTGTTCCGCTATTCTGATACATAATTACAATTTAAAAGCGTTATGCATTTATTTTACGATAATATAATATGAGGGTAAATAATAAAAACTTGTGATTGTCCGCGGATTAAAGTGTACACTTAATCCCTCTTACGCTTAGAATATTGTAAATATTAAACAGAGCTTAAGTCATTACTCAAGTATGCCGAAGTAACGTACGCTGAAAGGTAATCTTAGTAGTGATGTATTATTCATGCCTCCGTGGTCCAGTGGTTCAGAGCTCGGCTCTTGACTCGGAGGTCGTGGGTTAGATTCCCGCGTTGGAAACATGTTATTTCCAAGTTTGATTAGGACAATGCATGCTGATCACCTGATTGCCTGACAAGTAAGATGATCCATGCGTCGGATGGGCATGTAAAAAGTCGGTCCTGCCGCCTGCGCCTGATCTCTCGCCAGTCGTGTCTGTCTTCCGTCCCACTGGGCTATGAGAGTAAAAAGGAATAGAGAGTGCTCTTGTGTACTGCGCACACACTTGGGCACTATAAAATTACTACTGCGTAACGGCCTTGGTTTCAATGAAATCGGCCACCGTCACCGAAATCGGTGTGGGAGTTATGTATTTATTTATTATTCATGAATAAGTTGGTACCTAAGTTCGGGAAATCTGACTCCTAGGACCTAGTCCAAATTGTCCGAGTCGGGGATTGTTTAGACTGCTTAAATGTGAATAAACTCGGACGGAAGTGGACCGGAATTAAATTTTCCGAAACTGTGTGTTTCCGAAATAGTTTCCCGAAAGTTTGCGTTTCGGTGTCGGTGAGTAAACGCAGGTGAATGTGTTTAGATGCAATCTGACAACTGTTTTGTAGACATCTGCAAACGTATTTGTAATGTTTTAAATCAATATAGAGGGCTACGACAGTAAAAGATCGCCTGATGGAAAGCAATTACCGTGGCACGTGAGCAAGTGCTCATATACCACTGTTCTTTTCTAGGTAGAGTAGACGCAAGTGCGTTCTCGGCCGAGATACGTCATAAGGTCTAAATAATCTTTAAGCTGGGAACAAATTATCGGACGAATGTCCGCGGACGTTTGCATCGGATGCGGCTTGTTTCTATCTGATAAATACGAAATACACTAAACTGTGCACATTGTCTGACATAAGTCGCGGACGCGACCTTGAGCGTTCGGACGTCCGAACAGAATCTGGCTTCTTGAAAAATACGGCTGACTGTGCAACAATTTTGTTATGCGTGATGGAAAACTTCGTGTATAGCTGGTGGAGGACTCACCCTGACCGGTTTGTTTAACAGGCCGATTAATATTTAATCAAAGCGATGGTAGCGCGACATGATATTTTTAACACGCTTTTATTAGCTTAGGCTGTATGTAATTGTAACGGAATCTTTGAGCACAATTTTTACCTATATCCCATTATTTAATTAAATTAAAACTTTGCGTACGTAGAGCCAATGACAATTCAATAATTTGTTCAAATTCTTGAAAAAAAAACATGTTTTTTTTGTTTTTTTTTTTACTATGTAATATGTATTATTTCATCGTTGCCTTAGCGCTTAACTAGGGCCGCTTTTGTATGATGTTGCTCAAAGTTCGTCTAAACTCTAAACTTCCCGGCGGTTGCTAAACCTCACCTCACCCAAACTCACTCAACTAAAGTGCTCTCCGAATCCAATAAATAGTCTTAAAAATACAATTTCTCAGCACACACGGTTGTAGACATAAGAAAGCGATAGACTGGCTGCAGTTTAGGGTCACAATATAAGCTACCCGTAGTAAGTACCCAAATAGCGTTCTTACTTCTATCCTATTGCTACTAAATATTTAAAAAATTTTAGGGCTACGACTTATACAATACATATAATATTACTAGCTGTCCCGGCAAACGTTTCTTTGCCATATTAAGTATATAAAGTATTTTTTTTTTATTTGATCGCAGCGCTAACTGTCGGGACAGACTAAAATTAAAATGCGAATTCGAATATTATTTAAAGTTGGCACTGCGATGGTAGCGCCGTCTGTCGGATCCAATGTAAAACATTCCAAAATCAACAACTACTAATAAATTAAAAATTAATTAAAAAAACATTGTCCAGCGGACAAAATTGTGAATCTAAACCATTCCCAGATCCCCTTGAACACACACAAAAAATTTCATCAAAATCGGTCCAGTCGTTTGAGAGAAGTTCAGTGACATACACACTCACAGAAGAATTATATATATTAAGATAGGTCTACCAGAATCTGATGCCAATTTTTGACAGCAGATTTTCAAAAAATATCCCTGATCATTGGATAAATTTTGATATTTGCATATTTTACACACAAAATAAGCCGCTAATAGGAATAAAAAATGATGAAAATTTTAGTTTAATTCCTATTACCCCGGTATTGCTAGAGTCAATTTAATTTCTTACTTTTTGCCATCAGATTCTGGTACATCTATATTTGCCATACTTATTATTTATTGAAGTGACTAAATATGTAAGTTAACATGGCAACGTCGATCGCTATCCCGTCGCACAAACAATGGTCGCCATCAGTCTCAGGTTGTAATAATTTACTATTATTTATTCAATAAATGCACCTATCAATTATATAAAGTACCCAGTAGCCGTTACTTACTCAATCCAGTCGAAAAGTATCGACATCTGTTGGAATCTTTTGGAGTTAACAGATAATTGTGACTGTCAATAATCAATTCAAGACAAATAATTTGCAATAAAATAAAATTGCGACTATAATTAAAGATCTAAACTATCCTATCTCTCAAGTTGGAAAAAAGCACACATTTAAAAATAAACAACATTAAAATCGGTTAAGTAGTTTAGGAATCCATCGCGGACAAACGTTTTGACAGGAGATTTATATATAATAGATGTCATAGCCTTATTTAAGGTCTACATCAATCTTTATTGCTTCAGGATTCAGAGTCATTCAGAGTCAGAATCGCAAAAAATTTACACAGGATATGGCTTTGTCGCGCCTAGTATCTACAACTTGTTATCTAGCTGTTAAGTTTTCCTAAATAAACAAAAATAGTTAAATAAATAATAAGATCCACACTAAGCATAATAAATTTATTAATATTATAAATACATACTTACACAATTTTTTTCTCAGTCTGTCAAGCCACTTTTCTATCGTTTTTTTAGTAGGTAGCCTAAGTTAGTTCTGAAAATTGATTTTCAGAATCGTAACAGCCGAAAAACACAACCTTTTAAAAATGTAAATGTTTGTACGTTTTTCCGTAAAGCTGTTTTAGCTTGAAGTACTTGGAGTAAAGCCAAGCCATTCATTGTAATAACATGTAAAATCTTTTTACATCTGCCATATGTTTTGATTTACAAATAGAGTCAGGGACTAACATTGTTTAACACCTATAAAATTCTATGGGCTTCAATCACTTGGTACTATGGAACTAAAATAATAATTAAGTTACCCGCTACTTTATTTGTGCAGAAATACGTTTATCACTCGGTAACCGTGTATTTAGCCATGATAAAAACTATCCTATGTTCTTTGCGAGACTATAATAACATTATTATCTACACCAAACCTAAATTGGCATAGCGGTTTAATCCTTCGATCGGGGATTCTTGGAAATGCTATAACATTCTATTGTTGTCGCGATAACCGCGATTTTGACGTGGGAAAGCCGTGCTTCGGCACGAATGGGCCGGCTCGACCGGAGAAATACTACGTCCTCACAGAAAACCGGCGTGAAACAGCGCTTGCGCTGTGTTTCGCCGAGTGGGTGCGTTTACCGGAGGCCCAATCCCCTACCCTTTTCTCTTCCCTACCCTTCCCTATTTCCTTCCCTACCCTTCCCTATTACCCCTTAAAAGGCCGGCAACGCGCCTGCAGCTCTTCTGATGCTGCGAGTTTCCATGGGCGACGGAAGTTGCTTTCCATCGGGTGACTCGTTTGCTCGTTTGTCCCCTTATTGCATAAAAAAAAACATATTAATTGGATCAGCTGCTTATGTGAGCAGATAGACTGACAAACTATCGCATCTATTTTATTAGAATCGCTTAGGGCCTTGTTACAACTACCGAGTAAAGTGACGACTGGCAAGACAGTGGTTTCGGCCAATCTTGCCAAGTACGGCTTGATTGTCCGAGAGCACATAGTAGTATATAGTGACGTGTGACGGCCGATGTATAGAAGCCAGAAGTTGCCATGGTAACGTACTGACGTTACGACGTCACGACGACGTGGCGACGTGGCTAGTGAGCCACGTCGCCAGTGAGGTATGGCTCTAATGTCTATTACTCTATGATAGAGATCAACTACGATAACATGGCGCGCCCCTTCAAAATTCAAAACGTTTGAAGTGCGATTGTCGTGCGCGGTCGGCTAGGATTAGTTGGCAAACAAATCTTGGTAACCATAGTGACATTAAGTAAAATATTATGACGAATAATATTACTCGTACTATTTTACTTAATGTCACTATGGTTACCAAGATTTGTTTGTCAACTAATCCTAGCCGACCGCGCATGACAATCGCACTTCAAACGTTTTGAATTTTGGAGGGGCGCGCCATGTTATCGTAGTTGATCTCTACGGTATGTAGCGAAGGCGGCCGGCCATATCTAAAGCGTTCTTGGTCTGTAGTCGCAATAAAGTCCGTGGAAGTTCTCGACCGCAGCACGTGAAAATAAAACGCGACACATTTCTGCTATTGTGTGACAGATTTATTTTCTATTCGCTACCACATGTGCAATGTGCAACAGCCAACTTGGTCGAAACTGAGCTAAATAGTTTCGCCTGGCTGTGAGCTTTGCATCTATAAGTACGATTCATAATATAGGCGTACAAGGATGGTATCATGGTCGTGGATGCAACTACTGCCACTTTAATGCTGACAGAAGGCAGCAGCATATGTTACTAAACTATTGCTCAATCCTGAAATTTCTGAAATCATCACGACATAAAATACGTCTGAACACTGAAATGACGACAAAGGATCTTCAGTCTGACCGAGAATACAATCTTGTCGGTTCGAAAAATCTTCCTTTGAGACTCTTACAATAACACAACCTCGCATGTTAAAATCATTTTAGCAATTTAAGTGCTACGGACGCTACGGTAGATCATGGAGGCAACATGACCGCTTGGTCAAAAGGTCTTCCTTCGCGGCTCCTACTCATATTCCTACTAGAGATATGCCGATCATGACTTTGGCCGACTAGCCGACTAGCCGATTAGTCGGCTACAAAGAAGCCGACTAATCGGCCGACTAGTCGGCTAAGCCGATCATGGTTTCGGAAGTTTTCGTACCGCTTTTTTACTGCTGTTTGCGTATGTTTACTTCGTGTGTACATTACTTTATTTTGTTTCTATGATACAGTTGATAGTTTTCATTAAATATTTCATGTACATGAAATTCGATATTTCCATACTAATATTTAAATGCGAAAGTGTGTCTGCCTGTCTGTCTCTTCACGCCCCAACCGCTGAACCGATTTTGCTGAAATTTGGTATGGAGATACTTTGAGTCCCGGGAAAGGACATAGGATACTTTTTATCCCTTAAAACGAATTTTGGCGCAACGAAGTTGCGGGCGTCATCTAGTTTTAATATAAATTACATACCGTACATAATGTGTTGTTAAAATTATATTTAACCTATATCAAGCCCCATAAGAGCACCTGTGATCGCAACAACAATAGAATAACAATAGATTTCCAAGAATCCGCGATCGAAGGATTAATTATTTTAAAATGTGTAACACTGATTGAGTGTGATATGTACACATTATAAATATTACCTATTCAAAGTTTTTCTTTAATGTAATTTCATTAATAGCAAAAAAGTAAAAAGTCGACTAGTCGGCGCTTTTTGCCGACTATTCGCCGAATAGTCGCCGACTACAAAAGTGGCCGGATAGTCGGATTTACCGACTAGTCGGCGACTAGTCGGCACATCTCTAATTCCAACAAATTCATTTATTGAAATCGGTTCAGCAATTTCACCATGATAGATCAATACTGAATACATCATCCTTTTAACTTCGTCGTTTTAAAAGTCAATGGCCATCGTCAAAATGGCCGTGGCGTTGCCAAACTTGCTCGGTCGGCAATTTGGGGCTGCATTGTTAACGCGTCATTGTAAAATTACTATCGTCATAGTGTACGCCAATCGACGGTGTTTCCCGTCATTGTGATTCGAGCATCCTACACCATTATATTACATTAATTGCGAATTTACTGTATTGCTTTTGGGTACGTAGTACGTACCCATGTCTCCCTCGTGTAGAGTTCACTGTGAAAATAGCAGTACTCTGATGTTACTTTTGACTTCTATGTTTCCAGGAGAAATGCTCAATCACCATGAATTTGCCCATGCAATAATAAAAAAGTCAACACTGCTACACAGTGTACGTACTCTATAAGGGTAAAGGGACACATACACACCCCAAACGCGTAAGTATTGTCACTTCATTTAAATCACACCCTGTGTATTGTCGAAAACGACTCCGAAGTATCACTTTTGAACATGGTCGCCTAGGAATATTTTGGTCAAAAGCTGAAGAGATACAGCTAATATTAGGCAGATTCGTCTTCACAGGATTTTCTTAAAAAGGGCCACGTAAAAGCTACACTCGGAGTCTCGGAAGATATTAGCGCAAACATTAATTCCAATTATACACATACAGTAATGCACTCGCGAAAGAAAACACAAGCCCATACATTCTCATTGCGCCCTCAAGTGTGAGGCAACAGGAACTAAGTAACAAGAAGCTCCAGCGAGTCGCGAAAGTTTGGATATGATTCTAGTGAAAAATACTTATTCATGCCTATGTCATCATAAGTAGTTCAGGCAGTATAATATTATGTAACACAGTAACAAGCATGACGCAATCATATTTACGTTTAGGTGCTACGACGAAGCAACCATACGTATAGGTTCCATCCTATACGTATTTCTTACGATTTCGTCATAATAAAACAGTTGCTCCAACTTTTTTGTTTAGCTTAATAAATAATAATTAGAACAAGAGAAAACAAATAATAATATTATGATTATTATAAAATGCTCCTTACATCTTAAAATGGAAGTCTCTAGTAAACAACTTTTTAAGCCTCTTCCATCATCAGCCTCCTTATCAACCTCTGTGTGCGGTTGTTACTAAACCGGTAAATCGATTAGTATATTGCCTTTAGGTTACAATAACTGAACCTTTATGGTAATTTTTGATAGAAATAAGTATACACTGATTGCAAAAAGATATATCCGATTACAATTAAAATGCCACATCCAAGTGTTATAAAAGAAGAAGGTTGCAAGATATGCAACTAAACCGCAACTTGCAGAGCCTTTGTTCTCCGACGCGCGGGTCTAGGCCAAAACGTGCAGTCAGATAGTGATGGGACCATATAATCATCGATAATGTGATTTTACTTAATTGACATGACGTGACATCAGTTTAACAAGACCAATTGATCCGACGAGCCCCGCCTGGTGGTAGAAGCAAGTGGAAAAGAAAATTCGTATTGTCAGTGGTAAAAACCACGATGCCATCAACGGATAAAAAATATCGAAAACCCTAACTATTCACTATTCAGGGAATTTTTTACAGATCCTATACATTTAACATTTGGCACTCAATAACGTTACGATTGCGTAGCTATATTCTAATCAGCGATGGGAATTCTAAATCGATAATAGCTATGGCACGTTTTTAAGAATGAATGAATGTCTGTTTATGTGAGTATATCTATATCTTATATATAAAAATGGATTTTGAAATGTGTTAGTCGCGCTAAAACTCGAAAACGGCTGAACGGATTGGGCTGATTTTAGTCTTAAAATAGTCGTAGAAGTCCAGGGAAGGTTTTAAAGTGACCTGTGACACGAAGTTCACCGGAACAGCTAGTATATATTATATAAAAATGGATTTTAAAATGTGTTAGTCGCGCTAAAACTCATAAACGGCTAAACGGATTGGGCTGATTTTAGTCTTAAAATATTCGTAGAAGTTCACCGGGACAGCTAGTATTATATAAAAATGGATTTCTAATTGTGTTAGTACCTAACGCTATAACTCATTAACGGCTGAATTGATTCTACTAATAATTTTACTCTTAAAATAATCCTTGAAGTCCAGAAAAGGTTTTTAAGCTAGTATATAAACAGCTAGTAGTATACAGCTAGTATATAAATGGATTTCCATTTTGTCTTAGTAACGCTTTAACTCGATAACGGCTGAACCGATTCTGCTAATTTCAGTCTTAAAATAATCCTTGAAGTCCAGGGAAGCTTTTAAAGTGACACGAAGTTCACCGTGACAGCTAGTTTCAAATACAAGTACTTTTGTAACAATGAAATCCTTGGAAAAAACTGTGGTAAAAACCATACTAGGTGACATGCAAAATCTTGGTGTTATTTGTCTAAAAACTTTATACTAATGAAACATTAGACGTAGTGCCTAAAGTGCTTAATTTTCGTCACCCGCGTGAATTTAGCACATTTAACAAAGTAAGCACTCACCATTTATTCCAGTGTGTTTGAATGTATGTAATTTTAAATAAGGTTGGTACCTTACTAATTCTTTTATTTTATTTAGCTAAAATATTAGTAATGCAATGCAGTTATACTTAAAGTGCATTGAATTTCTGTTCAAACTATTGTTCTGTAAAAATGAATTTTCTGTAAATTTTTGTATCGTTATCGATAGAGATATTAGACAACACTACAAAATGGTACTTTGTAAGATTGAAACAGTAAAATTTTAATGTTGAAAACCTCCATAATGACAAGTTATGGCCAACGTTCCTGATTGTTCTTTTAATTTTTGTTTTTTTGTTTTTATAACGTTTCCTTTTTGTCTTAAAAATAATGCCACAAATAGTTAAATTACTCTACTACATACTAACGGAAACTAACACTTAATATTATAAAGACGTCATGCTTAGAATTAAGAATATAATATAATTATATTCTGCCTATAACTGTGTAGATCAGCCTTTCCCAAAGTGGGCGATAACGCCCCTAATGTGGGCGCTGAAGGTCTGAAGGGGTGGTGTAGGACCTATAAAAAAATGGGGGCGTCGTGTAGAGGCTTGATTTATCTAAAACATAATTTGTTCCCCAAGTAAGCAGTAGACAAAATAAGTTTGGGAACCTCTGTAGCCCTAGCATGGCCACCAGTAGAAACGCGAAAGTATAGACAAACTGTGGAGATAAACTTAAGGTGCCGGACCCATATCTTTTCGTTCCAAAAAATTCTATTAAAATGCCATTTTCTGACAGACTTTTATAATAGTCCTAAAAATTCAAATAATATCCTACTTTATGACATATACTATAGTCTGTCATAAAGTAGCATTTTATTTTAATTTTTGTCGGTTGCGATTAGCCGCGGTAAAGATCGGAACGGCACCTTAAGTTTATGTCTACAGTTTGTCTATACTTTCGCATTTCTAGTGGTGGCCATGCTAGGGCTACAGAGGTTCCCAAACTTATTTTGTCTACTGCCCACTACTGGTGTAGAATGTAGAAACTAATATTATAAGAATGATCTAAAAGTTGTATGTTCATAATCTATTTTATTGCTATAAATTCAGAAAGTCTATTATTTATTAACAGCATAATCATATTTCAGAGCAAAACTAAAGCCTGTCACAAAACACTAAACCGATCCTCTTTGATAAAATCAAAAATTCAAAAGGCACGTCGAGCACTAAAACCTTTTCCAATCTAGATAAACTAGATCCTAAGTTCGGTCTAGCGGCTAAGTTAAGTCTAGCACCTAAGCTATCGCATAGGATATTACAAACACATTTGGGTTACGTGAAATTTATAAGACGAGGATGTGATCGTATATTGAAAGGTTTGGTTGTTTTTCAACGATTACGAAGCTAAAAGAGGGGTTGTGATTTTGGCTGCCTAAATATTGTACTAATGTATGAAAAATGAATTATTATTATACAGGGTATAACAAGTCAATAAGTGATAATACTTTAAGGTGTATGTGCCCCTTATACAGGTTGTTTAAGAGGCGCATAATATGTACACCCTAAACTCTAAAGTATTAAGTATAAAAAAGGGTTATTAACGCGTTCTATTTAAAATTTTCCCCGAATTTTCCAGAATGGAGCGTGATGTTATGCCTTAAAAGAGTCTTCCTCGATAAATGGACTATCAAAAGAAAAAATATTTTTTCAATTCGACCCAGTATTTTCTGAGATTAGCGCGCTCAAACAAACAAAATAACAAACTCTTCAGGTTTATAACATAAAGTGAGTATAGATAATATAGATTTAAAAAAAAATACTTTGCTAAAGCCATAATTGCATTGACTATTAGCTGGTAATGTAAAAATACTTATACAATTCCAAAACGCTAACAAAACAACAGGTAGGAAGTGAAATTTGTGAATCTGTAGCCTCTCCGAGCTCGTAACGGTGACAAAAAGTGTATTTGTTTTAACGTACTGCCCTTACGGGGGCAGTTGCTCGGCGAAATTAGATACGTGCTTAACGCTAAACATGCCGCGTTTTCGCTGCTACATTAGACGTACACAGAGCAGGCGGGAATAGAGAGAGCTACAGGGTTCCGTGGTGTCTTTGGGGGTTCTGCCTATATAATTTAGTCACCCCCTTACTCATAAAACTACTTACGCAGCGTATAAGGCCGGCCGCAAACATCCGTTTTCCGTTTGCGATTTCCGAATTCGTTTTGCGTATTGCATATTACATGTTCGTTTTCCACGTACGGAACTAATAATTCCGCACATACGTTTCAAGTGCAAGGTGGTGCGTTAGCGCATGAAAAAAACGAACTTTTTTTTATTAAATAAGGGGGCAAACGAGCAATCGGGTCACCTGATGGTAAGCAACTACCGTCGCCCATGGACACTCGCAACATCAGCAGAGCTGCAGGTGCGTTGCCGGCCTTTTAAGAGGGAATACGCTCTTTTCTTATAGGTTTGCAGGTCGTATAGGTCCGGAAATACTGCTGGTAACAGTTCGTTCCAGAGTTTTACAGTGCGCGTTTGCACTAGTCTCACGGAATTCCGAATAAGGAAAACGTGCGTTTGCGGCCAGCATGAATATTCAAGTTCCGATGTCTTTCACTGTCATATTGTGACAAAAATGAAGATCTCCACAATGGGATTTGAGAGATTTCATGCTCATTTTCAATTTATACAATCGTTTTTCTTATATCCATACTAATATTATAAATGCGAAAGTGTGTCTGTCTGTCTGACTGTCTGTTACCTCTTCACGCCCAAACCGCTGAACCGATTTTGCTGAAATTTGGCATGGAGATACATTGAGTCCCGGGAAAGGACATAGGATACTTTTTATCCCGGAAAATGTACATTTCCGCCGCGATAAACGAGTTTTGGCGCAACGGAGTTGCGGGCGTCATCTAATAACATATAAACAAAGAGAGCCAACGCCTCATATTTTTAAAATACAAAATTACGGCGCAAACAAGCAAACGGGTCACCTGATAGAAAGCACCTACCGCCGCCCTTGGACACTCGCAATATCAGAAGTTGCAAGAGCATCAAAGTATTTTCATTTTTCTTTTTAAAAAGTTAAAAACATTCTAGAATTTTCTAAAACTACTCTGTGTAAAGCAGATTTATAGATCGCCTAGGGCACATGGAGTGAGCTCGCTCGTTTTCTTCTCGAAATATTACCAAGTAATAAATAAATAAATAAATAAATATTGCACACAAACCTAATGAATCACATTCTGATTACACAAATAGGATGAATTATCTTACCTCTCTTTCTTTACATGGCATTCTCGCTGGACACACTTTGCCTACTCGAGAAAAAAGTTGCTTAGACCACTTTATGCTAAGAATAAATAGATTAAAAACCTCTGCTGATATCGCTATCTTAAAAACTAGTGTAACAGATCACTATACTACTCTTCTGTGTATTTCAAATACTCAAACTCTAAGCCCTACTGCTACGACTAAAAGTAAAATAGATATAGAAAGGGCCCTAATCGAATTAAAACAGAGTAATCTCTCTGATTTGATGAGTGAGGATGACCCAAATATTATCACTGAGTGCTTAATTAATAAAATAGGTAATATACTTATGTCAAATACCAAAACGTTTAAAATTCCTAAATCTAAATTAACACTAAAGCCTTGGATTACTCCAGGTATTTTACGTTGTATCAAACATCGTAATAAATTGCAACAAGCAACACGAAGAGAGAGCCACAATGAAGTTTTAAGAGTTACATATATACGCTACAGAAACCATTGTAATAAGATAATTAAAAAACTCAAGCGCACATATGAAGAAGAATTACTAAATAAATCAATTAAAAATAATAAATTACTCTGGAACAACATTAAACAGATAACAAATAACAGAAAAACACATACTGATAACAAAGAACTTTTATCTATTTCGCACAACCCTAATGAATCAGTTAATGCCATAAATGCTTACTTTTCTAATGTGGGAGCCGATCTTGCTAGTAAGATATTATCCAATTCCTCCTTAAATTGTAGCACTACAGTAAGTAATTCCCCTACTGCTCTAAATTCTTTCGCGTTACTGAAGACCGATTTTGATGAAGTAAAGAATATTATCATGAATTTAAAAAATAATTGTGCACCTGGCTGGGATGGTATTCCTACTAGCTTCTTAAAACTTGCAACAGGAGAGCTTGTTCCAATATTAGTACACCTCGCCAATCTCTGTTTCGAGAGGGGAATTTTTCCGGATCTCTTGAAAAGATCTATAATTACTCCAGTTTTCAAGAACGGGGATAGAGACAATGTGTGTAACTATAGACCTATTTCTGTTCTTCCGGCGATCTCTAAAGTATTGGAAAAACTGTTAAATATCAGACTTGTCGGTTACTTAGAAAAATACAATTTATTATCAGCTTCTCAGTTTGGCTTCAGGCATGGCAGATCGACGGAAGATGCAGTCATAGCTCTTACTGAAATTATAACAAAACAAATTGATAAAGGGGAAAGATGTTTAGCAGTATTTTTGGACTTAAAGAAGGCTTTCGACACGGTTTCTATACCCATCCTTGTGCAAAAGTTAAAAAGTATTGGCATAAGAGGCACGGAACTCTCCCTTTTCGAAAGCTATTTATCGAACAGAAAACATAAAGTAAAAATTAATCAATATACTAGCCAAGATGTTTCAATAACGTTCGGTGTTCCGCAGGGAAGTGTTTTGGGTCCTACACTCTTTAAAATATATATAAATGATCTTTGTAATTTGAAAATCACTAATGCTAGCATCATTTCATATGCCGACGATACTGCGATTATATTTAAGGGGAAAAATTGGACGGAACTTAAAGCACTTGTAGAACATGGCATGAGACAAATCGCAAGATGGTTAGAAATTAATCTATTATCTTTAAATACCGCCAAAACACAATATATGTGCTTCAGCATCCTTAACCGTATGCAACCAGACTCCAACTATAGCATAAAAATACACACTTGCCACCCTAATACACACTTACCATGTAACTGTCCACCAATAGTAAAAGTAGATAAAATAAAGTATCTGGGTATTATAGTAGACCAGAGGCTATCTTGGCATCCGCATCTGGAACAAGTAGCTAATAGGATAAGGAAACTAACCTGGATTTTCAAAAGCTTGAGATATATAGTTCCTAATCCCAATGTCTCTTCAAACGATTATAATCAGTCCTCTCGAAATGTAATGAAGGAAATATACACGGCATTGGCTGAATCTATTATGGTCTACTGTATACCTGTATGGGGAGGTGCCAGCAAAACTAAAATGTTAGAAGTAGAGAGGGCTCAGCGAGCATTATTAAAATTAATTCATTTTAAAAAAAGAAGAACACCAACCGACGAACTATATTCTATCAGCAAGGTTCTATCGATTAGAAAACTGTATATATTACGAACAATATTAAAAAAACACAAAAACAGAGGCGACAAAATATGTTGTAAAAACAAACGTAGTAAACATAAAATTGATATACCTATTATAAAAAGGGAGTTTGCAAAAAATCAATATGCCAGTAAATCTATTATGTTGTATAACAAGCTCAATAAAATTTTAGACTTTTGGAACAAATCATGTTATGATACAAAAACAACACTAAGTAACTATTTATCTAACTTAAATTATGATAAAACCGAAAAACTTGTAGAGAACATTAAAATATAAATATATCAGAAAATATATAATAATTAATAATAAACTTTTAAAATATAAAAACATACCTCTTGCATACTCTCATCCACATGCAGGTATGCACACCAAACACACACACACACACACACACACACACACACACACACACACACACACACACACACACACACACACACACACCACACATACATAAATAGTCTTTAATCTGGGTTTTTCTCCCAATTACTTTGTAAATTAGTACGTAGTTTTGTCTTTTTTCTTTTCCTTTATTTTATTTTTGTAATTTAGTATGTAAGTCTCTATTATATAAAAGTCTTGTAATACTAGCGATGGAAGAGCCTAGTCACCTGATACAGGCGTGAGCTTACTAGGTGGCTATGTGTCCTACTCAATTATTGTAAATTAATATGTTGGAAATAAACATTTATTTATTTTATTTATTTATTTATTTACCCTAGGGCCTAGGTATAGTTACATTAGCTTTAGCTTATGCTAATATTAACGGGGATAGCTGTGAAACATCTGTCTTACGATCTAATTATTAATTATTATGCTAGAAAAATACTTTTTTAAATTAACTATCGTCTCAAACGCGATCGACCGTATTATTTATAGTGTAATTATTTTCTTATTTAATAAGCAGACCATCGTATTAAAGTTGACATTGACCCCAATAATGATAAATGAATCTTGAAAAACAATATCGAATGAGTAGAGAACTATGATTATTGTGTAAATATTCACGCAGAAGTTAGCTCGGCACGTTCTAAGGAAAGTCTATGGAAGCAGGTGACAAATTATTTCTCATTTTGTCATGTATGCAGTTATGCAGCATATCAGTGGCGTAACGAGGTGGCAGGACTGCCAAAATGTCATGGGCCTAAGAGGGCCCCAGGCCCCAGCGCAAAAGAAGGCGAGCTCAGAATTCAGAAATCTTCTGTTTATATTATGCATAGCTATAAATTTATCGCGGGCTTTTAGCGCGGCGCCCGAACTAAGAAATTTCGTTACGAAAATAAACCTAACACTCGTCTAACGTCGTTTCAGTGCGGCAGACATCGGCACGGTGTTGGAAAAGAATGTTAAATAAGAAACTGAGAATGATGGGGAAAGAAGATATTGGATTTAAAAAAGAGGGTACAAAATTTGTTCAAAACAATCTTAAGGCAGCAAGAATAATGGGCCCTATATGTATGTCTTGCTTCAGTGGCAAAGTTATGTATTGTTCTAAACTAACAGAAGACGTTCGATCTGAAATATTCAATAATTACTGGAAGATGACTTGGTAAGAAAAAAAAATGTACATATTTCCAATGGTGGATAAAAAACCTACACTTAGAAAAACAAAAAAGCTCAAATTCAAGACGAAGTGATACTAAAATATACTAATATCTTAGAGTTAATGATAAAAAGGAAAGAGTTTGCCTGAAAACGTTTTTGGAGACATTAGGTATAAAAGAATGGACTGTTCGCTACTGGCTTGGAGATGGAACAAATAATAAGGAACATGAAAGAACAGAAGAAAACATATTAACAGAAGAAAAAGTATCAAAAAAAAGAATTAGCTAAAAAACATTTAACTGCACTACCGAAACTACCGTCCCATTACTGCAGGCAATCTACTTTAAAGTTGTATTAAGAGCCAATTATACAATCAAAATCTCAATTATATCGTCATTATGTCGACTTCTCGGTTTCAGAAAATAAACCTGTGGCATCAAGAAAAGTGTTTGAAAGCGTTTTGTTGGAGGAGAATATTGGATTGTTTCAACCAAAAAAGGACACTTGTGACCAGTGTTGTGCTCACAAAGTTGGTACCTAATTTATCAGATTAAGAGTACACTAAACATATCGAGTTAGCTAGAGCTGAAAAACATTCTGACAAAGAATTGGCCAAAAAATGAATCATACATGCAATTACAGCCGATCTTCAGGCAGTCAAACTATGCCCTTTCCTCAATGCTAGTGCACTTTATTTTAAAACTAAACTCGCCGTACATAACTTTTCTGTGTATAATCTTGGTAATAATGGAGTCACATATTATTGGTTTGATGAGACAGCATGCGACTTGAAAGCCACCACTTACGCGTCTTTTTTCGTAGACTACGTAACTAAATTACTAGATAATAATTGCAAGGATGTTTTATATTTACAGATGGTTGTACTGCACAAAATAGAAATAATGTGGTATCGAATGCGTTGTTGCACTTGGCTATGGCTAGAAACGTGGTAATTACACAGAAGTATTTAGAGAAAGGTCACATGCAGATGGAAGTTGATTCAGTCCACTGGGTAATAGAGAGGAAGTTGAAAAATAGGGAAATATTTTTACCTTCACAATACGCCACAACTACTAAGGAGGCCCGAAAAGTACCCTGACCTTACGAAGTAATTACACCTGATTATACGTTTTTTAAGAATTTTGGTGTAAAAGATTTCCTGATTTACGACTCAATAAGACCTGGCCGAGGAGCGGGTGATAATAGGGATGATGACAAGGTCAAAGATTAGCGACTTTTGTTAATAAAATAAAGAAAGCACGGCAAAAAATAAGCGTTACCAAAATTTCAGCTCGATAGCATTTGTATTTTTTTTGTTAGGCGCTTTCAAAGATGGATAATCAAGTCGATTTTTTTTTCAATTAAATTTCTTAATATTTGTATACCATTCGATAACTTATGCAATTAAAAGCAACTTTTGGTATGAAACCACTTTCATAAACGCAATATTTAATATACCTATCGAACAAAGTTCTCTCCCGATCCGTACAAACTAAGAAAGACTGACGTCAGTCTTTCGTAGCACTTTGTATGGGGCGTTTCGGGCAGGTCTATTTTATGAGATGTTTGAATTGTTCATATCTTGGTGAATTTTTAAGCTATGAGAGTCATTCTTTCAGCAATGTTTCTATTTTTTAAGGGTCTTTCAATTACCAATAAGAAAAAAATTTGTCATCAAGCCTATTGCGTTATTGATATAAAAGCACTGAGATACAATCCAAATGGTATCATAGAATATAAACTGCAATTTTCAGATGATTTTGTTCCATTGCCTCGAAGGCCAAGAAAGATTACGTCTCTAATTCTATTCCTCAGCTTTATGAATCTAGGCAACCAATTTCTAAGACGAAGTATGATCACCTACAGGAGCTTAAGAATGTTATACCTAAAGACTGTCATAGTTTTTATGCTAATTTACCTTTTAAATAATTTTTGTAACTACAGTTGACTGTGATTGAAATGTTGTGATTAACAGAATTTATTTATAATGTAGAAGTAGGTACCAAACATATTATTTTTGTTATTAGTATTATTTGTTAAGAAAAAACCTTTTTTGAAGATATTTAAGTACCTGACACAAGATTTTGAGTTTATTATAGAAAATCCCTGGAGAAGGTTTATTTTTGTTAGTCCAAGTTTTTATTTTTAACCGACTTCCAAAAAGGAGGAGGTTATATGTTCGTCTGTATATATATATATATATTTTTTTTTGTATGTTCAACCATAACTTCGCCGTTTGTGGACCGATTTTCATGATTATTTTGTTGTTGTACAGGGCTGGATCCGAATTTGGTACCATGTTCACAAAAGTGGTGATCTGATGATGGGATCCATGAGGAATCGAAGGGACTCCTTGAAATTTGTATGGAAACATTTAGTGATTTCAATTTTTTCTGAAGCATTCAAGGTAAATACTACCAAAATGACAGACTTTGCACCAGGTTATACCCTGGATCCGAAGGTACCGAACAGAACTTTTGAATCCTTATAGATACAGATTCGGGGATTTCGGCGTTGTTTAAACAACTGAAAGCATAAGCCAATATATCAATTTGATTAATCATCATCATCACAACTTTAATTATGCCATACATCATCACATTATGACCCAATCACTGGTACTTTTCGTGATATTTTGCATCGAAGCAGATGTTTTTGATGATGATTTCGCTGTTTGTGGACCGATTTTCAAAATTCTTGTGTTGTTGTATAGGATATAATCTAAATTTTGTATAACAATTACGAAAGTGGTGATCTGATAATGGGATTTATGAGAAATCGAGGGAAATCCTTAAAATTTATCAAAACACTCATAGTGGTTAAAATGTTGTTTCTAGTAAGTTAAACATGAGTTACGAATAAGAGAAATTTCATACGAAGGTGTCTCTTGGTCCAGAGGCACTGAACAGAACTCCTGAACCATTAAAGATAAAAGTTTGGAAATTGCAGCATCGCTTAGATATCTGCAAGTATTTACCACAATTTCGCTTACAGCAACATAATGTGAATAGTTAACATTCGTATTTTTTATTTACGCATAAAGTCTTATTTTGTAGATAACTAAAAAGAGTGAAATTATTATTTTTAACAAAAAAATTAAAACCGACTTCCAAGTCTATTCCAATATGAACTAAAAAGTATTAAATAACTCTTACTCTTGAATAGTGCCTTTTTCATAATTCGTCTAAATCTCAACTATTTCTGTGCATAATACAGTCTTCATTACTTTGATGTCGGTACCAGTCCCAAAAGTTTCAGATATTCTGACATTACTGAACTCACGATTAAATTAGCTGGTACCGACTTCAAAATAATGAAGACTGTAGTATGCACAGAAATAGTTGAGATTTAGACGAATTCTGAAAAAGGCACTATTCAAGAGTAAGAGTTATTTAATACTTTTTAGTTCATATTGGAATAGACTTGGAAGTCGGTTTTAATTTTTTTTGTTAAAAATAATAATTATTTAAAAATATTTTTCTTTTTCTCACTAGGTATATATGTACCTAACTAGTGTTTACGTGAAAGAAAATCGCTATTATTTTAGTTTTAGATGACAATTTTGGATCTCGTTTATAAGAAGTCTGAAAAGCTCAAATAATAATTAAGCATAGGTAAAAACCTTATGTAAACTGATTTCGATAGTAAATAAATTATATTTTTGTTAGCTTTTACATTAAAGTTATATGAAATATATTATTTTTCTAGTAATAAAATATACAACTCTTAACTAAATTTGACGACCTCTGTGGCTCAGTGGTGAGCGCGTTGGTAGCTCAAGCCGGGGGTCGCGGGTTCGAATCCCGCCGACGGAACAAAAAGTTTTCAATGTTCCCGGGTCTGGATGTGTATTAAATATGTGTATGATATAATAAAAATCTTAAATATATGCATAGTATAAAAGTATTAAATATATTTCCGTTGTCTGGTACCTGTAACACAAGTCCTTTAGGTACTTAGCACGGGGCCAGACTGACGTGGTGTGAAGCGTCCATAGATATTAAAAAAAGAAACCGCGTATCTTTAATATTGAGCCTACTTATTTTGTAATTACTTAATACAAAAACCGCGTAAGTGACTTTACAGAAAACCTAAGCCAATTGCGAACAAATTTACGTTACTAAACACTAAAGGAAAGTACAAAGAACTAGCTGTTAAGTTCAGTCGGTAATAGGAGTCAAAATAGCTGAGATATTCAGTTTTTTCTTCCTCCTGTAAAATCATCAAAAAGCAGATACGCGGTATTTACCAAGTGCTCATACGCGGTATCGCACGCGCAGCGACGTTATGTTTTGTCAATATTCTAATACGACATGTGCATTAAGTTGGATTTTGGTCGGATTATTTACTGTATGTGCTAGTGGCGCCCTTTGCGTAATATTCCCTATTTAAACACTCGCGAGGCAGCTGCCGAGCGAGGGATGCCACATCGACCTCGGCTGCCGAACGAAACGTGCACAAGTCCGAAAACCGACAAGATACATCCCAGCGAACTGCGAACATTATAAGGCACAGAATGATCTATGTAAAAAGCCCGTACCACAGATTACTAAATAGCTACGTAATCCGTACCGCTGAATTCTAATGAAAATAAAACATTTGTCTGCAGGGCAGTTCCATGTAAAAGTCTACCATAAACTAAGAAAATAAACACCTGATTTTGGTATTAAAAATACTTAATTATAGTCACAACATTATGCTACTATTAAGATTTTATAGAAGCAATAATTTCTAAGCATTACTTTTCTAGCAAAGCTGCCATTTATGAGATGATGCCGTGAGTTCGGTTGAGTGTGGTTTTGTGTGCGATGAAGTTGTGACTTAGTTTTCACGTTATGTATTTTAAATTCTTGTCATATTTTGTTACACACTGATTGTTCACACACTTAAATACCGATATAGCTTTTGAGATTCGGGAAAATTCATTTTTAAAAAGATATAATAGGCTTGTAAGATCACAGTGTCGAGTTGTAGTGTCGGTCACATAAAAAACATTACTTTTGTCTTTAACTACAGTAAAATTACTTTTACATCAATAAAATTAGAAACTTTCCTACGTGACGGCGTTACTCAAATAATACTGGCATTAAAAATTTATCATCTTTTTTTATAACACCTAAACTATAAAAAATATTTTTGTAGTGTCAGTCACATTATAGAGTTAATCACCCCCAAAAGTAGCGTTTTGTTTGTTACTTTTGCTGATAGATGGCGAAAATAGCTATAGAAAGCAGAGAGATAGAGAAGCAGAAAGCTAAATTATTATTTTAAGAACCTGCCAGACCACCTCAAAGTCAAATATAATCCAAAATTTTGCGATGTCTGGAAATGGTAAGCAATTGTCACAAAAATCTGGCTGTAGAATATGAGATTCTTACAGATATCGCAAGAAAATAAGATAAAGTTATTGATCGATAGACCTGCAGAACTGGAAACCTTCTAAAGTAACAGCGACCGAAACTCCATAGTGTCTGGTCGTTCTTACCTCTATAGGGCTCATATTATAAAGGAAAAATTTTAGTTTAAAAAATGACGAAAGTCTGCCTATCGCTGGCTCTTGGGTTATTATGTTAATAGTTTTTAAGAAGATTTCGTATTGAGGTATTTTTTGACAAATTATTAGCGATTTCGTTTTTGTGATGTTTAAGTTCAAAAAAAGCATTTTAATGAATTAACTAATTACGGATTTTGCTTTTATATAATTTTAGAGTTCATATTGTACGTGCTGATAGACATAAATTTTAAGGTGTCATGTAAAACTACCGACTTTTACCTGCACAAAGTGAGTGTAGTGTCGGTCACGTTTTGGGCTGTAGTGTCGGTCACAATTTCTTTTGCTAATAAATATTTTTTTTAATAACGTACAGGTTATCGGTAACCATTTTATAATTGTTTGTTTCATGCACTGTTGATAAAAATACAAAGTAGAGTTATTTAGCACACAGAGAGGAAGATTATTGGAGTTTACAAACACTCTCGGAAACGACTTTCTTTTGCATGTAGTGTCGGTCACGTTTATGTTTGACTAAATAAATGCTATTTGAAAACAACAGTGTATACTATTTTTTCTGCAAAAGTTAACTTGTTTAATCTGCTACTAAGTCATCTTAAAATTAGTATTAACAACATGATAGTAACCATAATATATGACAAAATAAAACGCAAGTCGTATCAAATGTAGAGTCAGTCACATATGGAATTGCCCTGCATATTTTGCTGTGGCATTTTTGAGGCTATCGTATTAGAAGGCTCAGGACTAACAATCTGAGGCGCATACGTTAGAGCTACTTTACAGATAACAATCCCTCACAGTCAAAACTTTCAATTCCACAAAGAGCTTTGCCGGGGAATAAACACGGAATAGTGAAGTGCGCACAAAAAACATATCGATGTTTTTCTAATCTCATTTTTTTTCCACTGGGACAATTTTCTTTTTTAGGACAATTTCAGAGCATATTAAGGCAAAATATGATTATCTTTGGTAAACTGAAGAATAATGTTGCGACATTTTTTATTGACAACAATCTGGTAAGTACTATTATCCACAAACTCATAAATCATTGACTTATTGTAGTTTTAAAAGAAACCAGTAACCACAACATAGGATTTCTGATTTGATTATTGCAGTAATAGCTTGTAGTACCTATTTTGTAATAACTCAATATAATAAGTAATAATATTGTCACAATGTCACATAAAACTCTATTGCATATTTACCATAAAACAACAATAAAAACGTAGTTGTAAAATATAATATTAATAATAAATCATTTATTTCAGAGTTCAGACTAAATATTCAACATTTTTTTTTAATAAACAACCAACGGGTCACCTGACGGAAAGCAAATGCCGTCGCCCATGGCCACTCGTAACATCGAGTAGAGTTGCAAGTGCGTTGCCGGCTTTTAAAAGAGAATACGCTCTCTTCTTGAAGGTTTGCAGGTCGTCGTGTTTATTAACATAATGCCTATTTACACAAAAATGCGTAACTATTAAAATGCCACGGGATCATCACAATCAGTACCCTATAAAACGGGGCCTATAATTATGTTATACAATTATATAAAAGTGGACGTGAAATATACAACAATTTACGTCTTCACTATGTAAATTATGTAAGAAAACTTAAGAAAATATTATATCGATATTGGTAATTATTTTGCCCATCACTAATACGACTAGAAGTGCAATATCAGATACGGGAGTACGTCAACAGTATAAACACAAATACAATCGCATCCCAGGGTAAAAATTCTACATAATTCTGCAACAAATGTCGCCCGCCTTATATTAGAGCTTAGCCTTTACATTGTATCTTTCTTTTTATTAGCTCCTATTGTGAGCTCGATAAGCTTTGTGACATCACTAAAAATACATTTGAATTTGGAGTTCTATTTTGTAATTTAAAAAAAACTGCACGGGCGTACAGGAGCAAAGATAGATTCTTTATATGAATTTTCTTTCATTTCGAAGTAGGTACACTGTGCAAGTGGCCAGCACGATTGCTATAAAACTCAGTCAGCAGTCTTAATTATTTTTTTAGATTCTATAACGAATTTAGGGCATAGTCGTTATTGTTGAATTGTTGATTTTGTTTAATAGTAAACCTGAGTACTAATAATTTAATGTGCTAGGATTTTATTGCCGATAGTAACGGAGCAAAGGCCATGATTTTCCACAGCCTTAATATTTGTAAGCAGCTTGCTCTAAATAGTTTAGTAAATATACATTTTGCAATATCGTGAACGGCTTATGATTAGTTTAATTCGCAAGTTGTTTACAAGTACACTATGGATTTTTAAGACACCATATTATAAAGTTGTCAATAGCTTAGCCCTTAGGTTCGTATACGTAAAAAAAACAATAATAACTATTATGATTATGACGAACTTCTGTACACAGAAGTTCGTCATAATCATAATAGTTAGGTATAATATAAATTATAATTAGGTACAAGACCGTGTTTGAGAAAAACGATGATTGAATGAATCATAATCGTAATTTATCGTGTACCTAATTGTATATTATCTATCAATATAATAACCACATTTTAATTTATCATTCATTTTTTCATAAACCTCAATGTCGTTTATAACAGAGGTAGGTACTCAATACTCATTTGCTAGCAATATTTTCATTAAAATTCTTCATGTTATGTTTACTGAAATTTTTAATTAATTTCTGCGATAGGTTAGCAATTCAAACATTCTATTCGATAAGACGGTGCAATAGAAATAAATACTATTACAATAAAAGGCATTATTCTCGGCGATCGCTCGCACAACACTACGGTGGCACAACGCACTGGCCGCGTTTCGGATGATTTAAAAAAAAAAAATTCAAATTTCGAATTTCGAATAGTGATGAACAAAAATGGATGCCGAAAAAAGTAATACCGAAGTTACCGTGGACGATATTCTTCGTTTGCTCGGTCCGTTTGGTAGATTTAATATTCTGAATTATGTTTTGATATTGTTTCCTGTGTTGTTATCCGGCATTTACTCATCGGTTTATAACTTCGAAGCTTTGGATCTTACGTACAGGTATGCAATAATAATTATACTTATTATATTATTTGAATTTAAATTTAGAATTTGGATTAATAGCTTGCCATAAAACTTATAGAACAAAACATTAGGTTCTCTTATCTCTAACCTTACTTATTTTAACCTCCTAGATATTTATGATATTACATATCATTCTTTGAGTTTTTCATCATTGCCTGTATTAATAACAAACTAAGATGCAATCAACATAATATATTATTATTGTTAAAATCATTTTCATTTATGTCCTTTACGATAAAAGAGAGTAAAAAGCATGCAAAGCATTAATCTAATTAATAATTAAACTTTAATAGAAATTTTGAAGACACAACTAGATAGGTAAGTAACTTCTGTAATTTTTTTGCGAAAAACTCACAAAACAAAGATAAGACAGTGTTAAAAAATTAACGCTTTTAACAAAATAAAGAATAGGAAATAACTTAAATGAAACTACTTATTCCTTAATAGTTTTCATAGAATATTATAACCATTTATACAATAGTTTTTGCAAGCTACTATTTAAACATTTAAGTAACTATCTTTGCTTACTTCATACAATTAAGTAATATAATCTAAATTCTGAGCATTGGTTCAAAATAGTGTAACCAACCACCTAATGGTCCAAAATTCACCTTAATCCTTCGATCGGGGATTCTCGGAAATGCTATTGTATTATTTTGTTGTCGCGATCACCGGTGCTCGTATGGGGCTTGATGCGTTATTAAACAAAGGTAATCGGACTTATAGTCCTATAAGTACTTACTTTAAATATTTATTACGCACAATATGTCGCCCGTTTACGTAGTCTAATTTATATTGTCGGTATCAAACATGTAGATCAAAACAAAAGTTAAAACCAAAACCAAACCCCACTCGACTCCCGCAAAATGTACGGCTCCTGTACTAAAAATGTTCAGACATAATCGAAAATTATGTCTTCGAATGTCTGTCAATTTAATTCACAACTTATCGTATTTACACACGGCGCCGCAGCGCCAGCGTTTCGCCGCCGCGGCGCCGCAGAACCTGCGTGTCTACTGTCTCCACCGCAGATTCTGCGGCGCGATCATGGGTTCGACTAGTCTCGTATGTTTGATGTAAACTGCGGCACCACTCGCGGCGCGGCGGCGCGGCGCCGTGTAGAAAGGGCCGATAGAAATACAAGATCATGATTACTATCAGGGATGTTACGAAGCTTCGACTTCGGCTCCGATAAGTCGGAACCTCCGGTTAATATTATACCTTCGGTTCCGACTTCGCCTCCGATACTTTCAAATCGGAGGTTAATCGGAGGTCGAAGCAGAACAAAGTGGCGGGTGGCGGCCCGCGTCAACGGTTATTTAAACAGGTTCATACTATACTATATTATCATGTCGCGCGAGGAACCCCTCCGACCCCCGCTGTGTGCGTACTTTCTCTATTATTTTTTTCACTTGTTAATTCGCGACTTAATCATGTTTTATTGGTCCTTAAAAACAGACCTCTCTCCTGCCATCACTTCTGACTCGACCTCCGACTTCGGTTCCGACTCCGGTTCCGATTCCTATAAGTCAAATTTGAAAACTCCGACTCCGACTTCGGTTCCGATATAGTTACCTCCGTTACATCCCTGATTACTACGCAGTATGCAGTGGCGCGGCGCCGCCGCGGTGGCGGTGCCGCTGCCGCTGCGCCGCGTGTGTAAACACGCTGACGGTCGTCCATCCATAAATTTTGATATTTCAATCCGTAATCGTCTTACCCATGTACCATCGAGGAAATTGATTCCTAGGCAGTTGACACACCAACGTCATTTGGTCGGATCATGTCAATTCAATGTCGGCTAGGTTTGATGAAATGCGATCACACTACGTAGGTCCCCCATCTGCCTAGGAATCAACTTCTCTTTAGCAGAGGCGGCGCAAGGCGTGGGCGGTGTGGGCGACCGCGCCCACGGCCGGCTCACGCTCTAAGGGGCCTCGCACCCCTTGGACCACGCGTTTTTTTTTAAGGTTTTACGAGTTGTGATACTCAAATATTGATAAATAATAAGTTTTATACACAAGTATTATAAAACTTTGAGTACTTATAAAAATTATTGTTCTCAACAAATCCGTTCTTTAGCCTCATCTATCAGGGGGCTTCGCAAGATATATCTTGCCCACATAAAATTTAGGTCTTGCCCCGCCACTGCTCTTTAGTATATTATAACATTATTAACTATTGCCGAAACCCCCAAAGTATTGAACGAAATATTATTTCAAAAGAAAGTATTTTGTCACTAATAGTTGTAATAGCTTATCAGAATAGGCGTAATCTTATGTAATATATTGTAACCGTACATGACCAAAGCGTGAAATATGTTGCAGTGATGTTGGAAATATACGAACGTACGCATGCACGTGTATTATATCCCTTGGTTGGGGTTGTTTAATAATCACGTAAAGATGTTCCCTCACCGGGAGCATTCGCTTGTAATGTAACGTTACAGTTAGGGAATGTTATTTATTCAACAAATTTACTATTCGAATAATTCTAATATTTTACAAAAGTTTTCAAATAATTCGAATATTATTCGAATAATTCAAAAATTTTGAAAAATGCTGAAAACTCTGAATAAATGTAACAAAAAGCTTACTTTTATCAACATAAAATATCTTCGTAAATGACATACAGTCAAAATCTGTTATAACGACATCGAAGGGACTACGCATATTAAGTCGTAAAAACCGATAGTTGTAATAACCAGTGACAGGTATTAATAGGAAAAATAAGATGTATATTCATGTAGGAAATTAAATTACATTTTGTTTATTTCAATACAAACGTATAATATTATGAAATAACAATGTCATTTTTCCATCATTTTTGTATGCATAAAATCTGTATCTGTATCATTTTGTAATTTACGTTGAATTTTAATCAGCGTATCGTCACAATTTCCCTGCATGTGGAACTGTTCATTAAAAAGAACAATCTTTCGTAATACACTTATAGCATTGAGACCGTCAATCAAAGTTGGCACTGTAAATTGTTATTTCGGGTCTTCCTGTTCGTTTTCATTTCCCTCTTGAACTTCACGTACAATATCATCCTCCGTAGCTGACAAGCTGACTTTAGAGATAATATGACGAAGCGGGTCATGAGGCTACGGCGTGCATGTGCTTTGTTTCTAAGAATTACAAAAGACCCTAAATTTTGTTTACTTTTACGATAATAGCCATTTACCATTATACTGTGCCAGATGTGGATACTGTTACCTATTCAAATTGTTTACAATACAGCTGAGCCGGTCGTTCTGCAGATATAATTCTCCGAAATTTTAACCAAATGTGGTTGATTAATACGGTATGTCGTAGTAAACAATGTCGTAGAAATCAATATTTTTGATAAGGTGGTCATATAGCATTTAGCCGGGACCTTTGATTTTGGTCAATTTAACCGGTATGTTGTTCTAAACGATGTCGCCATAAACGGTTTTGACTGTAGTTGATTTTTATGTTAAACACTTCAAAAATGTATATTTTAAGGTTAGGTACAGCTGAGCAATAAAAGAAAGACTGTAAAGTGTAAACCGTTTTCGATCGTAGCACTTTTTACTTTTCTCCTGTGATTATGCTTAGTCTTGCTAAGCAGCAGTTGAGACTTGAGATTAAATAATAATATAATATTCGACGTTATGATATCTGTTCATAATACTAAGCCAGCTCACTCGTCTTTTTGGTATATTTGGTAATAATCTTCAGTATCTCAACATTCCTTTCCACGTTTTAAATTTTCTATTTTTGTTTATTATTCTCATGCTTCCAAAATAAAGCCAATTTATTAAAATTCAAGCATACATTCAGCATCTCCTTAGTATTTACATATTACTTTTATTTGAAACACATGCCAATAGATCGACATTATCATAAACTACATATTCCCAGTTTTAATTATTTTGAGGTCAATTTTGAATAGATAAGTAAAAAATAGAGTTTTGGTGCGAGCTCGGCAACGCGGCAAATGTATGGTCAAGGTCGTTTGCTCGGGGGACGGCCTTAAGGTTAATAAGGTTATCGTCAAATATGGCGTCCATTACTGACTAACTAGAGATTTGATAGTTCAGTCATTTTGTTATAATATATAGTTAAAGTTATAGTTAAAGTAAGTTGGTGCAACCCACTCTAAATGAGTAAAACATAGAAGTTAAAAAGCAAAATAAATCAACATCCTATTCACTTACATAATTTGTTCAACAACGTTGAACTATTTTTTCATCTGTGACAGATTGTCATAGTTTTTCATTCGCATAATAATAGATAATGAAGTTATTGTCAAGTACGATTACGATCACGAACTTCGCTATTTGTCGCAATTTAAAGTGACAATGGCAGATAATCTATGAAAACTACTATAATTCAATTCGTGCGTAATTAGGATGGCTTTTAATGGTTTTTAGGGTTCCGTACCCAAAAGGTATAAAAATGGGAATTACTAGGACTTCGTTGACTGTCCGTCTGTCTCAAGGCTGTATCTCCAGAACTGCTAAAGCTATACTTCTGAAAACACAGATTTTGTATTTATGTTTCCACTACAACAAGAAATATTAAAAACAAAATAACGTTATTATTTAAGGGGGCTCCCATACAGCAAACGTGGTTTTATGGCCTTTTTTGCTCGATATCAATAACGGCAACAAATAGGCACTTGAAATTTTCATAAAGTCCTCATATGTGTGTGTATGTACTATCAGAGAAGTTGATTCCTAGGCAGATGGGGGACCTACGTAGTTTGGTTGCGAATTGCGATACGTCAAACCTATTACCTAGCCGACAGATCATAATTATTAACATTCATTATCTGACCAAACGACGTTGGTCTGTCAACTGCCAAGGAATCAATTTCCTCGATAGTACTTTAATAATATTCAAAGTTAACATTTTTGGTCTATAACGGTTTACTTTTGAATTCTTTATGGACGAGTGTCCCCCAACGATTTTTATAAATACCGAGTGGTACCGAGTAATATTAATTCGATCCATGGAGTTTTTTTTACAATAGAAAGGCGAAGAAAATTCTGAATAGAGAGGTGGTTACAGTAATTTACAAAATTCGAATCCCACTACCATCGCCGTAGCAACTGAGCTTATGTCACCTTTCGATGAAATCATCGACCTAAAGGAAGGAGGAGTTAAGGTTATGGTGGATCAGGGCCGCAATTCTGCATCGGACTATCGAAGTCAAGTAGATAGTACAATCCCGATACTGTATGCACTTTTATAGCTGACATAACATTAGCTAATTTTTTAATCATCATCCAACTATCTTCCTTCTAAACATTAAACATGCTAAGACTGAACTGTATACCTACAGTATAATTAGTAAAGTAACCTTAGTCACTCATAGAAAAGAAAGACGCAAGGTTTTTTTCATGAAAGAAATTTCCAATTAAAGTCTTTCTCTGTCAGTATCTTCTATATAAATAAAACTGAATTTTCAATTTTATTAGTCTCGCTAAAACTCTAGAACGGCTGAACCGATTTAACTAATTATAGTCTTGAAATATTCGTGGAAATTCAGGGATGATTTATATTGGGAGGGAACTAAGTACTTACCTACTACAAAGTTCATGTCATCTAGTTTTTCAATAGAAATAAGTACCCACTTTCTTTAATGACGTATAATACTGAAGGAATTAGTTCTGAGACCGGCCTTCGCCACTATTGTTTGCCATAAAAGTACTTGCTGTCGTAATTAGTCAGATTCAGAGTAACTAAAGAAAGGACAAAAACATCTCGTCTTTATAAAATCCTATTTCATCTATAAAATATCATCTTGAGATCATTTATATCCCATAATTCTGGAACCTGGGCCTTTAGTCAGGACTCAGGATTCATTAGAAAATTACGACATCACGACAATTTTCGAAATTACGAGTAAATAATAAATGATAGTTAAAAAAAACTAAAAACACGCTTTTTATAGAAAACCAAACTAAAAAATTGAGAAATGCTTTACTTTATCAAATAAGTGTAAATTGTCATCGGTCCTCGATAAATCTACAAAGTTTGAACGAAATCTGGCCGTGTAAAGTGAGTCAAAATCGCGCCCAAAGAAGTCGGTTACAAACAAACATAGTACAAACATACAAATAGAAAAATGGAATAATTATATCAAATTAGTGTATTGTCATCGGTCCTTGATAAATCTACAAAGTTTGAACGAAATCTGGCCGTGTAAAGTGGGTCAAAATCGCGCCCAAAGAAGTCGGTTACAAACAAACGTACCTACTGGTGAAGCTAATAAATTGCGTATAAAAATGTATAGGATTTGTCATTTTACAGACGTCGCAAATGCCATATCACTTAGCAATGTGTTATAGACCACGGCTAGCTTTGTATTAGTTCCGTCTTCCGTGTTATAGACCGACAAGGCTTAGTGAACGTGGGCGGGGGCGCTGCTGGCAAAGGAGAACTGTCAAAAACATGTCAAAAATTGGGTTTTTGCACTGAGGTAGTAGTACTACGTAGTACGTAGTACATACTATGTCAGTGGGTTTTTGTATGATGGCGGCGTTAGTTCCTTTTTTCGCCACGTTCATTTAAATTTTAAAGCCTTGCCAGTTGTCGCTATCGGTCTATAATCTAATCGCAATACATTTTGGATTTCGAACTTAACTAAGTATTGGAACTATAGGCTATTCAATTGGAAGTTGGAACAGGCGGCGACGACCGCCAAGTCTGTCAGTGCAATGTGTATCTTCTTTTTTTATACATAATATTATACATTTATTTAAGGTCGCTTAGAACAACAAAGGTTAGCACTTATCAGCGACCTCAAGCATCTTCTTGTGTAGAAAACAAAGTGTGGTTTTGTATGGCTATTGGCTCATTGAAAATAAGCATCGCATCGTAACGTTGCAAATTGCAATATTGCTAATCCAAACTCGCGCGAACGATTTAATCCACACCACATTCATTCATTAAGTACATTACACTTTACCGATACATTCGTGCTGAAGTTAAACATAATATTTTCAGATGCGCGACAGAGTGCGACGACCCCGCAGCAAACTACACGGTGCCTCACGACGAGAATGGAATACCAGCGAAATGCCTCCGCTACGCCCCGACCAACATCTCGCTCACCAACGACACATGTTCGCCACACATGTTTGACAACACAACGGAGATTGAGTGCGACTCGTTTATCTACTTTGAAGATCACTCCATTGTGAAGGAGGTAATTTTCTTTTTTAAGCTGTAGTTGTCTTTAGACGACTTCCAGCGGGCACCGAATACATATTTTTTTTATTATTAAATAAGGCGGCAACTTAAGCAACTACCGTTGCCCATGGACACTCGCAACATCAGAAGAGCTACAGGTGCGTTGCCGGCCTTTTAAGAGGAGATACGCGCTCTTTTCTTGAAGGTTTGCAGGTCGTATATAATAGGTCCGGAAATACTGCTGGTGACAGTTTGTTCCAGAGTTTTACAGTGCGCGGCAGAAAGTTACGCGAAAAACGCACTGTGGAAGACTGCCACTCATCAAGGTGATGAGGATGGTATGTTTTTCGCGTGGGACGATGGCGAAAAATTGCAGGTGGTATGATTCCGAACAATTCCTCAGAGTACTCCCCGTGATACAACCGATAGAAGATGCAGAAGATAGAAACACTACGACATATTAGTTGCGACTTCTAAAAACGACGAGGTGGAGGAATTATTTTGGTGATATCTTAACAAACATTTAGTTTACCAGCTACACCTGCTTACTGCTACAAAATTGTATTATAATATGAACTTTTGTAAGCTCTTCCTTATTCCAATGCATCTTACTAAATTTCCTTTAACATAATATTGGAAATAATTATTTGATCCATGCTACATTACTTAATATGCTTATTAAATACAATGACGCTTCAATTAATTAAACAATAATTACATTTCGGTAACAATAACAATTGATAGATTATTTTTGGCAAATTTACGGATTACGGAAGCGATAGAAACACCTGTATAGACATAGATATAATTTCTATTCTCTGTTATTTACCACTCAGCAGGCTATTAGGTACGTATGTTTCAAGAGCCCTTGTTTATTTTCAGTTAGGATGAACTCACATGATTGCTATCATTCAAGCTTTTATGTTTGCAGAAAATACAATCATAGACAAATACAAGTTTATAAACTCTCCATCTTTGCCCAACGTGTAGAGGCCGCTTTATAAAATATGTATTAAATAACTAGATGATGCCCGCAACTCCTTTGCGCCAAAATCTGTTTATCGTGCGGGAATCGTACATTTTTCCGGGATAAAAAGTATCCTATGTCCTTTCCCGGAAGTTCAAGTTTCTCCATACCAAATTTCAGCAAAATCGGTTTAGCGGTTTGAGCGTGAAGACTCACTGAAGAGGTAACAGACAGACAGACAGACAGTCAGACACTCTTTCGCATTTATAATATTAGTATGGAAGTATGGATTATATAGTGAAGGAGAGATAGAAATATTATTGTACTTTTATATCTTACGACTTGTTTATTTCATATTAATTAGTTACTAGCGCACAAACACTTTCCGAATTGAATTACAAAAATCGTCCAAGTGCGAGTTGGACTCGCGCACTAAGGGTTCCGTACCAAAATAGAGCAAAAAATATGTTGAAAATTGTGTTTTTGGTATGGGAGGCCCCCATTAATTTTTATTTCATTTATATAAATCTTACATATAAAAATGGATTTCCAAATGTGTTAGTCGCGCTAAAACTCGAAAACGGCTGAACGGATTGGGCTGATTTTAGTCTTAAAATATTCGCACAAGTCCAGGGAAGGTTTTAAAGTGGCACGAAGTTCACCGGGACAGCTAGTTTTATTATAAATTATTAAAGTACTTAGAAATAAAATTGAGTATTACATGCATATTTCAATTACCTACTCGTATAAGCCGTTATTGATATGCAGCAAAAAATCGCAAAAAAAACACGTTTGTTGTATTAGAGGCGAGCCCATATTAAATATATAATTATATATGTACACAATCTGTGAACATTTCAGAAGTTTAGCTATAGCGGTTCTTGAATTACAGCCTGGAGACAGACAGACAGGCAGACAGACAGACGGACAGACATCGAAGTCTTAGTAATAGGATCCCGTTTTTACCCTTTGGGTACGGAACCCTAAAAATCGAGTTTTGGAAAACATCAAACGCGGAATAGCATTTCATAATATTGTTATAGCCACAGAGATATTTCTGTTATCTATGGTCATAGCTTATTCTAGCTTTCAAACGATTGCGATTGAGATAATTCTAATTTAATATAAACTCGGGGGAAACAGCTTAGCAAGCTATCGAGACAGCTTGCGTAGTTGCTTGGCCAGCGTATCTGCGGGCCATTACTCATTAGTAATGATCACGATGTCAAATCATGTTCATGGCACCTTCGTAGATTACAACACCTGTTTACACCCCGTATAGATCTAAAATCGGTCAAGTGCGAGTTGGACCTTCAAAGGGTTCCGTGCCATTTATTGATATGGAGCAGAAACAGGCAGACCGCAGAAATAGCGTTTTTTGTATGGGAATTGGATTTCCTGTTTATTCTTTAAATAATTTTATTCTTTGAGTTTATTGAAAAAGAGGATTAGCAGCCCCCCTTAAATATTTATTTTACCTACTTTGTTTTAGGTCACTATAAATAGTCAGTACTTAGGATGCGACCCCGTCTCAAGACGCGGTTCGGCTCTGTGATTGGTCCAAATTTTGACAGCCAACCAATCACAGAGCCTGAACCGTGTCTTGAGACCGAGATGCATCTTGAGTACTGACTATTTATACCGACCTTAGTGTCTTTTGTTATAGCGGCAACAGATATACTTACTTGTATTTTTTTTTTCTAATAACTTATCTTGCTGTCACAGTTTTTGGGATACAACGTGACACACAGACGGACGGACAACGAAGACTAATAAATAATAATTGTCCCGCTTACGATTTATACCCTTTGACTACGGGACCCTAAAAATCATTACCTGCTCAAACATAACCTTCAAAATGATACTCGAAGAATAAATATTGTAATTTGTTGCCATATTGTCCAAACAAACATTGAGGAAATAATATTTGGACGAATTTGCAAATAGTGACGACATTAATTGGTGTTTGATGCTCTTGGTCAATATTTCGGTGGCGTTTGAAAATCATACAGCCGACAACAAAAATCAAAATAATACGAAATACATAGAATAATATTGTTTATTGTAACTCATTAATAATTTTGAACACAAATACACAATTTTATCTAATCTAATATGTGTAATATCTAATATGTGACGAGTGACAAACTGACAACTAAACGCTTGGCGTGACCACCCTAAGGACGGGTTTCTTTAGACCGTAGGATAGACAAAATGACAGACTGAATGGTTTCTCAAAGAAAATCTGTCAGTATTGTTGAGTGGAAATAACTACCTACTCATCTAGTGACGTTCTTGTCTGTCTACTCTATTTTAAAAGATTTTTAGCAAATATGCAGCTCGACAAGGCTTTAAATAGCTTTGTCCACATTGGGCCTTTTTTTGGTTCCTCAAGGGCATGCGTTATAGCGCAGTCAACAACGAACGTGAGGCATGCCTGTGAAGCGCGTTGAAATCGTAGCGCTCGCTATGACATTTTTCTTTCAACGCGGGTGGATTTTGACGAATTCAATTATTGAATTATATGCCAAACGAAAGTTGAATAAAAAGAAGATGACGAAAATTGAAGATGAAATTGCATAATGCGGATTGTGGACACAGCTATTGAACGTAACGAAGAAGGAACTATAATGCTTTACGCTGCCATCATACAAAACGTCATTTTTGACATTTCTTCTTTAACAGCAGCGCCACCTCCAACGTTCATTTAAAGCCTTGTCGCACTTTACTAGGTATTACTGCTAGCACTAGGTATTTTCCATAACCATCAACGTAATTTTATCGGGTAATAACCACATTAATTTGTAAATTGCCACAGCCCACAACACATAAAGGCTGAGGAACGAATTGATTAGTTCAGACTTGTGAATTCTGATTAAAATCACTGGAGTTTTTGATAAAATATCTCTTTCTATTAAAGACGGATTTGTAGAAGAAACCAATACACATTTTAGATAGAAAACCTTTCTTTGCGTCCCTTACTGCTTCAAATTCAATTGTTATTAGTCAACAGTGTGATGACGTCCACAACTCCGTCGCGCCAACAGTTTTCCGGGATAAAAAGTGTCCTAGGTTCTTTCCCGGGACTCAAAGTATCTTTATACCAAATTTCAACAAAATCGGTTCGGCGGTTTTAAGGGATGATTGGCTTGAAGAGGTAATAGACAGACAGAGACTTTCGCATTTATAATATTAGTGAAGTAGACATTAACTATGTCCACACTAAGCGCTGTCTTCAATTTTCGTCATCTTCTTTCGTTCAACTTTCGTTCAACTATTGAATGCGTCAACGAACGCAACGCATTCTCATTTTTGTTTTTAGGGTTCCGTAGTCAACAAGGAACCATTATAGTTTCGGTCTGTCCGTCCGTCTGTCTGTCTGTCCGCGGTTTTACTCAGAGACTATAGGACCCTGTAATTTGGCATGAATACACATATTACTGATGGCAACAAAATGGTACATGAAATCGTAAAAAAATATATTTTTTTATGGTACCTCCCCTACACATCAAGCGGGGATGAATATTTTTTTTCGTGCCCACCCCATCGTGTGGGGTGTCGTTGAGTAGGTTTTTTTAAAATATTGCGAGTATTCATAGATCATTTTCCGATTTAGGGATCTCTATGTGAAAAATTAAGTTTTAAAGTGGAAAAAATCGTTAGAGTCCAGTGTCCCCCCCTTCTACCAGCTAAACGGTTGGTTCTGGAAATGTGAAAAAATTCACGGAAGTAGGAAATATGCTGAATTTAAAAGGAAAACTATCACGACTAAGAAGACTTCATAAGTTATTGAATAATAGTCGATTAACTAAAAAAAATGTATTCGGCGAAGTATAAAGGAACTTTTCATTCAAATTCCTTTGAAAGTAACTGAGACGATGTTGTTAGTAGTGTAAAACACGCTTTAAATGTACGTTCATTGACCATAAAAATTATCAAAAACTTTCGGTACTACGGAACCCTATATTGCGCGTGGCCCGACACGCACTTGTTTTGGATACGGTCAGAGGGCATGAGTCGCGGGCATGCCTCACGTTCGCTGTTGACTACGCTGTAAGTTGTAATGTATGCCCTTAACGAACAGAAAAAGGCACAGTGTGGACAAAGCTTTAATTCGTGATTATTCGTTTAAAGCTTGATTTATTATACGACACGATTACGATATCGTATCGTTGGTTATAAAAAAAACACTAATATTAAGTATGGTACTTATGGCACATATTCGCAACAACGTACTTATATATTTTACAACGCACACAATGTCACAATGTGCCATTTATGTTAAATTGAGTGTTACCGTATTATTAAAATGATAATACATGTCGTTTTGTTATAATAACTGAGTTTTATGGGCTCATGAATCATTGTTTACAAATCGTTTGTTGTAATTTCATATAATTAGTTCGATGTGACTCCTAGAGGTCATTTGATTAGATCATAATGATAGCTGTTGATTGATTTATTATGCAAGCTGGAGGAAAATGTGAAAAACCTATTAAATGTGCTTTAAGGAAAAATGGTGATAACATTTTTGCTTTTAGAAAAACAGTCAAAGATCTACTTTTGCAAAAGTGCTATTATAACCTTGAAGAATACCTTAATGATGATCTAATTGAATTATTTAATTAATTAATAATATATTTTTTCTATGTTATCAGACTTTTACAGTTTATATGGCGGTAGATTATCTTCCAATTGATTAATGAAATTAATGACATTATTACATTTAATAACTTATAAACTTTTGACTAATTTACTGACATTTTTACTTTAATCTATTTAATATTAATTTATAATCTTGGACTAATTTATTGAAATTATTACTTTTATTCTATTATCATTTATTATTAATTACATTTTTACCACTATGACATTACTTTCATTAAGCAAACTTATTAATTATGACTGTAACATTATTATGTTACAGTGCTTATATGTGCTTATATGTTTGTATTACAGACCATGTTTATAAATATCCTAACCTCTCTAATCTCTTCGACACATTGACATTTTTTTCTCTTCTTAAAATACTTATGTGAAATGTTTGTCTGTTTTTTTTTCTTTAATTAATTTATTTATTTAAATGTGTTGATGTATAATTTAATGAATAATTTAACTTATAATATGACTTAAACATCTAATGTTAGTAGGTACTTATTATAATAATATTCAATTTGATTTTTGTAATTTATGCAATATTGTAATTTTGCACGCCACTGACGAGGCAGAATGTTGGATCCGTAAAAACCATAATATTGTTACACCTTTATAACCACATTTCATGCAATAAATATTATTCTATTCTTATTCTATTCTATTCTATTCTTTAGAAAAATCAATCGTAGCACTTGATTAGCTATATGCAATTAATAATAATTATGTATACCTACTTGTAGGGATTAACAAAGTTAAGACCTTGGTTACGTCATAACTCATAATTAGGGCCCGGAAAAATATGTATTAAAAAATCCAAAATATGTACTTAAAATATGGACAAAAAAATCGAAAATATGGAAAAACTGGCTGTCCCGGCAAACGTTTCTTTGCCATATTATAAGTTATAACGACCCTGAGCCATGTAAGGCCATGTTCCTTTGAAGGCCAACTATCAAAAAGTCGCAGTTATCGTCATGTAAAGACATTTTCCTTCTACTACACACTTAGATCCATCAAACTTATGGCAAACGCGGCGGCGAGTCGATCGCGCCGCTATTGTGGCAGTGAGATCTCACTGTTTGTAGATTTTGGTTGTCGAGGCTACAATTGCAATTTCCGCACCCTGAAAAACTTTAGTTTTTAGTTACATAACCTATATCTATATCAAATTTTATTACAGAGCATTATCGCATATGACATATGTATGGTACTAATAAAAGAAAATCTACTTATGCCTCGATTTACGTTAAAATATTGGTAATGTTCCTAGGAAGGCCGGTGGTTCCTTATAAGGCCCAAGCAAAGATTTGATAGTTGGCCTTGCTAGGGAACATAAACTTTACAGGGAACATCTAAACATCATTAACATATAAACAGTTATTTTTAGTTATAGATGCGTACCCTAACAATTAAAATAATGTTGTTTTTTATAACATCTTTACTAATTAGGATTATTAAACTTATACACGCATATTGAACATTTTGGCCTTATAAAGAACGGGCCCATAAGAAGGCCATTTTAGATTTAAAAAATTTTTGTTTGTATTATAATACGCATTGGCAATTATTAGTTATAAGGTGTCAATGTGACACTCATTGCTACTATTTTTAAAGAATTACCATTTATATGTTCTTAGTTATAAGATGTTGTTCAAGCAATGTTCGTCATAGTTTTTTAGATGATATAAATATATTGAGCATTTAATGTGTTGCTTAATTGTAAGAAATTATAATGTTGTTTTAGTAAAAGCAAATAAATAAATAATTGTGATTCTATTTTAAAGTTAAACGACTGACGTATAATATTGGCCTTGTTTGGAGCTGTGTTCCTTGCAAGGCCATTTGGAAGAGCCGTAACAAAACGTTTATTGAATGGCTATTGAAGCTAGGTTAAAAAGAGATTTATCATATGACACCTTATGAAACAGAGCATTACTTGATAATTTTTCTTAATTAATTTAGTTAATAAACGAATAACAAGCATTTTTCCGTTAGATTGGCCTTACATGGCTCAGGGTCCTTATATAAAGTATATCGCCCGTATTATTTTATTAAATTAGTGACTCAATAAGTATGTCACGGTTGTCACCATGGCAATGTCCATCGCTATCCCGTGACCCGCGTCGCATAAACAATGGTCGCTCTTTATAGACAAATAATTTGCAATAAAATAAAATTGCGACTTTATTTAAAGATCTAAGCTATCCTATCTCTCAAGTTGGAAAAAAGCACACATTAAAAAAAAGAAACATTAAAATCGGTAAAGTAGTTTAGGAATCTATCGCGGACAAACATCGTGACAGTAGATTTATATAAGTAATTATGCAAACGATTGTCAATAAATCAGTGCAATTACAATGGCACTAGTGAAATTTCAATATCACGGCTTTTTTAATAGCCCTGCAACATATATAATATTAGATTAATAATTATGTATACCTACTTGTAGAGATTAACACAGTTAAGACCATTGGTTACGTCATAACTCATAATGAATAGTAATAATTTAATTAATATGATTGAATCACATTATATAGTATATACTTACAAAAACTTAATTTGATCTTACTTTTTGAGTGATGCGGATCTAAAGTACAAACAAACAAGACCTACAAAAACTCTAGAAATCACACTCAGCCATTAGTACTTGCAAATAGCAATTATCGTTTTTCATACATTGGTCATAATATTTCCAGAGACACACGAAGATGGTTATTTTTAGGGTTCCATAGCCAAGTGGCAAAAACGGAACCCTTATAGATTCGTCATGTCTGTCTAACAAGTTTTAACTAACTTCCAAAAAAGAGATTCGTCTGTTTAATTTTTATTTTCCTTTTTTCAGTTCAACCTAGGCTGTCAAGATTGGAAGCGGACGCTAGTGGGGACAGTCCACAACGCTGGCTTCTTCATCGCCATACCCCTGGTTGGGCTCATCTCTGACAGATATGGCCGCCGCATGGCGCTGGTGTTCGCGATTGTGGCCAGTGGAATATTTGGAGTCATCAGAGCATTCTCCATCAACTATGAGATGTTTATCGTCCTGGAGTTTCTGGAACCGGCCTTGGGTGGTGGAGTTTATACTGCGTGCTTTGTTTTGGGTAAGTTCAGCTCTGGATTTATGTATAGGCAGTATAGGCCATGGCCTATAGACAGCAGCGTCCTAGGATGGTGGCAGACTTCGTATATAGGGGCGGCCATGGCCTATAGACAGCAGCGTCCTAGGATGGTGGCAGACTTCGTATATAGGGGCGGCCATGGCCTATAGACAGCAGCGTCCTAGGATGGTGGCAGACTTCGTATATAGGGGCGGCCATGGCCTATAGACAGCAGCGTCCTAGGATGGTGGCAGACTTCGTATATAGGGGCGGCCATGGCCTATAGACAGCAGCGTCCTAGGATGGTGGCAGACTTCGTATATAGGGGCGGCAAAACTAAAGTGGCCTATTTACTCATAAAAATAGAAATCCGGCCCTGGGTAATTTGCCTACAATCATAGATAGTCTACGTATTCGTTACGATATCAAATAGGCTCTGTTATATTTTTACCGAGTCTATAATAACGGTGAAAGTTTTTAATTATATTATTTCGGTAAAATACTTTCGATAATGGGCCATACTCTGGGTTATTTATATTAGTTAGTTGTAGGCACATCAACGATATGACAATGAACGTAAAACCTTCTATCAAAATAAACCTTCTAAAACTGTGATCGTATCAATAAACCACATAAAAACAAACAGCTATTTTCGTCGTTAACTTTTACCAATTAAGTTTTTTCATCGTCTTATTTACTGTCAGATAAGGTCATAACGCGGAACAGTTAAAACGTTCTAATATGGTTCAAATGTAAGTTCCTTACTAGTAGAAAGGTAATCAACTATCAGATTTCCTTGTAAGGATAGTGGTTCCTTGGTTGGTCTTCCTAAATCACAGATACAATATTTATCGATATTAATAATAATAATAATATTATTTGGATTATACGTTAGGGCAGCCGCAGCCATAGGGCGTTTTCACACTGCGACGGTAACGACACGACTCGATACCACAGAATAGATAAGGGCCACCGCACACACAATACAATTTCAAGTTGGCCGACTATCGTACAAACTAAATTGCGTAGTGTCACAATTTAATTGGACAACTTCATCGTGTACGCTGCCAGCCGCAGACTTTTAGATTTATTTGGTAACGGTGTTGCTAGCCTAGCGACGTGCGTTTTAAAATGCGTAAAAAGCACGCTTTTATTGTGGCACTAATAAAACGAAGGCGAAATAAAAGGAGAATATTTTGGGTGCTTTCAATACTAAGTGACAGAATATTAGAATTAGTACGATAGTCGGCCAACTTGAAATTGTATAATAATATGTGCGGTGGCCCTCTATTCTGTGGTATGAGGTATCGTGTTGTGTCGTTATCGTATAGTGTGCAAACACCCATTCTCAAAGGCCTTATATCGCCGCGGGCGATAAATAAACTGCTTTTATTTTAGATGCCAGCAAGGAGACATCCATCTTTATTCATCCATCATCCACCTTCTTAGAAAGATTCCTCAATAGTTTCATTCCCTTGAAAATTAACTGGTATTATAACTTCGAAAAAAAAGATTTTCTTTGAAAATGGTAATAGAAATACCAGAAACGATTAATCGCAAATAAATAGATCGTTTATCACGATGTGATCTTCTCTTCTCATAATGTTGAGAGCCCCCCAGTATATAAGTCCTCCAATTGCCTTTGAACATGGTCTATTCACTCTATGCCTTCCCTAATGACGTAGGTCATCAGCTGGTTAAATTTTAGGCTGTGTTCAAACCAACCTGACTGTCAGCCGCTGAAAGTGAACGAACGTTACGCAGTTTATTGTATTTCCAATTTCCATACATACACACTTTCGTTCACACCTAACCGATAAACCGACAATACGTTATTACTTAATACGCTAGACGTAGGCGCTGACATTCGGCTACAGCACGTCACTACGCTCCGCGGATGCTGATGGCTAGTGGTTACGTAGCTATGTCATCTATATTCTATAGCGTATAATCAGCATAGTGTGAACGAAAAATACCATTTATTTTCACGTTTACACTAGGGCTTGGTACAACTGTGTCTGTGCTAGGGCTCACAGTGAGCCTGCTCACATTCGGCGGCGTATAGTCAGTTTGGTTTGAACACGGCCTTAGAATAATTCAATCCTAGGTTCCAACTTCCAATCACGCAAATCGTTCAAATTCATTAGAACGTCAAATATTGCACACCGTGTGCCTTTCAAGAGCCTTGAGCTCTTGAACTATTTGCACCCAGGTATTATGTGTATTGAAATTCAAGTACATATCACATACCTAGCCTATGTACTACCAGAGAATGGACCTATGTAAAATGGTCGCTTTATGTTAAACCCAGCTGACAGATCACGATCAACATTGAATTGACATACCCCGACCAAATGACGTGGGTCCGTCTTCTGCCTATGAATCAATTTCTTTGATGGTACATAATATTATTATGTTTAGTTATTAGGTTTTCATTTTTTACGTGGAACAGAGGGTTCTTACTTCTTTATGGCAAGTCAAATAAACTCGAAATCATGAAGTCGCTATATTGCCGCATTTGATGATCTCGCCTCGTTGCTGCAGCCAATAGAATAAGAACCTTGCAAAAATATGAAATACTCGTAGCACTATACTGTGTTATTTGTGGCCTCAACTATGGAACAAAATATAACAGTCTGTACTTCTCAACAACTTATCTTTCTCGATTCTGTTGTATTGTTCTTTAGTAGACCGTCCGTTTCTTCTAGAAAAATTTGGAAGTCATTTAAAAGCGTACGCGAATATTCTCTAGTTTACCTGTTACATAACATTTATGAAGCAACGTCGCCCATGTCCAATGGAACCAAATTAACCTTTAACGCCTCATCAGCCCCTTGACTAATTGCGTTTTTGTCACTTCCGTTCACACAAAAAGTTTGGATCTAGACAAATGTCACGCTGGACGATTATGGGCTCAAAATAAGACAAAATAGTGGGAAAATATGCTTAAAGGCTAAAATACATTCATCAAGCGTGTTGGCACCAGTTGTGTGATCATATTTTGTTTCACGAATGATAAGTACGTCAAAATAATATGCCATATTACAAATACATAATTAATGAAGCAAAATTAGCTAATCTTGCTAGGGGAATATTAATTTGAAGTAATACTTGAAAATCAAAATATAATGTTTAGAATTTAGGCACTGACATTATTTCAAACATTCAATATGATGACTACCTCCAGTTGGGACACTAGGCACTAGCTCGGTGAAAAGAACAGGCGCAAGAAACTCGCTCGGAGCCATCTTTTACTTACTAAAAAGAAAGTTATTCGATGTATTTGTCAAGTAAAGTCGTTTATGCTTTGTTTTTTACAGAAACCGGCATTAATAATATCATATTTTTTATTATATCATGCAATGTTTCATTCCAGCACTGGAGCTGGTTGGACCCAAGGGCAGAGTTTTCGTCAGCCTCCTATTCAACACGATGTTCATCCTTGGAGGAGTCACCGTCACTCTACTGTCCTGGTGGCTACAGAGCTGGAGATATCTACTCCTAGTCATCTACACGCCCGCTATCTTCCTTCTTTTCTACCTATTCATGCTCACGGAGAGCTTCAGATGGCTATTCAGTAAAGGCCGCTACGAAGAAGGACTAAACGTCCTCAAGAAATGTGAGAAAATCAATAACGTGGTCATCCCAAAAGACCACTACGATCAGGTCGAAAAGCACGCCATCATGCAGAGGGATACCAGAAAATTTGAAGCGAAAGAGATCAATAGGTCCACTTTCAAGCAGGTTCTACTGTCTGGCATGATTTGGAAACGGCTAATGACTTGCTCCTTCCTTTGGACGTCTTCCACCTTGGTCTACTACGGTCTCTCTATCAATGCCATGGAACTATCCGGGAATACTTACCTGAACTATATAGTTGTGATCATCATTGAGGCGCCCGCTAATATCTGCAAGTTGATATTCTTGGACCGGTTTGGAAGAAAACGAGTGATTGCGACTGCATTTGTGCTGACTGGGGTCATACTTGTCAACTATGGATTTTTAACAAGTATGTTTAATTTTTGACACTGCTACAAACCTTATTTAACTTTAGCTTAAAACAAAATCTGATTACTACTTTTACTAAGTGTAAGTACTCACATACGGTTTTGCTCGATCGAGTAATCACGTAGAGTAAAAACCACGGCTCGGGATTTCGTCCACATATTCAGCATTACTCGATAGTTTTGCTCCAGTTCGAAGGAAATTAATAATAATAATAATATCTATGGACGCTTCACACCACGTCAGTCTGGCCCAGTGCTAAGTACCTAAAGGACTTGTGTTACAGGTACCAGACAACGGAAATATATTTAATACTTTGATACTATGCATATATTTAAGATTTTTATTATATCATACACATATTTAATACACATCCAGACCCGGGAACACTGTAAAACTTTTTGTTCCGTCGGCGGGATTCGAACCCGCGACCCCCGGCTTGAGCTACCAACGTGCTCACCACTGAGCCACAGAGGTCGTCATTAGCTACAAATAATAAAAAACTAGAGTCAAAAAAATTGTCAAGCCGGCTCGATTCGAGTCTTCAACCTGGCTCGATGCGAGCCTTCGAGCTGCGAGTTTTGCGGTCCACACATTGGTTTTTGATCGATTTCGAGTAAAACTATCGAGCAAAACCGTGTGTGAGACTATGAGTACTTAGCATAAAATGTCTGAAGTCTGAACCCATGTTTCTCCCGATTTCCATGTCAGCTTTTTATCCGATCTCATTAGAAAGAGGTCTAAATATTTCAAGCTTATAGCTTGTCGCATCTGAATTAATTAATAATCTATTAATCATTAGATTTTTGTGTTATTTAGAACACTAAGCACTTGGATGTATTGAGTACTTAATGAAGCGGGTTTTTGGAACGAAGTTCCTTATATCGCGTTTTGTTAAAGGGGGCTAGACGGAAAAAGTTGTACCGACACTTTTTATTTATTTAAGGGTTAAGTTATTTGCCCACTTTACCATTAACATGTGTGTAAATATTTCAGGCGGAGGCAACTGGTCTACAGTATTTTACCTCGGTGGCAAATTCTTTATCACCCTCGCTTACAACTCCCTGTACATATTTGCTGCGGAGGTCTTCCCTACAAACTACAGGACAACGCTGCTCGCCATCTGTTCTACCATCGGCAGGATTGGGTCGGCTGTTGCACCGCAGACGCCTTTGCTTGTGAGTAGAAAATATTCATACTAATATTATAAATGCGAAAGTGTGTCAGTCTATCTGTATGTCTCTCTGTAATTTCTTTATGTTTAAACTGCCGAACCGATATTGAAACTCTTTGTTTAACTACCCTTATGGCTTGTTATATCACGGGACCCAAAATATCTTCAAAGCAATAGGTAGGTTCAGAGATTCGAGTAAGAAAAAATTATGTTAACTACATACTTTTGCATTTTAATGCAATCAATTCAATGGGGAGTTTTCTTAATTTTTATCTCCGCCAGACGGCGCGACGATAGACACCTCTAGATTTTCTATTGGTTCCCCACCGGTCTGAAATTATCTGCAGGTTGGCATTTATGACTACATGTTGCTCGTGTTTCTAAAAAATATTAGTGTACTGTCAAGTGTAATATCAATCAAAATATCATACTCCTAAGCGATCATTGGCCTAAGCAATTACGTCAGTATACTGGTAACAGCTTAGGAACACGCTTGTACTTGTCAAACTGAAAACTGACAACTGAAAGAGTTTTTTGCTTCTACTTTTTGTTGTCGGTGTGGGTTTTATTATTTTTCCCCAAATTGTGTTATTTGGGTTTTTGATGTTCATTATTGGTAAAATATTAGCCACTAAATATCCGTTATCTTGCACAAGTGCAGGTAAGATTTTGTCAAAACCAAAATGTATAATTCCTGTGACATTTGGTGGGAATATCGGTAAACAATATAGCCCATATTTTGTAAAAAAATATAGCCCATATTTTGTTCCGTGAGTTTTAACTAAAACATCGTTATAATAACTCTAATAGAGTTATTATAACGGTGTTTTAGTTAATATACATTTTGGTTTTGACAACATCTTACCTGCACTTGTGCAAGATAACGGATATTTAATGGCTAATATTTTACCAATAATGAACATCAAAAACACAAATGACACAATTTGGGAAAAAATAATAAAAACCACACCAACAATAAAAAGTAGAAGAAGTTTTGAAAGTGACATGCCTGCCAAAACTCTCTGTCAGTTGTCAGTTTTCAGTTTGACAATATGCGTGTTCCAAAACTGTTACCAGTATACTGGCCTAATCGCTTAGGCCAATGATGGCTTAGATTTAAGATATTTTGATTTACGTCACACTTGACAATACATTGATATTTTTTGAAACACTACCAATATGTTGTCAGTAATGCCAATCTGCAGATAATTTCAGATGGGTGGGGAACCAATAGAAAATCTAGAAGTGTCTACCGTCGCGCTGTTTGGTGGAGATTTAAAAAAGAAAACTTCCCATTAAGAAAATAAGAAAATGCCTCATTAATTCAAAAAACTAATTAATATGGATTACAATATATTCTTCTGTTCCACTTTCGTTATGCGTTTTTGGTTCATCTGTTAGGATTCATCGTTTAGATTCTAGAAGCAACACAAAACTCTTAATATTAACTTGCCATTTGAATTTTTCAGGCGCGTTACTACGAATCTCTACCTACCCTCGTCTTTGGTGTCATGGCAGCGATGTCCGGATTCCTCGTACTGACACTACCCGAGACGAACAATCAGAAGCTACCCGACTCGCTCAAGGAGGCACAGGATTTAGATAGGCGAGAAAGAGACGACAAGATAGACAATAGTACGAATAAGAGCTAATACCATTTGAAGCCCGCTTATGTAGTCTGGTAATCATGTCATGTTGCAGACCCATAATTAATTAATGTAACTTTGATAAACGTAAACGTCATTGCTTTAAACTTTTTTTAAACAATTTTATGTAAATATTTTGAAGTTTATACTTTTTAAATTGATATTTAAAAATTTCAAACGTCAAAATTTTTACCCTAAGCAATGAAGTTCTTGATCATCAAAGTTACATAATAAGTTGTTGGCTATCTCGTTTGATGCATTTATGAAAGAGAAGATGATGCATTTTGACAAGTGATTGAGAAGTGGGCCTTAGTCCAATTTGTAGATGACGAGACTACTAAATAGTTTAATTTATAGACAGTTAATGTTATATAACATGTTGTGTAAGTATGTACTTAGAAAGTGGCCTTACTAATGAAAAGTCTAAATTGTATGCAGACGTATAATAATTATACATTGTTTTGTCGTTGTCTGATACTATAACTTGACAGAAACATTGTCAATCTTTGACGTCGTCGTAGGCCGTAGCACAAGACGTATCTAAACAGTTTTTGTACCTAGTTTATTAGTTTGTGACTTAAACTTGTTAGACAATAAGGGTAGGTAATATATTATTATTTTATATTTTACATTTAAATTCGTAAATTTACTCATATGCTGTTAAAAATCGACAAGTCAACGTACGAAACTTTGTGAACTTAAGAAAATAGAAAAAAAATGTAAGATAGAAAAAATATTTTAGAATCTTTAGATAATATTAGGACTAGATGGAGCTACTGTGCATTGTACAATAATGTTGCCAGCTTCATATCTGAATAATATAACAATATGCATTTTTTTAAGGTTTTTATAATATGTAGCAGTAAGTTTGTATCCGTACTTAAACATTCTTTTTTTTATTGTAACTGAAGTTAAAAAATGACATTTACTCGTAAATGCAATAAGTCATTTGACTGACAAAGGTTAATCGCTATGTAAAGGGCGTAAGTAGGTACTAAGTAGTATAATTTACCAATGTGCAATATGATAATACTAATTAATTGTTAATATTAATGATTCTAGGGACTATTTGTAATAATATTACGTATTCGTGTAACATACCGGTCACTATTGTTTCTGTAAAACAAAAATATCATGTTACTTTCTTTTTATCTATTGTTTTGCAATGGCAATATTGTTACCTCCATTTCTTTTTTGCGGTCTTATCTACAGTTCGACAAGGTTGTAAATGAACGTGGGCGGGAGCCGGGAGCGCTGCTGGTAAAGGAAACTGTTAAAAATGACGTTATTGTATGATGGCAGCGTTAGTTCCTTTTTTCGCCACGTTCATTTAAACTTTAAAGCCTTGTTTGTTGAAAGCTGTATAGTGTATACTGTATATCATGTACGGTACTAAAAATCTATGTATTTTCAATCAATTAGTCACATTTTAATGTAGTGTTGCCACACTGACTATAGTTTTCGATATTTATAATATCATTGCTTTTATTTGGCTCATAAAAGCTGTTTTAGATTTGTTTCTTTTATGTATGTTCCTAGTTATTTCGATAGTTATGTACTTATATAAGAAATAATTTTAATATATTGATTTTTTTAATTATTTTATTTTTATTTTTACGATTAGCAAGCCCTTGCCCCTTACTAAGAAGTAAAAACAAAGAATAATACCTAATATTATATTAGTATTTAGTAGTACCATGTAAGAATACAATCTTCATATTATGATGGAGGCACTTCACATGGCTATTTGTATTTGCGTATTTGATGTATTCGCCAAACAATCACCATGTGTAGAGGGTGTATTTGACAAATCTCTGTTCCTTTTTGTCCTCGACTACGCGAATGCCTGCTTCATTAATTTGACCGAAGATCAACTCAATAAACTTGAGCGCCTCCAGAATCTGGCAATCAGATTTATCTTTGGCTTACGCAAGTTAGACCGGGTATCAGAGTTCCGCAATAGGCTTAAATGGTTGCCTATCCGTCTTCGACGAAATTCTCGTGCACTTTCCTTCCTTTACACCATCATATTTGATCCCAACAGTCCTAATTACCTAAAAGAGTTCTTTAACTTCCGTTATCCCGACAGACTTGAACTGCGTTCCCCTAAAAATCTCCTTCTTGATATCCCCATTCACCACACCACGTACTTCCACTCCTCCTATACCGTACAATCCGTCTTACTTTGGAACTCCCTCCCTGCAAGGTTAAGACTCTCAAAAACATTAGGAACATTCAAGTCCTCCCTTACAGAATATTACCTACCTCAATATGTGTTTGTAATATTAAAATAATTATCACAACATTAAGTAATTTGGTACTGCCGCACTTATATTATAATTAATTCATGTGTTATGTAATAATGTTACTTTATTTATATATGTATTAGTATATTAATTAAATTATTGTATATATTATAATAATATATACATCATATAATTTTATTGTTATAAAGTATTTATTTTATTATATTACTTTATTAGGATATAATTATTTTATTATTTTAATTTTAGTTCTATTAAATACTTTTAGCACATCACCCTCTCTCCAGCAATTTGTTCCTTTCTTTCAAAAGTTGCCTGGAAGAGATTGCTATTTAGTAATAAGGCCGCCTTTGTGCACTCTCATCATTTTATTGTGTTTTTATTTTATGTGTGTGTTTGTAATTACTGCCATGTGCACAATAAAGTATATTCATTCATTCATTCATTGAAATATATTTATTAATATTGATAATATTAATATTGGCCTTATTTGCCTATTTGACAAATATATGACCAATACCAAATACACGTATCCGTACCTTTGTCGGTTTTTGATGCACATCAAAGGAGTCAAATTTAGGCGAGTAAGTAAAGAAAATCAAGTATAAGTTTGATATTTGACGTCCATGTGTGGAGGGCCGTATTTGTCTATATTTGCTTGTTTGTGTATTCGTCAATAATTTTGCCAAATACAACAAAATATAGCCAATAGCAAATACAAATAGCCATGTGAAGTGCCTCCTACCATAAAATTAATAGCAAGTCCCTAAAATTATAATTGACAATTACAACTTTTAAATATTATATAATATTTTTCAGTTAACGGTTAACATCATGTTTTGAATTTGGAATGATTTTTAAAAACCATGTTGGCTGTACAGTGTACAGCGTACAGTCATAATTATTCGTTTAAAAACGTGATCCCATTCTCTACGTGACCGACTGGACTTAAAAATAAAACGTTTTAGCGCAATGAAATTGCGAACAACGCCGTTATCACAAAGGCATGTAAATTGAAAACGTTCTTAAATTGTTTGTTATCAAAATACAATAGAAATTAACAAATTCCTCCGTCGACTGCTCGATTTACCTACTGCTGGGGAATCCCAGTGTTCTAAATTTAAACATTTTGTCATTTTTGTCAATTTTTTTTTCTCAATTAAGAAGCCGCATAATACTTACCTATTTGTTTCAGAATTGAGAATTCAGACAACGGGCATGTTTCACCACTTCCTGATAAGTACTGGATAGGCTATCCACCGTATCCACCTCAATCTTAGATGAAGTACCTATGGAGAATCTGTCAAAAAATTAAAAAGTTGTGGATAGCTTATCCGGAACTTTATTATCGGAAGCGGTGAAACAGTCCGTGGGCATTAAATACATAGGTAGGTATAGGTCTACATTTTTACCTTCCTTTAGTAACATAACTTACCTTATAATATTTTCTTAACCATTAACTACAACATAATATGAGTTTGCGTTTTATTCGATACATGTAACATGTGGCAAGTTTTCAAGATGCGACGTCGTTATTTCTTTGAAGTGTCGAAAAGTTGAAGATGTGAACATTCGCGCTTCAACTTAAATCTATTTTAAAATATTATATTGTGTACTTAAACTGTCTATGCGCTCTATACAGGGTGTAACAAAACTAATCTATACTAATATTATAAATGCGAAAGTATCTCTGTCTGTCTGTCTCGCTTTGACGCCAAAACTACAGAACCGATTGTAATGAAATTTTGTACACATATAGTCTAAAGCCTGAGAAAGGACATAGGCTACTTTTTAACTGGAAAAAGGGGTTGTAAGGGGGTGAAAATGCGTAAATTTGTTCAAATTAAGTTATTTCCAAAAATACATAACAGATGGCGCTAAGAGTCGCCTACATCTCGCTATCGCTTGCTCATAAGTCTTTCTATAAGAGGTGGCACCATATTGTATTAGGTTTCCGATTATTTCGATTGATATTCACGTTATTGAATAAGTCACTACTCAGTACTTGATCTATGCAGTGACGCAACCTTTACCTTAAACCTACCAATGATAAATAGTTCATGGGTAAAGCTCATGCTAAAGTTGTGTAATGGAGAGCTAAATAAGCTTTAAATTTTGTATAAATAAAGTTTACTTAATTAAAAAAAAAATTATGTGCACACTGCACAGCTGTTTTTGGGTATTTTGATTTACTTTAAAACTTTTAAATTTGACTTATAAACTGAAGTCCACGCGGACGAAGTCGCGGGCAACAGCTAGTTGATAACATTTTAGGGCGTGTACGGGTACACTGGATATAATATTATGGAGTTGGCACTTGGCAACGAAAGTAGCAGCGCTGAAAGAGAACCTTTTTTCTTTCAGAGCACACAGTGAACTCTATAGACGTAACTACATAATATTACAAGAGACACAGTTAGGGTGTGAAATGTGTAGGCAATGAGTAATGACACACGTCACACCCTAACTAAAGTATTATCACAGTTTTTTACACCCTATACATATAATAGAACGAGAAGACAAGTACACACACACCTTAAGCCCTCTCTCTGCCATCTTATAATATGGACCATTGAGTTATGTACACTGAATTTAGTCAACCCCTACAGCAAAAGATTCTTATGGCCTGTTTCACCGCTTCCTGATAAGGTGCCCGATAGGGTTATTCGACAGATTTTCCATACTCCATCTGTCAAATTAAGTGGTGGATAGCCTTATCAGGAAGCGGTGAAACAGGCCCTTAGTGTAGGGGTTGCGCACTTGAATTTGTAACAATATCCTGTGTCTATCTTTTGTTTAATTGTTTCATTTTATTATTGTGTATTTACTGAGAGAGACAATAAACTAATTTTCATTTCATTTTTCACACACAGAGTTTTGAGTTTTGTCAGACTGTACACAAAATAAAACCGGCGGAAATTTTACACTTGCCTTGTGTTCCGCTGAATGAGGATTTGGAGTTATAAATATGACTTGACTGTATCATGTATGGTTTCGAAACATGTATCTAAGATAACACAATTTAATATAATATAAAGGTAAGGGGCAACTTACCATCAGGCGATAAGTCTGCTCATTCGTCTTCAGATCAAACTTTAAAGAAGACATAATAATTCTTAATCAAAAAAAGATTAGATCTTTCCAGAATTCTAGACTTACTACTTACTGATCACCGATCTCACAGGATATAACTCTCGTCGGTAATATGAAAAACTTTGTAGACTCGCAACTCGTGCCCCTCTTCGAAGTTTTCAAATTAAAAATCTTATGTTTCATTTTCAATTAAGACCCTGACATGGCGTTTTTAAATTGAGAAAATACGACGTAGGCAGTTGGTATTAGTTGGCTGATTCAGCGAAACTGAGCTTGAAAAACGTGTTGACAGATCTTCTAATGCTGATCTTTGTGATAATCATTAACTACATTCAAATCCGAGGAATTTTTATTTACCTACCTACCAGTTACCTACCACTACATGACCCGGTGAACCTTATACAAAGCTTCCGTGGAGGCTGGACTTTGACAAATATTTCAACACTAACCAAATCTGTGTAGGCGTTCTCGAGTTTTTGGCGAAGCTAACATTGTGTCACTCTGTCTATCTGTTACCGCTCCACGACCTACGGCTGAACAGATTGATATTGATATGATACTTTGGTATGAAAATACCTACTAGAGTCCCAAGAAAAAATAAATATCTTATCTTTTTTTATCTGAAATATTAATCTTTTCTTGGGACTCGATAGTATCTCGATACCAAATTTTATCCGGGTTAAAAAAGTATCATATTTAATATGATACTTTTTAACCCGGAAAAAATTACGGTTCCCGCACAATACACGAATTTTGGCGCAACGTACTTACATTATCTAGTACCTAAATTGTAAATAAAAATAATAAAAAAGATTACGCATTTGCGCTAAAACAATTCGCGCCAAAATAGCGCGACAATTAGACACAATTTACAATTCCGAAACGAAATTTACGGTTAGCGACTAACCCGGACAAAAGCGGCAAATAATTTATCCCAATACAGATGTTATTGCGCGCTGTAATGTGGCATTCCTCACGTCGCAATTTATAGTGCAGGCTATTGCGAATGCCGCCGCTGCACCTGTGAACCCAAGATTCGAGTGACAAATAGACGGCTGTGCATCATGCCACTGTTTTAATATTGTGCTTTGAATTAGGAATATTATTAAATTTAGAATTTCCAGAACTGAATACTGAAATTTGACTATCGTCGTTAGTTTTAGATTATTTTAGTTAGAATACCAACTAGCTGTCCCGGCAAACATTGTTTTGCCATTTAAAGTATTTCTACTTCATCAGTTGATACAAAATCTTATCCCCTCTTTTGTCCCCTAAGAGGGGTGGGGGGAAAATTTTAATACACCAGATGTTAAGTTGGAAAAACAGTTAGTAAGTCTATTAAAGAAAAAAGTTTGATACAAAATCTGACCCCCTCTTTGGGCCCCTTAGACGGGTGGGGACGGATTTTTTTATACATACCAGATGTTGAGGTGGAAGAAGGCAAATATATCTGCGAAAACCGTATGCAAATCGGTTCAGTAGTTTTCGTGTTAAAGCAAAAGTCTTATACAAAATCTGACCCCCACTTTCGTCCCTTTAGAGGAGTGGGGGAAAAATTTTTATACGCCAGATGTTAAGTTGGAAGAAGACAACTGACAAATATATCTGCGAAAACCGCATTCAAATCGGATCAGTAGTTTTCGTGTGATAGTGGAACAAACATACATACAGACAGACAGACAAAAAAACTGACCACATTCTTGACTTCTATAGCGATGTAGTGACACCCTCCGCTTATTATTTTTTGAATATCTTCAATGTACAGAATCTTCATTTCTACAGTTTTATTATATGTATAGATCATTAAGAACTACACTAACAAATGATGCAATATCTGAGTATGCTTAATAATATTATTACTTATTAATTACGTATTATGTAACTCAAGTCCCAGGCCATTATCACACCTTGTTCAATAAAATCGAAACTTATTCCATTTTATTGATTGAACAACTTTAATGGTACGGAAGCTATGGCTCCCGTTTGTAATCAAAAACTTAGTTGACGACTGTACCCTAAAACGGAACCCTAACCGGGCTGATTTTTTGTATATTGGTAGGTTAATATAAGAGTAACCTTGTCCTACAAATAAAACAATCCATATTTTAGGACCATAAAGTCAAAGTATGAAATCCTTTCTATCTCTGCTAGCTACCACTTTCGAGATTTTTCGAAAATAAAAATGTTGTTCGTCTAATCAAAATGTAGCTACTCACAAAAAATTTGCTTGTTAGTAATCACAACAAAATTTGTTCTAGGGCTCCCTCACTATAAGCACAGGTGGATATTAAAAATATACTATTAAAATTATTGCCATTCCTTCTGGCTTTGCCATAGTCAGGAAAAAAGTAACAATTATTTATGAGAAACAATCAAAATCAAAAGTTTCGTAAAACATTTACTAATACATTTATACAATAACTAGCTGACCCGACAGACGTTGTCCTGTCTTAACGATGATTATTTAATCCGAATTGGTATAATTAAGAAAACAATAGATTAAAATTAGTACCTTCATGCCAAATTTCATCAAAATAGATTAATAAATAGTTTAAGCGAAAATTATAAAAGTTTATTGTGCAGGAAGCGTACATTTTCCGGGACAAAAAGTATTGTCCTTATTATACCTTGTCCTTTCCCGAGACACAAAGTATCTCCATACCGAATTTCATAAAAATAGACTGAATAGTTTAGGCGAAAATCATAAAAGCTTATTGTGCGGGAACCATACTTTTTCCGGGATTAAAAGTATCCCTTGTCCTTTCCCGAGACTCAAAGTATCTCCATACCAAAATTCATCAAAATTGATTGAATAGTTTACGCGCAAATCATAAAAGTATATTGTGCAGTAACCGTACATTTTTCCTGGACAAAATGTATCCTATGTCCTTTTCCTGGTTCTAAGCTACCTCTCCACCAATTTTCAGCCAAATCGGTTCATCCGTTCTTGAGATAAAAGTTTATTGGGCGGGAACCGTACATTTTCCGGGACAAAAAGTATCCCTTGTCCTTTCCCGAGACTCAAAGTATATCCATACCAAAATTCATCAAAATCGATTAAATAGTTTACGCGCAAATAATAAAAGTATATTGTGCAGTAACCGTACATTTTTCCGGGACAAAATGTATCCTATGTCCTATTCCTGGTTCCATGCTACCTCTCCACCAATTTTCAGCCAAATCGGTTCATCCGTTCTTGAGATAAAAGTTTATTGGGCGGGAACCGTACATTTTCCCGGACAAAAAGTATCCCTTGTCCTTTCCCGAGACTCAAAATATCTCCATACCAAAATTCATCAAAATCGATTGAATAGTTTACGCGCAAATCATAAAAGTATATTGTGCAGTAACCGTACATTTTTCCGAAACAAAATGTATCCTATGTCCTTCTCCTGGCTCTAAACTACCTCCCTGCCAATTTTCAGCTAAATCGGTTCAGCCGTTCTTGAGTTATAAGTGAAGTAACTAACACGACTTTCTTTTATATATATAGATTGTTTAACTATCATCAAACACAACTTTTTTACCCTTAAACGGCACTATAGTGGACTGTCGTTTCTTTGCTTCCCAAGATGGATGTAGTTTTTCTGGCTGAGCACTTGCCTCAACACTTTCCGGTTTTTTATTATCAAACTTACTAGTCTTATTTCCAATATTCCTAAAATCGTTACTACTATTCCTGTCATTTTTCTGGTTATATTTATTGGGTCTATCATTCCTTCTTGGCTTGATGTGTCCAAACATAACTGCTCTTCTGTATTTCCTATTTCCTTCTTTGTGTACTTCTTTCACCTCATCAGGAGCTCTAGGTTCTACCAACGACATGTAGTTATCACCAGTTGATGTGATGAAAAATGGATCAACAATTGTGGTTCTCTGTTCCTCAGTACCATCGAAATCTTTATTAAATTTCCTCTTTTTGAGTTTTTCGTTTAAATTTTTATTTTTGTTATCTTTTTGTCTTTTCTCAGCATTCTTAATTGGTGGTTTGTTCAGTTTCTTTTCTGTTGTTTGAAGCTTTGCTTTACCTTGTGGTTTTACTATACTATCTAGTTTGTTATTTTTAGGTATTTCTACTCTATTAATTTTTGCATTATTTATTAAGTTTTGCTTTGGTAAGTCTTCTTCATCAGAATCATTTTGATCTGAACCAGACCCATCATTTTCCAACTCTTCATGTTTTCTTGGTACAGGACCTGGTTTTGAATTTAATTTCCTATTTGCATATTTTACTTCTTCCTTTTCACTATCACTTTCTTGGTCTGAATCCTCTTTATTATCTACAGACTCTACATCACTTTCAATGCCATTTTCAGCTTCTGATCCAGTCTCAGCAGCATTTTCAACTTCTGATGCACTTTCATCGACCTTTTCAGCATCTGTCTGACCTTCATTAAAATTTTTATCTTCTGATCCACTATCATCAAAAGAATCATCATCTGCATCTTTTTTGCCTCCATTTGACAAGCCTTGCTTATTGACTTCAACATCCCAGACACCCCCAGTGTTGTCAGTTTCTGAATTAGTTCTTTTCTTCTTTTTCTTCTCTTGTTTCTCTCTGGCCTCCTTCTTCAGTTGCCTTCTTTCTTGACGAGACATGAAGAGATCTTTAATGGAAACATTTCCAAACCTCTCTTTAATTGTTTGATATTTATTTGTCAGGGCTTTGTGCAGCAACAACCTTGCGCATGCTTTGTTGCTGTCTATATCTGGTTTGTTGAGATAATCATTGAGCTTTCCTTTATGCATTACTATAAACTTGGCTAAATCTCTTGGTTTGATTTTCTGAAAACAAAATTGATTTTTTAATTATATTCAGGGTATATAAATTATTGACACTCTAACATTTTACTGACCTAATAAAAAAATACTGTATTTTTTCTGTAAATTACACTTCTTATTAAATAATGAAGATGTGAGTGGATAAACACAATAACTAATAGTGTCTGACCGAAGGTAGACCTTCGGTCAGACACTATTAGTTATCGTGTTTATCCACTTTTTAGTTTTTTTCATCGTAGAATGATTTTTGCTACAACGCATCGTTTTTTAGTTATAAGCCAAAAACCAAAAATTTAGACTTTTGGCACTCTCCCCTCACTCCGGCTCACCTCCTAGACTTCAGGACTTTTAGTATGTTTATCCCTAAGCACCCTGAATAAGTTCCAGCAGAAATCTTTTAGGTTCCCGCTCACGCATTCTACAACTACTTCATTGACTGAACTATTGTAAAAAAATAATAATTTCTTTATTGTTTCAGAAATAAAAATATTTGGACCAAAAAATCAGTCTTTGTTTTACTTGACTAGACCAAAACTAGACTAATAAATAAAATAAACAAACACTAACTTCTTAATAAATAATTAAATGATTTATTAAGAAGTTATAGTGTTTGTTTATTGTATTTGACATTGACTTCCAGCGGTCTCTGCATACACGATAACACGACCGGTCCGTTGCTCTCACACGACTCAGTCTTTCGTAACAGTCCCCTTAGACAAAGTCCCTTTCGTTAAAAACAATGACGAAATTTGTTATCAAAATGTATGGGATTTAACATTAGTCTTCGCAAGCTAAATGTCATTTAGCGATGACTTATGTCAAACCGCATACATTTTGATAATGAATTTCCTCATCGTTTTTAACAAAAGATACTTTGTCTAAGGGGCCTGTTTACAGTTCGTTCAATTTCAATGGTTGCTCGAACCTTCAGCAAAGCTTTGGCTTCAGCCGGGTTTTAGGCCGAAGCCAAAGGCTTCGCCGAAGGTGGTTTTTTTGACCAAAGGCAGCCGAAGCCGAAGCCGAAGCTTCGGTCGGACACTAATAATTTTTCCCTTATAATTTGAACAAACCTTTAAACTTATCTACTTCATCACCTGGCTAATAATATATCTGGCTACACATAAAATGCACATTTTTTTTTTATTTTAAACCATTTAACATTTTTTCCACTCTGAAGCCTCCTTTATGCAAAAACATGTTAATTTTTTTACTGTTACTATTTAAACATACTATAACACTATAAGTGTTCTTCCACTTAAGTCTTAATTTATGTAGACAACTAGGTAAATACTTAATATAAGAAATAAATATTTAAAAAGACTTAAAACAATGAATGTTACATTAATTAATTACCTTGATAATAAGTACTTCTTTGACAGCCGATTCAGCTTTACGTTTTAGCTTCTCTTTCAACTTATCAGGACATTTTTTCTCAGCAAATGTTTTAGCTTTTCTTGTAAGTTTATGTATAACTTGTATCTTAGCTTGATTCAAATTCTTTTTGAGTAAGATAACCTAGAAACATCATGTAAACAAACATAAATTATGTGGTTTAAGGTTATTCATTTGCACAATTTTTACGTTATTTATCTTACCTCGTTATTAAAGGCTTGTTTTACAGCTCCGACTTCCATTTTTCATAATTTTACCAATCATGTAAATTATAAAACTTGCAGAAACTTAACATTTATTTTTCTGAAAATTATTAACAACGCTTTATAATTTTTTTAAGACACGTCGTATATTTTACGTGGATCACACAATATTTAAAAGCAGTAAATATTTTTTATTAATTAAATTAGTATTGAATTAAATCAAAAAATAAAAATTTACACAAGTACACACTATTCCAAGAAATGACAATGAAGTTCTTTTCCTTCTTTTTATTATCTAGAGATCAAAAGAAATTGCCAACAAAATTTAAAGTGCGTCTGGACTCTGGACTCTGGAGTCTGGAGTTCTGGACTCTTAACTCTCAAGATTTATGGCTTTTGTTTTATTTTTGCGGCCGGAAACTAATTATTATTAGTAATTAGTAATAAATTATTACTGGAAGTCAGTGGCACAAGGTAATTATTATTACCTTGTGCCACTGACCTCCAGTGCCTTGTGCAGTGTTAAACATCAAACAAAAAAAATCTGTCAACTTGACAGTGTCATCTGTCAATTGTAATTTTCGGAATTTCTTTTTGGTTATATCTGTCAATCCGTAAAGTACGTAAATAATTTTTAGCTTTAGTTATTTCTTTAATCCTACAGTAACATTTCGCTTTATAATAATTAACAGTGCCTAAATAAAATTCTGGAGTGTTCTTTAGATATATTTCGTGTGGTAAAGTTTGTGTGATTGAATATTTCAGCATGGCACCGCGGTTTGAGATCGCAGTCGGTCTGCGAAAAGGACACAAAACAACAAAGATATCCGCCGGCAAGAAGACACAGATTGCCGACAAAACCGTTAAAATCAGACCCGCCAGGCTAAAGGGTGTAAGTATATCCTTCAGTGTTAAATAAAAACAACACCTAACTTCTTCCCAGTAAAGTGTTTATAACCCCTAATTTTGGTGTCCTAAACCTGTCTATATCTCTTATATTTGTACTCCTAAGTATGACACAAGCCATGAATACTCATCTCTCGTTATTACATTCCAGCTGCAAACCAAACACTCCAAATTCGTTCGTGATCTTGTAAGAGAGGTTGTCGGACATGCTCCCTACGAGAAGAGAGCTATGGAGTTGTTGAAGGTTAGTACTTATGTCTAGAAGTTTCTGTGAAATTGTGTGGGATCCTGGATCTTGAAGGTCTAGACTGAATGTAAACAAATCCTACACAGTATGTACACTACACAGTTATAAACTAGCTTAAATAACATGAATTAATGTTTCCTGCATTCCTGTATTTGTATAAAGCTCAGTTTCTATTGTTACTTTGCAGGAGTTATACTAATCCTTGGGGTTTTTCATTGGCTAGTATCAAAATACATATTAATGTATAGCTGCTGAATAGATAAACTCAATAAAGCTCGTCACAGACTTAGCTATAATATATATTAATATATATAGCAAGGCATATTAAGTTTACTCTTAGCTGTCTATGTAGTCACCTACCATCTATTACTACTGTTACATTATAGTTTTACAATAAAGGTTGTCTGGAAGAAATCGCTTGTAGAGATAAATATAATTTTACTCTTAGTTATAAGTTTTGTATATTTTTATGCTTTGTCTTGGTGCAATAAAGTGTTTTCATTCATTCATTTTCAACATATTAATATATATTATGGCTAGGTCTGTGACGGGCTTAATCAGAATCCAAGCATCAATTATTATTATGCAAGTGATAACTTGGGTTTATAAGTAAAAAGAATAGTCATAATTCTTAACAACTCAGTCTATTATTTTGTTTACATACATAATAATACATATTATTCATATTAGTGTACCTACATTAAGATAACACATTATAATGGGCAAATGCGATGATACCATTGTCAAACTGTAGTAACATTTTTACTTGTAGGGGATTCTACCGCCACGGCTGGGACACTTGTACCTTAATCTCAGTATGTGTGACATGCAAATTGTGTCAATGATATCAAATTGGTTTATATAAAGAAAAACATAATATTTTATATACTTTTATAATTATATTGGAGGGGGGGATAACACCGTGTAAAATGAAATCAAAATGACAGTAAATATTTGCCACGGGTGGGACAAAAATGGACATACTTGCTATTATTCAAACATATTTTACAAAAATTAAATAAAGGGTGTCACGGGTGTCAAAACTTGTTGTCAAAACTTTGATGTCTGTCTGTCTGTTTGTCTGTTTGTCTGTCTGTCTGTCTGTCTGTCTGTCTGTCTGTCTGTCTGTCTGTCTGTCTGTCTGTCTGTCTGTCTGTCTGTCTGTCTGTCTGTCTGTCTGTCTGTCTGTCGGTCTGTCTGTCTGTCTGTCTGTCTGTCTGTCTGTCTGTCTGTCTGTCTGTCTGTCTGTCTGTCTGTCTGTCTGTCTGTCTGTCTGTCACCAGGCTGTCACCAGGCTGTATCCCAAGAACTGCTTTATCTAGACTTCTGAAATTTTCACAGATTGTGTATATCTTTGAATTGTATTCTATTTTCATTGATATTTTTATCTTTAAAAACCACTGTTTATGGGTGCAATATCTAGTCAAGTATATTGGAAAGTGATCTAGTCAGTAATGTCGCATTTATTTTTGCAAGCCTTCTGATGCTATTCAATATCTGTAATCTCCATAGAACATGTAGAAAATGTATAAGCACAATGATTTTTAAATGCTACTAGCATTTAAAAATCAGTGATATCTGCAATTTTCTTTGTTAAATTAATTAATACCAATTTAATTGCCTCATTTATTTTAGATGAAAATTAATTAGAATATCTTAAATGTGTATTTTATGAAAACAGATCAAAGTTTTCTTCAAATGAAGCCAATAGACCTGCAGGCATATGATAACCACAGCAGAGATGCAAAGAAACACTTGATGATAGACTTCAGTAACAAATATCAGATTTCCTTTGTTAGGCCCTCCACATAAAACTGCGAATTTGCATCGCATTGCAAATATCTGCGATAAAACTCATAATAAAAATGAAATTGTGATATGAATTTGCAGTTATGTGTGGGAGCCCTTATTCTATAATTTCTCCCATTGAAGGAAAACCTTCTATGCACCATTGAGGAAATAGATTCCTAGGCAATTGATAGACCAACGTCATTTGGTTGGGTTTGATGTTATGAGACCAAAATACTTAGGTCCGCCAACTGCCTAGGAATCAATTTCCCGATGGTACAAAATATAAGAGGTTATTATTTACTTTATTAATCAAACATTATCAAATTCCAGGTATCAAAGGACAAGCGCGCTCTTAAGTTCCTGAAGCGCCGCCTCGGCACACACATCCGTGCCAAGAGGAAGCGTGAGGAGATGAGCAACGTCCTCGTACAGATGAGGAAGGCGGCGGCCCAGGCTCACCACGCCACCACACACGCCCACTAATAAAATTAATTAAGTGATTGTTGTGGTTTTATTTGAAACTGACGCCCGCAACTCCGCTGCGCCAACATTAGTTTATCGCGCGGGAACCGTACATTTTTCAGAATAAAAAGTATCCTCTGTCCTTTCCTGGGACAATAAAAGTGGGTTGCACCAACTTACTTTGACTATAACTACAGTGCAAAATGTCAAATAATAATAATAATAATAATAATATCTATGGACGCTTCACACCACGTCAGTCTGGCCCCGTGCTAAGTACCTGAAGGACTTGTGTTACAGGTACCAGACAACGGAAATATATTTAATACTTTTTATACTATACATATATATAAGATTTTTATTATATGATACACATATTTAATATACATCCATGACCCAGGAACTTTATAAACTTTTTGTTCCGTCAGCGGGACTCGAACCCGCGACCCCCGGCTTGAGCTACCAACGCACTCACCACTGCGCCACGGAGGTCGTCAAATATACGATAAATATAGCGTCCGACGCCATATTTAACCATAACCGCTCATATTTATATATCTAAATTTTTACTGTAATATTTCAGTGTTATATTTGTTCAGTGTTATAGTCAGTGTTATATTTTGATTTTTCCTGTCGATTTTTACGGTTAATTCCATTTTTATACTCTCAATCCCATTATCTGCTTCAATAAAAAATTAACGCAACAAACATCTATCAATTTCTGTGGTCTAAGTTAAGGTTAAAGCTAAGTTGCCTTAACTATAACCATAACTTTAACCACGCTTCTGGTGCAACCCATCCTAAAGTATCACCATACCAATTTCGCCAAAATTGGTTCAGTGGTTTGGGCGTGAAGAGGTAACAGACACCCACACTATCGCATTTATAATATTAGTTAGTATGGATTTTTGAGTCGATGCCAGTGGAAACTGCTGCTGCTGTTAAAAGACTGTTTATTAGTTCATACGATTCAGGCATTACTTTACCATAAGAAATCTTAAGCATTTATGTGTGTGATTAGCCGCGTACTGACCAAGCGAGCCGCCGCGCTGCCTCGTCCGAGCGTGCCGCGGCCGAGCCAAAAGTTGTCGGTGCTCAAAGGCGCCTCGGATGTTTGCCGCGCACTAACACACGGTACTGACCGACCGAGCAAATGCGCGCGAGGCTGCCGCGGCGAGGCGGCTCGCTTGGTCAGTATGCGGCTAATAGGGTATAATACTTATAATATGTTTTTTGTATTAGTGTGGTAAACCTTTACCTATAGTTCAGTTCTAACTTTATTGATATCAAACTAAAATATACTTACAATCTTAGCCAATCTAGGCTGACGCACTCAGCATCTGCATAGACAGCAGACAGCTGAATATTATTTATATTTAATATTTTAGTAATATTTTTTTTTGGTGCAATAATAGTTCCAAAAGAAGTCACGAGATGGCGCACTGCACCGATTAACGACCAAGCGGACTGATTTCTCCTGACGCAATTTAACTCAAAGATTATGACGACAGTACTGACCTGGACCCCCTGGCTTTTACGATAAAAACACAAGATAACTGTTCGCGTAAACACAAATAGTATCGTCCACTTTAAAGTACACTAACGCTCCCTCAAACAAAGGCCAAAGCAGTATACTCCAAGGGTTCTACATACTTTGGTCAATCCATTTTGAAACAGAAAGTAAGGAAAATATTTCTATTTTATTGGACCTAATTATTTTGAAATGGTGACGTTTGCAACTTATATTCGCTTTTCTTATATCGTGCAACCAAACAAAATATCGTCGGCATCAGTGCAGGACCTTAACTACAATTTTATGTTTTTCGTCACAATTATTAAATTAAGTATCCCGCCATCTAGTGCGGGATTTATATTGAATTAGTTTTAGTGGAATACAAATAAATCGCCAAATGAGCAATACATTGCCTGATTGGTCACCGCCACGCCACCGCAGCACTAGGAGAGTTACAAGTGCGTTGTTCTTTTGCTTGAACTCTCGCGGCGGTGCTTTGCAAGGCTGTTGCCTCTCTGTCAGAACTCAGGAGTCAGGAGCCTTGGACCAGCTCCGGATTTATAAATAGGCCGTATAGGCTGTGGTTTATGGCTGGCTGCGTTCATAGGGGGCCCGACAGATTTCGTATATTATGGGACAGCGCCCAGCGGAAATAAAGTGACCTATATTCTTAAAAAATATAAATTCGACACTGCCTTGGAATTACTTTTTTTCCTTACCACATATAACTTTTTCAGTCTCACTAACGCGAAACAAAATTTCTATGATTTATGAATATGTTCCTTATGGTAAAATATTATCTTAATTCACGATAATAATTACTGCATATCATTAAACAACAAACATATTTACAAGTTATCTGACCTTGTATATTGTTTTTAAGATGTCCATACTCAAATAATTACATCATTCCCAATTGCCCTCAGGTCAAAACAGTTTAGGTTTGTTTCTTGATTAGAAACATGAAACAATATTGCGTTTATTCATCATAGTTTTATGCAGAGAAATATGCAAATTTGTTTGTAATCTTAATAATTTATCATAAAATCATTAAACAGCCTTCATAAAAGGTAATTTTCCAATGTTATCTATAGGTTTTCCTTATGAACCTAAAACAATTTTTTATTAGAATATAATCTGATATTGTTAGGGAAATAAAAAGATAGGAGTTTGTCAGGATTTTTTTATTATGTCTTAAAATACGGACCAAATATACATAGTTCTATAAATTTAGAAAATCTGTCGCCTTACCATAAAGTGTGCCAATTAGAAAACTTTGTAAAATATGTGGTTACAGAAATCCTACTCACATTGGCTTCATTTACAGCAATACCACATACAAAATTACATCAATAACAATTAAAAAATAAAAATCTAAGCATCTAAATTCTAAACATTAACATTCAAAGATTTTAACAAATCGTTAAACCCACAACAATGCAGTAAATTAAAGTTAGAACAATAACTCTGCTTCATACCCCTACTTTCCAAAGTTAACAATTCTTTTGAATTTTGCATTATTAAGATATTACGTAACAGATTTTAGTGACATAATAAAGGTCCTAATTCAACAATAAAATTGTATTTTTATTTTTTATTTTAAGCCTATGGAAGAAAAAAATATGGCAGAATGCATATTTTAACTTAATGAGATAAAATAAACTAAACCTAATGTCTCCAACATTTGTTACTTGATATCACATCATCTGGCATCAAGCAAGCCTAATTGACAAAGCTACATGTTTACAATTTCATTTACTACAACTGATTTACAGGATATATAACTAACAGCCATTTTATTTCCAAATTGGTGTGTTTAAAATTATTACAACTTCTAATTTCATTTCTTGATGCTCCATAAAATATCACATTGCCCTATATATAAAAGGGGTGACAGACGTACTATGTACTTAACGCACGAAGGTTTTAAGTTTGCGAACTTACTCAGTGACACACGAGAATCTTTCACACTGAATTACCATGCCCCCAGACTCATGGCTCTTGGCTCGCGGCTCTTTGCTGACACACAGGCAATTAAGATCGTCGAGCCATAAGTCCGCATACTTACTCGCACATCTGTCACCCCCTTAACATTTGTTTCTTGTAGCTTGCATAGGTACTCGGCTTATTATATTATAGTAATTAATAATAAAAATTCATCACATGCCAATAACACTGCCAATCATCCTCGCACCCCACTATTAAATGAAATTAATGAATTAAATGTTGGAACTAAGCCTAAATAATAATAAAAATGAATTATACTAGTATGGAACATTGGAGAACAAATAAGACACAGATTCTCCGTTGTGTGTACGCCTCACCGCCTCGGCTAACATCATTGATACGTCAATGCACTGGATTTTGGGACAGTCCCGCATGTGTTTCTCCTGTGGTATCGTATTTGTCACCACCACAGCCTCTAAGCAGGCGTTGTTGATCCTGGAGATAGCGGGTCCGGAAAAGATACCATGTGTTAGTATAGCGTAGACTTTTATAGCACCGGCCTCGATGAGCTTTTCGGCAGCATGGCAAATGGTACCACAAGTATCTGCCATGTCGTCCACTAAAATTGCAATGCGATCTTTTACGTCGCCTACGAGAACCATGGAAGCCACTTCGTTGGCCTTTTTCCTTTCTTTGTGAATGAGGGCAAACTCCACGTTCAATCTGTCAGCTATGGATGTCACCCTCTTGGCACCACCGGCGTCGGGAGACACCACAATACTGGTTTTCCAGTCCTGTATGTTCTCCTTGATCCATTTCAGAACCGCGGGCTCAGCGAAGAGGTTATCCACGGGTATGTCAAAGAAGCCTTGAATTTGAGAAGCATGGAGGTCCATGGTGATGATGTGGTCCGCTCCGGAGACGGACAGGATGTTGGCGACGAGTTTCGCGGTGATCGGAGCTCTACTTTTGTCTTTTTTGTCCTGTCTGGCGTAGGGAAAGCACGGAATGACAGCGGTAACTCGAGACGCAGATGCGATCTTACACGCGTTAATCATGATCAATAACTCCATCAGGTTGTCGTTGATCTCGCCGCTGCCGCTCTGTACGATGTAAACGTCCTCCCCGCGCACGGATTCGCCGATTTCCACGCATGTTTCCATGTTGCTGAACTTCTTGGTTACGACTTTCCCGAGATCGATTCCCAGGCGATCCACGATCTTTTGCGCCAAATCAGGGTGAGAGCTACCGCTGAAAACTTTGATGTTCGGCATTCTGGTGGCTAGAGGTGATACGATGTGGTCTAATTTATTCACTACTTCTTCTAAAGTTATAGTTGATTTCATCAGCACCGGAGTAAATGACCTCCGGTACGTTGCGAGGGCAGTGCGCGAAGTGATGAGATTGAACGATGTATGCCTCGAATATTTATTGAAAGGAAGATTTATAATAATACCGTGGTGACCCGCACCCTCGCGTAAATACAAGACTTGCGATAACTTTTAGCTACGGTAATTTTACAGCACGTTTTATTTTATTGAAATTGAGATGTCAAATTCAAAAAAGACAAGCAAGTTAATTTTTTTTTCATTTGAAAATGAAGCAAGGAAACGTAAAAAAAAAATAATTTATCAATATTATACGTACGTGCAGTTTACTTTATCAAAGTAAAGAAAGGATTTTGAAGATACCAAACTAGGAGTCTGGAGTAGAAAGATATTAATAAAGGATAGATATAAAGGATTTAGTAAAATTTTACATTTTATTTTAAAAACATCCAACAAAGAGTGACTACTGACTAGTGACTAGTGAGTACAGAATGGAAAACAGAGAAAGAACCTTTTGCGTTTTAAAGAAAAAAAATCAGTGACATCTGAACATGTCTCAATTCTCATGTCAGCTGATATTTTTTGACACTTGATAGCTGTCACGACTGTAAACATCGCTAATTTTTAAAACTATGTTTTTTATTCAAATAACTATTTTTTCGACTAAAGTTGTAGCCGTTTCATATTTTATTTGATAATATTAAACAAATCCTTTATGTTTACAGTTTACTAATCTTTTGCGAAGAAGAGAGCTTAAATAGTATGAGAACCAGCCGTCAAGAAATCTATGGCGCCAACAGTTTTTATTTATATTTCTCATCTATAATTTGTTAAATTATAAATTATAATATCATGGAAGGGTCTGGTGAAATCGTGGACAATAATGATAAACTAGCAAATAATCTAAAACTAGTGCGCTGCTTGGACTGGCTGCAAAAACAGAATCATCCAAAAAAATTAGCACAACAGAACAAAAATGATATACAGTTTATCATAGAAACCAACGCTCATCGCAAGAAGTTTTTACTGTCTACTGCTGAAGATGATGCTACTGTACCAGCCGGCGTCGACGAGAGACCGTTACGACCAAAGGTTGTGGTAAGTGTACCATCTGGAGATTTGGCATGTAAAAAGTCGGTCCTGCGTCTGATCTCTCGCCGGTCGTGTCGGTCTGCCGTCCCACTGGGTTATGAGAGTAAAGGAGTAGAGAGTGCTCTTGTGTACTGCGCACACACTTGGGTACTATAAAAAATTACTCCTGCGTAGCTGGCCTGGTTTCAATGAAACCGGCCACCATCACCGAAACCGGTGTGGGAGCTATTATTATTACCATCTGGAGCAATGGTCCACAACCTTTTTTTTCATGTGGGCCACAAACATGTTTTGGTCTTGGTGTTGCAGGCCACAACAAAAACTTTTTGGGGTTAAACAATAACATTCTTTAAAATTAACGATTTAAAATTGGAAAAAATTTAACGACTATCATGTAGACTTTACGTTATTTTGACGGTAGGTGTGAATTTTAAAATTGTTTAACATCACGCGGGCCACAAATAAAATCCCGGCAGGCCACGGGTTGGGGATAGCAAATATGGAGAATAGATTTTTCAGATCATTCAATGTTTTGTCTCAATCCCTGTCCTATATTTTCACGACATTGTGGCTCAGTTGGTTAGAGTGTCGACGCTCAAGCTGGAATTCGCGGATTCTTATCCCTGCTAAATATACCTAAAGCTTTATATTTCTGAATAGTAACAAGTAGTTTGTCACAACTACCAAAATCTTTACAAAGGCCTATTATTATATTCGGCTCTTATAGAAAGAAATGCATGATATCTTGTAAAATGATAGACTGATAGATAGCCTTAGTTTGTACTAAAAGGTCCCTTCTGTCTATTATAATGTTATAATTGATGGTGAATGATAAACTGTTATGCTAAGTACTCACATACGGTTTTGCTCGATAGTTTTATTCCAAATTGAGCAATAACCACCGTCACAAAACTGACAGCCTGAAAGCTCGCTTCGAGCCGACTCGATGGAATTAAATATGTCATTCCCTTCGATTTGGAGTAAAACTATCGAGCAAAACCGTATGTGAGTACTTAGCATTATAGCCATTACAAGGAGTACCCACTGTACATTATAGTAACAATGAGTCCTAAATTATTTTTTTCAGCCATTCTATAGACTTAGATTTGACAATCTGACCATGGAGTGTGAATGGCAATCATGCTGTCAACGCTACAAAGACTATAAGAACTTTCAGGAGCATGTAGTGTCCCATGTGTCCGAAGTTAAAGTTGTGGACATGGGGGAAGAAGGTTTGTAAAATATATGTATTATTAGGTCTCATTGCTTTATTCGATATGCCAACCTTTTATAAGGTCCAGACTGTATATATACAAGGTGCAATCAAACCTTCCTGCCAAATTTTGATATATTGATCCTTGTTAAAAATAAAAATACACATATTTTTTCTTCCGAAAGTTATGCTAAAAAACACTACAATTTATGGACACGATGCGCCAGCCGCGCGTAATGTGCCCCGCGTCACCCCCGCTAATTCCCCCGCGCCATGAGTGGCCGTTCTGCAACGATTTTAAATGGGATAAAATATGTAATTGAAAAAAAATAACACCCTTTTTTTTTGTTAAATGGACTCTCCTAGTGATATAGGTATCACTAGGAATTTTTTCCAGGGCTTAGGAGCCCTGGAAAAAATTTGGCAGGAAGGTTTAATTGCACCCTGTATATACTTCATAGGTGTAAAGTGTACTTTGTTGCATAAATATTTAATATGACATCCATGGACGTATAAAAAAAGGCAGACGGAGTCCCACCATACACAAAACTGTGTTGTTCAGAGTCGGCCAGCTGGCTGTATGTACACGGTCCGCACGCACACATTCTTTCGCTAGTCCATACCATTTGACAGGCGTCAGAACGTGTGCATGGCCGACTCTGAAGAAAAGTGAAGACACAGTTTTGTATATGACAAGACTCCGTCCGCCTTTTTTTCTATGTTCTTGATGACATCGTAATAATTTACTTGTTTACAATCACAGTTTCATACACCTGTTGCTGGGACATATGTGGGTATCAGTCACCGGATTTCAATGACATTGTCAGGCATGTTAACTACCACTCTTATCACTCAAGACTATTGGCAATAGGATTCAATGCGAGAGCAACATTGAAGCTAGAGAGTTGTCGCAGGGATTCTACCAAAAGGAACCAACTGCCACCCCTGAAGGAAGATCATGCTTGTCTGTGGTTTGAATGTAAAAACAAGTTTAATTCTTTTCAAGTGAGTTACTTTTTTTATTGATTCTGAGGTCTTGCCTTTTCTAAGAAAATCTATACTAATATTATAAATGCGAAAGTATCTCTGTCTGTCTGTCTGTCTATCTCGCTTTCACGCCAAAACTACTGAACCGATTGTAATGAAATTTTGTACGCAGATAGTCTAAAGCCAGAGAAAGGACATAGGCTACTTTTTAACTGGAAAAAGGGGGTGTTTATGTGTAAATTTGTTCAAATTACAAAAACTCATAACAGATGGCGCCAAGAGTCGTCTAGATCGCGCTATCGTTTGCTCATACGTATTTCTATAAGAGGTGGTGGTTAAGTTAGGTTTTTCGATTCTTTCGATTGTTATACACGTTATTAAATAACTTACCTACCAACATAGATATCAGAAACAACAGCCTACCAATGATAAATACTAAACAGTTTATGGGTAAAGCTAAAGTTGTGTAATGAAGGGCTAAATAAGCTTTAAAATTTGGTAAGTATAAAAAAGTTTAATTTAAAAAATATATTATTATACGTGCACACTGCACAGCTGTTTTGGGTATTTTAATTTGACCAACCAGGGTTTTAAAAAGCTTTTGTTGACACCGCGCACTATACACTGAAGTCCACTCGGACGAAGTCGCGGGCAACAGCTAGTAATATTGTTACGTGCTAGGGTTCTTTGGATTCGGAGAGAAAGACCCGGTGACTCTCTTGATGACTTTATTCACAAACACTAGCTCGCACTAATTACTAAGTCCAAACACTAAGCACTATCACTGTCACTCACTATTGATCACTTGTTCTCACTTTGAAGTCGCCTCGAAGATCGCTCAGATAAAACTGAATTGCCGGCTGGACTGTCTGCGACTATTTATACGGGCCGGATCGAATCTTAGAAAATTCCGGAACATCCCAGAATAACCCTGATATGCGTAAACAAGTAGGATGTTTCTAGAGAAGGTACCGGTAACGCCATCTAGTATCGAGTAGGGGATTTAGGTTATCTGTGTTCCTCTGGTTTGCCGCTAGATGGCTGTGTGTGTCCGTAACAATAAGTATATTATTATTATGTAATGCTAGATAAATCACAATAATATTTTGTCTGGAAATTGTGACAATCTTTTCGATTTTAGCAATATCTGGTTCTGATCTAGACTAAAATCTCCATTCTTCTGTTTTACTCCTAACATAATGCTCATTCGCGCTATCGAAGTTTCTGAAATCGGCGTGACATTTCAGAAACTGTGTACAACAGCTGTGTAGGTACAGTCTGAAATGACGACAGTGGGCCTGACCGAACCTACTTCGCTCGGTCTGCTCATCCTTTGTGGATCTATCCATATTTCCACAATGTCATAGATTTTGAAGAACTTTATAATATTTACATAATAATATATTTTGTTAACTCTCAAGTTACCGATTTTGTTTGGAAACCTATCATACAACTTGTCAGATATAGATATATGTAACTTTTACAATCTTTATATTTTTCAGAAATACCTCGACCACGTCATCGCACATGTATATTTCATAGAGGAGAACTTTATATGCGCTTGGGCTGGCTGCGGTATGAAGTTTACTAAGCGGGCTCTACTCAACAAGCATGTTCGCTCCCATACTGGCGAGAAGTTCATAGCGTGCTATCACTGTGGACGACATTTTACCAGTAATCATAAGCTGAGCACGCATTTGTCGAGACAGGTGAGGAATCTGATGACTACGATCTAGAGCAGCGGGGCTAAAATGGTCACATTTAGCAATTCCTCTCAATCAATTCAGCAAATGAATTGTCAAAACTGTCAAACTGACAAATGTGAAATCAGTACACTAACACTGAACACACACACAATACAGAAATGAATTGCAAGCAGAGTTGCATTTTGCGATTTTAGAAAAATGAATAATATTATGATTCATATCATGATTCTTTTGATTTCTTGCGACCATTTTAGCAACGCTGTGTTGCTCATTTTTTTACACGAGCCACAAACATGTTTTCGTTATGAAGTTGGTTTTTTTTTGGTTTAAACAAAGTATAACGTCGCCCAAAATTAGAGATTTAAAAGTGGAAAAATTTAACGATTCTGATCCGATGATAACTGCACTATTTTTAGCGCAGTCATCGTAAAAATCGTTAAATTGTTCCACTTTTAAATCTCTAATTTAAAAGTGAAAATTTGATATTCACAGTAAATTTCAAAATAGTTCTTCCTATGTACCATCGAGGAAATTGATTCCTATGCAATTGAAAGACCAACTTTATTTGGTCGAATATTCAATGTTAATTATTGTGATCTGTCGGCTGGGTTTGACGTAACGCAACCAAACTACGTAGGTCCGCGATCTGCATCAACTTCTCTGATAGTACATACATCACAAATAATGTAGTTCTCCGTAGGGCGTAGGCGAAAGAATTTTAAAAATCGGTTCAGTAGTTTTTGAGCCTATTCAATCAAACATCTTTGATACATCATACAAACAAACAGTGAACTTCACGCGGACCTATAAAGTCTCGGCAGGCCGCATTCTGATGTTGCGTGTGTCCATGGGCTGCGGTAGTTGCTTTCCATCGCATGACCCGTTTGCTTGTTTGCCCCCTTTTTTAAAAAAAAAAACAATATCTGCTTACAATGTCCATATTTAGTTGTTAATTCTTTTTGACGTGACAACGTCTTATAATTCGATATGGGCTGCGCGCACGAAAAAACATGACGCAATATGCGCCGTTACCTCGCTGATCGCTCTGAAGGCGTTCCAAATTCCAATATAAAGCCTAGTATCCACTTGAGCGGCTCGGCCAAATGAGCCCGCTCATTTGGCCGAGCCGCTCAAGTGGAGACGCCTGAGCACGCTCGAACTCGCACGCATGAGCGGCTCATTCGCCCGAGCATGTTCAAGTGGATACTAGGCTTAAGGCTGTGAAGACGTCATACGCCTAATACTGGTCCAATCCGTTCTGTAGGGTTACCCTGGCCCACAGAGTACTTTTTTATATATTGCCCTGGCCCCTGGGACGCAAATCCCTCTGGCGTAATATTAAATAAAAACAACCAGTGAGTGTCAGCGTGAAGACAAAAAATTATTCCTTTGATATACCAAATGATGTCGGGTAAGCGATAGCGCGATCTAGAGGCCTAACAGCGACATCTGTTATCAAATCGCGGAACTAAATTTACTTATAAAATATTATGAAGTGTACAAATCTCAACAAAGGTAGTTGTCACGTCAGTAAACCGACTTTACAGACAACCGATTTTTTTTTTCAGAATTCAGCCCAAGAATGCGGATACCAATGCTCCGTGTGCGGTAAATGGTACGCCACGGACTATCTAGTGAGGGAACACTCTAGACAGCACGTGTCGTACTATGCGTGTTCTCTGTGCGACATGTCGGCGCCGACACGAGCGGCCATTGCCGTGCATATGCGGTACAGGCATTTAGATGATGCGTTGAAGACTTTTGAGTGTACGGAGTGTGATTATAGGTAAGATGCTACTTTAAGAGCGAGCTGCCAAATGTTTTCTAATAAGTATTACGATCACCGAAGACGGTTGACTTAAATGAAATTGAGATTTATTTAATCATTGTATATTTATCTGATATTAGCCTAACGGAAAATTTTGACTCGATAGTAATATTTTCGACATTATGAATATTTCTGAGCTTTTCAACAAATATCTCTTACACTTATTGAGTTACTATCATTAAATAACTTGCACTAGGTACTACAATCAGACACTTTATAAAATAATGGCTAAAGGAAATATTAGTACTTATCGTATTAAATTTTTAAGTAATTATCAAAATAATTTTTGGGACTTACGACCTTTACTTTCGTGCTATAATGCGGGAACCGTTGTTACGCGATATTCCTCACTATTAGGTGCTGCGCAAAGTACAATTGCATGAATTGTACTTTGCGCAGCACCTAATTCATGGAATCATATCACGATTGGAGGACAGCGGGGTGTGTAGGCGGGGCTAGCGTGCTTTGATATTTTTGGCAGCCCGGTCTTAACGAGACGTGTTAAATTATGTGGGCCCCGCCCGTGCGAGTTTCTTACGCCGGATCTTCTCGCCGGCTTAGTTCCCGGACCGGTGGTAGGCACTAGTAACGACATTTAAGTATTTTATTTTATAATAATGCAGCTTCTATCTAGGCGGTATATCAAATGACAAAATATTATTAAGCAAACATGTAAGGACTCATTTTTAGAGTTTTTATAAATCTAAATGCGTGTTGTTGGTTTTGCATTTCATAAGAACACCATCGTAGCACCAGTGGTATCGTAATAAATCGTTAACCATATTATTGTTATAGAATTAACTACAGTTAATTCTATAGCAGAGCTAAAAACTAGTGAAAAAGATATAAAGTGTACTTATCAGAATACACACTAATCTTGTCCACGTAAACGTAAACACGTAAACAAACAAAATATGTTTCGTAGTTTTTGTGTGAAACAAACATTTAATTCTACCTCACTGTGATAATAATGGTTATATCTTTTAGAACAGTGAGGAAATGTGATCTCGATAAGCATATGGAAACACACAACAAGAAAAGGAAAAAGGGAAAATCTGGAGCGAGCAGCGATGAATCTACAGACGATGAGAATCCGGCTAAGAAAGTCAAGAAGGAAGCAAAGAAATATGCCTGTCATTTGTGCCCGTCGAAACAAACCAAGATATTCTCAAGAGGACACCGGCTTACTACTCATCTAGTGAATGTTCATGGAGCGCAGTGGCCTTTTGGACATAGTCGGTTTAGGTATATTAGAAAGTAGATCAGCTATCCCCAACACGCGGGCTGCGTGCGGCCCGCCGCCGAGACTTTATCTGTGGCCCGCGTGAAGGTGAACGCAGATTTGGGCCGCACCGCACGCACCGCAGTCGCCGCATTCGAATTCTTTATATTATCATGAAGTTGCGAAGACTGCGGCGCGGGTAACTTCATATAAAGAATTCGAATGCGGCGACTGCGGTGCGTGCGGTGCGGCCCAAATCTGCGTTCACCTTAAACACTTAGACTTAAAGTCGTGAAAATATGTTTTCTACTTTTAAATCGTTAATTTTGAAGAACGTAATATTTTAACACAAAAAAATTTTTTGTTGCGGCCCGCGACACCAAGAGCAAAATATGTTTGTGACCCGTATGAAAAAAAGGTTGGGGACCACAGAAGTAGATGATAAACATACATTTTTTAGAATAAAACTATCCTATATTTTTAGTTAATATAATGAAAAGCAATATTTTTATAGTGCGACGCCCAAACCATAGAACGCCATCTATCCGCAGGATATAATACTAACTTATAATTTATAAAAGATGTTTTATCTAAGGCTGTGTTTCCACTGAAGCGGAGCGGAGCTTAGCGGTGCCGAATTGACCAATCACCATGCTCGAAATCTTCGCTGTCATTCCGCTGGAATAGATTTTGGACGATTGATCAATTCGGGCACTGCTAAGCTTCGCTCCGCTCCGCTTCAGTGGAAACACACCCTAACACCCTTACCAATAGCAATAGTTCCACAATCGATATATATTATACAATGTTTTATCCTTATCTGTTTACATAAAAAAAGTTTAAGCTAGTTTTATCACAGTGACAAAATATTGTATAGCGTATCCATTATTCGACTATTACTTTTAAGTAATAGTTAATTTTTAGTCTACAGACTACAGTAGACTTTCACTGTAGAGGAGTGTACAGAGTAGACTCACCAGCCATACTAAAAGTTTTTAATCAAGTGCTACTTTAATTTTATCGCTAGCCATAGGCGGACGTGCCTTCAACGTTCGTCAATCGTAACATTCAAAATATGCTTTTTCAGATACCAAATCAGCGAAGACGGTATATACAGACTGACAACTACCCGCATCGAAGATCTGGAAGTATCCAAGAAAATTGTTGGCGGAAACAGCATACCAAAGGAATCATTGGAACCGAAATACGAGTTTAATGTCAAACAAAGAAAAGCGACAAAATACACCCCAGTACAATTCGAAATTTCGGTAAAAGGTGGGACAAATATTGATAAGAAAGAAAGTGCCAATATTAAAGAAGAAATAAAGCATGAATATGATGAAAATGAAGCTAATAATTTCGTGGAGATATGCATGTATGATGTTGACGAATCTGGCAACATTATTAGTTCGGAAACAACTATACAAGAAAAGAAAACAATAATTACTACATAGTAAATTGGTAGTTATTAAAATCAGGCAAGCGCAAAAACATGAAGAAGGAAATAATTAAGGGAAAGGCGCTAATGGTAGACACTGAACTAATAGATGACACTTACGACAAAAATGCCATGAAAATAAGAATTACTCTAATTATTTCTCAACACTGTAAATTTTATAAGCTTCTTATGCTATCTGTTGATGTGAAAAAATATATTAGGGATGCCTTCGGGAACAAAATTTTAAAATGGGATCAGATTTCGTAAATGATGTGACCGCGTCAACACGCACCCGGCAATTTCTTAGCAAATAGGTTAAGGAAGGCGAAATTTTGCACGTAAGTTTTGAATACATTTATCAGATTTTTTGTAGTTTCTATTGACTTCATTGGATTAATGGTCATGTTGTTTACACTAATTAATGTTTATTTATGATCTTTTATCCATTTTCCCTAACAATATAAAGGGTGTCTACTATTAGTTCTTGAAAATGTAAAAAAACCTAATAGATGACATGGATCTCATCTTTTAGTTTTTTAATACATACTAAAGTTATTTTGTACTTTATTCTACTGCAAATATCATCACTATTCTCTAAAAATATAATTCTATTAACAAACTAAGAACTTAGAACTACTGTACCTAAAAATGGACATGGTGTCTAATATTAGACCTTGCACTGATCTAAAAATCGATGCTTTAGTTTTGTAGCAGTAAAAAGAAGAAAAAGGAGAACTGAGAACAAAAAGAAGAAAAAAGAAGAGGCAAAAGAAGCATGGAGACTTAAGACTAAAAATTAATTTGCTGGGAAAAAAATATGAAAAATAAAAATAAAAGGAAAGATAGTTTCAGCATTGGAGAAGAATGAATAGAATCTGGAGACAACGTGGATAATATTTCTGATGCATGTAGTTACTATGATGAAGTAAATGAAATCATTTGAAAAACGGCAAATAAAGACCTAATAATATGAAAAATGTAAAATGTAATTTAATGTTCCATGTCAACTATTAGTTCATATTGGTGTCTACTATTAGTGTTGTTCGCTTATTGTGATGTCATCTATTAGTACTTATGACTAAGTTTACAAAAAGACCAATAATATATTTTTTTAATGATTTGTCAGAGAATAATTATAATAGTTTTATTTTGTAAGAGTTATTGAAGACATGGAAGAAGTTATCAATCCTTTATTTTCATAAATTATATATTTTATAACATTCGAATGTTTCTTCTCCCTTATTGTTTTTTTCTGCTGGCTGAAATTGATCTATCTTGACTGGTCTTACTACAAACTGTTAAAAATATTTACGTTGAAAATAATGAAGAAAAGGTAACGGAGGAAACTATCCTTTATATGTGTATATGTATGTTTATATTTTTTTCATTTTATAAGTGTGAAGAAGTAACAGAATGATAGATAGACATTCGTTTACAAAATATGTTTGTAATTGTAATAATGTGGGTATAATATGGGTGTAAATTTTCTGTCCTGCGCATGTTCATTATTAAAAACTTTAAAGTGAGATACAAAAGTGATATTAGTTAGGTACTTACACTTCTTTAACTTTTTTAAAACTTAGCGTAGTGATATTTATATTTTTACATTGGTTTGGTTGTACCAATGTAAGCATTAAAAAGGAAATATAGTTTTTAAGTGTTATTGTGAGTTTTTGTATGAGTACTTAGTTTTATTATAGAGGCCTACAGGAGACAACCTATAGGTACATACTTTAATATAGGTACACAACTTAATACGTCAGGCGACAGCAAAGTTTTGTGTAATAAAGTAGTTATATGATTTAATTATAATAAAAAACGTGCAAATTAAACTTTTTTTTTATTAACATGTAAACTTAAAGATTATACATTGTAAGTGTGAAATAAAAATTAAAATAACTACAATAATCATAATATTAAGAGGAATTATTAAATTATGATATTATGTAAATTCATAAAAAATATAATATCTTATTAAATCTAAGGACTTGAAAGAATAATAACACGTTTAACGACACTTTTTTAAGGCTGGCAATAACATATTTTTTAGCCTGGCAATAAATCATTTTTTGAGGCTGGCAATCAATCTATCGGCTTCTCGGAAGCCGGCTTCTATAGCGCCGTGGACGGCTGAATGTCTGTGATGCGAAGTCGCTTCCCCGGCGAAGCATACGACTGGGAAGTGGTTGGCGTGGTATAGCGGTTCGCTGAGAACTATAGCACTCCCGCCATTTTCTTCGTTGGCAACACTGCGGTACGAATATGAGCCACGTGCTAGCGGGTTTGAGCCCCATTGAGATCTGAAAAAATATATTTGAATGGCTAGAGCTATTATATTTTAAAATACTGCGGTGTGCCGAGTGTGAATTTTTGTTTCACATTCGATCGTGAACGCGTTTGGCGTTTACTAAGATTTTGTATGGCATTTGTACAGCGCCATCTAGCGATGCTCACGGGAGTGAGCCCAGCCCAGTGAGTACTTTGCACACTGATAAAAGTCTACCAAAATTAACGGATAAAAATAAAGGTACGCAGTGTTTGATTTTTAGATATTTTTGGTGGGATTACAAGTGAGCGGGCCTGCGCACGGATCTCGCTATTGGTAGATCAGTGTTTAGGACGATCGTCATTGGTAAAATGCAATCGGTCGAAATCATGTTATTACTTATTGGTAGCTATTGTACGTACGTTGCGTGTTATTAAGTTTTAACTACGACAGTATATTATAAGTTTATGGTTTTAACCACAGATTAAGTTTTATAATATGTATATAATATGCCGTCTTAGGCCGCGATCGCGTGGCCATTTTGTGCTTGTTTTCATACAAGTAGTGTGCGTGTATTTTCTTGAATATTTCTATGTGTCGATAATTTCGAAGCATATTAAAACCCTAAAAAGAAATTTAGATAATGATATCGATAAACTATAGTTCAAGTAATGTGCATTCCTAAACACACGTAATAAGCTTTGCAATTTTTGTAGATAAATTATTACTTGATGTGTCATTTTTACCACTAACGCCATATATAGCACGATTAAGGGATTTTTAAACTTGTAAATTATCTTTTCAGCTAACAAAAAAACCGCTTAAAAAGCCCAAATAACGTTGTTCAGAACTTACGTATTTAACGTTAAATTCACGTGTTTGAGGCATTCTTTGGCCGTTCTTATGGTTTATTATTTAGCGGAACCACAAATCTCAACGATATCTGGCATAAAATGTTCACTAAAAACCTTTATTAAGTAACACTTTTATTACATGAAATATGCAGTCCGACTCCTTTGTTATGACCGAGTAGGTCGGACGCAACTTGACACGCTTTTCACGCTTAGTTTCAGTTTTGGCGGGAGAAAAAAATTTTCGTAAAAAATTTACAAAATTTTCAAGTTGTTTTTCCAGATTATCGTCAAGTCGAAAGTCTAGTCAAAGTCTAAAAAGTAGTCGGTAAAGTCAACGGTCAAGTCAGTTGTTTTAGTAAAGTGGTAGACCCTTTACTAAAACTTTCGATGGAGTTTTGGAGGGAACACAAAATGGCACGTTTCTTGAAGTTGTATCACTTGCCCACACTTGTGCACGACAACGAATATTTAATGGTTAATATTCTACTAACATTACACATTAAAAACCGAAATAACACAATTTTAGGAAAATAATACAAAAACAAAACGTCACTCTTTCGTATACCCGGCAAAACTCCTCGTCTTCTTTAATTATGGCGGCCTCAGTGAGTTGCTAATGTCAGTGTGGCTGTGTTGAAACCACGGATTATGGATATATATTAACAAGCAACTCAGTTGCGCCAAAACTCGTTTATCGCGCGAGAATCGTACATTTTTCCGGGATAAAAAGTATCCTATGTCCTTTCCCGGGACTCAAAGTATCTTCATGCCAAATTTCAGCAAAATCGGTTCAGCGGTTTGAGCGTGAAGATGTAACAGACAGGCAGAGTCACTTTCGCATTTATAATACTACTAGTATGGACTGTTGTGTAAGTACTTACCTCAGTATATTTTTAACCGGTGTAACTTTAAATTCTTTTTTAAAGAACAACTCCAACATCTTATTTATTTCAGTCTTGACTTCTTGTTCGCTTGCTTTTTCCATTTTCATGGCCGCTTCTCCGTATATCCAAGCTAGGAGCATATTAGGGTATTGTGTCACAGAATATAACCCAACGATTTCTGTTACCCAGGAGTTGCCCAATTTTTTCTTGTCCTCATCAGTCCAGAGGATGGTGAAGTTGGCAGGACTTTTTGGCCACCATGGTTTAGTGAAATCGATGTAGATTTTATCAAGAACAGCTAGTTGTAAGTTTTTGATGGCATTTATTTTTTCAGCTGGCAACGGTGGATTGAAAAGGTTGCTGTGCCTGAAATATAACGGTTATTTTTAAAGTAGATGTTTCTAGGCTCTTTAATGATAATTTTTAGGTATCTTCTGGCACATTTTTTATTTACACAATAGCATGGGAGTAAATCATAGCGATACAGTAGTATTCTTCGATGGATGGAATAAATATCATTATGCGCTTTCGTCATCTTCTTTCATTCAACTTTTGTTTTGGCGCATTCAATAATTGAATGCGTCAAAGAACGCAACACCAACTGTCATGTTTAATAACAAAGCGAAAGTTTTAGACGGTCAGAGGGCATGCGTCGCGGACATACCTCACGTTCGCTGTTGACTGCGCTATAAAGTATAATTTACACAGAGCCAGTACTGGCTGCCAATAAGACTGGCAGCCAGTATTGGCTTGACATATGCCTCGTGTGAACAGTTTGGCCTGGCTTGAAAAACTGTTCACACGTGGCATATACCAAGCCAATACTGGCTGCCATTACTGGCTTATTGGCAGCCAGTACTGGCTCTGTGTAAATTATACTTAACGCATGCTCTTGACGAACAGAAAAAGGCACAGTGTGGCAAAGCTATTCAGAGTAATGTGTATGGCCGCGGTCGGTTTCGGATTTTTGTGTCAAAATTGGTGGTAGATTTTGGAAGGCATTGGATATATTTCTTAGTTCTAACCTCTCCTTTAGAACTCCAAGCGACATTGTAACAATAACGCTTTTGGCAGCATACAAACTGCCGTCTTTGCAGTTAACGTGGACTAGGGGGTTATTAGCGTCAGCACTGCTTGGACTCGTCCGCCATTTTATGTTCTCCACTTCCTTCTTCAGATGTATGGGAATGGATAGCTGCTTTGATGGGTCTGGATACTTTTTCTGGAATAGAGAAATGTGGATTAGTTACTTAGTATCAAATGTTGATGTTGAAGGAAATGCGTTGTGCCTATCTTGTGTATCTTCCAGGATAAAAACTATCCTATGTCCCCTCTCCGAACTCGAAAGTTCAGTGATTTGAGCGTGAAGAGGTGACATAGAGACACACACTTTATTAATGCTCAAAGCTCAAACCAAGTCAATAGTTTTTGGTAAGAAAAACACTGATTTATTGTATTTGGTTGGACCAGGGATCATAAAAATTAAAACCCTATTGTGGCTGTCGCAAACCCTGTAATAACGTAAAAAATCAGCGTATTTTTAGGGTATAAAGTCAAAAGCAACCCGGCTTTATAGGCTGCTGTGTGCTAGGTCAAATAACCAAAGAAAGTACCATCGAGGAAATTGATTCCTAGGCAGTTCACGGACCTACGTCATTTGGCCGGCTTATGTAAATTCAATGTTAGCTGTGATCGATCGGAATTCGGATGGGTTTGACTTAACGCGACTAAATTATTTAGATCCGCAATCTGCCTAGGAATCAACTTCTCTGATGGTATATTCACTAACTTCTCTGATAGTATATTCACTTCAAACTTCCATTATCCATCCATCATAATGCTCACCAGCAAAACATCCAAGATGGTCCTATACCCCCTGCCTTTCCAATTCAGCATAAACTCTCCTTCGCAGCCCCAACACTCCTCAAGACCTTTCAGCGATTTCCCCTGCTTCGGGTCACTTTCTCCACCCACATGGCTGTTCTTCTCAAAGAATTCCACGAAATATTTTGCGAGTTGTGGATTCTTTTTCAACGTTGGGTTAGTTTTGGCTCTGAAAAGCAATGATTTTGGATCAGTTTTTATGCGTTTTTCGATAAATAGTAATTGAAGTTTACTGTAATATAGGTATACGTTTTTTCCCCAACCATACCGTAAGTATAATGAACCACCTTGATGGGAGTTTTATGGCTTTAAAGATAAATGGCTTAAAAGGACTGACCAGTTTGTTTTTCTGGTTGCGAATATCCATTATGCATCTATAAGCCTTACAAGGGCAAGGCTTCTTGGTTGGCCCAGTTTATCAGCACCTTAAACCCGGGTAGACCTTTACCCAGAGGGTATTCCTTAAAAAGATTAACTCCATATGCTTAAAAATGATATACTTACGCATTCCTAACGCAATCCTTTATAGATTCCGTATTATTCTTCTCAGCATTGGCCACTTCATCGTTGATTGCCTGAAGGATACTTTCGCTCAGTTCATTGGCTACCAACTGCCCCGTTGAGAGAAGGTACCATTTGTTGTCGGGATCCGGTCTACCTAGCAGGCCTAGGGGGTTCGCTAGTTCAAAGACCACGTTGTCTTTTTCGCCGTGGCACCTGAAATTTTAGGGATTAAGAACGTACAAGTTACGGAAAACCGGGTGTTCCTCCTTATCGCAGCACCTGGGGAGTCCCACGTCATATCCTGGCCGCCTTTCCCTCGGGTTGCCGAGAATGCGTAATGCATTTCCCACCGAAAAAAAGGTGCAATCTTTTGACAAGGATTTACAGTTATGGACAATTTGGACATTAATGGACATCCATAGATTATGGTAGATATTATGTAATTTCAGATTTGTAAATCTTTTTCATTTCGAAACAAACAAAAGGTCAATAGATTGTTTGAGTACAGACGTCATAGTTCTATAACGTCTGTACTTAAACTTATAGTTCAATAGTTATAGTTCAATGTTTTCACTTTGTCTGATGCGTTAAAAAGTCGTTTGACAGCTGATAAGGATCGATTTTATTAACAAGAAATTCTGTAATTAAACGTTAAATTTCAAAAATCGAATTACCAAGCAGCGCCCAAATCAAGATGGCAGTCTCCGTATTCGATGGTTCGGATTCTCCCGCCAATTCTCTCGTCAGCCTCCAACCCCATGACCTTGAGGCCGGCGTCGTGCAGCTTCCGAAGAGCCGCTATACCTGACGCCCCGCACCCGATTACTATTACATCCATTACTGGTCTGAAAAAAAAGAAAATAAAAAAGTTTGGAATAATTTTAATTTGAAAAATATTCGATTTTTAAACGGAGTGACTCTTGGAACACTTTTCATACTCAATGAGAACATAATATTTTTTGGCTAAAGTACAGCTGATACATAATATTTACATGTATTGAATTGCAGTTAACCTGGTAATTGTTATCGTGGCATACTTGTATACCTAAGTAGGTTCTAACATCGATTTGTGGCTTTATGATATAAATAGCTATAAGTAAAATTGTAGAGCTACATATCTAATATTGTAAAGTCTACAATCTGCATCTACGGCCTAGTTTATATCGCATGATTGGAACGAATGTGTGACTAGAAGCCATTTTATGGTCCTTCGAACCGATTGAAATCAATGGGTACATGGCGTACCACTCAGTGGAAGCTCTGAAATAGTCGACAATCACAATAATATACATGCAAGAAAGAAAAGAGGGCAAGTACTGACTTTTTGATTTAGCTTTTTAACTGTACATAGCTTATAAGTATAGGTGAATGACGCTAGATCGTCATCCATGGAACAATAACAAAGAGTTACAGTTAAGTGTTAACACCATGATTACTAGCATGAAAGTATTGTTATTTTTCTAGTTACTTTTTCCTGTTAGCTCTTTATAACGATCATGTTAATAATTAAAAAAAAACACAACGTGCAGGCATGTTCTATATTTAAAATCTTAATTAAGCGGCAAAAATAATTCTTAATTTAAACTTTACTCACGCAGCCATGATAAACACCGCGTACGATCACAATCCGAAAACATCTGACAATTATCTACATCCCCGGCCCTGACCTTTAGAAATAATGTTATTCATCTTTATCGAGATGTATTTACGTTGGAAACGTTTAAAAGTTCATAAATTTAAGAGAAATGCATGAAGACTGTGAATGTAGAGGCAAATTAACTTTGTAACTAGCTCTAAGAGTGGATTGCACGAACTAATTTTAACCTTAACTTTAACTTTTAACTTTCTGGTTAAAGTTAAATATGGCGTCCAAACACCCCATATGCTCATACGACATCTGTCAAATTTTCCGGTTAAAGTTAAGGACGCCATATTTAACTTTAACCATAACTTCAAGCTTAACCTTAACTTTAACCTTGGTGCAACGCAGCCTAACTAAACCAAACTAAACTGTAAACTTTTGTTTTTTTAAATCCAACATTAGTCGCAGAGCACGCAGCAGTCGTTTCGCTTTATACATTAGAACGTCTCGAAGGGTCATTCGGAACAATAATTATTTTGTAATAGGCGATGTCAACTGCTTTTATTTTGATGTAAGAACTACCCTCTTCTGTTATAAATTATAATGTGATCAAAAGCTACATCGTGCGTGTATGAAGTGCTACGTTAGACACGAACTAGACTCACCGCATTCCCCAACCACTGTCATACTTGGTAAAGACTGTTTAGAAATGTGTGTTGATATAACCTCTATTCATAGGGCCATAAGGATCAACCTCATAGAAACTCCCTACGACTTTAGGTACGATGGTATTTGGTAAAGTACATCAATCAACAAACTCTAGGGATATACTTAATATATATATTTTATTTTTTGAAATATCTAATAAATAATAATCTATATTAGGAATTTTCGAAGTCAGTAAATGGAAGAATGATAACATTATTTTATGGTCATAAAACATAAAAAACCTTTTCCGAACTTTTTGTTTCTAAGAAAAAAATCATTGATTTTCCTATGGCCATAGAAAAAAATTATTTTCGCTTTATAAAACTGAAAATTTCCTTATAATGAGACAGTATCCATTTTTATTGCTAATTTCATTCAAACTAGATCTAGTAGTAGTGTCCTGCAAAACTAGTCAATTATGGTCACCACTAGGAAGATGCAACTCGTGACACAGACATCGTCCTGCCGATAGATTTGTAACTTGTCACCGCGTAATCACGACGTTTTAAATCTCAACGAGCTCTACAAATAGGTACTGACCAAGCGCGAGTCGCACTGGTGTGCGAAATCTAGCTGTCATAATTATTATGTTGACATAGTAAGTAAGTAAGTATTATTATTTTTACATCATGACTTCATTTTTTGGCAAAAAAGTTTCTTCAGACTTAGAAATCTGTGTCTAGACTCTAGACTCTACGTCTCTTCACCCCACAAGGGTTGAAAATTGAAACCGCTACCAATTACGAGTATGTGTATCCTACCTATAGTTTTCACTAAAGGTAAAAACGTATTTAAGGCTATTCAGATCGTTCCTATTTATCTGATACACTCTATTCGGGGTAATTTTACCTGTGACACGTCACACGACCTCTATCATCTATGTCAACCACATAAAGGCCATTCCCACTCATACTCCGAGGTAAAAAAAAACTTGAATTCGCCGATAATCTAGCGCACTCATCTGGAAACAACACCTGCCTAACAGCTGGTGTAGGTGCCACCATCTCTCGATTGTTTTTAACCTTTATCTATACATAGTACCTACTTATAATATATACCATAGTACCTAGTTATATTCTATACTTTATACGCAGTTCTTATTTAAACTCAACTGACTTTATAAGATTTTATAACAATAAACAAAATATCCACAAAAGAACATAGTAAACTCTTTTTTGTAAGTCGGTGAAAAGTTACAATTCTTTCTTTTGTGTCAATTTTCAAACAGGAGGAGCTTTCTATATTATTATAAATTTTAATATTAGTATTTAGTAAGTATGGGGAAAAAAACCTCGAATGCTAGGTAATTTACCTACATAATAATTATGAACTATGTATGTAGTAAGTAATAAAATTCAACGTTCACAAAATGTTACTTGTCAATATAATAAGACGTAACATAGGTAATAGCTATCTTTAATATATCAAACCAATACCGTATTACTGGTTGGCCTGGCCTGGTTATGCTATGGCCTATGGGTAATTCAAAGACAAAGACATGATGAATACTGACAATGAACTTTAATTTCTTAGCTTTAGTCATTGCTGAGAAAAATCGATATCGCTACAGCCAAATTATTAAGGCGTCGCCTTAGTTACTGTTATTTAATGTTGACGTTTTCATTGATTCAAGAACAACAATGATGATTTATCCTTATTATTATTATGATTAATAATTATTATTAATGTTAAAATTGTAAACAAAAATATTTGTCAATTGTTTTGTTTATTTTACAATACAATTTCTATTGTCAGTCAGTAGTCACCGTCACCTTTTGTTCTTTAATAATTTATATTTAGACGTTAGTACTTCGTATCTATACATTTTACCTAAGTAATTATAGGCACTCAGAGAGTCAACTTATTATTTTAATTTGTTAGTTGTCCAAGTAACTACATACTTAATATTATTAGGTTTATGTCGGTTAGTATTACTATTACAAAAAGAAAATGTGATAGCAATTGTAATACTTAGAAATAAGTATTTCAATATTTATTTCAACTCTGCAAAATACCTTTATTGGATATTTTAATAAAAATATAAGGGCAGTTATGCACTATTAACTTCCGGATACCGGAAATGCATATTCAAGATTACGAAAAATACATATTTATGAAAATATTTGACGTGGTAAGCAAAATATTAATTGAAATAAAATGTTAAGGAGTACTCGCAGTCTCGAAGACTTTACAAGTTGCCTTTACATTTTTAAAATTCTTCATAGCCCTCAAAGAACTAGTTAGTCTTGATTTGATGGGAATTAACTGCAAATGTGTATGTTACGTCTTGTAAGTCATTAGTTTTAAATTTGTTTTGCGATGATACGAGCACGACTCGATGATGGTATATGACAATAAAAATCAAATTACAATAATTTCAGCATTTTTATATTTCTACTAGGGAAAAGTTGCAGAGCAAGCGGTAACCTTGCGAGGGCCAGCGGGGACCGGGCAAGGGGTGGCGGGGGATTCAACAGTGCAGTCGCGTCCGCCGCCTGCGACGGTTGTGTGTACGTGAGCGGCGCTGATGCCGGCAAACCGGTCGGCTCGATGGCGGGCCAACGCTTGAATACGACATGTTGAAACACGCGCAGCGGCCGCCGGCGGCTAACGATGATCACCGCTACCAAAACATGCCGCGGCGGCCGCATCACCACCTCCCACTCAACGTCTCGACCCTCGACTCGTCCAAGCATTCCGTTGGTGGTACATCGGCCAGTGTCAGCCCTGCGCAACCGCAGACGCAGGCCCCGGTGCCGGTGGTCGCTCCCATCCCTATAGCATCACCACCGAAGATTCCCAATGGAACAGCACCAGGTGTTCATCAGAGGCCGTCGGCGAGGAGTCGAGCGAACAGGGCGGCAACGGAGGAAGCCCTGACCTCGCTAGCCTTGCTGTGCCTCGTTAGTTTACTTCTAGCACTATTAGCTCTGCTATTTCTGCTAAAGATATCGGCACCGGCGACGAACGCGCCCGAAGAATTCGCAGTGGTGTACGAAGTGACTCTAGCGTTATGTGCATTGACGTTATCATTGAACCTATGTTGTCTGCTGGTGTGTGCAATTCAGTTCCTCTTTGCGGTGAAGCTGGTACATTCGCCGTCTGCGCCCAACGGCCGGTAAGTTGTATCAATCAAGTCGCGTCCACCGACCACCACGCCTTATTCATGAAATACCATAAAACCGGTTCTCGTGATTACGTATCATTAGCTAAGGATAATTTCAGAGATACACGTACCTTTTTCCATAATCTTGAAAGGGTTTAAGTGGGTTATCAGCGAATGCAAACTTGCAAAGTAAATATTGAGGCGTTTTGTAACTTGCATACTACCGTTACCTTTCTATTTTACAATTTACAGCGGAGATCGCTATGCGAGATAAATTTAAATCATAATTTATTTGTTAATTCAAATCTTATTCCAAGACGAGTTTTTAAATTGGGGACATGCTAAGCAACTCTTACACCATGAGTAGTGTGCAGAATTTATATGAAATAAATTATTTTCTTTTGAAACTGAAGACCGAATGAATTCTTGTAGGGATGAAGCAGTTAAAGCATATAATGCAATATAAAGTTAAGCAATATGAAACCTTAACAGTTAAAATTGAGGACAGCAAGTGAATTTAAAAATGACATCAGTTATTCTAGAATTGTGCAAACACCCTGGTTATTATTAAACTTAATCCTTATTAAAAAAACATTGTCAGGATCACCTGTCATCTTCGTTTCTTTGGTTACAGCCTACAAGTATATTATGGGCATAATACTATTAAGCAAAAAATTTGGCTATAAACTACAATAACCACGCACAAATAGATTTGAAAAACTATGTACTATGTAGGTACTTCAAGTAGAGAAGGTAAACACAATAACTGACACGAGAAAACATTCTGATTTAAAGTAAGTAGGTACAAACTCAAAAAAAAAAAAGATAATGGAATGCGCACCCTATACCTACTCAAATTATATCGGGTCCTTTTATTACTTAAACGGTTGCTATAGCAATTCGCAAGTACAAAGTTATGTTTACACTGTGCTTTTTTTTCGTAAAATGGTAATTTTGTTGTAAATTCTGAGAAGAATGACAATTATTATACTGTTAATTCTTACGTCAAAATAAAAACCGAAAAAGTCTATCGTGATCGAAAGAAAGAAAAGAACAGTTCTAAAGGCCGTTTTAGAAAGCGTATATAATTAATAATATAATGTTAAAGTGAAGATTAACGAATTAATAAAACACGATAAAAACGTTTATAATAAGTTGATAATTTAAAAAGTTATTCAGAGCGCGCGAAGATAACAATATTCTAAGCATTTTAATGCGGAGAAAAAACAAGTACCTAGGTAAATTAAACGTTTTTAAGCTACATTCAAATATTTTCTAAATAAGGCAAGTCACTACTGTAACAGATTTGTTTGGTTTTATTTAGTTACGCAATGCTACCTTTTTTGTCCCTCCTACGTTTAACGTTTACACTGAACTTCATTGTATATTATAAAGTGGGCAAACCGGAAAAGATAAACGAAAAACAGGGACAATTTAAGAATAAAAATGTATTTTACACAAGTTATGTATTTTTATACATACCTAATTTATGTTTACTTCTACAGTCTGTACCTTTTGTAATTTTATAATTTTAAACAGCATTTGTTGAGAATTTAAATTACTTGAATCAATATCAAATCTGACATTTCACCTACTTACAACATGCTCAACCTGCCTTCTTAGTTCTTCCTAAATACCCAATCCGGATATTAACCGTATCCGGCTTCGCGTCAGTGTGCACCCGGCTTTACGGCAGGTGCTAACGGTCCCGTTGGCGGTTGGTCGCGGGTAAAAAATGTTCCGCATTCAAACGACAGCACGAGTCCAAACGAACTTTTTACTAGCACCCCGCGGTTCGAGTCTGTTCCACCACTTCCACCACAGTTTGAATGTTATTGGAAAATGTTGGTGGAAAATTAATTATTGGTGCTGTAAATGAAAAACCCTGAATTTGATGGAATGGTGAAAATTGGCGCATTTATTAACGGCACCAGCTGAAAACTCTTAAAAAAACAATAAATTTTAAAAAATTATGTGACTTTTGATTGTGCATATTTTTTTGCATATTTCGGCCATTTTACAATTTACATGCACATAATATTTTGTATGCTTATTTCGGCACTTTGATCGTGCTGCATATATTCCGATGTCATAGTGATAACTGATAACAGCTGATAAGAAAATCTCCAGAAAAGATTAAAGAGACGAGACTTGGTGCCTACAGGCTACAGTGCAAAGAAAACTCACACATTTTACAATTTTTGCACTAAAACTTTTTCATGGTTAGTTGGTAGGTACTTGGTACTGTTGTAAGATTGTAAACAAAGTATATTATGTAATGTGTGACCAAATGGCTGTTTACCTTGGTTTGTCAGTTTGTACTTTGTAGATGCAATTGCGAAATAATAATTGTTTAATAAACATTGTCAAAATTCTGTCTATGACTTGATACCAATGCAAGGTTACCAAGAGATAAACGGTAAACCTTCCATTCAAGAAACTACTAGGTAAGTCTGTTCCCACTTCCCAGTCTTCACCATACCTAACTAAAAGTTTAATTTAAACCATTACAAATAATAACTAACTGCAGGAAGTAGAAAACAGGTTTAGCCTCGGTACTAATTGGTCTTGTATCTTCCGTGTCGGGCCTGTATAGCCTTAGACGATTATTTATGTTTTTATGGAACCCTAGTGCCAAGATCCTAGTATCTAACAAGAAAATGGCCGTAACTAGCGAAGACTCGATATGGACTGAAAATAACAGTGACCATCTTCAAGTGACATATGTAACAAGTAAAAACCTAACAACCATCGGTGACAACAATTTTATTTTCCAACTGCCGCATTCAGAGACAGAGTTAGCCGCATAACGCATTAAGTACTTAACTGTAATTAAATGAAGATTTTAACATAAGCCCCATACATTATCTGTCAAGCTCTTCATTAAATTGAAGTTTAATCATCATTAAATCAGAGTGCGGTCGTAATAATCCTAACATCATAACATCTCTTTAAACTCGATGCTATTTTATTAATTGAAGATATTTTATGAAAAATCGTTGGTTTTACACGACGAATAGTAAAATGCAAGCTTAGGATATCAGCTAGGTATGACCATACAATATGGTCAGATCTAAAATCGATATAATTTTAAAATTTTGTTAGTCTTGCTAAAACTCGAGAACCGCTGAACCGATTTGGCTAATTTTAGGCTTGAAATGTTCGTTTAAGTCCAGGGAAGGTATATTAAAGTATTATGAAGAAAGTGATAATAAGTTAAAAGATACTATAGATGATGCCCGCAACTCCGTTGCGCCAAAATTAGTTTATCGCGCGGGAACCGTACATTTTTCCTGGATAAAAAGTATGCTATGTCCTTTCCCGGGACTCCAAATGTATATATGTATGTCCATACCAAATTTCAGCAAAATCGGTTCAGCGGTTTGGGCGTGAAGAGGTAACAGACAGACAGACAGACATACAGACACACTTCCACATTTATAATATTAGTATGGATGGAAGTGTGAATTTAATAACAATACGATTTCTTAGAGTTTCTTACTACCAAATGTAATATAGATTACACAGCAGATTGTAAAGACTGTAAAAACCATTTACAAGCATTTACAAGCCCAAATTGCCGGTTAAGTTAAATTACGTTTACACTTGTGTGGACAGTACGTATTCTCACGTCAATGCTCCGTCCTCAGGCCTCAGCTATGTGACCGGTTTCAAACCTGTGATACGTGGAGCCTGGAGGTACAGCTTGAGTACATGGGGATGAAATGATTATGATGATGATTTGAACGTCATTATACCTCTGATAATATAGCTCTACTTGTAGTTTTAGTAGACAACAGCTCGAAAGTCGTAATTTTCCGAGGATAGGTAAGACCTAGATGTTTTTCTCCTGAAAAACCATATACAAGGTGTAACAAAACAAAGTGATGATACTTCAGGGTGTATATTTGTCCCATATAATGAGCTCACTGTGATAGTAGCAGCGCCGAAAGACTAACATTTTTTTAGACTTGTATAATATAGGCAAGGCGCAAGCGTTCCAGCGTCATACACTTTTCCATACAAAAGTAAAAAAAAAGTTGCTCTTTCAGCGCTGCTACTTTCACAGTGAGCTCTTTATAAGGGACACATAAACACTATAGAGTATTATCGCTTAGTTTTATTACACCCTGTATAAATATTGAAGATTGCCTTCAAAGAAAAGTTAGTCAACGGCAATAATTTTAATGAACAAAAAAAAATCATGAATATAAATTATATCTATACACATAATTTTCTCACTTTACGTAGTACCTAGTTATTATTATTCTACTGTAATAAATACTGTCTGTGGCAAATAAACTTTCACAAACCCCTTTACTTAACCAACATTCTCCTAAAGGAAACAAGTTCCCAAATCCTGTTCCCGCGTAAAAAAGAATTGGCGCCTTTTACCGTGTCAAATCAAAACATGTCAGTTGTCTTTCTTTCTTTTTCTTCTTTTTTGGCAACTTGACACAAAGGATGTGTATGTTGTGCCACAGACAAGGTAAAAAGGTAAGGAATATGGCGGGAAAACCATATTCCTCCTATTATATTTTTCATTATCGTTTTCATGTATCGTCAGGTCTAAAGTCTAGTCAAAGTCTAAGTAAAAGTCAATACAGTCAAGGAGTCAAGTCGGTCGATTCAGTAAAGTGGTAGACGCTTTACTGAAACTTTCGATGGAGTTTTGGAGGGAACACAAAATAGCACGTTTCTGGATATTACATCACTTTCCTACACTTGTGCATGAACACGATTATCTAATGGTTAATATTCTACCAATATTACACATTAAAAACCCAGCTAACACAATTTTAGGAAAATAATATAAAAACACAACAGCACACTTTAACATTCCCGGCAAAACTCATGTCAGTTGTCAACTGTCAATCATTGTTTTTATTTTCGCACATCACAAGGCAAAGGCTTTTTGCGAGTATGCCTATTTGTAGTAAGTAGTAACGTAGTGTGTACTTTGTTTGAATACTATTTGTAGCTAAGCATTGTATTTTTGTTTTAAATTAGCTCTGGGCCTCCATTCATTCAACGTCTAACTCAATCGTTCAAACGTGTGATCCATACGAAGTTATTCACTGGCTTTTATACAACATAATTTATTTACAATGAGTAGCTGTCGGAATTGTTTGTAGTGTCACGTTTTATTATGAGCACGTATCGTAGTATACAAATTCACAGAAATAAAACTTTAGAATTTTGAAATTCGTGAGAATTCTATTCCACAAGTCACAACACAAGTATTACGCTCTCGGCTCTACATTTCTCAATATAAAATTGTTATGGCCAAACTCAGACCAATGGGAAGTTTTCTTTTTTAAATCTCCACCAGACGGCGCGACGGTAGACACTTCTAGATTTTCTATTGGTTCCCCACCCATCTAAAATAATCTGCAGGTTGGCATCACTGACAGTGTTTCAAAAAATATCAGTGTACTGTCAAGTGTGACGTAAATCAAAATATCTTAAATCTAAGCCATCATTGGCCTAAGCGATTAGGCCAGTATACTGGTAACAGTTTAGGAACACGCAAATTGTCAAACTGAAAACTGACAACTGACAGAGAGTTTTGGCGGGCATGTCACTTTCAAAACTTCTTCTACTTTTTATTGTTGGTGTGGTTTTTATTATTTTTTCCCAAATTGTGTTATTTGTGTTTTGGATGTTCATTATTGGTAAAATATTAGCCACTAAATATCCGTTATCTTGCACAAGTGCAGGTAAGATGTTGTCAAAATCAAAATGTATATTTCCTGTGACATTTGGTGTGAATATCAGTAAACAGGGCTATTTCTTCCGTGAGTTTTAACTAAAACATCGTTTTAATAACTCTATTATCCTATTCATTGGAATATTATTGCGTCTTTTTCAAATTGAAATGTATCAAGTTTTATATTCTTTTGCCCAGTTTTGTAGCAAGTATTGATGGTATTCCCTGGTATTACCGATAGTTGTCTACTCGTACGCCATCTAGTTACTAAAATGGAAGCTGTTTGACAATCAAATTAAAAAGCTAAGAAAATCCCTCATTAAAAAGTATTTTTATTTGGTGAGTGGTCAAAATGTACCGGTCTAACTAAGTAGTGTTTTAATAACTTACGAATTTAAAGACGAATAATACTATGTGAATAAATATTTTAATTTGGCGCCAGGAAGTAAAAATCTTTCGTATTTATCGTTAAAATTTTTCGAATTCCTAGTTTGAATTCGTACAATAGTTGATTCATAACTCAAATTCATTTTTCGAATTGATTCTGCACATTCCTATTTCAAAAAAGTCGAGAACGGATTCTTCGCGAATCTTGATGACTGCGGTTGACAACCTGACCTAAGATTACGTGAGCCTAAGGTTTTATTTTAATCCATTGCACTTAGTTATGTAGCACCTGCCTTTGCCATATTATTCTAGTAGGGTTGCCAACCTCAAATTTAAAAAACTAGGATTTTAAGTTGGAAAAACCAGGACAAATTCTTATTTTTTTAATTTGATTGTCAAACTGTTTCCATTTTAGTAACTAGATGGCGTATGGGTAGTCAACTATCGGTAATACCAGGGAATACCATCAATACTTGCTACAAAACTGGGCAAAAGAATGTAAAACTTGATACATTTCAATTTGAAAAAGACACAATAATATTCCAATGAATAGGATAATAAAGTTATAATAACGATGTTTTAGTTAAAACTCGCGGAAGAAATAGCCCTATTTACCGTTGTTCACACCAAATGTCACAGGAATAATACATTTTGGTTTTGACAACATCTTACCTGCACTTGTGCAAGATAACAGATATTTAGTGGCTAATAATGAACATCAAAAATCCAAATAACACAATTTGGGGAAAAATAATAAAAACCACACCGACAATAAAAAGTAGAAGTAGAAAACTCTTTCAGTTATCATGTTTTCAGTTTGACAAGTGCAAGCGTGTTCCTAAGCTGTTACCAGTATACTGGCCTAATTGCTTAAGCCAATGATCGCTTAGGAGTATGATATTTTGATTGATATTACACTTGACAGTACACTGATATTTTTTAGAAACACGACCAACATGTATTCAGTAATGCCAACCTGCAGATAATTTCAAATCGGTGGGGAACCAATAGAAAATTAGTGAGTGTCTACTGTCGCGCCGTCTGGTGGAGATGATAACAAGAAAACATGCCATTAAATAAATATCTAGATTCTAGTGAAAATAGATGAAATGAAATTCAAGTAAGTAATTAAAATAATTACATTTCACGCTCGTAAAGTAAAAAAATTAAAAGAAGCGCTCGAATTTTAAAATTAAAAATCCCAGGACAACACAGGACGCTGCTTAAAAAGTAAAAACTATTCAGGACGTTCCAGGACACTACGAAAACCAGGACATGTCCTGGGAAAACAGGACGGTTGGCAACCCTTTATCTAGCTCAACAAGTTTATCCAGGTTTTTATTTTGCATTGGTTTCTATGACTAAGTCCAATAGGGTGTCCATATTATTGAGTTTAGCAGGACATTCCTCAATGGATCAAAATGCAATTTTAACATTATTATTTATTAGTTTATTTAGTTTTTTTTTTAATTTTTCAATATTTAATAATAAAAAAGTTATTATAATATTAAAATAAAAACGTTTTTATTAAGTCTTATGTCTGAACGAGATTAAATGAATAGCCATTCATTCCTATTTTAGATTCTCACGCTTAAGTATTTTATTGGAAGAAAAAGATGACAGCTTTTTATTTATACAGCCTTCTGTTTTGATATGGTATCCGTCGTGAACTGGTTTTTTTGGTTTTAGATGTTGACTTTACCATGTTGAAACTTGAATGCAGTAACAATTAACACAGTAATAATAATCATAATAACAATTAGAGATACGATAGGGATGATAAGCTGTTAGCTTTTCAAAAGACTAATTTGTTGAAGTAAGAGTAGAAGTATAATAATAATGAATAGAGTATAGATTAAAGACGAACATAAAACCTCCTTTTTCGGAAGTTGTTATACATATTATGTAGTTTCAAAACGGTAGTAATTTTGACATTATTGTAATAACCATCAAATGATTTTAACTGTTTTTAACTTTTACTTAACTCAATAATCAATAATGATCGTGAGAACCATTGTGCCGGCACAAAAACGGTCAGATTACTGCTGTTAAAAACTGGTTACAAAACCGCGAATAAAATGATCCCGTCAATATTAAAAGCCACTCGGTTGCATGATACGCTTTTATTGCATACCAAAGCTTTAAACACGTTTATTATTACTTTTAGACAAACTGTTAGAATTTTACCTAAGACGTGTAGGATGTTTTCCGCCATTAAATAGATGTTCTACAAAACGTATTTGCATTTTTTTTTTCATGTACAGAATAGAGGCCGAAAATACGAGTTCTGAGTTATGACTTATGAGTTATGACTTATGACACATGGCCATCAGGAAAATGATAAATTTAGTTTAACCAAGTTATAATTTAGTATTGCGTAATTGGTGCAGCTTTCATTGCAGTGATGTATTTTCGCCATGAATCTGTGTCATATTTTCGTTTGATGCCATTTCTGACACATGCTTCCTTATCGCGCATGTAGTGTAAACGTTGCTTAACGTAAAGATGTGTTTACGCGTACCAGATTTACAATTAGGTTAACCGACAATATTCGGTGTACTATTTAGAGCGTTGTTTGGCGTTTCTGATGAGCATTATTTTCAAAAATAACAAAATATTCATTATTCATACTTTATTATGGGATTTGCTCTTGGAATATTAGACTTTATAACATTGAGATATAATGTAGTACTACTTATATCTCAATGCTTTCTAAAGTTTTTACGATATTTGAAAAAGATTGTGGTAATCGATTAGGGCGCTAAAACCGTATCCCTTTCTGGAATATAATATTATAATACAGTACAGACTACAGCCTAATCCTTTGGCTGTACTGTGTACATAATATATTTAAATTCAAGTGATTTTAATACTTTCTATTAAATAAAACGTGATTTTCTAGTTTCTAATTTCTAGCCACTAAATGTGTTTCCGGTATTTCTTATGTATCCGGTATATTATAAATACTTAGATATATTTTATTTTTATATTAATTATAAATATATCAACAATAAACATAATATTCAAACGCTCAAATTATTATATTCACTACAAAGCTACTCAATTGCTAAAACGTGACGTCTTCAAGAAATATTTATAACAATATCAGCTGGTACAACAGCATGCATTGTTCTAAAAAATATTAAACATTCACAATATTATTGAATGGAATAACATGAGTCATCAGTATTCACCTTCTGTGTTTGAAGCCAGACAAAATTAGCTACGCGAAATCGTATCGTATTAAATTTTTTGTATCCCTTAAAATCTTGGCACGGAAAGTATTAGGTTGACATAGCCATATCTTCCGACTGAGCGAGGTGGAATGCTCGATCTAATCAAAATTAAAACCACCATAATATTATTCATTTGAGTTGTCTTTTGCCCGCTGTGCTGAGAACACCTCGAATCTCGATAGCACGATGCAGACTTGTGGTGCCCCCGTGCTAGTTGATTGATGCGAGTGATGGGACACATGATGTTATTTTAAATGAACATATTTTTTAACTTGACAATAAGTGCATAAATCGTGATAGCCATCATCCAACTCCTTTCAGAACCTTTTCTAGGAAAGCTCCATATAAATAGCAAAATCTCAGTCATTAGAGCTAACGACAATGCTTTTTATCAGGCCAAGTTTTTTCCGGTTCTAGAGGTGGTTTAATTATTACGGTACAGACGACTCCGGATGGATAAGTTGTATCTGGCGTGGGAACGTGAGCTCGTTTACAACATATTTACATATACCATGTATGTATATGTAGGCACTATTCTATGGCTCATGGGGTTTTGCCGTAAAAAATATATACCTAATAATTATAGTTATATGGATCATGGAGCCTGAAAATTAAGTTTCAATATAAGAGATTAATTACAGCAAGTAAAATAGAGTAAAAAAGTAATTTATGTACAACAGCAAGCACTTGGATTAAATTTTTAAACATTGAAGTTACGAAAAAGATATCTAATAATGTAATTAAGCGTATTAAAATTTTTAAGTTTATTAAAAAAAACCGGTTATCTCCTAATTCCTAAATAATTATTTGACATGGCTACCATAACTAAATAGCGTGCTTGAAAATGTTTAAAGAGGAATGCTAAAAACATAATAAGGATTCAGACAAAAATTTTACCTGGTTCCGAATGTTTTCAATGAGAAATTACAAAAAAATAAATGCATTAAAATGCTCTGCACCGAATTTTTATGCCCGCTGTACTCTCGCCGAGAGCTCTCGGGCGAGAGTCTCGTGCGAGAGCCCCTTACCCGAGTGCGCTCATGTACATTCTCGCTTGGTTCAATCGCAGTTAAGAACTCAGACAAGATGGACGAAAACGACCATTCACCATTCACCATGCATCGAAAGATATCTTTGTAATCCAAAGATTTATAATCATAATTAATTTTATTTCGCACAGATAATGACTGATAATGTCGTTTATTACTGTTATTTTTCTGTTCTACACTGTCCAACGGCGGAACTAGTACTGAAAGACGCGAGAGTGTACAGTAGTGCGCTCGTTTTCCTCGCGAGACCCTTTGTCTCGGGCGCAAAATACCGATAGCGGACCGAGAGGGTCCGAGACACGCGAGACGAGGCGAGCGCACCCATTACACTCTCGCACTCGGGCCGCCTCGCTGTGTCTCGGCGAGAGTGTACAGCCGGCTTTACGAATTTTTACGACTTGAAAACCGAACTATGATAATTCCAATCATAGCTGTTACAGATTACTTAATGGTTTGTTGGTGTCAACATACCTTTTTATTTAGGTTAACTATTTAACACATTTGAGATTACAGCTAACAATCCGTTGTTTAGAGATTTCGGGTACACAATACAGTATATTATTACAAAGAAATGTTTTATAGAAAACTAAAAAAAAAATAACATTCAAAAAAACTTATTTTAAGGCAGTAGACGGGTCATTTAACTGCATGCATTTACTTGGCTGTTCTATGGAGCGGCAACTCTTTTCGTGTAGTAATTCTCTCACGGGCATTCCGATATCTTTGAATGAATGTTACGGGTCAATGGTAAGGCCTTGTCCAAGGTCGTGCATCACCCCCTGAGTTTCCGGTCCACATTCCTTATCGAAAACCAAGCCCAGGAAGCGATTTTATCACAATCATATATCACACCTTGTGATCTTGTACTTAGCACTCTGCAGGCAGTACCCAGTACCTACTAAAGATCTAGAGGTCTTTATCACTGACTGTCAGTAGTAGACAGTAGTTCTCAGTGGTTGTTAAGACTTTCCTATTACTGTACTTTAAGTTCTAACTCCAACTCTTAATAGTACATTGATGTTCTAGAGCTCTATCTAAATGCGGAATCGTTACAAAATATTTTTGACAAAAAGACAAAAAAAGTTTTTTTATTATTCAAAATAAAAATTATTCTTGCCGTCTACTGATTTGTATTACCGACCTAGAAGGCAAGATTAAAAATAAAAAAAGACCAAAAAAATCAGGTTTGTTGTATGGGAGCCTCCTTTAATTATTTATTTTATTTTGTTTTAGTCTTTTTTGTTATAGCGGCAATAGAAATAAGTACCTACACAATCTGTGACAGAAGTCTAGCTATAGCAGTTTTTGTGATACAGCCTGGAGACAGACAGACGGACAGACATCGAAGTCTCAGTAATAGGGTCCCGTTTTTAAAGAGTAAAAACGGTACGGAACCCTAAAAAGTATACCACAAAAATATTTAGAAGCATCACAGGCTTGTAAAAGATCCAATGAGTTTCTCTGGCAGGTTAAGAGTTTCGTAATGTGGCATTATGCCTAAGTAATCTAATATTAGCTGGCCGCATTGTTAGCGAGACGCTCCGGTTGTTTGAAATATAATATCTATTGTCTTAACTGTAGAATAATACTGACTTTGTTAAATAGTAGAAAATAAGCCTGAAATCTGAGCAATGGCGATCACGCATTGTTGCGGCGTGTGATAAAGGAAATGGTGTTAAAAACGCTGTGTTTAACAATTGCAATAAAACTAAATCTAATTTATTTTAAAAGAATGGGGCATTTTCTTATTTTTTTAATTTGATTGTCAAACAGCTTCAATTTTAGTAACTAGATGGCGTATGGGTAGACAACTATCGGTAATACCAGGGAATAATTGCTACAAAACCGGGCAAAAGAAGTAAAACTTGATACATTTCAATTTGAAAAAGACACAATGATATTCCAATGAATAGGATAATAAAGTTATTATAACGATGTTATACTTACCTAGTTAAAACTCACGGAAAAAATAGCCATAGCAATGTCACAGGAATTATAAATTTTGGTTTTGACAACATCTTACCTGCACTTGTGCACGATAACGGATATTTAATGGCCAATATTTTACCAATAATGAACATCAAAAACCCAAATAACACAATTTGGGAAAAAATAATAAAAACCACACCAACAATAAAAAGTAGAAGTTTGAAAGTAACATGGCCGCCACAAGGCCGTTCAGTTGTCAGCAATGATTGTCAGTTTTCAGTTTGACAAGTTTTTATTTTAACAGCATGTTCCTAACCTATTACCAGTATAGTAGCCTAATCGCTTAGGCCAATGATCGCTTAGGTTTAAGATTTTTTTATTTATGTCATACTTGACAGTACACTGATATTTTTTAGAATCACAACCAATATGTAGTCAGTGATGCCAACCTGCAGATAATTTCAGATCCGGTGGGGAACCAATAAAAAATCTAGAAGTGTCTACCGTCGCGCCGTCTGGTGGAGATTTAAAAAAGAAAACAACCCATTGACATAAAAGAAAAAAAATGGCAATTTATCTGCTATGTATTTTTAATGATATGTGGGCATGTTCTAAAAAAATTCAAAAACATGGTTTTCCTAACAAAAAACCTCAAAAAAAAATAGTAGGTGTACACAAAAAATGTAGTGGATTTTTTCGGCAAGATAAGTTCTTTATTTCTTACCTTCCAAAAACTATGGATTCCGGAAATACAGTTGTAAAACCAACCTCGCTACTCTACGTTTTGTGGGCGGGCTAGTTTTGCCCGGGTATTATTACGGAATTCAAACTCGATCTCGTTTCTATGTCACTTTTTTGCGTTATTGATAAACTTTTTTTTAGCTCTTGAATTCGTGTTTTATTTGCATATTTAATAAAAATTATATGTATGTTGGCAACATAAAGTAATAATTTTTGGAGGACGAAATAAACTTGAGCAGTCATTAATGCGTTCGTTGAGTGGATAATGTTATAAAATTTTATGGCATTTGTATCTTTAGGGTCCTAAGTAGGTCTTATTGCAAAAACATTAATTTGTCTTAAAATTGTTAAAACTTAAAAAAAACAATAAAAATTTCGACTACTCTTTTCCCTGCGTTACCACGACGTTATAACTGTCCTAGATTTACACACGACTTTTAACATATTGTACTATCTATCTTCCACTTAAGATATTACGTATTATACGAATGAACCCTTACATTGTATATAGCCTTACCAATATTACCTAGTGCGGTTATTTGTGACTAACCTAGTAAGTCGTAAAACTGATGGTAACTCACATCTGTATTACACGCACTCTCATTTATGGCTTCGCATAAACTGCAGTTAGCCCTAATTCTTGTAACCTAGTGAGTGAACGGTCGCACACACACTTAAATGATAACTTAACTTAAATTTAATAAAGATTTTGTCATAAATTTCATTAATTTCCTGACAGTCTTTATAAAATTAAGTTAATCATTAAAATATTATTTAATTTATTTATGTTTCTGAGTACGGCTGTAAGGCTTAAGAGCTATAATAATAAGCACGTTGGCATTTCGTGCTAGCTTGGTTCATAGGTTACATTCAAGAATTTAAGCGTTGCGTTGCGACTCTACCAATTTTGGATAAACATAAGTTACATAAGTATATTCATATATCTAAATAATATTATGATTCACAACATTTCCTTTCACTATAAAGTATAAGGTTTACTTGTGTACAAATAATATTTAACTATTTCACTTATTTTATACAACCAATTTTTATTTTTAAATGTTGTTTAACCTATTTTTATTAAAAGCCTACCATAAGTAGGTCTTAAAAGACTTTTAAAACTTTATTAGGGACAGCGGACGTCATAAAATTACCAGTTCATTAAAAATAACAAACCTGAGAACTGCGACCGGTTTTCTTTTATCATTTTATTACATACAAATTAAAACATGTAATCATTTTGATACAAATCGGTCTTTACGCATTCATGTAAATGTGCCCTTTTTTAACTCGTAAGCACCGAAGTTGTGAGAATTATTAGAAAAATTACAAAAATACTCAATAATTGAACAAAAAATAAATATCGTCTATTTAGTATGAAACAAAATATTGTAACAAGGATTATCCCTGAAATGTCAAAAGGCGTGGTCGACGTATTTCTATAAGGACTCCAAAAAAGTTTCTTTCTTTCTTTCTTTTTCTTCTTTTTTGGCAACTTGATACAAAGGATGTGTATGTTGTGCCACAGACAAGGTAAAAAAGGTAAGGAATATGGCGGGAAAACCGTATTCCTCCTATTATAATTTTCATCGTCGTTTTCATGTATCGTCAGGTCTAAAGTCTAGTCAAAGTCTAAGTAAAAGTCAATACAGTCAAGGAGTCAAGTCGGTCGATTCAGTAAAGTGGTAGACGCTTTACTGAAACTTTCGATGGAGTTTTGGAGGGAACACAAAATAGCACGTTTCTGGATATTACATCACTTTCCTACACTTGCAACAGCACTCTTTCACATGCCCGCCAAAACTCCCCTCCAAAAAAGTTCAATAATATTATTAAGTAAGTTCCAACTTCCACTACTCATTTTTAATAACTATTTACTAACATACATTATTATATCGAATCAATAACCTTTGAAATTTTATAACCTCTTTATGTGATGTAACCCGATAGGCCATGAAGCCTTACCCACCGACCGCGCATTTCCTCAAGGAAATACCTTTTAAGGCGTCTCCTTGGGTATGACATTAATCAGATTACGGATTATTTTGAAATTGGAATTCTGAGAAACATTGATGATTACAAAATGGCGTCAGAAGGTTAATCGTTATTCATATTAATTAATTTTATTAGGCCCATTTCGAGCTCTAAAACAAAACTGCAGTATAATAGTTTGTTGTGATCTTTATTTTTATTTTATAGATGTCACTGGTAGATAAAAATATTTTTACTTTGGAAAATTGACTTGCCTGTCTAAAGTCTAGAGTCTAGACTCTAGACTCTAGCTAGCCCATTGGAAAAGTCACATGGCAGATGCGAGTCTTGATTATGTAGTAATAGTAATACGCTATAAACGGTTAGCTTTATTAGGAAGAGGCTTGTAAGAGGGTTAGTCTAATGTTAAAAGAAATTTCTCTGAGGTGCTCTACAATACGCGAACGTCTACCTGTGCCACACAAAAAATTGCAAAAACTCCTATGGAATTCCATTCACATTTAGATAAAGTCATGCTATTCAAATACATTCCAAACCAAATGTTTAAATTGAATGGCAAAAAATAACGTCCTTGCGTTTTGGAAGTCAACGTAAAACATTTATTTTTATTCTTAATTAAAAGCGCTTGAAAATCGACCATATTTCAAACCTCAAGTATCATAAACGTGCTTGTTGTGCAATCGAAGCTGCATTACGTTTTATCAGCGAAATTAACATTCATTTCATCTGTATAATTTCGTTCAGAATATGGCGCCGAGCTGTCAAAATAATATTTATTTTATTTTATTTAATGATTTATTGTGCACAAGAAATATTAACAAAACAACAATTTACACGGTAAGACGACACAAAGGGTCTGCTTATTTCTAATAGAAATCTCTTCCAGCAGCCCTACGGAGAGAGATTGGAAAAGGATAGCAGATAGGACGTGCACAATCATGAATATAATATTATATAAACATGTACTTCATACAATAAAAGTAATAAAATAATAATAATAATGACCAGATAGGTTAATATTATATGAATAACAAAATAAATAAGTAATTCATATACCAAATGCTATAGCTACATCATACAATAAATAAAAAATAGTAATATAAGAATAATAAATAAATACTATATATAATATATATACATATATATACATATATATATATATATATATATATATATAAACGTATAATGGTATTTAAATGGATGGAGATTCGAGGTAGTGCTCTTTCAAGCGTCTTTTAAAAACAGTAATGGTGGGACTATCACGGATGGTGTGAGGGAGCGAGTTCCACAATCTGACAGCATGAACAGTGAACGAGTAGGAGTAGAAGTTGGAACGATGGGAGGGGAGGGAGAGATTAGACCGGACATTGGACCTACAAGGGAGATCAGGAGATCGAGAGAAGTTGAATCTGTCGAGGAGGTATGAAGGAGAGCAAGGATTGTACAGGATGTTGTAAAGTAGGCAGAGGATGTGGGAGTTACGGCGGAGACGGATAGGGAGCCATTTAAGTTTTGTACGGTAGGCCGAGATATGGTCGAACTTTCTCAAGTCGAACACGAAACGTATACACAGATTCTGTAGACGTTCGAGCCTAGTCAACTGCTCCTCAGTGGCGTCTAGGTAGCAGGAATCGGCGTAGTCTAGGATGGGAAAGATGAGTGTCTGGACAAGGAAAATTTTGGTATGTATAGGTAGGAAATTTTGGAGGCGCCTCAGCGTGTGTAGTGAATAGTGGACTTTCCTGCTTACTTCGGTCACTTGCGGGTTCCATGACAGGTTACGGTCAAGAATTATGCCAAGGTTTTTGGCCGAGTCTGTGTATTCGATAACAGTGCCATCATAAATTACGCTTGGAACGTTGCTTATCCGTTGTGACATATATCTGCTGCCTATGATCATGGCTTGCGATTTGCTGGGATTTACCAACAGACCGAAAGATTTAGACCAGTTAGCTATTCGCTCAAGATCAGCGTTGATGTTATTGACTGCAGAGACGATGTCGAGTATATGAGAATGACAATAGATTTGCAAGTCGTCTGCGTAGAGATGAAAGAAGGATCTGATTATTAGAGTGATGTTATTTATAAACATTGAAAACAGGAGAGGAGAAAGAACGCCACCCTGGGGTACCCCCGCATCAAGAGCACACCAGTCTGAGGTAGCCTCACCGGAGCGAACTCGCTGCAAGCGTCCCCGAAGATACGAATCTATCCAATTAATAACTGACGGGGATAAGTTAAGGGAGCGCAGCACGGAAAGGAGGATGTCAAAGTCAACAGAATTGAACGCACTGCTGAAGTCAAGCAACACTAGTATGGAGATACATTTATTTTCCAAGGCAAGGCGCAGATCATCAGTTACCTTCAGCAGTGCAGTTACAGTACTGTGACCAGATCGGAAGCCGGATTGAAAAGGAGAAAGCAAATGGTTGGATGATAAGAATTGGGACAGCTGCTGGTGGACTATGTGTTCGAGGACTTTGGAGAGGTAAGGTAATATAGAGATAGGTCTGTAATGGGACAGAGAGGAGGGATTAGGGGTTTTAGGTAAAGGAATTACATCAGCCCGTTTCCATGCCGAAGGGAAGCAACTCGTTGCCAAGGAGTAATTAAAGATGTGTGTGAGAACTGGCAAGAGTTCAGGTAGGGAGAGGGATATCATACGGGAACTGAGACTGTCATTGCCTACAGCAGTAGATTTAATAGCCGCTATATGCTTAGCGACTTCGTCCTCAGTAACAGGTGTAAAGGAGAAAGCGGTACAGGAAGGGAGAGGAGAGGAAGAGAGATGGGATAGTGTGCGCGCTTTTGTGCCTTGGTCAACGATAACAGGAGGCTGAGAGAAATGAGCATTGAGCGAATTTAAGTCTGGGGTGCTGTTTGTGCTTGGTGAGGACTTACCAATACCAAGTGTAGAGAAAAATTTCCAAATTTGAGAAGGGCTGGATTTGTCGATGGAAGAATGTATGTGGCGTCTTCTAGCGTCCCTACACAGACGACTGCAAAGATTACGCAGATATTTATATTTGACTAAGTTCTCGTCCGTGGGTCGTTTCCGATATCGACACAAAGCTCGGTTGCGCCTGGCCATCATGGATTTGATGTCCTCCGAGAGCCAAGGTGCCGGTGAGTGCTTAATTTTGACTCTTCTGACAGGAGCATGCCTATCAAAGATGTTGATTAGGAGTTCTGTTAGCAGCGCCACCTTCCGGTCAATGTCAGAGGCCGAGTATATAGGAGACCAGTCCGTATCACACAGATCACGTTTGAGGGCCTCCGGATCGAGGTTATTGAAACTGCGAAGGAATTGGTACTTAGGGACTCGACGAGGAGGTTTGATTTTAAAGGAAAGGAATACCAAATCGTGATAGGAAAAGGTGGAAGGAAATTGGCCGTGAGAAGCGACAAGGTCAGGAGACGAGGTAATGAGGAGGTCTAATAGCGAAGGAGTGCAGTTTGGAACGTGGTGGGTTGCGGCAAGCGGGATAATGTTAAGGTTTAGGGACGACAGTAAGGAATGGAGCTTTAAGGAACGTGTGTCGGACTTCAGGAGACACGTATTGAAGTCACCCGCAATCAGAGTGTGGTCGTAGTTCGGACAGTGTGCGGCTAGTAAAGATTCTAAGGAGCTAAAATAATCAACGCGGATAGATGGGCTGTAGACCACACAGAGCAGAATAGTTTTGTGATGCAAGGTTACCTCAATACATAGATACTCAACGGAGCCAGAGTAGCGGCTTGGCGAAGCGGAGATAATGTTGTAGTCAATATCACCACGCAGATAAATGGCTACGCCGCCACCACCTTTGCCCACGCGATCGTTGCGAATCAGATTATACCCCGGTAGAGCATGCGCAGTAGATGAAAGTGAGGGCTTAAGCCAGGTTTCAGAAACTAAAATGGCATTGACAGGAGAATCCCAAAACATTTCCAGAAAATCTGCGTAATGCCGTGGTATGCTTTGGGCATTAACATGCACAATATTGAAATTGCTTTGGAAGGAGGAAAAGGAGCTCGTTAACTGATCACGTGCAGAAAATGAAGCAGATAGCCCATCACCACTGTGAAGGCTGAGAAAGCTGTCGGACGAAGAAGAGCATGAGAAAAAATCCTCGTTCAAATCGATGAAATCCATTAAACTACCAAAATATCATAAAAATATAGAAGTAAAAATATATAAAATATATAATATATTTATATAAAAAAAATATGTATATAAAATATATTAATAATACTAAAGTTTGATATATAATTAAACCCATCCAAGCCCGCCGCAGCGATGAAGGAAGAGAATTACACACTCATTGACATACAAATTACAATTGACTTAGTTACACAACAGTACAAAAAAAAAAAAAACAAAAGAAAAACAAAATGTTCCAACAATTTAACACAAACATTGCCAAGACAAAAACAAAAAAAAAACATATTTTTACAGCAAAATGGGACTGCATAAAGTCCTGTCTTACCCTTTACAATGGCAAAAGAAAGAAAAAAAAAAAAAAATGACATTGACAGCTTGACATAAGTCACCACATAATAGTCTATGAATATGAAGAAATAAGCTAGAAGTCTGTCAAAGTCAATACAAAGAATAATTAAAATTTCAAACTACAAACATTTCTAAAGTTACAAATAATTAACTAAGTCTAGAGAAAAGAAACTAAAGTACCTTACAGTTAGTTAAGTAAGTCAGTTAAGGAAATCTTGGTATACAACTTACAAGTAGGGTATTACAGAACACAGTTAACTGAATATGAATAGATGGAGCAGGCCTATGGTTTTCTTGCACGACGAGTAGAAGAAGTGGCTCTACTGGGCGGCTTATTTTCAGTGGGCTTTAGTACCTCATTAACACCACTCTTGGCAACTGGCAAGGAAGGATTAGCCTTGGTATCTTTGGTGGTGGGGAATTTAGCCATCAGCGCCTTGAGCTCGTCCATGCATTCTATTTTCCGCCGAGACTTATCTGGCAGAACGATGGCTATCTTACCCTCTGCAGACCAACAATTGCGGATGCCAAAGTGTTGCCGTGCATTCATAAAGACCTGATGCCTTGTCTTGGTCAGGAATTCAGACACAACTATGCCGGTGTTCTTGAGTGCAGTCTTAGCTTCCCAGACCAAGCGACGCTGCTCGAGATCTTTGAACCTAACTAAGACGGCACGGGCTTTCCCTTTTGGAGATCCAAGGCGGTGACATGATTGTAGTTCATCGCTTGTAAGTTCAGTAATTCCCATTTTAACTTTAATTGTGTCAGTTATTATATCGAATAACTGTTCGTCGCTACTTTCAGGGATACCATGGAAGAGCAATATCTTTTTACGGAAGTAAGTTTCATGCCTATCCAGTCCAAGAGTTAATAGATCTAGCTGTGATTTTAGCTTAGTGAGAGTTTGCCAGACAAAATTCTTAAAATTGCGAAACTCACTACTTAGTGTTGAAAGGTCTGGAACTGAAGACATGGATGCAGTGTCCTGGAGGCGCTGCTCGTAGGTATCCATGCGGGACTGGAACAGCTTGGCCAGGTCTTCCAAGTTGGTGGCAAGTTGTGAAGATAGATCCATTTTTAGTGGTGATGGTTGTTGTTGAAAGTGGTAAAAAGTGCTGAAGTAGTGCAAAGTTAATATTGTGGCGAGCAAAGGAGGGGTTTAGCAATTATTTAATATAGCGCATAAATAATTTAAAGAACTGTAAGTATTTTAATTTGAATATTAGTTTCCTGGGTTTACTTTTAATGTTTTTGCACCGTCTACCCGCAAAAAAAAAAAAAAAAAAAAAAAAAAAAATTATTAGTATATAAAAAGTATATAAAAATTATTAGTATATAAATTATTAGTTCGATTTATGAAAATGACAGGTAAACAATTCCCGCCATTTTTCCGATAGGAATGACCAAAAAATAAAAGCGGCAAAACTGGATGCAAGGAATGTGCTTGGATATTTGTATACAGTCAGCAAAATCGTAATGTGGAGTGTGGACGAATGATTTTGTTTTTAAACATAATATTCTCTTATTTCTATTAAATTTATTTAATCATCATTCATCACCAAAGAATGCAGTGTATTGTATATAAATGAAAAATAATATAATAATTTAATAAAATAAAAATATAAATTGGTATGGTGGTTACTTGTAATTTGCAGCTATTTATTTTACCAAAAAGGTTACACAACAACACCTAGTATTTTCTTAACGTGCGCATATAATATTATCAACTATTTATCATGTAAATAACGTAATATCTATCATATCTCCCACCTATACCTACGCTGCGTACGCACAACCTAGCTGTCATAAAAATACTATAACTATAAATTATTAAATACATTATTAAGTTGCCGTACTCAAAGACGAATACAAATTACTTGACTGTAAATAATGATAAATATGAAAATTTTGACATATCTTAGCCCTATTACATAGACATTTATCACCAGGCAAACTCTTCATTAACTCGAAGTTTAATCATCATGAAATGTCTCTGGGTGCGGCAGTATAGTAATAGCTTCGATCAAGAGTAATAGTCAAAAATCTCCACAGCCGAACATATAATCTCCTCCTTTTTGGAAGTCGGTTAAAAATATGCTGACTCTACTCACCTTACAAAGTACCTGCGAGCAATTCTTCACGAAACCGGTCCACTCAGCTGACAAGTGATTACTGCATCAAAATGGCCGCTCTGATAACAGAACCTTATCCAGCTATCAATTTATATCGTTGTTTGTTTACATTACAACAATTGTATCATTTAATTGTGGAGCTGATAATCTCGCTAATCTAAATCTAAAATATAGATCTCGCTGGATCATAAAGCTAGTGACGCACAGTAGTAGAGCCATTAGAAAATTGGTACCTAACTAATCGTGCAGTGTACACCTGGCTTTTTAGGGTTCCGTACCCAAAGGGTAAAAACGGGACCCTATTCATGAGACTTCGATGTCTGTCCGACTGTCTGTCTCCAGGCTGTATCTCAAGAACCGCTATAGCTAGAGTTTTGAAATTTTTACAGATTGTGTATTTCCGGTGCCGCTATAACAACAAATACTATTTAATAAAAATAAAATTAATATTTAAGGGGGGCTCCCATACAACAAACATGATGTGTGATTTTTTTGGCCTTTTTTGCTCGTAATCAATAATGATAAGAGGTAGGCACTTGAAACTTTCACGAAGGCCTTTAATATAATTGTACATTAATAATTAATATTATTAATATTTAAATAAAATAAGAAATAAGGGGGGCTCCCATACAGAAAACACAATTTTGGCCTATTTTTGCTCCATAACGGTACTGAACCCTTCGTGCGCGAGTCCGACTCGCACTTGGCCGATTATTTATTTTACAAAAATGTACAATAATAGTTTGAATTTGGAACAATTCATTAAAATAATTATTATAATGTTGCTGATTTGATATGAATTCATTTGCAAGTGAGAAATTATTCATTAATTTTGGCTTGGGAACTCTATTTTCCATGAGAAAAATTACCCTTCTCTGGACAAGAAACATTTTCTTAATTAATTTCATCAAAACCGTTTCATCGGTTGAAATTTAAAGAGGTAGTATGAAGACAGACACACGCATCAAAATATTAGTAATAGCATTATCATTATTTGAGATTAAAGTCGTGTAGTTGCTCTACTTACATTAATTTAATTCCAGCAAATATAGATTACCTACTTAGTCAATAAACACTATCTATTAGTACTTAGTTGGTGTTATAAACTAACTTAGTTTCATCTAGCTTACTATATAGCGACTAAAATGGCGATAAGGTAAATTATAGTAAATAGGCTCTAACTCTTCGAAGGTAGGTAGCTAAAGACTTGTTTTATGTCTAAACTCGAAGAATTGTTGACTGCTGTCACTTTGTATGACGACTAGACGTTCTGACCTCTTGTACGAAATCTGTCAGCTCTCTATAGATGCTGCCGGCCGCCCCTCTAGGACGCTGCCGCCCCTAGGCCGCGGTTTATACAGCCTATTTATAAATTTGGGGCTGGAATTCGGATTTGGGATCCATCTAGCACCCGTGAATCAGGGCCGGCTTATGTACGAACTCTGCCGCCCCCCTAGGACGCCGTTTAAAGACGCTGCTGCCCATAGCTCATGGCCTATACTGCCTACACATAATTCCAGAGCTGCCATGAACCCATCGATAAATAGGACCATGCACCAGATGTGTTTTAATAACGGTCTTCCAACGGCGCGATACGCTCCGATGGTATGGGATATAGGCTATGGGGGTATGCTAAGAATGGATACTTTTTGCTCAATTACATACAATTATCATGCCGAATAGCTGTTTTCTGCAACTACGTTGATATTATGTCTTGTTGAATCGTAAAAATTGTAATTAAATTTAATTACAGAGTTATGTCTTCGGTTCTAAGTTCTAACTATAACATGCTATAACCACTATAACCGTAGCTCTCACTATAACCAAAATATGCTCTTTCCATACTTTGAGAGGAACTCCGTAGTTTTTCTGAAGGGCAGACAGTTCTTCTGAAAGAAAACATTCATACAGGGTGCAACAAAAATAAGTGATAATACTTTAGGGTGTGTACGTGTTCTTTGTAGAGAGTTCACTGTGAAAGTAGCAGCGCTGAAAGACCAAAATTTGTTTTCACTTTTGTATGGGGAAACTGGTGACGCTCGGGCCCTTGCCCATACAAAAGTGAAAAAAAATCGTCTTTCAGAGCTGCTACTTTCACAGTGAACTCTCTACAAGGAACACGTACACACACTAAAGTATTATCACTTATTTTTGTTACACCCTGTATATGACATCAAAGCGACCTTCACAAATGGTGCATTACCTACCAATGAAAAAGAAATACGTCTGGCACTCGGGGACCGCATCGCTATGCCGGTCGGATTGGGGGGTGTTAGGTTTATTTTTGTTACGGAACATCTTGTATCGGTCGCCACGCTCAAAGCCCGCGATAAAAACAATGCAATAGCTTAAAAAAACAAAATATTCAAAAACTCCTCTGTGCCAACCCTATAGCATGACCGTTGGCAGGTGGTTCGCCGTTAAGAAACAAGTTGAGTGTTGTGACCCGTTTATGAGGTATTCGGGTCACTGTTATCGCAGAGGTCGGGGGTGTAATGATGATTAATTTAATAGAACAGCGATAGAACGGCGATCCCAATAAAAATTAACATAGTTTAATTTTAATGCAACATTTGCCTAATTCGTTCCTTCTCTATCTGAGGTTTATTGACAGGAGTTTGCCTAATCAATACCATTCAATGCCTAAAGTACGCCGCAAACGATCAAATTTGTTTGACAAACATGTTTGATGTAATGTACGTTTTCATCAAACAGCAGCGCAGACGAACAAACGTGCATCAAACAAGTTTGTCAAACAATTAGCTAGAATCGGTTTGAGATCATGTTTGACAAATACAGCGGAACACGTTCAAACACGTTTGTCAAACGCTTTGCAAACAAAATTTGACAAACAATTTGATCGTTTGCGGGCTACTTAATGATTTTGATTGGTTATCGTCAAAATTTAAATTTTTACGACAGCCAATCAGTAAATCATAAACTTCGTTTACTACAAAAAATGACATTTTCGTGAAAACTACATTGACCATTATTTTCCTAGATTGTTGGGGTACAGTTAGGTCCACGTTCCAAATATCATAACCACGTAAACAACAAGACACGACTTTAGCCATCGAACAGGAAAGAAAATCGATAACAGGAAACAGTGTGTCTTAGCTAAAATGTCGCTTCTCGCTAATGGTTAATGGACGAGTTTCGAAAATAGTTTTCTTAATTCTGTAATCTATGATTCATTTGCTACTTTGTAAATGGATTTTAATTATTTTTGTTAGCAACGCTAGCGTTAAATTATTTTATTCCGCCTTTAAAAGACGAATTGAGTACCTACTTAATGACAAAAATTAAGCAAAATAATAAATTTTGACAACCCTATTTTCATTGAAGAACATCCGTTAAACGAAACAAGTTATTTCGACCCGCTTCATACTATAAAAACATGACTATCATTTTCGTATTTTGAATCAAATTCCTGAGCGAATTCCATGTTTGAATCTTTTGATTTCTTTAAAAAAAAATTGCAGATGGCAAAGGTTTGAACTTTGAAGGCAAATAAATTGCGGAAATAGTGTTTTAAATGGTGTTTTAAGATTTTCCTTGAATCAGATTCAGATATTATCATTCCTCTTTGTTTTTTACATTGCCAATAATAAATATTCACTGTTGCAAGTTTAATATTAATATCGCAACTGACCTAATTTTTTTCTACTTTTTTCAGATCAAACAAGTACCTGCAAAAGTCAGCGATAACCAGAGTTTGTGCTGTCGGTGGCTTCTTCATATCAATTCCAGTATTTTTAACAGGTAAATAATATATTTTTGGGAAAATACGAAACACATTAACGTAACTTTAAAGTTAAGGATTACTTAGATACTAGCAGTGGCGTAACTATAGGGTGGCAGGGGTGACAAAATGCCCCGAGCCCCCGACTCGGCCCAAGAGGCCGTGAGGTCAGTTTATACTTTGATTGCGGACGATTTTTACTGATAGGGCCCCATCAATTTGCCATGGGCCCAAGATAGTATAGGTACGCCACTAGATACTAGATTAGAAAACTAAGCTGTAAATTAGTACGAACTAGCTGTTGCCCGCGACTTCGTCCGCGTGGACTTCAGTTTATAGCGCGCGGTGTCAACAAAATTGGTGTCAAATTTAAAATCTTTTTAAAACCCCTTAAATAAAAACAGCTGTGCAGTGCGCACATAATATACACACCGGCAAAATTAGCGGAACATAATAAAATTTTATTTTTTTTGAAAATTAATCGCTGTTTTTTATATATTTATTTATTAATTTAATAATTGATGATTAAAAAATAAAACTTATATAAATTCAGGGCATAAAAACGTGTAAAATTAAAAAAATCTGCAAAAATCTAAAATTAAGAAAAATCTTTGAAATTTCAGTAGTAAGTTTTTAAGTTAAATTCTTCATTTTTACTTAAGAAATGCCATGTTAACAGCGTGTAATGCCTTCTATGGATCTGAAGAGAGTCTGGATACGCCATTACATGCTTGCATTTTGATTGTCAATCATTTCCTGTGGGATATTCTTCTACTCCTCCAGTAGCGCCAACTCGAGCTCCTGAACACATTTTGGAGCTGGAGTTTTAATTCGTACCGTTCACCCATTGGTGTGCCACACGTTCTCAATCGGATCCACATCCGTAGACCGTGCTGACCTCTCCACCTGGGCTACGCTAGCATCATTTAGGTCATAATGTCCGATTTTTTTACTCTATGGACGCGCAAAAAATTGAAGTTACTACCTAAAACTGTGTAAAAGGCACAACATGCAGTTCTAGGATGTCTGTGCTATTGCCCTGTACTGTCAAAGTACCATCATTAACAATCATCAGCTCTGTGCGGGCTCCAAATCATATGCAACCCCAAACCATTACGAAGCCTGCATGATATACCACTGTTTCCGTTAGTTTGATGGTCTATAGCGTTCCTTACGATTTATCCACATTCTTTATCGCCTGTCAATAAAATTTACACAGAATTTGCTCCCATCACTGTACAGCACACGATTTCACTCACTTGTCAAATTTTGATGTTCACGCGCAAATCTTAGCCTGGCTCTTTGGTGCCCTGTCTCAAGTTTTGGTGCCCTTGCTGGCACCTTTGAGTTTAATTTAACTTCTTTGAGTCTTCTTCTTACTGTACAATCACTTACAGGTACATCTCGGACCTGTTCCTATAGGTTTCATATCTGCAAAGCAGTTTAAGGTCGATTTCTTAAGGCTTGTACCCTTACAAAACGGTTATCCTGAACCTTTGCCACCCGATATATGCCTTGTTCTCGTCTCCGAACGTAAAATCCAGTCTCTCTGTAGCGTTGAAATTTACGATGGACCACGAAAGCCGACACACCTAAGGCCTGACTGACCGAACGGTAGGTGTGACCTTTCTCTATCGTGGTTACAGTTCTAGCTGTCGTAGATGCTGGAAAATCCACTAATTTTGTATCTAAGCAATGTGTTCTTCCAAAAACCAAACAATCAAATGAGCTGACATGCCTTGCACCCCGCTAAAACGCCATTCTTATCAGAAACTCTTACAACGTCAATCATCGAAAAACACTTAGTAGGGCCACAGTAGGGCATAATTGCAATAAAAATCTGTCAACTTGCCAGTTTTGTTCAATATTTTATTTCTTAAATGAGCTTAGAAACTATAAAAAAGGATTTCACACAGCCCGACCCACTTGAATTCAAGTTGTGGCCCTTTTTACTTATGTTCCGCTAATTTTGCCGGTGTGTGTATTTAATTTTTTAAAATTAAACCTAAAGATTATTCAGGCCCCCATTACACAACTTTAGCTTTACCCATAAACTATTTAGCATTGGTAGGTTTAAGGTTTCGTCACTCATCAGCATCACTGCGTAGATAATGCACTGAGTACTGAGTAGTGAGTTATTTATTGTCGACGTGTATAACAATCGAAAGAATCGAAAAACGCTATTTAACATGGTACCACCTCTTATAGAAAGATGCATGAGCAATGGGGATTGTCCATTTTTTTTTAATTTTGCTCATTACAAAAACATTTCGAGGAATAAGGTCAGTGATCGTTTTTCTGTATATAAACGAAAAAAATACCCATTAGTTACTTATATTTTTGAACAAATATGTTTAACCTTAGTTTGACCTTCAATGGCGTTAAATTAGCAATAAATTCGATCAACATTACGTTTCGAACTTTTGGTAAGTTTCTCGTATCAGCTTTCACATAATGATAACTTGCATTAGATGAACCAGCCATTAAAAATAAGATTGAAAGGAAAAAAAACATACTACAGAGGTCAATTGGGCGCCGATGATGACGTCAGAGCGAAACTTTAAAAATTTATTGAGAAAAAACTAGCCAATGGATTTCAAAATTATTTAATTTATATTCTTAAAATACCCTATTTTAACGAAAAAAAATATAAAAAGTACATGTGATTTTTTTTGGACAATGCCCATTGAGCAAGCGATAACGCGATGTAGGAGACGCACGGCACGCCATCTATTATGAATTTTTAGAAATAACTTAATTTGAACAAATTTACGCATTTTCACCCCCTTACAACCCCTTTTTCCGGTTAAAAGTAGCCTATGTCCTTTTAGTAGGCTTTAGACTATCTGTGTACAAAATTTCATTACAATCGGTTCAGTAGTTATGGCGTGAAAGCGAGACAGACAGACAGAGATACTTTCGCATTTATAATATTATATTATAGTATAGAAGTATAGATAAGTATAATATCGAATCAGTAATTGCAGCCTCATTTTATTGATGCTCTTCTTTTATCTAATAAGTTCCAATTACCTTTGTAAGAGCGTGGTTTAGACCAGAGTTTCCCAACCTTTTTATGCAGCCCTCTCTTCCTTTTTTAACCGATTTCCGCAAAAAGAGTTAAAAAAGCCTTTCAATCAAACGGCTAGCCCTTTGACTGAACAACGCCATTCAATCTCACGGCTATACGTCATTTAGCCGACTTGTTGACTGCAACGTTCAACACTACAGCTAGACGACGCACAGTGTTTTAGAAATCCCCAAAATCGGACATGACTGAGTTAATGCAATGAGTCGATGGCGTCTTATATTTCAAATGCAAGAGTAGAACTCCCGTGTGCGCATTTTACTTAGTTTTTGAGAAAATCAATTTTTAAATTGGTCATTTTTTGACCCTCAAAACGAAATCATTTTATTTAAATTAATTACGAGGGTTTGTAAACTTGCTACCCATCCGATTAGATTATTCATTAAGAGCATTGAGATGTAAGGAGTTGACACCGCAACGCAATGCTTGGTCACATTCAAGAGACGCTATATAGCCGCAGTGCACTTAGTCGGCCGCGAGCTCTTCTGCGTACTTGACGTATGACAATTATAAACAAACAAAATAAAAGTCACAAAAATGCCTGGGTGTGTCCTAAGATATTGCAAAAATAATTCCAAAAATACTTCCAAATGCGACGGCATAGCATTTCATCGGTTAGTTTTCTTATTTAATTATTTTCAATTAAAATACGAACATTCAATTACTAGGCGAAGACGCGCGCCATTTCGCATTGTCATAGAGTAGTAGATTCAGAGGGGAATGTAGGCAGAATACAGATATCTATGATGAGACGACGATGAATGAAGTATTCACGGAGACGAGTTTGTATTTTGTTAATATAAATACGTTTTTACGTGTACATTATACATGCGTTCATTATAATTGTATTTATAAATATTTAAGTAATTTAAATAAGGTAAGTATGTAGTGGACTTTGGATCCATACTTATTATAACTAGCTGTCCCGGCAAACGTTGCTTTGCCATAATATAAAGTATTTCGCCCATATTATTTTATAGAAGTGACTATAAATAAGTATGTCACCATGGCAACGTCGACCGCTATCCCGTCGCGCAAAATTAATGGTCGCCGTCAGTCTCAGGTTGTAATAATTTGCTATTATTTATTCAACAAATGCACTTATTAATATACTAGCTTAAAAGTAAGGCCAAGTTAGCCTCGAAATATTTTGGTGTTCTTAATAGAGCGCGACAGTAGGGATTTCAGTCCGGACCAACGCCTACAACTCTACAAGGCGCAGGTTCGGCCTCATACGGAGCGCCAAAATACCAACTACTCCCTCTGTATCGTATCCAACGATGTACGCTGCCTAATAAGTGCTATTGTGTATTATTGTACGAGTATTGAATTTGAACGAAGGGCCGCTCAAATTGTTGACTGCCATAGTGTTTTAAACAGGCTGGACCTCTTGGAATTGTGCCGAGATGTAGCTTCGCTCTGCATCCTCTATAAATTGTATCACGGGGAGTGCTCTGAGGATCATCCCATCACCTTGATAAGTGTCATCAACAAAACTATGGAACGAACTATCACCAGAAGCATTTTAAGAACAAGGCATATTCCCACGCTTCCGCAGCTCTTCTGACGTTACGAGTGCCCATGGGCGACGGTTGTTGCTTTCCATCAGGTGACCCGTTTGCTCGTTTGCCCCGTTATTTTATATAAAACTAGCGACCCGCCCCGGCGTCGCAGGGGTATAAAATATATAGCCACAAAAAATATGCCTATAGCCTTCCTCAATAAATGGGCTATCTAACACTGAAATAATTTTTCAAATCGGACCAGTAGTTCCTGAGATTAGCGCATTCAAGTTAGCCCTTTCAAATAATTTCCCCCGTGTTTTCCACATTTTCCTCTATTTCTTCGCTCCTATTAGTCTTAAAGTAATAAAATATAACCTATAACCTTCCTCGATAAATGGGCTATCTAACACTGAAAGAATCATCAAAATCCGTTGCGTAGTTTTAAAGATTAAAGGGAACAAAGGGACATGAGGGAAAAAAAGCGACTTTGTTTTATAATAAGTATAGATATAGATAGAAATCTAATTAACTTCTATGTCCTTGAGAAATCGTACTTGATGTTGATTAGTGAAAAAACGGTGTCAATATATTTTAGCGTCTTGTTATATTAATATTTCGTTTATTTCTGCATGACTAAAAAGTTGGATTTCACTTAACTATTTTTAACTAAAATCCAATTCTTTAGTCATGCAGAAATAAACGAAACTTTGTATGTATGTTCTTCTTAGGTGAGCCGCCGTATTGGATGTAGAATGACATTACATTCGTTTTCGAGTTATTCTCAAAAAGTTCTTTCATTTAATATCCATACTGTTATTATAGGACGGCAAAGAAAATATATCTATTCCGCTATCTTGGATGGTCGGCCATTTTATATTTATTAGTGATGTCACATACTGTATCGTGTATTGTCATTCAAACCAAACGTGTATACAAAATTTCAGCTCAATCGATTGAAATATTATATGTACATACATACTTACTTCGAAATTGAGTTCAAATATTCCACCCGAACTTACATAATAATGTAAATAATAATATTATACAGAGCAAGTTAAATAAAAGCTTTTAATAATGTTTAGTAAAAATCTTTGTTTTATTTTATCCACTTTCAAATAGAGTCTGCGTTCATTCGAGTGTAGGCACAAAACTTTGTCACTTCTGCGGTACTGATCTATAGCCATCACCGCCCCGCCTCTCACCCCGCTCATTCTTCAAGTGTGACATGTTTTTTGTTGGCAATAGCAACTCCATTAAGAGACACAAATTTTGTACTTTATTTCATTTCTACAATTAAAGCAGTTCCTGAGATTTTAATGTTTTAAAATATTTAGACTTAATTTTTTTTCTGCTTTCCTATACGATTTCCACACTTTCTGCCCATACTAAAAAAATCTTTGGTTTAATATTTACACTACAATATTTTTATTTTTTGTGAATCGCGTCACATACCAGGGATTTACGAATTTCTAATTTTTATTCGCGCTTTAAAAATTTTAAGAGCAAAGTTTCACCAAATAATATTTTTTTAAAATAATCAGTTAAATAAAAAATATTTACAATTTAATTTTTTTTAATAATTAGTCAAATATGTAATAATCACTCAAATAATAAATCAATCAAATAATAAAACATTTTATTCTTCATCACCTTGGTCGTCAAAAATGCATTCCTCCCGTGCCAAATGGAGGAGGATGAAGTCGTTAATAATATTAACGACACTATAAATTTATTATTATTATTATTTGAATGATTATTATTTGACTAATTATTTAAAAAAAATCAAATTGTAAATGTTTTTTATTTAACTGATTATTTAAAAAAGTAGTATTTGATGAAAATTTGCTCTTAAAATGTTCAAGGCGCGAATAAAAATTAAAAATTCGTAAATCTCTGGTATGAGACGCAAGTCACAAAAAATAAAAATATTGTAGTGTAAATACTAAACCCAATTATTTTTCAGTACGGGCAGAAGGTGCGGAAATCGTATAGGAAAGGAGAAAAAAAATAAAGTCTAAATATTTAAAAACATTAAAATCTCAGGAACTACTTGAATTGTAGGAATGAAATAAAGTACAAAATTTGTGTCTCTTAATGATTAATCTAATCGGCTGTGTAGCAAATTTACAAACCCTCGTAATTAATTTAAATAAATTAATTTCGTTTTTAAGGAGTCAAAAAATGACCAATTTAAAAATTGATTTTCTAAAAAACGAAGTAAAATGCGCACACGGGAGTTCTACTCTTGCATTTGAAATATAAGACGCCATCGACTCATTTCATTAACTTAGTCATGTCCGATTTTGGGCATTTCTAAAACACTGTGCGACGCTTAGCTAACTGGTTAAATGGCAAATTGACTAAGGTGATCATTAGTTTAGTGTTATTAATACACAAATGTAATGATAACAAGTAGAATAAATTGTGGCGATACCCACAATTCGCCTAACAATCCTACATCGCGCTATCGAAGTTTCGGAGAACGGCAAGATATATACAACGTCTGAAATGACGTCAGTGGGCTTCGGCCTGACCGAGCATGCTATCTCGCTCGGTCGGAAGATCTTCCTTTTCGCCCGCCACTAACAACGTTAAATTGGTGACCACCGACAAGAACACGCATCCTTCTGGACATCAGTCATCATCAACATTCCCCGCCCATCCGCACCACGTCAGCAGACATCAAGCACAACCGGGTCGCCTCGACCATAAGCCGCGTTGGGCGTCCGCGCCGGTCGAACCCGTGTCCGGCTTGAACGGGGCAGCCATAGGCTACAACGACCGGTCCACAAGCAGAGCACGGGAACCTCTCCTGGTCATTGCACGCGTCGCTTCGGCCCACACCTGACAACACAAGCGCATTGAAGAATATCACCGGTCTTCGGGGGGGAGTGATGTGGCGGTACCCACAATTCGCCTAACAATCCTACATCGCGCTATCGAAGTTTCGGAGAACGGCAAGATATATACAACGTCTGAAATGACGTCAGTGGGCTTCGGCCTGACCGAGCATGCTATCTCGCTCGGTCGGAAGATCTTCCTTTTCGCCCGCCACTAACAACGTTAAAAAATTATTGTATTCTAACTCATTTTCAACAAAATTGCAATAAGTACCTTGGTGATGCATTTCATAATCCCGTAATTTCTCCTCGAATATTTGTTTTAATTTTGATTCACTCGTATGTGCTCCCATAATTTCTGTCACTTATATCTTAACGGCTAGTTGACGCCCCATTGTAAACAAAACGCACCTAGCGCCGCGGTGGTGAGCGCTGAACTAATTCAATCAAACGGCTGCTTTTGAATCAGCTGTAGTGTTAAAAGTTTTGAGCGACTGAAATATTCAATTAAAAAGCTAGAGAGACACACTTCATAGTCCACTAGAGAAGCACGTGCGACCTAATTGGTAACTCGTGGTTTCACCTTAGAGCCTTTAGAGGCCGCTCACGGCTCACTAATTTCGAGGCAAAATAGAACTTATCAATTTAAATGCACCAAAACGATTGTAATTTCTAACCACAACGTTGTCCATTGCAGGTATAATCCTGTACACGTTCATCCAGTTCCATTCGACGCCAGCGATCGTCACTTCAGTATTCATCGGCATCGGGATAGTATTTTGCGGCTGTGCGATGGTCCACAACGTGTTTGTGTGGCAGAAAGAGAAGACAAATTTAGTCAAGGCCTTCAGAAACCCCGATTTGAACGCCACGGGGGCTTCGCAGATGACCAACGGAGTGGTGATGAATGGCCATCTGAATAACACGGGGAATCATAGCTTCCACAGCATGACGGCTCCGTATGCTCATCCTATAACGCTGCTGCAGCCAGGAGGCCCGTATGTTATAAGGTAAATAGTAATTAACATTTACTCAGGTAACACATTAACTCAAGTATTTTACCTATCATTCTTTCGATATGTAGAGTGATTTCGCATTGCAGTGAATAAACTATTCCTTTACTTATTAGGTTTAAGCTGGTTTCAGACTACGCTATAATATAATTTAGCATAAAATATATTATATTATATATTATAATATATTATATATATATATATATATATATATATACATATACCAAATTTGGTAAAAATCAGTAAAGGCGTTTCGGAGGAGTTCGTGGACTAACATTGTGACACGAGAATTTTATATATAAGATATATAATTATAGTACAGTACAGTGTGAACGTGTCCCAATGTATGATGCGCGACATTCTTGTGCTATGAGCTATATGTATACTATAATATACTATTATATTATAGCGTAGTCTGAAATCAGCTGGCTGCTCCACTGAAGCGGAGCGTAAAACATAGTGATTATATTCTCTTGGGCGGAGCGGAGCTTAGCGGTGCCGAATTGACCAATCACCATGCTCGAAATCTTCGCTCCGCTTCGCTGTCATTCCGCTGGAATAGCACGATTGGTCAATTCGGGCACCGCTAAGCTCCGCTCCGCTTCAGTGGAAACGCAGCGTGTTACTATAAAATGTTGTCTGTCATTGTAACGTTATTACGTTACTACTAAATTAAAATCGGTTCAGCGGTTTAAGCGTGAAGATGTAACAGACAGACAGACAGACACACTTTCGCATTTATAATATTAGTATGATCTCTAGAATCTTACCTTTCATTGCAGGCCTCCGACAAGCACGCCGCCAGGAGAAGGCGCCGTCACTCCCGGAGTGCCGCCCGCCACAGTCGACCTGAGCCACGACGCGCACGAGTTGAGCACGCTCGTGTGACGTCACTACTCTGTAGCACTGCCACAAAGATCTTGGATGACGTCGCAATTCAGTAGCAGTGCCACAAGGATAGATGACATTGACAGGAGAAACAGCTGTCACTCAAAATGATTCCGCTACAACACTTGAGCTCAGCCAGGATTTATATTATAGGTCTACCAGATTCTGATGGCAAAAAGTGAGAAAAGAAATTGACTCTAGCAATACGGGGGTAATTGGAATAAAACATTTTGATCCTTTTTTTTTCTTATAGCGGCTGATTCTGTGTGTGAGACATGCAAATATAAAAATTTATTCAATGATCAAGGATATTTTTTGAAAATCTGCCATCAGATCCTGGTAGACCTATACTAATTTTTGAAGTTACATTAAATTATATGACGTCAAAACTTCCAGGACTTGGATGTCAGAAAGACATGGTTGCGATTAAACAACTGACACTCAAAATTACTATACCTAGGTACTGACCTACGAACAATAAAACCTAAGAAAACGTAACTCCCATACTAATACAGTTTTAAATTTGGTTCCATTCGAACTGTTATGTAACGTCAGCCTTTATACCGCTCAAGGTCACCTAAATATTGCAAATATATGAAAAGTGAACCTAAGGTACACTTTTTTGACAAGTATTTTGGAGCATGTTTTTTGACGGAGTTACTCTTCCTTAGTTTTTATTATTCGTAGGTACTGACCTACTTTTGATTCGGTAGTAAACTAATACTTAGATGACCTCAACAGGCGTGGTTGGATGTGAAAGAGATTAAGCGCGTGTTTAAACCAAACTGATTATACGCCGCCGAATGTGAGCAGGCTCACTGTGGGCCCCAGTGTGAACGTGAAAATATACGTACGGTATCGAATGTCTGCGCCTACGCCTAGCGTAATGGCGTATTGTCGGTTAGGTGTGAACGAAAAAGTGAATATGTATGGAAATACAATAAACTGCGTAACGTTCGCTCACATTCGGCGGCTCACAGTCGGTCTGGTGTAAACACGGCCTAACTCCTAAGAGTTATCGATACTTTTAGTTAAATCGATGGCAGCGTTAATTTTGGTCACGCAAACCACCCTTGTGGTACTGTAACTAAGGTGTGACGTCATTTCGATTGGGGTGCAGTGACGTCATAGGTATGTATGGCGATATGCTAGCTTGTGGCATACAAGCTAGCATGATGACGCCATCCATTCTCTCAACCCAGTGTTCCATTTAAAAATATAAAAGTATTAAGAAGCGAAAGGAAAGATTTTGACAAGTTTTCTAATGGAAATTAGTCAAAATGTAGAAATATATAAAAATAGAATACTCTTCTGTCCATAAAAGAGTAAATAATTGGATAACTTAATAACAAATACTACTGAACAATTGTGTAACAAATTCAAAACATTTAACAAAAAGGTTTGCCAGACCTGTACATTTTATTTAATGTAAATATTGTTAATTTCTTATAATTTAAGTTTTACTATGCCATGTTTTAATTTTAATTATTTATGCACCAAACTATGTTAGAAGTGCAAATGATTAGGTCATATATTGCCGATAAAATAATATGCAGTATAATATTTTGTAAACAGTATCAATTAAACTTTTTATAAAATAATTTTTAACAATTAAAAATGATTCTGTTACTTTGTGTATCAAAATAATCTCTTAAATGATTTTGCGCTGTTTAATTATTTAAAATTGATGAATACGTGATTAAAATCAAATATGTACCTACAATTTAATTGATTAGCGTTTACAATACAGTAATAATATTGCATTTATTTCACTATTGTCTATGGAGGTATTTTGTCTGGAGATTATCTTTTAAATAACGTTGTTGATTAAAGTTTTGACATTAGCCAATCAAGGCCTTAGGAAATAAACAAAAAACCACAGGTTTTTAAACATTTCTGTAACGACTTAGCTAAGTGTGTGTGCCTTTTGTCATTAATTTGACTCTGTAGGCCGAACTTAGAGATATTTAATGATAAATTAACTTTAATTTAATGAAGGTTTTGTCATAAACTCTATAAATTTTCTGTCAAACTCTTCATTAAATTAAAGTTTCTTAACATTAAATGTCTCAGAGTAAGGTGTGATTTTATAGTGTCTAGTCCTTATCTTGCAATACATGATTATGTATTATGTTTTTATTGATTGTTATTTAATATTTGGTTGTTTAGAATACTAAAAATAATGTATGTACTAAAATAATAGTATTATATATCTACTTTTTAGTATTCTGGCGAGCGGAGCGAGCATTATAATATTAAAATAACTTTAAATAAGTATATAAACGATTTTACGGCAATGAGGCTTGTTGAAATTCTATTTGCCACCAGTGTGCCGAGTGTGAGTTTTTTGTTTCACATTCGATTGTGAACGCGTTTGGCGTTTACTAAGATTTTGTATGGGATTTGTACAGCGCCACCTAGCGATGCTCACGGGAGTGAGCCCAGCCCAGTGAGTAATCCCATACAAAATCTTATAAACGCCAAACGCGTTCACGATCGAATGTAAAACAAAAAACTCACACTCGGCACACTGGTACCGCGACGTAGCCGTCGGGTCTATCGTGTCAAACTGCTGTCATATGTCACGACATAACTGTCATGTGTCACGATAATAGCAGCGTTTTACCTACCAATAAAACGCATATTAAAACACTTTCCAAACTCGAAGCCTATTTATATATATATTATGAGATAGCGTGTTTGTTTTTGTAATCCGAGGCGGTTTCTCTATTTCTATCTCTTTTTCCCTTAAACGTCATTCGACTTTTCACACCTGTCAGTTGCTCTTGACATCTAGATGTCAAACTTAAAAAGTATAAATGTCGGATGTCGAGAGCAGCGCGCTCATTGGTTTTACATAATATATATATACCAGGCAGATATACAAACTATAGGCTTCGAGTTTGGAAAGTGTTTTAATATGCGTTTTATTGGTAGGTAAAACGCTGCTATTAAAAAACTGTTCCAAACTCGAAGCCTATTTATATATATATTATGAGACGTGTTTGATATCGCCTGGTGTGAAAAGTTATAAATATTAATTTAAATAAAATAGGAAAAGATAATACAAGTAAAAATAGTTTATTTATAATTATATTTTATAGTTCAATAGATACAAAAATAAAGAATACAAGTAATAATTAAATATAATTTATAAAGACAAAATTAAAATTCAATTATTAAAATAAAACTCAAAAACAAAATCTAAATAGATGTAAATAATTTTGTAACTGACTTAACCTCTTGATTAGGTTTTATTATTCTTTTATAATATTTTAGAAACACATTTTGCGAACGCCAGTTTCCTCTTTGTAAAATTTCGTCAATAGGAAAATTTTGCACCCAATTTTTAGATGCAACAGCTGGGCGAAAACTACCTGGTGTGGCTTTTATACCCGCTTCGGATAGTAGTGATTTTAGCCAGTTTGAAATAGTTGTTTTAGACGCCACTTTGGGTGGACCACAAACTGTCAGAAATAAGTTATCTAATTTACATTCATCTCGCCTTGCTCTAGATAGTCTAATTAGAGATTTTATCCAAAAGGTGGGATCTAGAGCCTGAGATTCATTATTCTGAACCAGTTTCCATCCAGATTGCCTATAATCGGCATTATCAGTCTTTGAACCGTATTTAGGCCAGAAAATGACACTATCGTTTGATATTAAACAATTATCAGGATCGATTGACAATAAGGTGAGATCATGTATACGCCTTCCAGAACACAGTAATAATATACATGCTGTACGTCTAGAACACTCATATAAATTTAAATCTGTACTAAAAGTATTACAAAGCCAGGTAGATAGAAAATCAATGTCCCATATAGGAGGTTTCTCGTTTTTCGGGCATTTGTTAGAAATTGATTTTAAAATGTGCTGTACAAGTGGATGAGAACTAAGTTGTCTACATTCGTTAGGGTCACATAAAGTTGACACTACAGATTTATGAAGCATAATAGTATTTCTAGAAAGCTTATGTATTTGAAAAAGGTCTGATAAATATCTAGCAAGATCTGACCCTGTAGGAGTAACTATAGGTATATTATTCTGATGGGCCCAAATACACCACCTTCGCCATGCACACTCATAAGACCTCCTAGTAGACTCACGCCAACTTGATTTTAAAAGGTTAATTTGATCGGGTGTCCAGCCTTTTAGTGCCTGGGTCCACCCCCACATTTTCAAACTTCCATTACTCTGTTCTGTACTCGTGGACACAGTTGATTGATCGTTAGATCGACAAGTACTTTGTCTAGATTTAGGATCGTGAACGGAGCTTCTAGAGCTCGGCTGGATAGAAGGCGGCTGGCATTCACCCATCTTGGTGCTATAGTTAGATAGCTCCCCTGTGCGTTGTTCAAATGCGAAAGTACCCGAGGCATGAGAAAAGGGGGTGATAATACCCAGTCCAGGGGATAGTTCCAAAGACGACTTAATGGGTCGTGAATTTCCGCCTGATAGCCCATTAAATCTAGGTTCGGATACCGAGGGACTACATGGGCTGACTGAGGGGCAAATAGGTCTACCACCGGCAGTACAGTTTTTCTGAAAAACTTCACAGTGATCGGAGGCAGAGGATGCCATATTTATGGGGTCAATTTTTGTCTCGACAACCGATCTGCTTCCACATTGTACCGGCTGGACAGATGGTGAAGTGATAGATTGACATTGTGTCGATCCAGGATAGCAAATATTTGACGTGACAGACTTAACAGAGATTGGGATTGAGAGTCTTCGTTTTTTAGAAACGCAAGAGTTGTTATGTTGTCCGACTGCACTGACATAGTGGTTTTTACTCGATGTAAAATTAAAATTTGAAAAATTTTGAGAATCACCATCACCTCTTTGTGGTTTGAAAGCTCGTGAGTCCACCAAGTTACTGTCATACGCAATGTACCGGTGGCTAAGTAATGAGACACCGGATTGAGATGAATCGGAGATTAAATATGTAGGTTTCGAACCCACTATTGAATTTCCAGAAACGCCAGCATCGGCATAGGGAATAATTTCTTTAGAGGAATGTCCCGTATCTTTTGACAAAAGTCCAAAAGATTTCAATAGTCTAGGCGACCTCTCGTGACACAAGGACTTACGAAATTGAGATGACTTAAAAACTGTATTGTTTTTAAATTGGCCATCTTTAACTGGCATATTTCTAAACATAATATTATCTAAATTTTTATGCGCAGAGTTTTGTTTCTTGGTAACCGTTCTAGATTGCGGATCGGGTCCCACATTACGCCCAAAACCAGTAAGGTTTGCTGAGGATTTAGGGCAGATTTTAACCAGGTTACTGTCTAACCGAGGTAAATTAATAAAGTCGAAGTTAGATTTATATGTTTGCGCAACATCTTTACATATAACTGGTGAACAATTAAAAATTTGTCCAAGTACACAATTAGGTGTATTCCCTGCTCTCGTAATATCTGAGCTAGCCAATTTGTTAAAGACGCGAATACCGTGGAGGCTGTCGCTAGACCTAATGGCAGGTATATTATTATTTGTCACAGGTTGCCTTTGTAAATTATGGTCAACCCCGTGTCTTTGGAAGACATAGTTTGGAGCAGATGGTCTAAAAAATTTTATATTATGTTGGTAAAATGAAGGAGAGGTTTTATTTTCAACGGAATTCTGTAGCCCATGATTAATAAGTATGGATCCGCTCCTAACTTTACCCATCTGTTTGGGAATAGTTGTAGTTGACGGGCTCTGAATTAGTCAGTATTTCTTTTTAAAGTTTCCGTCTCTACGAGAGGCGGTATGATATGTTTTATTGGCTTGTAGCCCGCTCCCTGAGGGATGAGGACCTCTGGGACGAAAATTCCTTCCTTGCGTAGGAAGACGTGGAAAGTTATTAAAAATCGGTTGGTTTGGCACACCTTGCGCAGGTTGCATAATGGGATTAAAGGGTGCAATATTTTGTGACGGTATATAATTATTATTGAATCCAAAATTTGTTCCACTGTGCGGCAGTGGGAGTAGGTTCTGACCTTGCGCAGGTAAAGTGTTGTAAAATTTATCGGAAAAAGATTTTCTAGCTTGGATTTTATCAGATTTTTGAGGCCAAAAAACTTTACTACTACCTCCATTTTTTATCAATAACAGCCGAAAAATCGGTTTTATTAAATAAACTTTCACAAGTTGGGGGTATTTTTCGGAGGGTAGATTTAACATATTTATTTTTAACCGATTTCAATAAAGCGTCTCTGCGCTGCTGTATAATATCGGCTCGATGGCCACATGCCATCTGCAAAAGATCGTTTGAGATTTTACTAAACTCCCCTTGCGTAAAAAGTTCACAAATTTTAGATTCTACTGACTTCGCGTCAGTAACTTGCACGGAACTTAACCACGAAATAAAATCTTTAATTACTTGTTCCAATGCCTCATTTTGTTTGAGGATGGCTAATGAAATGGCTGCGAAACCACGTTCTGTATATGATAAATTTAAAGACGATTCATATGGTTTTAATTCGTCATTACAATCCAATTCTACGAAACCAGGATTGGCACAATACAATTTTTGTACGTCTGAATATCGTACTTCCGACCAATTATCGGTTTCAAAATGCTGCAATGATTTCAGCTTTTCAATATGACTTAGCGAAGCTCTTTGTATATTTGGTTCCTTAACTATAGTAGAAACCGGCATAGAAAACGAAGGCTCAGATACAGGTATCGACTGAGACTGATTTAATTCGGCAGAGCCAGGCGTTTCATGCACATTTTCATTTTCCAAATTAAAGTTTTCAAATAACTCACCGCTGATGTTAGCGTCCAGTATGTCTGCATCTGGACTATTGTCCTGCACGGCATTTTCACTAGGCAAAAAGTTACTTAAATAATTTTGAATGTTATTAACCTGTAAAATCAACTCGTCTATAACTTCACTGCTATGACGTGCACGTTTTGCCGAAACCGAAAATAATTCTTCTGAATTATTGCGTTTATCCATAATTTATTTTTAAACAATAATTATATTAAAATTTTAATAAAAATAATTAAAAAGCGAACGGTAACACCGTTTAAAATATTAAATACTAGAGAACCGCACGGATCAAAAAACAAACCGCCAATGAGCGCGCTGCTCTCGACATCCGACATTTATACTTTTTAAGTTTGACATCTAGATGTCAAGAGCAACTGACAGGTGTGAAAAGTCGAATGACGTTTAAGGGAAAAAGAGATAGAAATAGAGAAACCGCCTCGGATTACAAAAACAAACACGCTATCTCATAATATATATATAAATAGGCTTCGAGTTTGGAACAGTTTTTTAATATGTATATTTGACACGATAGTCCTGACGGCTACATCGCGGCACAAGTAGGTATGCTTAGCATAACAACAGTAGAAATGGGAAAGAATCACATACTTACAAGACATACTGACAGATTTTATCGACAAAATGGCGGATTTTCATTGTCTAACTGTCACTTTGTCTATTCTTTCGTAGAAAGAAACCGTTGCTATGGTGACCATGCTAAGCCAGCAAGCAAATAGAATTTCAACAACCCTAGCATTATAATAATATTATACAGTAATGAAAAAAGTTACGTTTTAAAATGTTATAAACCAATACTTACAATAATAAATAACAATCAATAAAAACCTAGAATTCCATATGAATATTTAAACAATGTTATATGTTAATATGCACCTTTAAAAAAGTGTACAAAGCATGCTCTAAACTAAATAACATTTTATCAACAATACTATTCTACCTAAATATGTTTTCATAGTTCATCTTTACTCATAAATAAGATCTGTTTTGATCTAAATATCAGCTATCCTTGTCATATTGTACGAGAAAAAAGGACAGCAATAGTAGTAATGTATATTTGTACATAGAAACACAATTCTGGAGGCAAATTTAATTTATTATTAATATTTCTTTATTTTTAGTTGTGTCCGAAATAAACTTATTACAAAAACACCTTAATTTTTCATTGATACCTCTGAGACTTGGCCCTGAAAAAGAAAACTATAGTAAGCTAGACAGAAGGAAAATCACAGCTTTAGAGCCAACCTAAGGCGCAGCGCAGACGACAGACTATCCGTGACGCACTTTTTGTCTGTGGAAATAGGACCTATGCAATTATATGCGGACTTTATGCGCGTCGTGTGCGTTACTGCATATAATTGCATAGGTTCTATTTCTCACGGACTAAAAAGTGCGTCACGGATAGTCTGTCGTCTGCGCTGCGCCTTGAACTCGCGCGGGCGTACGCTCCCGTGTGAATAGTGAAAAATAGTATGGGCAGCGCAGGCGCGTGCGACGAAGCGCAGACGCGGGCGACAGACTGTCACACGGACGGCAGGCACACGGCGCGGGCGCACGCTTTTCGCAGTCGACGTTGTTTCCGTTGACGTCTTTTTGCCAAATAATAAATTATTAAATAATCCATGGTAATCTACTTAACACAACTGTACACGCTCGACATAAAAATTATACTAGCAGCGCTAAATGAGTTGGGCGCACGCGACGGCATCCGCCCGTGTTTTAGCGTTGGCCCTTAGGCGCAGCGCAGACGACAGACTATCCGTGACGCACTTTTTGTCTGTGAAAATAGAACCTATGCAATTATATGCGGACTTTTTGCGCGTCGTATGCGTTACTGCATATAATTGCATAGGTTCTATTTTCCACAGACTTATAGTTTGTGCGTTATAAGATGATATGGGTGACAGTTCTCATATTCCTTCATCCTTGCTACGTATTTCTTTACAAGAAAACAAAAAATCAAAAATATGTAATAAATTACATATTCCATCTACAAAAACAAATGTTTCCTATAACTGTAAATGAATTAAAATGAAAAGTTGCTAAATGCTAACTTATTATATAAAATTATAAATATTAACAGTGAAATAGGAGTATAAAATTATTGATACGAAAATATTTGAAAAATGTCAGATGCATGAAACGGAACTTATGCCGATAGAGATTGACACTGTTGAATCGAAATCAAATCGTTAAAAAGGGCGACCATCTTAAATCGCTAACGCCACTCTTAAACGTCAGTACGAAATCGATAATTTCAATTGCAATTCCTTTACGAAGTGATTCGATATTTTTAAATTATCGATTAAATTTTTTAGGTAACTTCCCTACTATTGTCAATTATAATGTGTCACCCATATCATCTTAAAACGCACAAACTATAATAAGTGCGTCAGCCGCCACGGATAGTCTGTCGTCTGCGCTGCGCCTTAGAAACCAACAAGTAGTTTAAAACTTAGTTTCTAACTTAGGCCGAAGTTACGCGGCGTAAATTACGTCCGCAATGTCAAACGCATACAAAATACGGACGAAACGCGACGGAATAGTGTGTCGTCGGCAATTTAAAATACATTAAGGGCGCAATCATGCGTAATTTACGCCGGCGCGGCGTAACTTCGGCCTAGTGTGTTTAGAGTTTTAGACACTATATCCCGAATCCCGACTCTGTATATCATTTACATATTTGAAATGTGCTAACAAAGCTCTTTCATTGAATAACCTACACGACACGATTCAAAAAGTTTTATTACTCTTTTCTTTGTGTCCCATAGAAGGCGTTGTAGCCATTTTAACATAACGTCATGTATACTGGTCAAATTGATAACCTTCTTTTGAAGTCGGTTAAAAGGTATGTCGACAAAAGGCCGGCACGCACCTGCAGCTCTTCTAATGTTGCGAGTGTCCATGAGCGATGGTAGTTGCTTTCCATCAGGTGAACTGTTTGCCCCCTTATTTTATAAAAAAAAAGATAACCAGCAATCTTATTGAACTGACTAAATAAGTATGTCACCATGGCAACGTCGATCGCTATCCCGTCGCACAAACTTAATGGTCGCCATCAGTCTCAGGTTGTAATAATTTACTATTATTTATTATAATATATAAAGTACCCAGTAGCCGATTCTCAGACCTACTGAATATGCATATAAAATTTGGTAAAAATCAGTAAAGCCGTTTCGGAGGAATTCGTGGACTAACATTGTGACATGAGAATTTTATATATAAGATAAGTGCATTTGTTGAATAAAATAATAGTAAATCAATAATTTCTCAACTCGAGACTGACGGCAACCATTGTTTGTGCGACGGGATAGCGATGGACGTTGCCATGGTGACATACTTATTTAGTCACTAATTCAATAAAATAATACGAGCGATATACTTTATATAATATGGCAAAGCAACGTTTTCCGGGACAGCTAGTATGAGTATAGATTAAAGAAAATGGGCACCATACCTCCTCATCCCCTGATATAACCCGGTATAGTACCCGCTCATGTACCAGCTGAGCAGCATGGAGGACACGGCCTGGTCTTCAGAATCCCCGGACAACATCGGCGGGGGAGGCGGTATTGGCATGTCGAGGGAGCCCAGCTGAAAAATGTTAGCAATATTATTAGTCTACTAGCTTATTACTGTTATTTATCCTGTTTTTACTCTAGTTTTCAGGGGAGACAGTAAAATAGATTTAATGATTAATAGTAGTTCATAGTTCATTTTGGGTAACTTTGAATTGCGTTTTAACTTTGAACACATATAAAAATTTACAAAAATATATTGTTCAAAGTTAAAACCGCAATTCAAAGTTACCCAAAATGACTGTAGAGGTTTTGGCAAGCGCAACGACGATATGCTTATAACCTAACTGTAAGGGCCGCGCTACACCGTAATGGCAGCGGCGAGGCGAGCACTTTCAGTGTCATAGGATTTTAAACTTTATCTTCATTTTTGTTATACATAGTATCGCTTGAGAAGTCTACGGCCGCCCGGGCCTCTCGTGGACGCTGGCGCTGAGCTAATAAAATTCTCTACAGCTTTGTCCTTTACACTTTGTATCTATCTCCAATCGTTGCCTAGCTATGAGCTTCCAAAATTGGTTGATTTTCAAATACACATCAATACGACCTAAGGATATTTGTATTTTCTGAAATATCTGGAATTTTTCAAGACAGTAAACAGATAAATAATAGCTTATTTTATGGTCTTTAATAAAACATAAAAAACTTTTCTGGATTTTTTGTCTGTATGAAAAATCATTGATTTTTCAATGGCCATAGAACTTTCGTATGTAACCAACAAATCATTACTTCGTTTTATAAAACTGAAAATTTCATTCTAATGAGAAAAAATCTTCAACATTTTTATTGCCAATGGTCAAGTAAATGATAATGAATCCTAATTTATGGTTAGTGCAGACTATTTTCACCTAAAAATATTTTTTTTGAGTCTTTCTACGGTATGAGGCTCAAAATTCTTTGTAATTGCAAGTAATCATTTTTCCTGCTATCTAAGCTACTAAAACATCTTTTAAATTCCTGTTCTAGTTACAATAGACCGAATTTATGCCAGAACAGCCTGTAGACCAGTTCAAAACCAGAATAATGTGGTTAAATCAGCTAAAAATTAAGCCGATGCGATCAGTAAAAAGGCTTCAGGAGAGCAACCAGTCTCTAGAAACCGACCAAACCGTGCTGAAGGGTTCCCACTTAGATGGTCCATATGATATCAAAACATTTTGTTTTTCAGCATCCCGATCTGGAAAATGCAGAAGGTTGCTTTTTCATGAGTTTGGGAGATTGGCCATGGTACCAATAAAAATGTTGAAGATTTTTTCTCATTAGAATGCAATTTTCAGTTTTATAAAACGAAGTAATGATTTGTTGGTTACATACGAAAGTTCTATGGCCATTGAAAAATCAATGATTTTTCATAAAGACAAAAAATCCAGAAAAGTTTTTTATGTTTTATTAAAGACCATAAAATAAGCTATTATTTATCTATTTACTGTCTCCGTAAATTCCTCATATTTCAGAAAATACAAATATCCTTAGGTCGTATTGATGTGTGTATTTGAAAATCGACCAATTTTAGAAGCTCATAGCTAGGCAACGATTGGAGATAGATACAAAGTGTAAAGGACAAAGTTGTAGAGAATTTTATCAGTTTTTCTTATGTAGTACAATAAAATTTCGTACGAAGCACCATTTTCGTAAATTAGTCTAAAAACCAAAAAATGGGTCCTTCTTTTCCCCCCCTCCCCTCCGGCGTTCCTCGGAGGGGTCAGGACTTTTAGTATGTTTATCTCCTAACTAGTCCAAACAAAGTGGCGTAGTCATAATTTCTGCTTTCAACTTTTCCAAGCACACCCCCATTTCGAGCATTCGTTTACTAGGCTATATGCTTTTAAGAGCCTGTCCAGATGGGGCGTTTTACGCGCGTTTATCCCGTCCAGATGCCTACGCGCGTTTCCTTACTCGCGCGTAAAACGCAAGCAATGAGCGTAGTAGTAGGCAAGTAGAGATAAACTACGATAACATGGCGCGCGTCCCTCCAAAATTCAAAACGTTTGAAGTGCGTTGTCTTGCGCGGTCGGCTAGTTATGATTACGAGTAGTTGACTAACAAATCTTGGTAATAAGTGACATTCAGTGAATATATTACGAGTACTGGTTGATTGGTTGAATACTTACTACATACAAACTCTTTCATACGGATGTGACTACACACATTGAAACAGTAATTTGGATAGGCGCGCCATGTTATCGTAGTTTATCTCTATCTTGACTCGCGAGTCGAGATACTTGGGTGCCATTGCAGAATGCAGCGTTCAGTACTACGCGCGAGTCCTTTGCGAATGGTCGTATTTGTTTGTAGCGTAAAAACGCACGTGAAACGCGGTATCTGGATGCAATAGAAATTGAAACGCGCGTATGGACTTCGCTCCTGTCCAGATGTCGATATCCTGTCATGAGTGTTTTTACCCGCGCGCAGATCAGAGGCCGTAGACAAAGTCCCTTTCATTAAAAACGATGACGAAATTCGTTATCAAAATATATAAAGTAATTTAGCGATCAAACCGCATACATTTTGATAACGAATTTCGTCATCGTTTTAACGAAAGATACTTTGTCTAAGGCCCCTACTAGACAAGTGGCAAGCGATTATCGCAAAACGCCAACAAAATGTATGCGATTTGACATAAGTCATCGCTTCGTTAGCGAATACTAATGTCAAATCGCATACATTTTGTAGCGTTAGCGTTTTGCCACTTGTCTAGACTGACTTTTTTGAGCACTTTTGAGCTTACTGGCCTAGGCAGAGAGGACTCATAATATGAAAATGATACTTACATTATTGAGTTGTGTCAGATCTGGCATAGGTAAGTTAGGTATGTTGAAACCATTTACATTTGTCTGCTTTGATTTTTTCTTTTTACTAGATTTTTTCTTCTTCGGTATTGTCTCTGAAATAAGTAATGAGCTATTTGAACAGGAATATTTACACAGGATATAACAAGGCGCTAGACAAAGGTAAGCATTCCTGTTGTGTATTTCTATTTTCTATACTAAACTAGCTGTCCCGGCAAACGTTTCTTTGCCATATTATATAAAGTATATTGCCCGTATTATTTTATTGAATTAGTGACTAAATAAGTATGGCACCATGGCAACGTCCATCGCTATCCCGTGACTCGTGACCCGCGTCGCATAAACAATGGTCGCTCTTTATAGACAAATAATTTGCAATAAAATAAAATTGCGACTATAATTAAAGATCTAAGCTATCCTATCTCTCAAGTTGGAAAAAAGCACACATTTAAAAAAAACAACATTAAAATCGGTTAAGTAGTTTAGGAATCCATCGCGGACAAACATCGCGACAGGAGATTTATTTTATATTAGACTAGCTGTCCCGGCAAACGTTGCTTTGCCATAATATATTATGTATTTGCCATATTATTTTATTGAAGTGACTAAATATGTATGTTACCATGGCAACGTCGACCGCTATCCCGTCGCACAAACAATGGTCGCCGTCAGTCTCAGGTTGTAAAATAATTTGCAATAAAATAAAATTGCGACTATAATTAAAAATCTAAGCTATCCTATCTCTCAAGTTGGAAAAAGCACACATTTAAAAAATAAGACATTAAAATCGGTTATGTAGTTTAGGAATCCATCGCGGACAAACATCGTGACAGGAGATTTATATATATTAGATATTAGACTAAATGACGCCCGCAACTCCGTTGCGCCAAAACTCGTTTATCGCGCGGGAACCGTACATTTTTCCGGGACAAAAGTATCCTATGCCCTTTCCGGGACTCAAAGTATCTTGATTCCAAACAGCAAAATCGGTTCAGCGGTTTGAGCATGAAGAGGTAACAGACAGACATGCAGATAGACACATTTATATTATTAGTATAAGTATATGGATGTGCGATATTGCTCGATATAATACAATATACAGAAGGTTACTAAACAGTGATAGGTCAATGTATCATCAAATAAATTGACGATAAAGATGCAGACATACTTCATTTGGTCGAGTTATGACAATTCAATGGGTTTGATATAACGCAACCAAATTAGTTAATAGCACCAGTAGCCCTAGCACGGCGACCAGTGGAAATGCGAAAGTATAGACAAACTGTGGATATAAACTTAGGGTGCCGTTAAGATCTTTTTTGGTTCCGAAAAATTCAATTAAAATGCCACTTTATGACAAACTATAGTCACAAACTGTGGAGATAAACTTAAAGTGCCGTTCCGATCTTTTTTCGCTCCAAAAAATTCAAATAATATCCTTCTTTATGTCATATACTATAGTCTGTCATAAAGTGGAATTTTAATTGAATTTTGAATGTTTAGCCGCGGTAAAGATCAGAACGGCGCGACACCTTAAGTTTATGTCCACAGTTTGTCTATACTTTCGCATTTCTACTGGTCGCCGTGCTAGGGCTACAGGTGTTACTTTGCCAAAATCCACAGCTTAAAAGTTAGTATATTATTATTTTCAGGCATTTAATATTAGGCAAAATATTGGAACGGAGTTCCTTATCGCGCGTTGCGCCTTGCGGGGGCTAGACAAAAAAGTTGTAACGAAACTTTTTTAGAGATGTCAAGCGACACCTGAATGAAACGAAGTTATTTCTTATGTTCAAAAAATCTGTACATATTTACTAAAAATAATTTTTAAAAAAATTAAAAAACGCCATCTGTTGACGCCCAGAAATACTAACAACGCGTCGCTGTTTATTATCAAAAAAACGCCATCTAGTTGACGCACAGGAATACTATTAACGCCCTCTGCCCCTACCATGCAGGTACTTTCATTATAAAATAATAAATATTGCTAAAAATAATAATATACTAAATTTAATGCGACCAAATTACGCGGATCAGCTATCTAGTATCTACCCATGAACAGAGGCGGCATAAGCCGTGGGCGGTGTGGGCGACCGCCCACGGCTTCGCGGTCTAATGAGCCTTGCGCCCCTTGGACCACGAGGTCTTTTTAAGGATTAACGAGTTTTGATACTCAAATATTCATAAATAAAAAGTTTGAGTATCAATAATTTTCTTTCTCACAACAAATCAGTCCTCTTGCGTCATCCACCAGGGGGCCTCGTGAAAAATATTTTTGGGGGCCTCGCAAGATATTTCTCGCCCACAGGTCTTGCCCCGCCACTGCCCATGAATCATCTATTCTGATAGTACAACTTTCTACATGTTCCTTATTACCTGAACTGGCAACACTGAAAGCTCTATCGCTGCACTCCATTTTCTCCAGTGACACCTCGCTGCACGCGTCATCTGTTCTCTCCAATAGCGTGTCTTCTATCTGTCTGGTGCGCTCCACTTTACCCAGGGACGGCTTGAGAGAGTTTATTTCCACAATCTCGGTGTTGTTGTATCCTGAAAATTGCAACAATTAACATTTTAATTTTTTTGTTATTTGAAATCAATTATTTTGGGCCTACTTAAAAACTTGTATAATGAATTTTCTTCTTACTCTACACTTGAATTGTTAGGGTTCTATAGTATGAGTTTCTATTTAATCCTTCGATCTTGGAAAAACGAGACACAATAGCCTTTCTACTGTTATCGCGGTTGCCGGTGACCGCTTGGGGCTTGAAGCATTAATTACACTTTTTATACATCTGTCTGTCTATCCTGCCTTACTGCCTTACTTTAGTTATTATGGATTAAATAGACAAAAATTTGTACAGCTACATATTTAGTCTTCATTAATATATCAAAATTCAAACCATTTTAAAAATTCATTAAACACTAACTACTCTATTAAGGGCGAAGCCAAACGAGCGTAATTTGTGAGTTGTGATTTGCATAATTTCGGTTCGGCAGAATTCTGCTGCATTCAGTTTCATACAAAAGTCCTGTTAGATTCAAACGAGCATAATTTAGTCATGATTTGTATGAAAAGATATTTACGTGACCGAAATTCTGCGACACACACCTCACAAATTACATTTGTTTGGCTTCACCCTAATTGCTACTCACCTAAAAATCTAACAATACACTCCTTCTCGTTTATAACTCTCATCAATAAGGCCTCGTATTCTATACCGTCTTCGTCATACACAGCTCTGCAGTGCATACCAGCTTTCCACTGAATCAGTTCCTTCTTGGAAGACTTATCTGAATGCTTTGGAGCGGTATTGTTACTTTTATCTGAAATATAAAAGCATCATGAAGTATTTGAATATTCTGATGGAATATTATTTTTGGAGAGTTTGAAATTGTAAGTAATAGTTTTTTTTATACTATTGTTTTTTCAATTGACGGTTGCCTGGTAGAAACTGCTTAGAGCCACCAATTTGCACATTTTTATAAATTGTAAATTTTATTGTACTTAATTGTATTGTCATTGTTTTGTGTCTTTTCTTGTGTTCTTCATTTTGAATATTGTCTAAGTGCAAATAAAGGATTTATAAATAAATAATGATAAAAACAAACAGTTGATTTGTAGACAGGATTAATAGTTATACGTAAAAGTAGGAAATCAAAATGGAAGAAGGCAAGATATGTTTTAAAATGGCCAGTACAATTATGGACCAGGGAATGTCCTGAAGAAGATATAAAGAAAGGAAATTCCAAGTGTTTCCTTCATAATATAATTAAATACATTTATTATGTTGCTAGATACTCTCTTTCCACAATGTATGATTGTGGATATTATTTTTTTTATGTTATTTATTTTCATTCGAGTTATGTATGATAAAACAATGTAGAAGTAAAAATGCATGACCAAAAAAAGTTTGATCACATCTCTGACCTCTGACTTTCCACAAAACTAACCATGTTTGTCTTTTCCCTGTGTATTTGTAGACATAGCTATTCTCTTAGCCACTTCTGCGTTAGCCATTCTAAGAGCTTTGTCATAGGCGTCATTGAGTTTACTATCATCCCAAATATCTTCATCTTCCTCATCAATTTCTTGCTCCGATCCAGACTGAAAATTTAAACGAAAAAGGTTTTAACAATATTTTTTTTAGAATTCACAAATTTAAATGGGGACCTTGTGATTTGGGCTTTAGCAGCAAGAAGTTTGTTTATTACCTACTTTGGTGTTGGTTAGAAATAATTACAATTTAATTCATCTCATAATCTGACTTTCCCTTTACTTATATACTCTAAATTGCGGCCAAAATAATGCACAAAGCGGTAACAATCAGTTTTAATATTTGAAACAATTCATAATTCTGAAAATTGAATTAAAAAATATGGGTAGGTAGTTACAAGATAATTATTATACTTCAACAATGTTAAACGAGGTTTAATCGGAAAATATTATGATTTCTTACCAAATGCATTCCTTTTATGTAAAGAACGTTATTAGATGTCATTTTTACTTTGTTCCTATATTTTTTAAAGATTTGTGTATTAGTTATTTTATTATCAAATTACAAAGAATTTTGAATTTTTTTCATTCATTTTCACCAGCAAGCTAATTTTTTTTCTTAAAATTGGCAGCTGTCAATACACAGATCAATTGACAGCGTTTTTTTTTTAATTTTGTAATGCTCAAGTCCACAATCAATCCACAACAATGCTGAGCTGAGTGCTGACCATAAAGTTAATATACCTATCGGAATAGAGCAACAATCTCGAGCTGTCAAATGTAACCAAAATTGGTTTTCATCTGTGTGAAAAATATGTGTACGTATACACTTACACAAGCATGATTGAACATGAATTCTATGAGATTATATTGACAACGTGCGGCACGTGCCGACTGGACGTCAAAAAAAGAGTGCTGCTGTCATGTATCACACGTCTCTTTTTACCACGCGGTGTTACTGATAGTGGCATCTCGCTTGCTCAGGCCTTTGTTTCTCTATTCCGGTAGGTATATTAACTTTATGGTGCTGACCTAGTCGTGTATTTTTTAGCTATAAAATTAACATTTATTAATAATATTTAATCTGTGATTAATCAAATGTTAGGAGTAAACACTTAAAACAAAGTTAAATGGCGTATTTTCACTGGTCGATAGGGCCCGCATGCGGGGTGCGGGAGATTTCTGAAACGCATGCCACGACCAATGACAATGCGCCATTAGTTGTCATAGACTCCCCGCTGCCCACATGCTGTATACCGTACGACTTACGAGTTAACGACTACCTAATGAAAATGCGCCCTAAAGAAAGAAGGTAGTTCACCTTCGTGTTCCTAAAAATATTATTAAGAATAGTTTATCAATAGTAGAGTCTAGCTAACGAAAGCCTGTCCTGGTCCCTGGAGTTTCCTTATAAGTTTTAATATGGCAATATTATTCTTTTGTCAAACACACGTCAAACTCTATGTTTGTCCTTGTCTTTATTTTGTTTATGGAGAGTAGGTAGATGAATTTTGATTCTTGAGCTTCGATCACTAATATACAAGATACACAATCCGCGGCAAAAAACGACCTCACCAAAAGAGCACCAAACTCAACATTCTGGTGCACTTTTGATTTAGTAGTGCTCGAACGCTCCGCCGGGAAACATGCCTCGGTGCGCGTTTAATAATTGTAGAAATCATACGTCTAAAACCAAAAAAAAGGATGGAATTTCATATTTCCGGTAAGTATTAATTTTATCCTAATATATTTCTTACAATTGTATTGTAAATATTGGTATTTCTTTAAGAAATCACCAAAAGACAGTTTTAAAATTAAGTTGTAAATAAATCAACACCAGGTATAAACCATCTCAATTGCGAATACTCATACTAAAGGTACTTATCGTAGTTTATCATGCCCACTTGAAATGTTCGGGTTATAAGCTATGTTTCTGTTCCATTTGATGGAGTCGCTATTACTATTATTTTTTTATTGAGGATTTTTTTCAGGTTTCCTCGAGATCCAGTTAGATGTGGTAATAATATTATGTTCCCATCTTCGATCAAATATAGTTCCCATTAAGGATTTTTAAGTAGGTTAAAAAGTATGGGCGTTGGGTGATGTGAGTTGTCCTTTGTGGCCTATCGGAAAATGTATGTACACTTATGTATATTTTGGTTAATGATAAAATTAGACATAACATTAGAACAACATAATATTACAAGTAAAAAATAATTACTCCTCACTTTATACATTAAACTTCGGAAAAATAAAAAAATGGACTATTAAAATTATTACAAATTACAATCAACAAAAAAAATTTGAACAGTTCGACTCCACTCATACTTCACTTCGCCCTGTTCCAGCGGCGAATTTCGGTCGTAAAATTGGATTTTTTTTTGGCACTATACAAATTTGAACTTAAATCATATACGCGGATGGTTGAATTTAGTATGAAGCGTGCATCGGACGTAAAAATTTTATTGCTTTGTAAACACAAATGTTCATTGTTTTATAAAAAGATCTTTAATAATTACTATAATTAAGGTTGATTTTAGATAAATGTATACTTCATTAAACTCTATTACTCGGGGACAGATTTTCGAGAGGTTTAGTATGAGACTGTGTATCTTGTATATTAGTGATCGAAGTTCTTGAGCTGAATTTTTAATATATTTAGTTAGGATAATATTATGATGATAACTTTTAAATTCAAATTAAACATAATTAAATATCAAGTATAAATACTTATTTATGTACACAAATTAATAAATCTGCATACTTTTAACATTGGGTTTAATTTAATATTCAATTAATTAAATAACATTTATGTATTTCGAAAGTAAACCGTTTTGAAGTTTCGAGTGAACTAACGTTATTTTTATAAAGCTTATAAAAATAACGTTAGCTCATTCTAAACTTCAAAACGGTTTTCTTTTGGAACAGACTCTACAAATTAATTGTAAACACAAAAATACACAAGTATCAAAACATTTTTCTCCTACTATATTAGTGATACCATATAAAGATTTTTTGAATTTCCCGCTTTTTCTCAGGTCACGCTTTCGTTAGCGAGACTCTAGCATAATATTATGGGAGTGCCTCCACTGCCGGCGCCGGTTGCCGAAATGGCTGCCGGCGCCGTTTTCCGAACTCCGAAGTTTGGCGAAGTCACGCGATGTTTGCCGATGACGCTGCCGGCGCCTATTCGGTAAACATTGTTTGTCAAATGACAAAATAATGATCAAAAACGTCAGTCTTGAGCTAAAGGACTATGAAAAGTACAAATACCTAAGGTCATAAATTATAGTCATATTGTAAGGATGCATATTTGAATCTTTCGATCGGGGATTCTTGGAAATGCTATAGTATTCTATTGTTGTCGCGATCACCGGTGCTCGTATAGGGCTTGATGGGTTAATGGTGGTGATGATGATGCTGATAAATGTGATCTGCATAGTAGCATAACGACGACCTCTGTGGCGCAGTGGTAAGCGCGTTGGTAGCTTAAGCCGGGGGTCGCGGGTTTGAATCCCGCCGACGGAACAAAAAGTTTTCAATGTTCCTGGGTCATGGATGTGTATTAAATATGTGTATCATATAATAAAAATCTTAAATATATGTATAGTATAAAAGTTTAAAGTATTAAATATATTTCCGTTGTCTGGTACCTGTATTATAATACAGTATCTTTGCTTCTTTAAACAACGCTGAAACTCTCTAGCATGTATAAGGAATCTGAAGTTTTGTTCAGTACCTTCGGAAGTATACCACGGGGTTTATAACTGTGGTGGAAAATCTTACTTTTTGGTAGCTGAAAAAGGGTAGCTAGGGTAAAGCTAAGCTAAGAAAATGCATCACAAAAAACTAAAATATCCACAGCTGAACAAATAGGTACCTAACCTTCACCTTTGGAAGTCGATAAAGTCGAATATATTTGAGATTATAATTATTTCTTTTTAAAAAAATATCCACAGCCGAACATATAACCTCCCCGTTTTTTGGAAGTCGGTTAAAAACTTGTGTATCGCCACTGGAACCTAGCGCTATACGCATTATCACCGGCTCCCATTTGAGTGCTTGATACCTATCGGAATAGAGCAACAATCTCGAGCTGTCAAACGTAACCAAAATTGGTTTTCATCTGTGTGAAAAATATGTGTACGTATACACTTACACAAGCATGATTGAACATGAATTCTATGAGATTATATTGACAACGTGCGGCACGTGCCGACTGGACGTCAAAAAAAGAGTGCTGCTGTGCAGTGCTCGCGCCGGCAGCCGTTGTTTTATATCTCGGCTGCCGGCAGTATACTTACCGCCGGCAGCAGTGCCTCCGCTGCCGGCGCCGGTTGCCGAACTGGCTGCCGGCACCGGTTGCTGTAATGGCTGCCGGCGCCGTTTTCCGAACTACGAAGTTTGCCGAATAGGCTGCCGGCGCCTATTCGGCAAACATCGCTTGTCAAATGACAGAATAATGATCAGAAACATCAGTCTTGAGCTAAAGGACTATGAAAAGTACAAATAGTCATAAATAGTCATATTGTAAGGATGCATATTTGAATCCTTCGATCGGGGATTCTTGGAAAGCTATTGTGTCGCGATTACCGGTGCTCGTAAAGGGCTTGAATCTTGATGGGTTAATGGTGGTGATGATAATGCTGATATTTATGTGATCTGCATAGTAGCCTTTAATACAATATTATCTTTGCTTCTTTAAACAACGCTGAAAATCACGAACATGTATAAGGTTATACAATATACATGTTAGTGATTTTCAGTTTTTTCACTAATATTTGAAGTTCTGATCAGTACCTTCGGAAGTATATCACAGGGGCTTATAACTGTAGCTGCATGGTGCAAAATCTTACTTTTTGGTAGCTAAGGTAAAGCTAAGCTAAGAAAATGCATCATAAAAAACTAAAATATCCACAGCCGAACAAATAGGTAGGTACCTACCTAACCTTCACCTTTTGAAGTCTGTAAAGTCGAATATAATATTTGAGATTATAATTATTTATTTTTATTTGTGTATCGACTATCGGCACTGGAACCTAGCGATTTACGCATTATCACCGGCTCCCATTTTGAGTGCCAGCGCCGCACACAAGGCCTTTTGAGGTATTTAGCTGGACAAAAAGAATTTTAGGTACATGTAAATTAAGCTGTTTTTTCTTTGGCAAACACTTCATTCACCTTTTGACTATACAATAGAAAAAAAAAAGGGTCACCACACGCCCGGCAAACATTACAATAGCAGGTAGAAACTTGTTGAGTTAGTTGTTTCATACGATTATTCTGAGCGGTTGTGTTTTCTGTGCTTTTAGAAGTGAAATATTTTGCGGTTGGAACCAAATTATTTAAAAATTTCAATATGGATAATCAAGCTTGTGGTAAGTACTTTTGATTATAGTTTTAAGTAACGCAAAAAAATAATTTAATAATTCATAATCCTTAGTTACAATTGAGTCGCTAAAAAATGGATATTTTTTTCTAAACAGTCCTACATAGTCTTTGGTAAAGGACGCCAAAGAATAATTTTACTTTCCATATTTGGAGAAACATGTGGGCTATCGAATACAAGATAAATTAGCTGCAACTACTTGCAACTTTTTTAAAAATATATTTTTTTAACAGGAACTTCGGGGGAATGGCAACGAAATGAAACATAAATCACCCGAAGATAGTTATTTTTGCACCTTCAAACCAAAGGATAGATATCTAGCATTAGCACAATCACAATGCGTATCATGTCTGATTGACTATGTCATTAACACAAGATACTTACCTGAAAATTTTCGGCAAAAACTAAATAAACAGGTAAACATTTTTATATAAGTATCCGACTACAATACATTCTGTTCTGTTGCAGCTGAGAACATGGGTTAGGTATGTACTGTATGTAGGCATGAAGTGTACATTAAAGTTTACTTAATTTTTTATTTCCAGGAGCTGCAAAAAAACATCAAGCCCCTCGTGGCTAACATATTTACAAGATATCGCCAATGTCGTCGTATTAATTATAAAATCGGCCAAGTGCGTGTCGGCCTCATGCACTAGGGGTTGGTACTACTAATATATATTCTGTGCTGAGGGTTCCGTACCGTTGTAGAGGAAAAATATATAATAAAGACCAAAAATTGTGTTTTTGTATAGGAGCCCCCCTCATTTTTTATTTAATTTAAATATTATTATTAATTATTAAAGTACACATATAACTAAGGCCTTTATGAAGATTTCAAGTGCCTAGCTGTTGGCATTATCGATTACGAGCAAAAAAGACTAAAATAAAATCGATTGTTGTATGGGAGCCCCCCTTAAATATAAATTTTATTTTGTTTTTAGTATTATTTTTTTGTTATTATGTATAAATAAACATAAATATGTATGTTACTGCGTATTTAAATGAATAAAATATTTTTGTCCACCTAAATCTTACAAAAGGCCTTGTGTGCGCCGGCAGCTGTTGTTTTATATCTCGGCTGCCGGCACTACTTACCCCTCATGTAATAGGAACCCATTACTGATATTTTTGGGAGCCGGAGCCGGCAGCGGAGGCACTCCCTTACTGATATTTTTGGGAGCCGGCGCCGGCTCCCGACACTCAGTAGTCGTGTTCGTTTGGTTTTTCAACTGCGCATGCGCGGCTTTTTTGCACTGCACGCAGGATAGTGAATGGTGTTGCAGGCCTTTTTTTTTTTTGATGTCGCAGGGGAAACCCATCATGGGTGCCCAGGGTTGGGTACCCCGGGGGTATGTGAGACTCCTACTCACTAAAACCATCTGCGGTTGGCCTTCAGCCGTATAAGGAGGGATATCCCGGATCTAACAAACACGGGACTCCCTTCACGATTTGCCGGTCTACCTCAGACCGGACTTCCACCAAAGTAAGGCAACGCTTAGGCGAACTAATGCGTTGCGGGACTGACAAAGCCGGGCAGGTTCCCATCCTGACCCGGAGTCCCGTTAGACAAGAGTTAGGAGGTTCGCGTAGCGATGCCTCCGCACTCCCGTCCTACGCCGGCGGAGCGGCAGAGAGGTGGGATCGTTCTCTCTGTCCCGCTCCGTGGCCTCCTTCTGCGACATAACAAATTCGCAGAAAGAGACCGCCGCCTGCCAGGCCTCATCGCTCTCGAGCATGCAGCGCACCATGCTCGGGAGTAAGAGGTCTCCACCTAGCACCGCCACGAGATCATGGTGTTGCAGGCCTGCACGGCGGACTGCAATGCAGGATAGTGAATGGGGCCTTTTAAAGAAACACCAGAAACACCAGAAGCCACACTTTTTCCGATTTAGTACACTAATAATAATTAGGATCCTAGCTTTCTAGATGATTTCACTTGACTAAATTTAGTTACTAAATCATTTAGATGACTAAATTTAGTCAAATGGAATAACAACTTTAAGCTGCAGAAGCTATAGCTTATTAATTTATTGTCATTATTTTATGGAACTGATGGCTTTATTTAAAATACAGTTACTTAAAATAAAAAAAATATTGTATTAAAATTAAAATCTTTCTTCACAATATTCCAATTATTAATATTTTAGTAACATGTGATAATAGCAACTTCATTTGGCGACGGGACCCATGGTTGCAGTAACTTTTCCCCAACCCATATACACAAATACTGTGACATATTCATCATCATTATAGAAAATCATTGGCTCCATCTTGATTCTTTTAGGTGTTGGAATATCTTCATTAGGCTCTGCAGGATGGTTGGTGCCTATTCCAGACAAACAACAGCATCCTGTGAATGTTGTGTCCGGGAAACATGATCTAAAACAATCATCTTCAATTTTGTACTTGAGAAGTCTTTTCAGGGAGCCTAGTTTAATAGCAGCACTGTACTCAAAACGTGGCACTCGGTTAGAAAACTGAAATAGAACAATAAATGTAATTTAAGTTACACTCATGTTAATATGAAATCTATACTAATATTATAAATGCGAAAGTATCTCTGTCTGTCTGTCTGTCTGTCTCGTTTTCACGCCAAAACTACCAAACCGACTGTAATGAAATTTTGTACACAGATAGTCTAAAGCCTGAGAAAAAACATAGGCTACTTTTTAACTGGAAAAAATAGTTGTAAGGGGGTGAAAATGCGTAAATTTGTTCAAATTAAGTTAGTTCCAAAAATTCATAATAGATGGCGCCGTGCGTCTCCTACATCGCGATGACGCTTGCTCAATAGCATTTCTATAAGAGGTGGTATCATCATACATCAAATTTTCGATTTTTTCGATTGTTATTTCTTTGTTACGTTAATAAATAACTCAGTACTTTATCTATGCAGTGACGTAACCTTAAATCTATCAATGATAAATAGTTTATGGGTAAAGTTGTGTAATTGGGGGGCTAAATATACTTTATTTCGCATAAATAAAAATTAATTTTAAATAATGAAATAAGTTATGTGCACACTGCACAGCTGTTTTTGGGTTCGGTACTAGGGTGTTATTATAAAAACTTATTTTGACACCAATTTTGTTGACATCGCGCGCTATAAACTGAAGTCCACGCGGACGAAGTCGCGGGCAACAGCTAGTAGGTATATATAGGTAAATAAACTAATAATATAAGTAAATAAACTAATGACTCAATACGGAATAATAAAAATATGTAACACTAGCTGTTGCCCGCGACTTCGTTCGCGTGGACTTCAGTTTATAGCGCGCGGTGTCAACAAAATTGGTTTCAAATTTAAAAGCTTTTTAAAACCCAGTAGCACTAGCACGGCGACCAGCGGAAATGCGAAAGTATGGACAAACTGTGGAAATAAACCTAGGCTGCCGTTCCGATCTATTTTCGTTCCGAAAAATTATTCATTCAAAATGCCATTTTATGACAGACTATAGACTTTACAAACTGTGGAGATAAACTTAACGTGCCATTCCGATCTTTTTTAGTTCCGAAAAATTCAATTAAAATGCCACTTTATGACAGACTATAGTCCTAAAAATTGAAATAATTACCTACATTTATGACATAATATACTATAGTCTGTCACAAAGTGGCATTTTAATAATTAAATTTTTGTCGGTCGCGATCACCCGCGGTAAAGATCGGAACGGCACCATAGGTTTATTTCCACAGTTTGTCCATACTTTCGCATTTCCGCTGGTCGCCGTGCTAGCGCTACTGGTACCTATCCTTAAGGGATAGGTACCAGTAGCGCTAGTACGGCTATCAAAATTCCTCAAAACAGCTGTGCAGTGTGCACATATTTAATTTTTTTAATTTAACTTTTTTATACCAAATTTTAAAGCTTATTTAGCCCCCCATTACACAACTTTAGCTTTACCAGTGACCAGTGACCACTACGGTGCGCAAACTTGGTCATTGACAGATTCGCAAAAGTCCCAACTCGGGGTCTGCCAAAGAGCGATGGAGTGCTGTATGCTACGGTGCGCAAACTTGGTCATTGACAGATTCGCAAAAGTCCCAACTCGGGGTCTGCCAAAGAGCGATGGAGTGCTGTAGGCAGTGAAACTTGTAGACAAAATAAGAAATACCTTACTGCGCTCACAAACCGGAGTGAAAGACGTAACTGAGATGGCCCCCAGTCCAAGTTAAACTGGGATTGGGCTGGCCACATAAGCCGCATGCATTCTGACCGTTGGGAAAGGATATCGACAGAGTGGGTACCGGAAGATGGACGGTAAGGAAGAGATGGCGCGACGAGCTGGAGGTATACCAGCCGGGCTGGCCAACGGTGGCGCAGGATCGACAACAATGGAAGACTCTGGGGAAGGCCTTTGCCTAGCAGTGGGACAGCATAGGCTAATTAAAAAAAAAGGTGAGTTAATTATTAGCGTGTATAATAATCGAAAGAATCGAAATACTGATTCAACATGGTACCACCTCTTATAGAAATACGTATGAGCAAGCGATAGCGCAATCTAGGCGACTCAAGGGCGCCATTTGCTATGAGTTTTTGGAACTAACTTAATTTGAACTTTACGCATAAACACCCCCTTACAACAATTTTTTCCAGTTAAAAAGTAGCCCATGTCCTTTCTCAGGCTTTAGACTATCTGTGACTGTGTACAAAATTTTATTACAATCGGTTCAGTAGTTTTGGCGCTGTTGTTTCTTATATCTATGTTGGTAGACATGAGTTATTTAATAATGTGTTACATAACAATCGAATAAATCGAAAATCCTAATTTAACATGGTACCACCTCTTAAAGAAATACGAATGGGCAAGCGATAGCTAGATCTAGGCGACTCTTGGCGTCATCTGTTATGAGTTTTTGGAACTAACTTGATTTGAATAAATTTTCGCATTTTCACCCCCTTACAACCCTTTTTTCCAGTTAAAAAGTAGCGTATGTCCTTTCTGAGGCTTTAGACTATCTGTGTACAAAATATCATTACAATCGGTTCGGTAGTTTTGGCGTGAAAGCGAGACAGACAGACAGACAGAGATACTTTCGCATTTATAATATTAGTATAGATTAGATAATGCCCGCAACACCGTTGCAACGAAACTTATTTATCTCCTGGGAACTGTACATTCTTCTAGGATAAAAAGTATTCTTTGTCCTTTTCCAGGACTCCGAAGTATCCCCATACCGAATTTCAGCAAAATCGGTTCATCAATTTGAACATCAAGAGGTGACAGACAGTAAACAAGCAGATAAACAAACTAGCGCACTTTTGCATTTGTAATAATAGGATGTAAAGTATGAAATATTTACTTGTGATATAGCCTGCTCAATATTATCCTTAGTCTTCATTTTGGAGTCCAATATTAATGAGAACATATCAAAATTACTCTCATTCTCTTTCTTCTTTGGGACTGTAAAGGCAATAATTGACGCTGCATTGCTTGAGGCAATTTTATTATCTTTGATCTTGACATCGCTGTGCTTAATTGTGCATTCAGTGACACACCCACCAAATGCAAAAGGTACATTTGGCTGCCTGAAAACAAAAAAAAGTTATACCAAACTATTTGAATGGGTTGCAATAAAATTATATTTTGACATAAAATTAATATTAATATAAGATGCTTGCATCTTGAATTAAGTTTCAATATAAGTACAAAATACCATAATATTAACATTGATACTTTACTATTGTATAATGTCATAAGAATGGCTTAAAGCGAAACTGAAATTTATACTTACACTTTTTTCAAACATTCCCAAAGTGTTGAATTCAATGCATTGCCATATATGTCATCACTAGTAAAAATAATTACGCCTTTGAAAATTTCAGTTTTAGCTATTCTGTCAATAGCACTAGTTATGGAACTAGTGCTATCGACAGAATTAAAATTATAGAATATACTAGATTGGAATGGACGTTCGGGCCTGTTAATGATTCTATGACATCTCACTTGTGGTATTATTGGTATGTACAGACCAGCTACGAAATAGCAGTTATACGGCACATCTTCCACGGGAAGGGGAATGAACCTGTCTTCTGACTTCTTACATATCACTGTGATCATACAATCCTTTGGTGCACTTGTAAACTTATCCACTATGTCTAAAACTATCAAAATAACATATTATATTTTTTTATTATTAAAATATATGTTCACTGCAAATAAAGTCTATGTGATAACTGTGGTAGGCCTCAAAGTAATATGGAATATCTAACTTACAACAATGGTATTCACCGCAGCTTGGCTGGCAAGTCTTGGGCACAATACTTTTGCACTCCCGTATCATAATTTCCTTGTATTTAACACAAATAAATGTTAGGACTAACAAAGGTTGTACATTCAAATTTCCAGACTTAATAAACTCAGATCTTCCAGGCTTGAATATTAAACCAAATTCCCTAGGTCCTCTGCACTCCAGAGCCAAACTTTTAATAGCTGCATGCCAAGTTTTACACACATGTTTACACACCATCAAATCTTGCCAGTGCAAGTTTTTTAAAATCCTCTTGACAATCAAATAGTTATAAATAACTTTGTCAGCTAAATTTTGGTTACATTGAATGGACTCTACAATATGTTCTCTTATTACTTTACTTCTTTTATTGTATGCCTCTATGTGTTCACTGAGGGGCAGTTTTGTACAATCTGGTATATCGATACTCATCGTCAAAATATTTCCCTTATACTAGGTACTATATAATATTATTAAAATCGCAATCATTGAATATTATTGTTTTATTTGAATTTCAATATTATTTCAAATCCATCGGCTTATTTTTGCACCACAGATAACTAGTTTATTATTATGTTTTGACTTTTGCACTGACACCAATGACGTCTGACTTCTGACACACAGACCACAGATTAAATATAGGCTATGTTCCTAAACGTACTGCGACCACTGCACAGTGCTATCACTGTAGAAAAAATCGTTCCGTAACGGAGTTGCAGACTGCAGTACACTGCCGCAGTACCCTAGTGAAATATATTATGACGTCATTGATCGTCGCCATATTGTACTGTGAGTACTGGCGTTTCCGAGGTAAGGGCTAAGCCACTCGCAGTACGGATGAAACGCACCTCTAACGTTAGTTCTTCAGTAGTCTGTGGTGTGGGTAAGTGATACAACTTCAAGAAATGTGCCATTTTGTGTTCCCTCCAAAACTCCATCGAAAGTTTTAGTAAAGGGTTTACCACTTCACTAAAACAACTGACTTGACTCGTTGACTTTACCGACTACTTTTTAGACTTTGACTAGACTTTCGACTTGACGATAATCTGGAAAAACGACTTGAAAATTTTGTAAATTTTTTACGATTTTTTCCCGCCAATGAGGAATTTTCTTAGCTTTTTAATTTGATTGTCAAACAGCTTCCATTTTAGTAACTAGATGGCGTATGGGTAGACAACTATCGGTAATACCAGGGAATACCATCAATAATTGCTACATAACTGGGCAAAAGCATGTAAAACTTGATACATTTCAATTTGAAAAAGACACAATAATATTCTAATGAATAGAATAATAAAGTTATAATAACGATGTTTTAGTTAAAACTCGCGGAAGAAATAGCCCTATTTACCGTTGTTCACACCAAATGTCACAGGAATAATACATTTTGGTTTTGACAACATCTTACCTGCACTTGTGAAAGATAACAGATATTTAGTGGCTAATTTTTTACCAATAATGAACATCAAAAATCCAAATAACACAATTTGGGGAAAAATAATAAAAACCACACCGACAGTAAAAAGTAGAAGTAGAAAACTCTTTCAGTTATCATGTTTTCAGTTTGACAAGTGCAAGCGTGTTCCTAAGCTGTTACCAGTATACTGCCCTAATTGCTTAAGCCAATGATCGCTTAGGAGTATGATATTTTGATTGATAATATTACACTTGACAGTACACTGATATTTTTTAGAAACACGACCAACATATAGTCAGTAATGCCAACCTGCAGATAATTTCAAATCGGTGGGGAACCAATAGAAAATTAGTGAGTGTCTACTGTCGCGCCGTCTGGTGGAGATGATAAAAAGAAAACATCCCATAGTGTGTATTGGCGGGGAAAAAAATCTTAAAAAAGTGGCGACAGGCGATGGTTTAAAAGCCGAGCGCCATACAATATTTTATATATTATACTTGTAATCTATGGCGCGGATTACACGCATCAATATTATCATGATTCCATGATAATATTGATGGTGTAAGCGGCCGCATCGCAGAATCGTGATAATATCACAGAGATTTTAAAAAATTATGAAATCCACGCTTTCACGATTCACCCACGATTCTGGGGGCGTGGCTTCCACAGATTATGGTACTTATTCTTCTTCTTTTTTTGGTGATATGCCTCCCAAGTCCCAGTTGATTTGCCAGTGACAGGTGGACTGCAAATATAGCAGAAAATTATGTTTTTTACCCTATAAATTATGTAATATAATATAATTATGCAGATATACAGAATTCATAAATATAATTTTAATAATAAACATACTTAATAATGAGATAAGGAATTCTTATATGTAAAGCCGGCTGTACACTCTCGCCGAGACACAGCGAGGCGGCCCGAGTGCGAGAGTGTAAATGGGTGCGCTCGCCTCGTCTCGCCTGTCTCGGACCCTCTCGGTCTGTTGTCGGTATTTTGCGCCCGAGACAAAGGGTCTCGCGAGGAAAACGAGCGCACTACTGTACACTCTCGCGTCTTTCAGTACTAGTCCCGCCGTTGGACAGTGTAGAACAGAAAAATAACAATATTAAACGACATTATCTGTGAGAAATAAAATTAAATATGATTATAAATCTTTGGATTACAATGATATCTTTCGATGCATGGTGAATGGTGAATGGTCGTTTTCGTCCATCTTGTCTGAGTTCTTAACTGCGATTGAACTAAGCGAGAATGTACATGATCCCACTCGGGCAAGGGGCTCTCGCACGAGACTCTCGCCCGAGAGCTCTCGGCGAGAGTGTACAGCGGGCATAACAATAATTACACTTTAGAGCCTTGAAAAAAGAATAAACTCCTTGAGGTCATCCTTAAGGAGTTTATTCTTTTGTTAGGAAACATTCCCATTTTTATGGAATCCGAAAGATGTTTAAATATAATAATATAAGATAGATAATAATAATAAACAATAATCCGTCTTGTTTTGCATGCGTTTAGTTTTTAACGCGCATGTGAGTATTATTGCTTTTGCTGCTTTTCTCTTATATAAAAAAAAAACTTGTACGAGACGACCTTCCATAAAGCGCTTATTCCATTTCACTAAATTTAGATATCTAAATGATTTAGTGACCAAATTTAGTCAAGTGGAATAACATTTAGTAGGTAACTTTCTAAATGTTATTCCACTTGACTAAATTTAGTCACTAAATCATTTAGATATCTAAATTTAGTGAAATGGAATTAGCGCTTTACCTTTTTACCTTGTCTGTGGCACAACCAAATAATATTATACTACATATCTGTGGGCACAACATACGCATCCCTGTGTCAAGTTGCCAAAAAAAGAAGAAAAAGAAAGAAAAGTAACTTGTTGTTTTGTGAGGATTTTTATTAATTATAACAAAAAGGAATTCACGATAAAAAGAAATAATAATATTATTACGAGTTGTTCATGAACATAATAACATCGATCTTGTTTAGTTTACCCTATTTCATCCGACGCTGCACTGAACAATCTATTCGTCGATGATAATAAGGTAGGTAGGTATCATTTGGAGAGTTGAATACAACAAGGAACAATATGAGTGATGAAATAGATTTTGGTGGCAATAAAAGGAGGAAAGCTACGAATGATGATGATTCCAGTAGCAACCAAAGTAGCCCTGGACCGTCGACGAAGAAACAGCGAGCTGACTGTGACTCCAACATGTCGATTTCAACAACGGATTTGGATAAAGAACAAATATTTAAGCTTGTTATAACAAACTTACCTGGAGGATGGACCTGTGACCAAGTTATGAACTACATAAGGGACGAGGTAAATGTTTCTTTCTTTCTTCATATTATTTTTATTTATATTCTTTTATTGCATCTTAATAATTTATAAAATTCTCCATGAACGCCGGCAGGGGGGTGCCAGGGGGTGCACTTGCACCCCTTGGTAATCTCGGGATCGACAGGAATGATTGAAATAAAAAGTATTTTTTAACCCAAAATACCATGCCAAACAAAGATAGTTCATAATGTTTCGGCTCTAAATGTATTCTGTTGACGTAAATAGATGGTCACAGTTGTTCGTAAAAAGTAAAAAGAAAAGAAAAGAAAGAAAACTAAAATCTGCAGCCCTTGGGAATTATTTCTGCCGGCGCCCATGAAATTCTCGTATCATGCTAATTGCTGCCAAACTAACATAAAATCGATCCAGCCAAACCGATTTTATGTATGAATCCAAAACTTACATATTATCTTTGACAAGCTGAACCTTAATTCACACCTTCATTGTGGGTATCGCAGACACAATAGATTTTCAATTGTTATGGGGCAGCCGGCTGCCGCTTGGGGATTGATGGGTTAATGTGTTTGTATGTTTTTAATACTCATAAACCATAAATTATGTTAAGTTAGTATCAATTGATATGAAGTATTCTCTACAATTGATCATTTACTTATTTTAAAATTATAAAACACTATTATCTTTACAGATAGGTGAAAATGCACTGTTAGTTAATGACTTTAGAGACACTGAGTCGGATTTTCAAATCCGATTAAAATTCAAAACTGAGGAACAAAGGAATAAGGTTTTGGAGAAGTTGAAAATAAAACAAGCTTTGGGATTAGTGTGCGTGGACACTGAAGGTAAGTAAGAAATAAATTTTTTATTTAATTTAATTTATTTATTTAGATCAGGCATCTTGGCCCATATTATATATACCTTATAGACTAACATACATAACAATATATAAACTAAAACTAACACTAAACACTAAACACGTATTGTCTGCGACGTGGGGCACAATGTGTTCGGAAGTCGTCCTCGGAAACTCCTGTAGACGACTCCAATCGGCCAGAACTCCTCCTTCTCGAAGGTCGGTAAATGATGCGTCGGGACCCTCACCACAAAGGAGCTGAAATTGACTTTGTGGCGAAATGCTCGTCCCTCAGGACGAAGTGGGTCTTGCTCCGGATGTAGTCCACGACCTTCTCGGCCGTCGTGGACCAGTGCAGCCTGGACACGTACAGCGGCGTCGCGGGAGTCTCACGCCGCAACAGCTGCTCGGGTCCTTCGGGTGCGGTGCCGCGATGGTTGCGGACGACGGGCTTCTTCTTCTTCCTCTCCACTCTTATAAAACCGTCATCATCGCACTTTCGGTCCTTTCTGGATAGAGGACACTCTTTTGCGGGAGCCTCCTTTTTCCCTTTGTTTTCGGAACGCGGGGGAGGAGGCGGGAGGCAAGCGGCGACACTTGCGTAGTTCGGTAGCGGCTCCGTTGCAGGCGGGGAGCGGGCGGCGGGGGTAGCGGCGGCGGCGGCGATGACGTGCTCGTGCGTTGACCCGCCTGAAAGTGCTGACGGGTTGAACGTGATCGCTTGCGTGTCGCGTCGGCAATTGACGAACGCGGCATCAGGTGACCTACATATTGAATTACCACTCTTTAATTCTTCTTCGGCCAACTCTTCTTTCAGGAACCTCATGTCCTTTAAAAGGGTGACGACGTCGACGTGGTCCAGCGTCACGGGCGGCAGCTTGTGCAGTTTTTTCGCCACAAAAGCCGGCACCTCATCCGGGTCTGTCTGCTTCAGCAAGGATATTATATCCTGCACGCTTCTTTCGGTTCCATCCCTCCGACGCGATGGCATATTCGCGCTCTGGCCGAGCGTCTCGTACAGCAACTGCTTTCCCTGGGCAATCTCCTCGCTGGTGAACGAGGATTTGCAGATCTGCAGTATGCTGATCTCGTCCATTGTGTCGATGGCGTGCTGGATGAACGCCAGCAACTCATTCGCCACGAGCGCCATGGTGACGTGCAGCGGCAATCAGCCGCGCGATTCGCGAAAATATTAATAAATAATTAATACTAGCTGCGTGTGCATAACGTGGAGCGTGACCGTCCGCTAGCTCGACACATTACACACTGAAAAAAAAAATACATGCATGATTTTTATACAAAAAAATTAAGTAAAATACTTACCTTGGTATGATTTGTTGACCTCTATGGCTCAATTGGTTGAGTGTGTGGCATCTCAACCGGGGGGTTACGGGGTTGAAACCCGCCGACGGAACAGAAACCGCCGGGTGTGGATGTGTATTAAAATATGTGTATGATATAATAAAAATCTTAAATGTATGTATTTATTATTATTATTAGCCTTTCTGCTGGTATCGATTATATATTATTGTATTGCCATAGCAAGGTTGTCGTGTCTTGATCTAGCTTGGTAATCAGCGTGTCCTGTGACACATAGGCCTCCTCCAGCTGTTTCCATTTGCTTCTGTTCCTAGCCACTCTCATCCATGTTACCCCTGCTATCTTTTTTATATCGTCAGGCCATCGTCTAATTGGTCTTCCTCTTTTTCTCTTTCCATCTCTTATAAAATGTAATCGTCATGTTCCTCTATGCTTTCGCCAAATCTTCTTGTTTCACACAGACCAACGATGTCCCATTTTATTTTTGATACGGCTAGTTCTAGTTCTGTGAGCTTTTCTTTGGTTCTTAGGGTTGAGCAGTTTAAAGTAGATATATTATATAGTTTATTGTTTCTTATATAAAGTTTAAAAATGTATGTATATTGTATAGTAATAATAATAATAATAATAGCTCCCACACCGGTTTCGGTGACGGTGGCCGGTTTCATTGAAACCAGGCCAGCTACGCAGGAGTAATTTTATAGTGCCGAAGTGTGTGCGCAGTACACAAGAGCACTCTCTATTCCTTTACTCTCATAACCCAGTGGGACGGCAGACCAACACGACTGGCGAGAGATCAGGCGCAGAACTGACTTTTTACATGCCCATCCGATGCATGGATCATCTTACTTGTCAGACAATTAGGTGATCAGAATGCATTATCCTTACCAAACTTGGAAATAACATTTTTCCAACGCGGGAATCGAACCCACAACCTCCGAGTCAAGAGCCGAGCTCTGAACCACTGGACCACGGAGGTGTTCCCCATTGTATAGTATAAAAATATTAAATATATTTCCATTGTCTGGTACCTGTAAGTTGTAACACAAGTCCTTCAGCTACTTAGTACAGGGTAAGCTATCTTACAGCTATGTAAGCCACCCAAATAAAATTAAATAAATAATTTTTTTTTCCATATTATTTAATCTATTGAACCTTCATAAAATATGCATTTTTCAGATCAAGCCAGTGATGAGGAAGAATCAATTAGAAGTGACGTGATGACTGAACACAGGTAAAAATTCATTCCTTAAACATGTTTGGTATGCTTTGGAGAAATATTGAATTACCAGAATCAAACTACCTCTTCAAATAAGCTGAATTAGCAAAGAAAGATATAGATTACAAAATGTATTTAAGAAAAGGAGAAAAGGCAAAGAAAAAATGTTAAAGAAACCTCTAAAGCTAACGGATAATTTGAAAAAATTGGTCAAGTGCGAGTCAGACTCCAGCACGAAGCCCTCGTGCCATAAAATGGCTATTCTAGTATGGGAGCTCCCTTTACGTGACCGGATACCCTCGAAATTCTCATACATACGTAATTCCAAAATCATTTTCTCATACGAAAATATTTAACATGTTTGAGTTGTTTTTCAGTTTAAAATAGTAATTATCTAGGTTCCTGCACAAAAAATTACTTCAAAATATTTAAACATTAAAAAATTTTTTTTGTTTTTAATTTTTTTTTAGTAAATTTAGTACTTAATATTTAAACACAAAAAATAGAGTAAAACACTAAAAAATATATAAATAAATAGTAAATTTACTACAAAATATTTAAATACTAAAAAATATTTTGAGTTTAAATATTTTGTAGTAAATTAACTATTTATTTATATATTTTTTAGTGTTTTACTCTATTTTTTAGTGTTTAAATATTTTGTAGTAAATTTACTAAAAAAATTTTAAAGCAACAAAAAAATTTGTGTTTAAATATTTTGAAATTAATTTTTGTGCAGGAACCTAGGTAATTACTATTTTAAACTGAAAAACAATTAAAACATGTTAAATACTTTCGTATGAGAAAATGATTTTGGAATTACGTATGTATGAGAAATTCCAAGTGTACCTGGCCTCTTGAGTGTTTATTTTAATTATCTACCTATTAAAAAAGAAGAAAAAATAGTATTTTGTAAACATTTCAATTGCCCACCTGGTGCCATTATTGGCATTGAGTTAAAAGGACAAAAAAGTATATTCGTTGTGTAGGAGACCCCTTAAATATTTTTTTCTTATAATTTTATTGTTTATTATTAAAGTAAGAACAAAATTGAGTATTTCTAGAGTATTCAAAATTACCTGTTTGCATTATTGACATTGAGCAAAAAAGGGTACAAAAATCACGTTTGTTGTATGGAAGCCCTCTTAAATATTTATTTTGTTTTTATTTTTGTATTTTCGTTATAGCTGGAACACAATTATACGTCATTTCTGTAAATAAAAACTATCTAGCCATCGCTGTTCTTGAGATACAGCCTGGTGACGGACAAATAGATAGACAGATGGACGTACTGACGGACAGATGGACAAAAAACGAAAACTTTAATTCTGTTGTTTATTGATATTAATTATTGATGAAATGATACACGCGAGGACTAAAGATATAATATTATATTATTGAAAGAAACACAAAATAACATAGATACACGGACGTAGGCAGCTACAATATACTTATGTCACACGGCGAATATTTTTATTGACAAGTAAAATGTTTTCTTCTAAATTCCAAATATGAATTCTAAATAGTTTTCGTTCACACTCCAACATCCCCCCTTGAACGTAAACCCATGGCAGCAGCGAGGGCTTGCAGCTTGCAGCGGTGGAGGCCCTTTGTCAGCGCGTCAGCCACCATGTCCTCGGTTGGCACGTACTTGACTCGTACTTGCCCGGCCGCAACCTTTTCTTTAACAAAGTGATATCTGACGTCAATGTGCTTACTGCGGGCACGATAAGCGTCAGAACCTGAAATGCTAATAGCGCTTTGATTATCACAGCACAAGATTATTGGTGACTTTGAAGCTTTATGAAAAATATCATTCTCGAGCTGCTGGAGCCAGAGCGCTTCTTGTACCGCTGAAGCCAGTGACATATATTCCGCTTCAGTACTAGAAAGTGCGACTGTGCTTTGTTTTTTGGAGTTCCAGCTTATGCACGCTCCCTGAAACATAAAAATATATCCCGTACACGATCGTCTATCGGTAGCATCGCTGGCCCAATCAGCATCACAGTAACCAATAATATTTTCATCATTTCTTTTAAAGGTTAGCTTCATATTCATTGTTCCTTTTAGGTACCGAAAAATTATTTTAACAGCAATCCAGTGTTGCATTGTGGGACTGACGTCAGTGTGCTTTTAACACTTTTTAATTATCAAGTTCGCCGCTAAAACTTCCCGGTTTCCTAATAAATATTTTCGGTATTTCCCTTTAAATTAAAGTTTTTCTAACAGTTTTTCTGTGTGCACACTCCTATGTGTTCGACCAGCCTCTTCAAACTTGTCAATAGAAAATCTGACATATTTTTCAATATCATAATGTCCGGGATTTACTTCTCTCTGTTTTAATACTGCTGCAGCTGCGCTCTTCTTACGCATAATTCTTTTCTCAGTATTCCAACCAAAATAATTATTAACATTGTACATACTAACGTTCTTATGTACATTATTTCCATTTTTATTCTGCTTTATGTTCCTTGCATCTGAACCCGTAAAGCTTGCTCTACTGAGCGCTACTTTTCTATTCCTTTTGTTTTTATACTCATCATCCACATACATATTTACATTCTTCCTTAAATGATGTACTTTCTTTTCTTGTCCTTTAACCTTCATTATTCTTTTTCTTTTACTATCTACATCTTTATAACAATCGGAATCGGCAGAGCATGTGCTGTACTCTTGTTGTCCCTTCTTTAATCTGGTCTGCTTTCTAATATTTACAGTATTTTTTCTAACTCTAGCTATGTCTATATATTTTTCTCTAATATCTACAGTATTTACATTTAGCGCATGGTCTTCAACGTTATTCTTACGAATTTCAGAATATTTACTTGTATTTACAGATCTGACTTTGGTAGTGGATGATGTTTCTTCGCTTCTATAGGCCATCAATCTATATTGATTGCCTACTAATTTTGCATTAGCAACCACGTTTCCGTCAATGGTCTTTATGACACAACCATTTTTGTCAAAATCAACCTCGTGTCCTTTAGAAATTATTCTACTTACAGACAGTAAGTTTGTACGTAAATCAGGTACATACAAAACGTTTTCGACCCGAATATTCTGAATACCTCCAGTAACTTGATTACGTACTCTGAAAGTTGCCGTTCCGCAGCTTTGTACACGAAGACTTTTATTGTTAGCAGCCTTGACCATGTTAACATCTGGTGTTCGTTCGTTTCGAAGCCAGTGGCGATGCATTGTCATATGTGCCGATGCTCCGGAATCCACGTACCATATATTGCTGTCATCTTCACCTTTCTTGTCTCGATCCGTGACTGTGTATTTTTCTTTCATTTTTCTAAACCAACAATCCTTACTTACGTGGCCATGTTTATTGCAATTGTAGCAGCGGGGCCCTTTTGGTTTATACTGGCTAGAATTATTATTATGGGGTTGAGATCTATAATTGTATAATTTCGTCTGTAAAGCGATAGTTGCATCTGATTTAATCTCCTGCAGTAATTTGGTTTTAATCAGATCGGCACTAATTCTTATACCGGAGCTCTCCAGACCCATAATCATCGGCTTGTAGTTCTCTGGCAAGCCGGCTAGCATAAGTGTTCCAAGCCACTCATCGTCTACTTTAAAATCTATCCCTCGCAGTTTGTGAGCGGCTGTCATTATTTTGTTAATATACTCCTCTACGTTTGTACTTGTGTCTAAGGTTGTATTAATAAGGTCTTTCAATAATCCTACTTTACGGAGCAGGCCTGAGTCCTCAAACGATTTAGACAAATTTTCCCATACCATCTTAGCCGTCGTTGCGTCCTGGACATGTACGTAGAGCTGCGGATCGATAGAGAGTATAATCTTGGACTTAGCTTTAATATCCTTTTTAGGATCCTCGGAGTCTCCGGAGATACACTCCCATAGTTCCTCGTGCATGAGGTACGCCTCCATCGCGAACTTCCAGGTGGAGTAATTGTCTCGCCCCATCAGCTTCGGAATAGAAAATGCGTTTGAAGCCATTTCTATATATTATAAGCTGAAAAAGCTGAAAATGGAGCGGATGAAAAAACGGCAACGATGACGCGGTATGAAGTGACTTTTTTTGGAATTTGGAAAATATTTTTACACAATTTTTACATAAACGTGCGGCCCATAACCTGATGAAATGATACACGCGAGGACTAAAGATATAATATTATATTATTGAAAGAAACACAAAATAACATAGATACACGGACGTAGGCAGCTACAATATACTTATGTCACACGGCGAATATTTTTATTGACAAGTAAAATGTTTTCTTCTAAATTCCAAATATGAATTCTAAATAGTTTTCGTTCACACTCCAACAATTATTTATGTATACTGTTAAGTAAAAGTACTTAAAAGAAAAAAAAAAGTTTATTACAATTGTCAAAATTCTTATAAAGGTTGTGACTTGTGATAGTATTTTCCCCACATTATTACAAAATATTTTTCGATATTTAACTTACTAAGGACTTGATACATGAAAATAATTAAAGTGATATAATTAAACTTTATAAGCGTTTAATAAATGCCACAAATGTCATATATTTCCAAAATGTTTGCATTATTTAACAGTACTGTCAGAGTAGACAGAATTATAGAGTATGCCGACTTAGAACTGATGTTGAAATTTTTAAATTTGACGTATTATGACGAAAATCATCGCTAGGGTTGTTACCTTCGAATTTAAAACTATGACATAATATTGCAGGCATACATTAAAAGGTTTTCTGTATTTCTCGGCATGTATAAATAAAACATATTAATTTTAAATTAATTATATTTACACACTAACTCAGTGTTTCCCAAACTTGTCGGGACCGCGACTCATCTACAAGAATGTTTAAAGTTCGCGGCCCACCTTGTGTCACGAAGACAAAAAAATATGTGGCTTACATAGTAAATCTTCCCGACACATTATGAAATGAAGCCACTCGGAACGTCTGTAAAAAAACATCCATACTAATATTATGAATGCGAAATGCGAAAGTATGCTGTCTGTCTCTTACCTCTTCACGCCCAAACCGCTGACCGATTTTGCTGAAATTTAGCATGGAGATAATCTGAGTCCCGGGAAAGGACATGAGATACATTTTGTCCCGGAAAAATGTACGGTTCCTTCGCGATAAACGAATTTTGGCGCAATGGAGTTACAGGCGTTTAGTCAGGGCGAGCGAATCGAGCCCTAGTGCATCCCATAATCTTAGCACTTTTGTGGTACACTTTACGGTCCACTAACTTTATCTAATGAGTAGAGACCGGATTATATGCAACATAAAAAGCTTGTCATATGCATGCAAATATGCATGAAAAATGCTTGAAATATGCACGAAAATTGGCAGAATATGCAAAATTTAATGACAATATGCAAATTCATAATCTGCATACAATTAGTAAATTATATTTTGATAGGCGATAATAGGTACAGTAACATCATAATATGAGATTAAAATTATTAAAAAAATAATTGTAAACGTAAGCAATCAAATAATTTTCTAAATTTTCAGTGCCAAGATTGTGTCTACGATCATTTAGAATAATTTGTAAATAGAAAAGGTTCGCTCCACATTCACTGAGGAAACTGGGCAGAATTTGAACATGGGTGCTTTGTTAACACTTAGGTACAGTTTCTGGGAAAAGTTCTGCCATCCCATTAATTAGTAGTTGGCAAGCGCGACGTTCTTCTGGCTCTGGCTCTTCCATTTTACTATTGTAACTGTCAAAACAAAAGACGCGCGCGCGGCTAGTACTGACTGCATTCAAAATGTAGTAAAAGTCGCAACTATTACTCAATAGCCTAAATTATGTTTTTGTTATTATTGTTAACTGTTATTTTTATTAAATTTGGTAGCATTTCGTAGCACAGGGTTAGTGAAAAATGTTTTAAATTTACCGAAAACATGCATCATAACTAGATCTTATGTAAAATATGCTATTACCGCTGAGAATGGCTAAAATATGCAAATGCATATGCAGATATGCAAATGCATATGCAGATATGCAAATGCATATAATCCGGTCTCTACTAATGAGTAATGAAGGAAAAACAAAGCCTTTAGTCACCGGCTACACGGTCAATTTTTCATCAATCTGATCCATCAATCTGGTACGGATTGACGAAAATTTGATCGTGTACGCCACTGATGGATTGATCGTATTTTTAATATGAAAATTTTATAACCGTCAATATTCCGTCAATCAGATTGATGGATCAGATTGATGAAAAATTAATTTTATAACCGTCAATATTCCGTCAATCAGATTGGTGGATCAGATTGATGAAAAATTAATTTTATAACCGTCAATATTCCGTCAATCAGATTGATGGATCAGATTGATGAAAAATTGACATATACATACATAATTATATTCGAACTAATACAATAAACAAACATATTCACCTTTCAGCATTAGCAGGAAGAGTAAACAATACCAATGTCGGTTTCAACAAGGTTGAATTAAGGCATCCGTAGACGCTGCAGTATACTCCCGGCATTATTTAAATTTAACTAATTAAAAACTCGACGAGAAAGATACGTGGATCGCTCGACGTGTTCTTCTTGGTCGTATTGATCAAGTGTTGATATTTGATGTTGTTTATGTTTTGGCACATGCTATTAAAATTGTCAGAATCCAATTTTGAAATCTATATTTTAAAATATTTAAAAATAAATTATAACAGCCAACGCGAGGCACATTCCGTTCATAATACGAGTGAAACTCGACGAATTTGACAGATATTGAAACCTATCCGTCTCTTTAAAGTCGAAGTACTGGTAGTTATGTCTATTGTGGTACTGTGTCACCCTCGTCAGTCCTCTGGCAGTCAAATTCAGAAAAATCGAAATATTTTGAAAACTACTCTAAAAAATGAGTGTCTCGATTTGCAACAATATATTCATTATATTACCCATCTTATAAACCCAAACATGTCTAAATTTACCATAAAAACTACAGTAAACAAAATATCCCTAAAAGTTACCCAATTTTTGTAGAACCACCCGTATAGTAAATCAAAAATTGTTCTACGACTTGGACATTCGCGAAAATAATTGATTCTCCATAGCGACTTTGCGGTCACTTGACTGTTTACTACAGAAAATATTTTTTTTTTGTGAATTTCCAAAAGTCGTAGAACAAAAGTTGTTCAGAATGAGTAACCCGTTTTCGGCTTAGTATGTAACCCTGTATAACTTTTTTTAAAATTTTAAAACTTTGATTTTCAGGGACAAGGAAGGACAAGATATTGGAACGAACATAAGTATTGATGTTTGGGATGTAGATCCAAAAACTTTGTATGGACTCAAGGAGTCATTTCTCACATCCTTAGACATTACTCCACCACTATCAAATTGGGTTTTTGTTACGAATGTAAGTACATTTTAATTTTTTACATTTTTACATAATATATAGAGTTGGCTGTCTATATCTACGCCAGTGTTTTTCAATTTGTAGGTCGCAAATCCCGACTCCCTGGGGTCTGATTCTGTAGGGCTTTAGGTCGAGAAAACTATTTCAGTACAAAAAAAAAAAGCATTTACTCGACGAAAAAGCAAACAGGGTTCAAAAAATATTTTTTCATTTTCATTCATTTCATTTCATTATTTCATTCACCAAGGGATTATCAATTTATGAAACTCACTGATCTAAGTTATAAATAGCATGTTTTTTTACAAATTTTCTAAATGTAACGGCCTCTACTTATGTTTCCTTTGCTAACTTGTTAAAAGTTATTCTATGTTTCTTCAACAGTTCCGATGTGACCGTTCCGAGCTGAAAGAGGTATTGGAACTAGCTGGTCACGTGGTGGTATGCCATGTGGTGACTGTGGCTAAGAGATATGCCAACGTCATGTACAGCCATCCATTAGAAGCCGTCCAGGTATGAGTAAATCAAGTAGGAATATCTATGTAAACAGGGCATAGTCAGTGTTAGGGATAGAGGTGTAAATACGTGGGAGAGACATGCTTCGGCACGAATGGGCCGGCTCGACCAGAGAAATACCACGTTCTCACAGAAAACCGGCGTTTAACGTCGCTTGCGCTGTGTTTCGCCGAGTGAGTGAGTTTACCGGAGGCCCAATCCCTATTCCCTTTCCTACCCTCCCCTATTCCCTTTCCTTCCCATCCCTACCCTCCATACATACAACATTAATACAACATTTGAAAAATTCGCCAGGTCAGTGTCTCGGTGATAGAATTTTATACAATGTGTTAAATTATAAAATATTAACTTAGGCCGGTATAAATATTAAATGGTCAGTATTCAAGATGCATCTCGGCACAATAGACATAACTACCAGTAGTTCGACTGCAAAGAAATGGACAGGTTTCAATATCTCTCAAATTCGTCGGGTTTGGGGGTGATAAGTTAGAGGCTGGCGCGCTAGCTGGTTTAATTTATTTTAAAAAATAAGATTTTGAAATTGAATTCTGACAGTTTTCTTTGCATGTGCCAAAATATAAACAACAACTAAATTTGTAGGTAACGACCCCAGCGACGACTTTTGTCATAATACGTCAAACTTATTTTTTTTTACATCAGTTCTAAGTCGGCTTACTCTATCATTCTGTCTACTCTGATCTCGGTCACAGTATAGCAATATCCCTACAGTAGTGAAACGAATGTACTTGCGCAGAGCAACGGAGGGGTACCCGCGGGGAAGCGGGCGGCGCGGGCCCGCGTATACAAACTCGCGGAGTTTGTGTACCTGCCCGCGCAGGGGTGACATTGGCGCGTTGTCTACGAGTTTTGTGTTGTAATTATTGTAAAACGATAGCTTATCTTATAAACAATGGGATATAAAAAGTGTTCAGACTTCAGTGTACGGATGTAAATCTGATTCAAAAAATAAAAATTTAAATTTTCATAAATATCGGTTCACAGTTCACACTAATATTGTGTTGGTCTTGGCGGCATTTATTTGCATCTCTGTTTTATTGTAACTTACGTTGTAAAAAGTGTAACTTGGAGAGAAACAATATAAAATAAATTAAAAATCTGTCAAATACCCTGTTACACACTAATTAGTACCTACCTAGCTAGGTACACAGGGCCACACATCAAATGTAACATGTTGACCTTTTGGAACGCCCTTACCGCGCACGTAATAAGAGCGAGTTTTGAAGCGCTTCTGTTACACCTGATGTGTGGCGGGTGGCCTACCGTACCTACCAATTAAGAGATTAATAATTATTGGATATTTTAATATATAATAATGCGTCTTCATTATTATTTTAATCCTTCGATCGAGGATTCTTGGAAATCTATTGTTATTCTATTGTGTCTCGCTCACCGGTGAGCTTATGGGGCTTAATGGGTGAATTAAATTTTTAAATAGAGAACTAAATCATGTAGAAATAAAGTTTCATGTAAATATCTGGCAGTATGACATAATATGTAAATATAACACGCTGATTAAGCAGATTATATGATAATTGATTACATTACAAGCACAATATTTTCTTTTTATTTTATTTCCCGTTTCGTGGCAACCCTGGCATATCTGCTCGGTACCTACACCGGTGTCGGAATCGTGCGACATCAAAGGCGTTTCGTTACTGTAGGGATATTCAATATTGCTATACTGTGTCTCGGTCTCAAGATGCGGTTCGGCTCTATTATTCGTCCAAATTTTGAGAGCCAACCAATCACTGAGCCTGAACCGTGTCTTGAGACCGAGATGTATCTTAAGTATTGACTATTTGTACCGGCCTTAGTTTATTGCACGGTTACGGCAAAATATGAAAAATTCGTGAAAATTAGATGCATCTTTGTGATTTTTTTCGATAGAGAAAATTTTAAGATGTCGTGTTTTTGCTCAGATTAGATTCTTGGAAATATAATGTAGTATGTATCAATGTTTGGAAAATGAAACAATTCAGCAGGGCAATCGCGTTATTTTTAAACGTTCCAATTCAGGTTCACATTTGCTTTGGTTGTGGTTCAGTTACGGTTCGGTTCCGCTGCGTCTGAGCAAATTTCAGTATCGTGCTAACGTTCCAACCGTAACTCAACCTTAGATGGAACTCGAACGAAGCGCAACGTTTTACCTTTAGACAGACAATACAGCGGACCAATCAGCGCCCTTCTGATTTAATTTTGATTGGCTTAAATATGAACAAATTTTTTCCGATGCGTTAATTGGTCAATTGAGAATATGACACGAGTGAAGTTGTTTTGGTACTTGGTAGTTATGATCAATGATGTGAATGATTATTACTTGGAGTTTTTAATTTACGTAGATGAATTCTTAATATTGTTTTACTATATTTTACAAACGGCATATAAGTGTTGAATAGTGACACAATATAGTGTGAGTTGTGACTTGTGACAAAAGTTTTATGTGGCGCAGAAAACATTTACGTAAAGTAGTAATGTCAAAATTCAATTCACTTTTTAACAAACTCAAATAACAAAACATAGTCCGTAGCATGTTATTTTACAGCTTTAAAGTAAAACATAAGCTTAAATTATAATTTAATTATAGCCTATGTTATATTTTTCCATCGATTTTTGTCAATTTAATACACCAAAATAAGAAACGTTTCAGAAACGTGCGAGTAGAAGTTGCATTGTATCAACTTTTTGTTTTGACAGCGTTTGCGCTCGGGCTGAGGTTCAGTAACGTCTCAACTAGCTGTCAAAACGTTAGCGCGATACCGAATCGTTCCAAAAGTCGATCAACGTCCGAGTTTCACTTGCGTTTCAGTTGAATAAATTTATCGCGATTGCCCTGCTGGGCTTATTTTTAAGTATAAAAATGAAATATAAAATCGTCAATGTTGGGTTAGTAAATAATCATGCTTATGCTTCAGCATAAGCATGATTATTTACTTATGTAATACATACAAATGGCCCGTATATTATACAAATACATGTATAATATACGGGCCATACAAATGACTGACTTGAGAGGTTCATTGAGTATTTTTTTAATGTGGGTGTAACTTTTCGATTTTCTTCGCGTTACAGGCCATATCGATGCTTAACGGCCAAACCTACTATGGACAAACCCTTAAAATAACAATGGACCACCAGTCAGAATATTGGAAAATACTACCCAAAGGTCTAGCCAACTTAGGTCCCGGGCTTGGAAAATACGGCAAACCTGTCCGTAACATAGCCAAAGAGTACGAAAGATTCGTATCTGGAAAATCTACTTTCATAGAAACAAAAATATTCAAATCTGAAAACAGCTCAGATCTGCTCAAAGAAATTATGCTTCCCAGCATAAGTAGACCTGAAAGAAACGATGACACTCCGAAACTAGTAATTGATACTGAAGTTGGCGAGCTTAAAGTGAAAGAAGAATCACCAAAAGAAGACATAAAGTCCATAAACAGCTCACCAGATCTTGAATCAAGGAAAACACCCGATTTAAACACAGGACAAATAAGTGTTAATAATGGTGATACTGAATCTATTAATGGTGCGTCTAATCATAACACATGGCAAAGCAATTCAACTTTCAACAAACCAGTAACAAACTTTGGACAGAGTTCGGGAACGAATGGTGAAACGGGATATAATGCGCAATTCGAAATGAACCAAGGCCCAAGTGATCTGAGGCAAATAACCGGTGTTGGTTTTCAAGGGATGCAAGGAGGTACTCGACTTCGACCAATGCTAAGCATGCAGGGAATGCAAGGGCCTCAAGCCATGCAAGGTATGCAAGGATCTCAAACCTTGCAAGGTATGCAAGGACTTCAAGGTATGTCAGGCATGCAAAGGCCTCAAGCCATGCAAGGCATCATGCAAGGGCCTCAAGGCATGCAAGGGCCTCAAGGCATGCAAGGGCCTCAAGTCATGCAAAGACCTCAAGGCATGCAAGGACCTCAAGGTATGCAAGGGCCTCAAACCATGCAAGGTATGCAAGGGCCTCAGAATATGCAAGGTATGCAAGGGCCTCAGAGCATGCAAGGACCTCAAGGTATGCAAGGGCCTCAGAGCATGCAAGGACCTCAAGGTATGCAAGGGCCTCAGAGCATGCAAGGACCTCAAAGTATGCAAGGGCCTCAAACCATGCAAGGTATTCAAGGGCCTCAAGTTATGCAAGGCATGCAAAGACCAGGAGGCCCTAGGGCGATGCAAAATCCCTTCCTAAATCGAGCACAGTTCCCAAACAACTTTGGCAACCAAGGACCAAGTCAATTTTACCCGTCCAGCAATGGTTACCTGAACTCCGGTATACAGGGTAACATGCAAGCTCCGAATATGCAACCTAATGTACCAACCAGGCCTGTTGGGCCATTCGCTCAAAGACAGTCGGTGAGGCCATTAGAGATTTACCGAGGAATGAATGCTTACACTTTGAAGATCATCAATGTAAGTATTTTGAATTTTCATAAAATTATTATGGTATTAGATGACCCCCGCAAGTGCGTTGCGCCAAAATTCGTTTATAACGAAGGAACCGTACATTTTTCCGGGATAAAATACATCCTATGTCCTTTCCCGCCACTCAAAGTGCCTCCATTTCAGCATTAAAGATCAGGGCTGCACATACTATAGTCTTCCATCTATCCCACAGATACCAGCAACAGTAAAGCTGAGCGCGCTGTGCGACCGGCTGTCGGAGTTCGGTCGCGTGACGGGGCTGGAGCTGGCCGGCCCCGGCGCCGCCATCGTCAAGTACGAAAGCGCCGGCGACGCCGAGAGGTGCTTCCGTATCCTTTCACACCTATTGCCTATGAGGAGATTCTGTGTTAGGCCATAGAATTTTTCTTTGTATGTTCGCGGATAACTTCGCCGTTTATCGAGCGATTTTGATGATTGTTCTTTTGTTTGAAAGAGGATATTTTAGAGGTGGTCCCACGATAAGGAAGTACTGTTTGAGTTGATTTTTTTTCAAAAAAATTGACAAGTTTCGGATTTCTGACTCAAATAGCGGCTAGTTTCCTATGGTTTTTCGTATTGGTACTTAATGAATTCTCAAAAATAGAAACATCGGTGAAATAATGACTCTGATATCTTAAAAACTCTTCGTATCACAATTTGAAAATTACATAATATAATAGACCTTCCCAAAACACTGTATACAAAATGAAAGCTCTGGGACGTCAGTATTTATACAATTAAAATAGAATAATTGAAAATAATTCCTTAACGAAAACATCAGGTAATTACCGGCAAGTTTTTGAATATTGAAAAAACAAAAACGCTGAATGCATTTAAGAAGCACTGCGGAAAAGTAAGTAGTATTGCTACGTAAGTATACACATAAATGTTAGGTAAGTATACCTATTATTTTTCTACTAACGCCTGGTCATCGAACACTTAGAAATTCAGCCATTGACCTTTTGCTTTTTATCTCTGTTACACAGACAAGTAGCGAGGTAAATGGCCGAATTTTCACGTGTTTTATGAGCGGGATTTACTTATATTATTAAATTGAGAGAGCATGACTTTCGGAATTAACTATTGCACAAATCTGGGTTAAATTAACGCAGAGATAAATATAATGATCTCTTTCCCTATCATTAAGACGAAGAAAAGCTATGTCCACACTGCACTGTGCACTTTCATCTTCTTTCATTCAACTTTCGTATTGGCGCATTCAATAATTGAATGCGTCAACGAACGCAACGCTAACATTGTCATTTTTGAAGTTTTGGATACGGTCAGAGGGCATTCGTTGCGGGCATGTCTCACGTTCGCTGTTAACTACGCTATAAGCATTGCTTTATGTAATAACCCATGCCCTTGATGAACAAAACAAGGCCCAGTGTGGACAAAGCAAATTAGACAGATAATATTTCGATTTTTAGTACACGATTCATTTTAACCCAGACCATGAGACCATGGTTAACATTAGTAACATTATTGTACAGAAATATCTTCATGCTTACTGCATAGTGCTTAGGCTATGTTATAGTTGTAAATATTGTAGTTTAATGTAGTTTTAATGTATAGATTTAAGTTAGCTTTAAGTTAGATGTAAGAAAATATAGCAATGTTCAGTATAATTATTTTAATAGTAAACATTTGACAATTGTTTTGAACTGGCGAAGTAAAATCTAGTTTTGTGGGAATTTTAATGGATGTTATTCTAACAGTTTTATCTACTACTAGGCAGTAGGTTAGGACTTAGGAGGTAAAAATTTACCCCATAGCCGATATTTAGTCTTAAGTTTTAGGACATACATGCAGTATAGAAGCATTTTATTATATAGAGCAGACTCTTATGATAAAGAGTATTATAACATTTCATTAGAATTAAGATTCATGTATTAGATATCATATAACCCAATAGTGTTAGCAGTAAATATATTATTATGAATAACTTTTAGGCTTATTTGAGCAAATCTGGGTTAAGGTTAATCTAAGTAGGTTAAATATTATAATCGTTGTTATTTATACAGCGATAACATGATAATTGATAATCAAGTAGGTAATTTTAAAATCTCTCTCCTTCTCCATGTTTATGAAGGAGAGACTTAGAATCTCTTGTGTAGAATAGCTATAAAATCAAAATTGTTAGTAAAATTAATGAAGACATGAGTGGAAGAAATAGGTAAGTAACAGTGGAAGAAGCAGGTAAGTAACAAACATTGTTTAAATTATAAGGAAAAAATGAATAATTATTATTGTCCTGGTGTTATAAAATGTTAGATATCTGGTTTTGCCGCTCACGTCTTTAATTAAATAATGCATATTGCATATGCTGTTGAAATGACTTATTTATCTATTTTAAATTTTATAAAACGGTTTATAAGATCTCATAAAATATACTGTAATGGTCTATAGAAATATTTTTCAATTTTTTTTAATCTAAAATGTTTTGTAAGTGTCTGAAGAATATCTACTTTTGATTATTATTAGATACATATTAGATTAATTAATTATATATGAAAATTTTCTGATCAGTGATCCTTTTATTTTTTTTATTTTAGAAATAAAAGCATAGAATAAGTTAATAGCTTAAGTTAGCTTTAGTTGTTTAATGGTAGCCAATATTATTAAACAAAAAATTGCTAAATACAAATTGATTAATTTTCTTTAAAATACCTAGCTCCCAGACATAAAAGAATTTCGGCATTACGAGACGTAAGTATTCGTTAAGGTGACGCCGCGTTAAAGTAAAAAATCGTCTTGGATATGTCTGAAAACAAGAAATGGAACAGCAAGAAATGGAAAGGGCGTAAGCTACAAAATGGTTTTTGTCGCGTAATATAAAAACCATAAATAGTAATGGGTATGAAGACGGCATTTTTTTTTGAGTTCCCAGCATTGTTCTCATAGAAAAAGTTGTTCATTATGACGGGCTCATTTGATGGTTTCAAGGATAACGGTGTTCACACAAACACACTGTATATTTCATATAAGCTATGGGCAAATTATAGTGTATGCTTGAACAAATCTATGTACTAATGGAAGCTTAAATCACTCTCCTCTGTTGGCAAAATTAGAATCCCTGTTTTTGTAGAGGTCTTTTTGATAAATTATTCTGTGTTATAAAAGTTGACCAATCGTGTTATGCTATGGGTAATTCAAAGATAAAGACATGATGAATACTGACAATGAACTTTAATTTCTTAGCTTAATGGCTGGTTTACACGTATTAAATAGGTAGATAAGTAACTAAATTTTAGCTTAATTTGAAGTGCCTGCCCGAAATGTGTCAAGTGACAAGCCCTGCCTGGCAACTTAACAGAAAATAGCCAAAATTCTAATTTCCTTGTTTAGTACTTAACTAAATTTTAACTTGCTACTTGCTACTAAATTTTGTGTTTACATGCAATAAATAACTTAAAATTAAGTTAAAATTTAGTTAACTACTTATCTACTTAATACGTGTAAACCAGCCCTTATGGCTTATAAAATTTAGTAGCAAGTAGTAAGTTAAAATTTAGTTAAGTACTAAACGAGGAAATTAGTATGTTGACTATTTTCTGTTAAGTCGGCAGACGGGGCTTGTCACTTGACAAATTTCGGGCAGGCACTTCAAATTAAGTTAAAATTTAGTTACTACTTATCTACTTAATACGTGTAAACCAGCTATTAGTCATTGCTGACAAAAATCGATATCGCTGCAGCCAAATTATCAAGGCGTCACCTTTATTAAATTGTTTGATTTGAATGGCATTAATGGATCTGGACTTAATCAAATCTACATTATCTTAAATTAAAATAGCAAAAACAAAGGGCTAATTAATGTTGTAATTGTATTAATTACGTTCAGGCTTGGAAAGGGTCGCGAAGTTTTATTAGCTAATCACGACGAGTGGGGTTCAAAAATACCCAGAAAGGTTCGAGTTTCAAGTGTTTGGGTCATGTGAATACCTATTACTTTAACCTCTTTCGTATAACAATAGGTTTCGAGTATAGTTCTTGCAATCTACGAGTGCGCGTCGCCCTTAGTTGTGTGAGTGACCATATCTATACACGCGTACATGGCTCGCTCGCTACTGACTGCTCCGTCGGGTACGCACACTAACGAAAATGTCTATTCACATTTCCAACTACAAATAAAGGCGACGCGCACTCTTAGATTGCAAGAACTATAGTATGAGTTTATTTTGATGAGACAAGAAATTGCGTATGACAATAACTGGCAGCGCATCTTCCGATTAGGCAGGCCGCATGTAACACGTTTTCCGTAATTCCGTTTTCCGTAACATTCGAATGCTTGGAAAAAGTATAAAATACATTATGTGACGCACACGTCTGCTTTTTTCCGAACGGAACGAATTCGCACGTACGTTTCGTGTGCAAGTGCGCGTTCGCGCGTGAAGAAAAACGAACGTTTGCGCTAGTCTCACGGAATTCCAATTCGAAATTATACAAACAACAAACAAACAAATATACTTTATTGTGCACAATATGTCAATATCAATACAAAATACACAGGTACAAAGAAAATAAACTGCACACAAAGGCGGCCTTATTACTTTAAAGCAATATCTTCCAGGCAACCTTTACACGTCTTTGAGATGAAGAACTTAGGAAAATAAAGATTATACATTATTAAATCGAATACGGAAAACGTATACAGCATGCGCCTATGCGGTCAGCCTTAGGTTCAGCTTCAGGTAAGCGACAGGCGTTTGCAGCAGATATTGCTATATGCTGATTGCTGTTTGTCAGTATATGCCATATACTGACAAACATTCGTCTTTCTATTTCGACTGATCGTCAGTCGTCACCATATAGACGGAAAGGAAATGGAATGGAAATGAAAGGAAGGAATGAAAAGGGATCGTCAGACGACTGACGATCCCTTTCCAAGTTGATAAGTGTGCTGTGAGTGATGTGACTCATAAGCTCCATAATATTATATTTTCTTTTAAACTCCATCAAATTATAGTCGAGTAATTATTCAATGTCTCTACGACCGTACTATTTGTATTTAATCATTTCTATATCGATCGCATTTTAATTTAGATATTGAAACTTTCAATATGCCGAAATCTGCAAAAAAGTTTTTGCATTAGTCTGCATCTTGAGGGAATTAATAAAAAACGACATCCCAAAGTTTTCCTCTTTGACGAAATTATGATGAGCTCGGTCGTAGAACTAAAATATTGAACTTCTCATGCAAATTGCGTTCCATCCACAGACATAGATCAAGATAGATACCGCATATCGCTCCATTTGTATGAAAACGAGCGTGTCACTTTTTTCCTACCACTGGCACTGTGACGTACCGATGATAAGAAACGTGTCCATTATCAAGGGCAAAGTTCTATTTGAATTTCTACAGCTCAATACGGCATTTTAGGCATTTTGGCATTTTTAAAATTCCGATTTACGTCCGATTCCGATAGCAGACTAAAGAACAGACTTTCGAAAGACGAGCATTGCTCGTCGTTTGGGACGGCGATATGGAACGCGACGTACATACTCATGCGGCATCTATCTAGATCTATGTCTGTGGTTCCATCCATCCATACTAATAATCAGAAAGTGTGTCTGTCTGTAACCTCTTCATGCTCAAACCGCTGACCCGAATTTGCTGAAATTTGGTATGGAGTCCCGGGAAAGGACATAGGATATTTTTATCCCGGAAAAATATACGGTTCTCGCGCGATAAACGAATTTTCGCAACGGAGTTGCAGGAGTCATCTAGTTCATTACCGACGTTGGAAGGCGCCTTTATAGTAACGACAAACTTGATTGAAAGTCACTTTAATTTTAAGTTACACCCGGAAGTAATTCTGATAGCTTCGTAGCGGATGAATATTCATGACAGGTAGAAGCGTGGAAAAGCAGACACGTTATAGAGAGTACTTAAATAACTTAAACGATTTGTTCAGCGGTTTGGACGTGAAAAAGTAACAGAGAGACAGATAGACGGACATATTTTCGCATTTATAACATTAAAGTATTGCCATGCAGCAAAATCGGGTTAAGCGATTTGGACGTGAAGAGGTAACAGTCAGAAAGACACACTTTTATTTATAATATGATTAGTAAAGTAATTAGTATGGATATTGGATAGGCTGCTCTACATGCTAATAATAATTAATCAGTAGCCCATTTATGATATGGATTACCGGGATTCAAAAATCCCTGCGAGAGTTTTATGCGGTCTTAAAATTATAAAAGCTTATTTTTGGTCCCAAAAACTTAAGTGTCTTCGAACAATGCGACGAAAATAGTTCAAAAATAGACATCTTTGTGCTGGCTTCAAAGGTAACAAGCCGGCTCAGCTGAAAATAGTCTAAGAAAACTGTTATGTCAGCAGAACGGTGTTGGTAAGTCTTCGTTTTTTACAACACGAAGAGTTCTGCAGTACTCCGTTACTGCAGGCTATTCATGGGAAAACCCGTGAAAAAATAACTGGACAGGCCTAAATTTTCGGCCAAGGTATGATCGTGATAAAATGATGCTAAAATGCCCAAAACTGGAAGCTTTTCAATTAAAAAAATTAACTTCGAAATCGGTTCGGATGTTGTTAGGCCAAAGACATACAGACAGACAGACAAATACGTAACATTCCAATAACACTCCTGTTTTGTAGGGGGTAAAAAGGTTACCCTTTGTATCACCACGGTCCATTTGATATCCCTCGTTAGCACATTTCCCGGTTGTGATGGAAACCTAATTGAGTAAATTCGATTCACGCGCCAATCGAATTAGTGACGTATTTAAATCGCCATTTTTACCTGGTCCGTCACAAACGGGACATTTCCCGGAATAACGGGATTAAAAGCAATTCCGGACAGTTCCGGGCAATGTCACGCTAATAGCGGATTATGGAAATTAGTCCATCGAAACTGTTGACGGTTCGATGAATTTAATTCCGATACATGTAGCGGTATTGTATAGATACGACGTGGTATTTTGACGGTAAGTGCTCTGGTCATAGGATGATGTTGATGGCAGGATGATTGGGTATGTAAAAGTCGGTTCCACACCTAACACACCTAATCTCGCTGGTTAGGTTGGTCCCACTAGCTGTTTTTTTAAAATGAAATAAGGGGGCAAACGAGCAAACGGGTCACCTGATGGAAAGCAACTACCGCCGCCCATGGATACTCGCAACATCAGAAGAGCTGCAGGTGCGTTGCCGGCCTTTTAAGAGGGAATACGCTCTTTTCTTGAAGGTTTAGGTCCTAAAATACTGCTGGTGACAGTTTGTTCCAGAGTTTTACAGTGCGCGGCAGAAAGTTACGCGAGAAACGCACTGTGGAAGACTGCCACTCATCAAGGTGATGAGGATGGTATATTTTTCGCGTGGGACGATGGCGAAAATTTGCAGGTATGGTATGATTCCGAAAAATTCCTCAGAGCACTCCCCGTGATACAAGTAAAGGGAACAGTTACTCTAGTGTGTGTGTAAGTGTGCCCTTGCGTAAGATCTAACTCACTGGTTTACGTTACAACGAGTCGACTTCAACTAAATCAGCAATCAGTACCCATATCGACGGTGTAGGATCTATTTACCAATCTTGTGTTTTTAGTTTTAATCACGCTTTTATTAGCTTGGGCTGGTATGTATGTAACGGAATCTTTGAGCACGATTTTTACCTATCTCCAGTAGTCTAATTAATCCTTCGATCGTGGATTCTTGGAAATCTATTGTTATTCTATTGTGTCTCGCTCACCGGTGCAGAGCTTATGGGGCGGCTTGATGGGTTAATTCGAAACTTTGCATACGTATTAAGAATCAATGGCATAATGCAATAATTTTTTAAAATAAACATGCTTTTTTAGTTCTTTTAATTTGTATTTATTTCATTGACTCCTTAATCCTAGACAGTCTTTAGCTTGTCCCTAGAGCTGAGATCGTATTATCAAAGTGTTGTCGTGGTCAGCTAACCACAGTCAAACAGCAGCAGCTACTGCTGTCAACCCAGAAGAGTTGCAGTACTGGGAATATGTGGTAAGCCAATACCCATTAAGGGCGAAGCCAAGCGAGCGTAATATGTGAGTCGTGTTCCGCAGAATTTCTGCCGGGCAGAATTTTTCTCATACAAATCGCGACTCACAAAATTACTATTGTGTGAATCAAACAGGACCTTCGTATGAAACTGAATGCAGCAGAATTCTGCCCGGCAGAAATTCTGCGACTCAACTCACTATTTACGCTTGTTTGGCTTCGCCCTAAGGGCTCCCACACAAAACTGCGAATTCGCATCGCATCGCAAATTATCTGTAACATCTGTAACTCATACAATTACTAAAATAAAATTACATTGCAATGCGATACGAATTCCCAGTTTTGTATGGGAGCCCGAAAATGTGTTTGTTCGTTTATCCATGTCTCTTATTTCCAAATCTGTGGTTGCGTCCAACGTTCGGTAAATAAATATTCGATTGGTCGGTGAATTAATGAAATGTGGTTGAATTATCAAAAAAACTGTGTGCTTAATGGATTCCTCTGTGTTCGTCAGCTTAGGGCCTAAACTGACCCTAAATTTTAGGGGGGTTCACTATTAAACCCTTTGACGGCTGCTGGTCGCCAAAAAGAGATAGGGAAAGAAGAAGAAGAGATATTAACCTATAAGTGACTGCTTATCTTTTCTACACGAGCAGGAAAGTAAGATAAATATAAATTGCATCCAGCTCACGAGACCCTAGAATTGTTAGCTTAACATATAAACTACGAAATATTATACAATATTATGTGATACAAGGTGGAACAAAACTTAGTGATCACTGATCACTGATCATACTTTAAGGTGTGTACATATGTGCCCCTTATATTGAGTCCACTGTGAAAGTAGCAGCGCTGACGGAGCAATTTTTTTGTGATTTGTATGGCCAAGCGCCCGAACGTCAGGGTTGCCCATAAAAAAAGTTTAAAAAAGTTGCTCTTTCAGCGCTCCTACTTTCACAGTGAACACGATACAGGGGGCTCATAATATACTCCTTAAAATATTATTATCACTTAGTTTTGTAACACCTTGTGTACGTTGAAACACGGTTGTATTATCCGTGAAATTATCATGCCGATGGTGGACTTGCCTATTTGGTGGGATTATATCAAGTCAGCGATCGTGATTTATCATCTGGGCTTGACATAATCCAACCAAATTACGTAGGTATCCGCCGATAAATAAACTCTGATACATAAAAACTTTGATTTAAATTGGATGTAAGTACCTAATTATTGTTCTTGTGGTCGGTGATAACCTTCTTGTTCTATGTGACCTTAAATAAATGGAAAAAAACGGTTGGAGAATAGTGTTTTGTGTCGAACTCGAACTCGAACTCGAACTCGAACTCGAACTCGAACTCGAACTCGACTCGAACTCTGTTGTCTGTAAAGTCGGTTTACTGACGATAGTTGAACGTGACAACGTTATAGCCTTATAGCCTTAAATGGAACGCCTCAGAGCGAGGTAACGCCGCATATTGCGTCATGTTTTTTCGTGCGCGCAGCCCATACCGAATTATAAGACGTTGTCACGTCAAAAACGTTTATGTATTAATTTTTAAGATGCTCGACAAAAGTTACTCCAAAAACTGTCACATCCTCCAGCATTTTCCTCGGAAGGTGGGTATTTAAATGGCATGACGTCACAAGATGGCGACATTTATCTTGTAACAAGTTCCTGTAGAGCCTCATTAATGGTTTTTTCTGTCGTCACAGTCGTAATTAAGCCGACGAAAGATAAAACCCGGGCTTAAGGCGTAATTCGGCAAAAAGTACAAGATTACTGATTGAAATAATATATTTTGTAGACGTGACTTCGTAAGAAGAAAATCTGCGGTAACCGTAAACTTATACTCATGAAAATTATTGTATGTTCTTCCCCGAGATCTGCTCAATATTTATACAAAATTTTATCAAAATCGAATCAGTGGTTGCAAGTGGTTGCAAAGCCGATGTAAGCGAACAAACCCTTTTTGTAAAAAAAAAAATTAGTTTGATATTATTTTTAGCAATATTCCGCGAAATAAACTTCCACCTTTAAGTAAGTGAGTGAGTGCACGCATAGGCATGCGTACAGCACCTCCCTCCTCCCACACTGCCTATGCGTACACTCGCATGCAAGAACTTGCAAACACCACCACCACACAAGCAATAATGTTGGCAAATCCGTGCAAGGCCCCTCACCACCATGGAGGTTGAAAACCTCGACGCGCGTTTCGCTCCAACACCGGAGCATCCTCAGGATGTGGACTCTACGAACAACGTTGTTTTCACGTTAGGCATTCTGAAAATGACACACTTTGTTTTATTAGGATTGAGTAAAAGATTGTTGGAAGAGAACCATTCTAATAAAAGAGCTAGTATTTTATTAGCACCATTGAAATCTGGATTTTTTCGTTTCAATTTAAACAGGAGGGATGTATAATCTGCGAATAAGACAATTTCGCAAAAGGATCGTATGAAAAAAGGCAAATCGTTTACGTATATTAAAAAAAAAGAAAAGGTCCCAAAATAGAACCCTGTGGTACTCCTATTTTTATTGGTAATCCCGTGGATTTATGACCATTTACATCAACGGACTGAACTCTGTCTATCAGATAATCTGTCATAAGGTCAAGTGCGGTGCCTTCAATGCCATAGTGCTCAATCTTTTGAATCAGTATACTATGATCCACGCAATCGAACGCCTTCGATAGATCACAAAAAACACCAATGACATCATGGTGGTCTTCCCAAGCTTTAAAAATGTATTTTATTAAAGTAACACCCGCATCTGTAGTTGAAACACCCTTGGTAAATCCATATTGGTGACTATGCAATAAATTGTTAATATAAAAGTAACTCTGAAGTTGATTGAGGATTTCTTTCTCAAATATTTTGCTGATAGCTGGTAAAATAGAGATAGGTCTAAAATTACTCGGGTCACTTTTTGAGCCCTTTTTAAACAAAGGAATAATTCTAGACTGTTTCATAAGACAAGGGAATAAGCCAGCATCAACACAACGATTAAAAATAGCAGCTAGGTATGGTGACAATTCGGAAATAATATTTTTAAGTAATTTTACTGATATGCCCCACAAGTCTAATGATTTAAGGCTAAGAGAGTTAAAAGTCTTTATGATATCTTGCGGGTGTATGTGTCTAAAACTGAACAGTACCTTGCTTCCCTTTACATTTGTTTTAAGTAGCATGCTCGCTTTTAACGGACAGGAGTCGAGGGAACGAGTTGTCTTTTCAGTGATATTTACAAAAAAATTATTAAAGATGTGAGCTAATTCAAAATTGTCAGAAATTGTCAGACCGTCTATATTTAATTTAATTTTATTGTCATATCTTTTAAAACGTTCTATTTCATTATTAATTATGTCCCAAGTACTAAGAATTTTATTGTGAGAGTCATTTATTTTGTTACTTAAGTATAAAGCTTTAGCAGCGAGGCATATTTTCTTGAACATTTTAGAATAATTTCTCACATACTGAATAAACAATGGATGAAAGTTATATTTTTTAAGGTCATATAAATTATATAGTTTGTTCCTACTGATATAATATATATGTTACGCTCAAAGACCGAAAACGCTCAGTGAGCGAAAAAAGAGTTATATTTGAATTACCGCGCGTACTACAAAACATTTTTTCTTTTACTAAATCACTGCATAACGTGTTTATTATTATTATTTATAAATATTCATAGTTCCATATTATCCGTACTAATATTATTACTGTCTGTCTGTCTGTCTGGCACAATGTAGTTGCGGGCATCAACTAGTAGTATTATATTTAAATTACATAAATAAATAAATATAAAACTAAATTTTTATTATTTCTTAACATCAGATTACCATATATTTAAAAAAGCAACAACAAACAATAATACGTTGCGCCAGACAGACAGACAGTAATAATATTAGTACGGATATTATGGAACTATGGATACCTACCTATTTTTCAAATAATAATGAAAAACAATGTTAAACAATGTTATGCAGTGATTTAGTAAAAGAAAAAGATATTTTGTAGTACGCGTGGTAATTCAAATATAATCTTCCATACCTATGGACGATTAATCAATCAAGAACAAATCAAGAAAAACGAATAGCATATCAGCCACGATACGAATTTCGCGTTATGGTCTTTTGTGATTGCCAGAACGCGTCGTGGCCGTTTTCATTAGCGCCACGACGCGAATTTCGCGTCGTGGCTGTTTCACTGTGACCACAACACGTTGTGAGCTATTTTTTCGCTCATAGAGCGATTTCGGTCTTTGAGCGTAACATATATACCAGGTGTCGCCCAATCACAAAATTTTAATTTTTGATTAACATTAAGGGCCTGTTTCACCGCTTCCTGATATGGCTATCCACCACTTAATTTGACAGATGGAGTATGGAAAATCTGTCAAATAACCCTATCGGGCACCTTATCAGGAAGCGGTGAAACAGGCCATAAATGTTTTGGTTTTAAATATAATGTCATGTTCTGATTTAATAATATTGTGTAGTTTTTCATATAATATATGTGGGTCTTGTTGGTTTAAATCTATATTTGTAATTTTATTTGCTATATTTTCCATAAACATACTAATTTTACTCGAAGTGATTGGTCTGCAAGTTATGTTTTCAGTATAAGAAATGGTTTTAGTAGGAAATACAGCCATTTGCCCTAAATGATCAGATGTCAAATCACTAAATAAACACATTTTTGTGCAATGGCTGTTACAAAAAATATTATCTAGGCAAGTTGCCGAATGTGAAGTGATCCTAGTGGGCTCTAAAAATAAATACTTAAGGTCAAATGTTTCAAACAAATTCAAGAATCTATCACATCTGGAAGATTTTTCCATTATGTTAACGTTAAAGTCACCACATAATATGATATATTTTTTGTAACTAAACGGTTTAACACATTTTCTATTATTACGTCGAAAGAATCAAAATCACTCTGTGGGGGTCGGTACACACATATGATAATATATTCCTCAAGCTCCACGCAGGATATTTCTGCTGTGCATTCAGATGAGAGGTTTACAATGTCTTTGCGTTCTTTACATTTGATAACATTTTTTACGTATATAAGAGAACCCCCACGTATGGTGCCCTTCCTTATGAACGCACTGGCAATGCTATAAAATTCATTATTGATAATATTAATTTGTTCATCTTTTAACCAGTGCTCAGTAACACAAAAAACATGAATGTTACGGCTTTTTAAAACTTCTAATTCTTTGCCATGTATCCCCCTGAATGTTTTGATGAGCTATAATAAGACTATTGGCTACGCTGTCCTCGAAAAAAATCATTATCATTTTTTACATTGCTATAATTTGATGGATTTGAATATATTTTATTAAAATAATAAGGGATTGTGCCTTTTTTATGACTTACAACATGATTTTTTGACTATGCCGAAATTCCGTCGCGAGCCGAACTTCCGTCGAGCCGAGTCGAGCGTTAAGTTCGGCAGCGATTCGGCGGTAATGTTTTGTATAGCAATACATTATACGCGACGGAAGTTCGGTTCGATTTTCGCCGAAATGTCATGATGACTAGGTACATTTTGCCATCTGATATCAACTTCCACAAACTTTTCATCCTACTAATATTCTAAATTCCGCCGCTAATACTAATATTCCGCCGCGTAATTTCGGCTCTTAGCGTAATTTATAGTGTGTCGTATCAGACGGATGCGTCGGAACGTAATTTCGGCCACGGAAATTACGCCGCGTAACTTCGGCATAATGTGAAAGCCACTTAGGTACTTCGTTTTGTTTGTAGTTTTGTACCATAGATATCAGAAACAAACGGTTTGACATCTCTGTGTTTTGCACCCCTATACAGGATGTAACAAAACTAATTGATAATACTTTAGGATGTGTACGTGTTACTTATAGAGAGTTCACTGTGAAAGTAGCAGCGCTGAAAGATCAAATTTTTTTTCACTTTTGTATGGGCAAGTCACCCAGTGTCACGAGTTTCCCCAAACAAAAGTGAAAAAAATTGGTCTTTCAGAGTTGCTACATTCACAGTGAACTTTCTACAAGGAACACACACACCCCAAAGTATTATCATTTAGTTTGGTTACATCCTGTATATTGCGTATATTGTCCTCTCTAGTTTCGATGAGCGATCTTAAAATCATGCTTGGTCTATCTTACACTAACATAATAAATGTGGAAGACCGTTTGCTTGTTACCTTTTCACGTCGATTTTGCTGAAATTTGGTATGGTGAGTGGTACTGACACTTTTGAGTCCGGGGATTGGGGAAAGGACATTGAATAGGTACTTTTTGTCCCGGACAAATGTACGGTTCCCACGCAATATACGAATTTTGGCGCAACGGAGTTGCGGGTGACATCTAGTTAGTAAACATAAGTTTAGCTTTTTATAATATCAAACACAAACACGTAGGTACTATTGTATGTGTGAAACTAGTATTTTTAATATTTATATTATTCAAACTGAAATCAGTCTGGGCATAAGTTTATGTAAATGCAGTAAAAGTTGAACAATACGGCGCCTAACTCCAACTAACTCAGGCCTAATAGTTAATACCAGGCCGACCACGTTTAGTTCACTGTAACTTTTGCTATAACAAAAACATCATATTATTCTATCCATATCCATATTCCATACTTATAAATACGAAAGTGTATCTATCTGTCTGTAAGTTGTAACCTCTTCACGCCCAAACAGCTGAAACGATTTTGCTGAAATTTTGTATGGAGATACTTTGTGTCCTGTCACTCCCGTCCCGACAAAAGACATAGGGATACTAATGTATTCTATGTCCTTTTTCGGGGTTCAAAGTATATCCATACCCAGCAAAATCGGTTTAGCGGTTTGGGCGAGAAGAGGTTACATACAGACAGACAAACATACATTTTTACATATTATTGAAATAAAGGATGCTAAAATTTTGGAATAAAAGTAGTGAGTATACGAGTAGCTCCTTGGTTTTATCCATATTGTGATAGTCAGTTATGTAAGATCTGGGTCTAATTGACTAGGTATATGACCAAAAAATATTCAATTGTATTTATACTTTAATAATAATCACTAGGTACATGTTAGAAAAGGGAGGTACAGCCTGGATATGGACAGACAGACGGACAGGCTGAAAAATCTTTGTGATCGGGTCTCGTTTTACCATTTGGGTAAGGAACCATATGAGGGAAAAATTACCAATCTTTGTTATTATACTATACTGACACGGACGAAGTCACGGGCAACAGCTAGTAGAAAATAAATTCTTGCAATTCTTGTTTTATATTTATTTATAAAATAAAAATAACGCCTTAAAAATAGCAACAAAGTTATAATCTTTAAAGCGTCTGATAAGTTTTGGTCATTGAAAAGTGTCTTACACTAGGTACTTATATTATTACATGATATTCCTCAAATTAATATACAGGGTGTAACAAAAATAAGTGATAATATTTAAGGATGTGTACGTGTTCCTTGTAGAGAGTTCACTGTGAAAGTAGCAGCGCTGAAAGACAAAATTTTTTTTTACTATAGTATGGGAAAACTCGTGACGCTCGGGCGCTTGCCCATACAAAAGTGAAAAAAAATTTTGGTCTTTCAGCGCTTCTACTTTCACAGTGAACTCTCTACAAGGAACACGTACACATCCTAAAGCATTATCACTTATTTTTGTTACACACTGTATAAACATTAGCCACGACAAAATAAGTAAAGTTAGTCAACTTTCTTAAGGCTTGTATCACTAAAAATGACGACGCGCCCCTCCCTCGTATTCACTGTACAAATTTTGTCATTTATATCAACTAGTCAAGTGGTGGGGCGCGTCATTTCAAATTAGACAAGCTCTACCTGGTATCTGCCCAGCCCGCGCGGCCTAAGATGCGCACAACGAGATATCTCATTCGAGCGCCGATATCGATATAATATATCTCTTTCTCCCTAATGTCGATATCGATATATTATATTTCTTTCTCCCTAACATGCATAAGTCGAGAGATATAGTACATTACGCCTCTAGGCCAGGAAAATAAGATCTGAGGCTTTCCTATTTACTGCCCGTGGTGCGTATACTATTTTTCTCATCGACGGAGGCGGAAAACGGCAACATCGGTAAGCGCAGCGGGAAGAAAGTTGACGCTTTTCACCCGGAGGTGAGAAAAAATCTTTCTTGTTCGTAGACTAGCTTCACAGATAATGCTTTGCACAAACCTACGCGACCACGCGACTGCGAAGCGGCAGCGTCAATACAAAACACACATTTCACAACTTGTCGCTTCGCAGTCGCGTGGTCGCGTAGGTTTGTGCAAAGCATAATAGGCAATGAGTTTCTAAATAATAATATATATATATATATATACATATATATATATATATATATATATATATATATATATATATATATGTATATATATATATATATAAAAGAAAGTTGTGTTAGTTACGCCACTTATAACTCAAGAACGGATGAACCGATTTGGCTGAAAATTAGTGAAGAGGTAGCTTAGAACCAGGAAAAGGACATAAAATACATTATGTCTCGGAAAAATGTACGGTTACTACACAATATACTTTTATGATTTGCGCGTAAACTATTCAATCGATTTTGATGAATTTTTGTATGGAGATAGTTTGATTCTCGGGAATGGACAAGGGATACTTTTGGTCCCGGAAAATGTACGGTTCCCGCACAATAAACTTTTATGATTTCCGCCTAAACTATTCAGTCTATTTTGTGAAATTCGGTATGGAGACACTTTGAGTCTCGGGAAAGGACAAGGGATACTTTTTGTCCCGGAAAATGTACGGTTCCAGCACAACAAACTTTTATGATTTTCGCTTAAACTATTTAATCTATTTTGATGAAATTTGGCATGAAGATACTAATTTTAATCTATTGTTTTCTTAATTATACCAATTCGAATTAAATAATCATCGTTAAGACAGGACAACGTCTGTCGGGTCAGCTAGTTTTAAAATAAAGAAAACTATTGATACATTCACTGAATGTTACTTTCAATTACAAAATAAGTTGAAGGTTTGGCTTGAATGTGATCTGAAAACTTTTTACGACAGAAGTATTGCATAGCTATGCAATATTTTGCTTGGCTCCTTTTACGTTTAATGTTTTGGTGAGATACATCTTGTCAGTTTTCGGACTTTAGTGCGCGTTTCGTTCGGCAGCCGAGGTCGATGTTCATCGGCAGCTGCCTCGCGAGTGTTCGGTTTATAATATTGGTGATTTTGTTTACGTGTGTTGTGTTGACTTTGATTACGTGTGTTGCAAGGATATTCTACTTATACAGATCTGTTAGGTTCATTACTGTTTTCCGGCTTAAATCTCTTCCGAACAATTTTCAAATTCAAAATTGGACTTTGACAGATAAGTGAAACAAAAGATACGAAATGCCATTTACATAAAAGAGACAGACTAAATAACAGACGATCCAATTGGGTCGTGTTTGAGAAAAAGGACAAGTATAAATCCATTTTTATTGTTGTATGATTCTCACTTGATTCAAGAGGCCAACATTTTGATTCAAAGTGTTTATTTCCAGGAACTGCTTCTATCGCCGCGCCGTGCTAATTAGGAGACCGTCTGAATGCTGCTGGCTGCAAGTGCAGGTAAGGTTTTAATAATTATTTAGTAAGTCATTCGCTCATAGGCAATGTTTTCCGATTTTCCATAGGATATATTATTACTGTTATCACGCTAGAGGCAGCTCTAGCATAGACAGTAAACAAAAAGTTTTGTTCGACGTTTGATAACGTCTTATATAGGTAGGTACTCAGATATTATATTCTGATATGACGTGTGCAATATGTCGGATTTTTGCAACGAGCAAGGAAGTCTATGGAGAAGCCGTTGTCAACATATATAAATTTTTAATTATACAAATATCAGGCATTTATGGTACAGAGCGTTAAATATAACTTTGTCTCTTTCATTCTACAGTATAATTACATTTGACGAAAGAGACGATCATATTTCAGTTATTGCATATTCTTGGTAAAATTCTGTCAAAAGTTTAGGTACGTGCCAGATCCGCCATGTTTTGCAACGAGTTTCGTGGTAGTTGTGCTGTCAAGAGGCTGTTTATTATTTACAAAAAATGAGTTTTATCGATTTAAATACGAGAAAATAGGATAATAATTACGTGGAAGTGTGAGAAAACTGTTTATCAAAATGACTAAATGTTGTATTGTGATGTGTGGTGCAAGAACCCTAGGCAATGGCAGCCATTTTATGTAACGAATCTATGGTTTAGGTATGCACGTTTTTTTTGTAGGTATTTCAAGTCCTCTTTTTTCTTTGGTCTGAGGATTTTTGGGCGGATTATTTACTGTATATACTGGTAGTGCTCTCTGCTCTGATTTTGCGTAATATTCCCTATTGATTTTATCAAATCCTGCACCAAATTGTTGTTCATGTTAACTTGCAAATTGATGTCCTCGTACATAAACAAATTATGCGGAAAGTCACATTCTTTACGCAGCCTCGGCGAGACATATAATTTTATTCATTTGTTTTTTATCTTAAACGCCCTCTTTCCATATAAATATCATTATAACGACGATGTTAAGAATTCGAATATTATGTTGAAAGATTTTTAGGCGTAACAACGTCATGTAAAGATCACTAAAGATGGAATAACCACCATGATTACACTAGCAGCCTACCTAGTAAAGGTTGTCTTAATATTGGGTCATGATTGATAACCAGGATTGGCTTGGTATGACAAAGTTGTCTGTGCTCATGTTACCTATGTTTATAATCATGGGCAAGTATAGACTAATATGTTAATCTACACTCTGCACGTTTGTACTTTGTAACCATTTGTCTACGAATAATAAAAACTAAGGAAGAGTAACTCCGTCAAAAAACATGCTCCAAAATACTTGTCAAAAAAGTGTACCTAGGTTCACTTTTCATACATTTGCAATACTTAGGTGACCTTGAGCGGTATACTGACGTTACATGACAGTTCGAATGGAACCAAATTTAAAACTGTATTAGTATGGAAGTTACGTTTCCTGGTTTTATTATTCGTAGTCATTCGTATTGGTCTATTATGGACCAATGTAGAAGGGCCATAGCATAGTGATAAGAAACTCCACAGTGTATTTATAATACTTTATTCTATTCTTATTAGCCGTTTGTGTCCCACTGCTGGGCAAAGGCATTTCTTCTTTCCTTCCACACGTCTCTATCCTTTGCAGTGTTTGGGCACTCTTTATCAACAACGTCTAGTTCGCCGCGCCACCTTTTCATGGCTTACTAGTTTATTATTCTACTATACTATAAATTGTACACTTTTGGGATTATTCCTCTAACAATTGTTCCTCCGTCAGAATCCACACTATAATGCGCTCTTGGGGTAGATATATAATATACTATACCTATACCCAATTTTTACCCATCAACCCCGACTTCAAGTGGGATCGTAGGGATTGCACATTGTCAGTGTGGCCAGAACAAAATATTAAAACAACTATATAATTTAGATTAGATTATTATTAATAATTAAGTTATAAAATTTAGTATTCTAAAATCAATGAAATACGTTCTAGATTACATAAATCATAACAGTAGGATCTATGACTGAGTATATTTTCAGAAAGTAACTAAAATAAGTCAATCGGTCCGAAATCGTTCGAGCAGAAACTCACGTAATTCGGCGGAATTACACGATTATTGATAAAATTTATGTCGTTTATCGCAGAATCCATTGGAAATGAGTAAATTACAGATTAAATATTATCACAGGCCGGAGTTTGTTAACGAGCGGAGTTCCATTATGTCCGGGAAACTTTCTACGACGATTTAATAAACGCAAATATTAATTGAAATGGCCCCGTTGCTAACTTTTTTTCTGCTAATCGGGGACAAGGTTTCGCTGGCGTCTGTTTGGAAAATATTTTGTGATAAATTTCTTCATGCACAAATGTCATTATTGAAGACGTAATTGGATAAAGTGGATATAAGTCATCCATATTCAGTCAAATAACAAAGTCCCTTTTTTCCCTCATGTCCCTTTGTTCCCTTTAATCTTTAAAACTACGCAACGAATTTTGATGATTCTTACAGTGTTAGATAGCCCATTTATCGAGGAAGGCTATAGGCTATATTTTATCACGCTAAAAAATAAAAAAATAAAAAAAAAATAAAATACGTTTATTTCAGGCTTTTAAACCCATATTAAATTACTAAACAATAAACCTAAGAAAACTAAGTTAATAATAGTTAACAAAAAAATAATAAAAAAAAAATAGTTATACTAAGACTAAGACTAATAGGAGCGAAGAAATAGAGAAAAATGTGGAAAAAACGGGGAAAATTATTCGAAAGGCCTAACTTGAACGCGCTTATCTCAGGAACTACTGGTCCGATTTCAAAAATTCTTTCAGTATTAGATAGCCCATTTATTGAAGAAGGCTATAGGCTATATTTTATCATGCTAAGACTTATAGGAGAATGTGAAAAAAAACGGGGGAAATTATTTGAAAGGGCTTATCTCGCGAACTACTGGGGCAACTTTTATGTTATTTGGCATACGAGTAGATAAGAAGTAGACCACGTGAGGGAATCATAGGCTATCGATTTTAATCATTTTTTCAGAGGCTATAATATGCTATATATTTTTTACCCGTGCGACGCCGGGGCGGGTCGTTAGTTCATTATAATTAATTATGAAATTTTACCCTTATCTATACATACTATAAAAATGGATTTTGAAATGTCGCGCTAAAACTTAAAAACGGCTGAACTGATTGGGTTGATTTAAGTTTTAAAATATTCGTAGAAGTCCAGCTAATAAGCCATAAAACCGTTATAATTTTATTTCTTTTTTCAAAACAATACAGAATGAACATAGTGCGAAGGAGTCACAATAGATCCTCATGGGTCGCAGTGACGCCAGGGCTATAGCGACCTGCCTTCTATTAAAAAAAAAAAAACAGAATGAACATTCTTTATAGTGCACTTAACAATTATTATAAAAGAAAAAAGAGCACAATAATCAAAATACATAGGTAACAATAGAGGCCTTATTATAAGCTAGCTTATTTATAAACTGTTCCATTTTCCACTATACAAGGTAACACAGAAAGAAGTGATAATACTTTAGGGTGCATATGTGTCCCTTATATAAGTTCACTGTGAAAGTAGGAGTTCTGAAAGAGTTACTTTTCACTTTATGTTTCCATGAAAACCACATGAACACACGTCATAATATTTCAAAAAATGTAAAAAAGACTTCAAAATTGTATGTCATGGATAATTAAAATTCCATATTATCTCAAAAACAAAACTACTGAACCGATTTTGATGAAACTTGCATCATTCCCTTAGTTGAACAATACCAAGTACATCAAAAAAAGAATTAATCGGACTGGTAATTCTGAAGATATGCGAACACAACCATACCATACATAACGTGACCATTTCTTTTTTTTGTCAGAGCGGGACAAATACAGAATCCCCCCCCACCCCTCCCCCCCCTCTGGAATGTATGAATACTCAATTACTTATTTCAAATTGCATCTTACATTATTATTATTAACTTTAATATTATAAAGCGGAAGAGTTTGTTTGTTTATACTCATATAAACGCGTTAATCCCTCAGGAACTACTGGTCTGATTTTAACATTTTTGTCAGTTCTAGATAGCTCATTTATCGAGGAAGGCTTTAGGCTATATTTGAGTGAAAAAACAGAGGAAAAGGTGGAAAAAACGGGAAAAATTATTTGGCACAATATGGCAGAATAATCACGTTTGCTTTACTTCCAGGCATTGCACTGGCATTTCACAGGCATTTCAAACATAAAAATACTGTTAAATTATTGCCGTTTGGTCTGTTTGCAAAAGCGGGACAATTTCGGCCTCGCGGAGGACAGCTGCGGGACAGACTGCCTGAAAGCGGGACTGTCCCGCCCAAAGCGGGACGTATGGTCACGTTAATCATACATACACTTTTGAAAGGAGGGGCATATCGCATCCTCCAATTTATTTATTTAAAGATATACCAACGACACATTGCGGCAACATTCATAATTAAAATCTACTACCTCTAATCTAACGCAATAGTCTATTACAGGTATATACAACTGAAACAAAGATTCTCCATAATACTTAAGATAAAAGAAAATTAAAACTTAAAAGTGAGATTCATGCATGCTTAAAAATGAACCCTATTAATACGACTACTTAACTTACACAATCAGTTTACAATTTACATACTTAATGATAATAACAAATGGTCAATAATAAAAGCTAATTCTAATGAAAGGTCATAGGATAAGAATAGGTTTTAACATGTCAGCAAATTAATTAAATTAAATTAAATCAAACCAAATCAAATTAAATTAAAATTAAATCAAATCAAATCAAATTAAATCGAATTAAATTAAATTAAATTAAATCGATTTAAATTAAATTAAATTAAATTAAATTAAATTAAATTAAATTAAATTAAATTAAATTAAATTAAATTAAATCAAATTAAATTAAATCAAATTAAATTAAATACATTATTGGGATAGTCAAGCAATACATTTACAATAATTATTAGAGGACAACTTACATTTAACATTATTATTACCAAACTTTACAGCTGCATTTAACATATTATACAAAATACAGTTAATTATTATTAATCACAAAGGTCAAAATATACAATTCATATCAATGTCAAACAGTTTTTTTTTAAAGTTTGCAAGGGAATCATGGAAAATGTCAATGTCATAGTCAGCGAGTTTGTTATAGGAGTATGTGATTCTGTTTATTGTAGAGTATTTACCTAGGTTGGTTCTTACGGGGATTGGTGTGAATGTTTTGGGAGGGCGCCTAGGAAGACAACGAGGTACGTGCATGTTGACGAGACCTAATATATTCGAACAGTCTAGTGTGCGATTAATTATTTTGTGAAGAGTGCAGAGATCAGCTACTAGCCTACGTTGCTCGAGAGAGTGGATGTTAAAATGTTTCAGGCGTCTTTGGTAGTTAGCTCTGTAGGGGCAAGACTTATCCTTGTAGGAGAGGTAGCGTGTGAAGGCTTTTTGGACGCTCTCTATCCTTTCGCTATGAATTTTATAGTGAGGGTTCCAGACCGGTGATGCATATTCAAGAGTACTGCGTGCTAGAGCGTTGAAGATTGTGATAATGCTATCAACCTTTTTGAATTCAGCGGTGTTACGTTTAATGAAACCCAATAGCATCCATGATTTTGCTAGAATCTGGTTTAGGTGTTCCGCAAAGGATAACTTGTTATCAAGAATGACACCTAGATCCTTAATTACTGACACTTCCTGAAGCAGCTGGCCCTGGATGAAATAACGGGATTGAATTATATTTCTTTTGCGTGAGAATTTTATGTGGGCGCATTTAAGAACATTGAGGCACATTCTATTAGCGTTACACCACTTCTGGAGAGCATTAAGATCTGTTTGAAGAAGGATACTCCAATGAACACTTTGAGACATCTATACTTATAAAATTATATGTGCTGACTGATTGTCTGACTGACTGACTGATTCATCATCTCTGAGCAAAAACTGTTAAAGTTACAGCCACGAAATTTGGTGAGTAGGTTTGTTTTATTAAGTAAACACCCACTGAGGAAGGAATTTTGAAAATTTTACCCCGAAGGGGGTGAAATAGGGCTTGAAAGTCTGAATGAAAGTCCGTCATTTCTTAAGTTAGGAACATGAAACTTTATCTTTGGGTAACTGATTAAAAATGAACGGATACGTTTGAAAATTCTACCCCAAGGGTGCGAAATTGTGGTTGAAAATTTGAATGAAAGTCCATTATTTCTTGAGTTAGAAACATGCAATTGTATGTTTGGGCTACTGATTAAAAATGATTGGATACGTGTTTAAGAGTTTTTTGAAATTCTACCCCCAAGGGGGTGAAATAGGGGTTGAAAGTTTAAATGAAAGTTCGTCATTTCTTAAGTTAGAAACATGAAAGTTTATTTTTGGACTGCTGTTTAAAACTGAATCGATAGGTATTTAAGCGTTTTTGTAAATTCTACCCCCAAGGGTGTGAAATTGGGGTTGAAAATTTGAATGAATCATTTCTTGAGTTAGAAACATGAAAGTTTATTGACGTTTGCGTTTGAAGTTTGCTTAAATAGAGTCCCGTTTTAACCCTTTTATAAAGAACCACAAAAAGGGGAAAACTATCGATCTTTGTTATTATACGAGGTTAACGCGGACAAAGTCGTGGGGAACAGCTAGTAAATAATATTATAGCAAATGAGGATAATGGAAAGAGCATTTTTTTGTGATTTGTATGGACAAGCGCCCCGGCGACAAGTTTATCCATACAAAAAAAAAAAAGCTCTTTTAGCGCTGCCGCTTTCACAGTACTATGTAGTTATATGAAAGAAACCCATACACACCCTAAAGTATTATCAGTACATTTTGTTACACCCTGTATTTCGGTGAAATATACGTTGTATTCTTTACCGCAATACAGTACAATATAAAATATATTATGCAGCGGTTCAGGCGAACAAGGTGTTTGATCAAGTCGCTCACAGTCGACTCATTAAGACACCGTTAATTCGACGTATTTATTAACGGCGTCGAAACGACTACGCAATATTGAGTCAGAATTCATACAAGTACCATGTGAGCAATTCATTTAATAGGAAGAAGGACCTATGTTATTTGGTCGGGTTATATCAAGTCAATGTTAATCGTGACATAAACCGACCTCAGTGGATTCGCCATATTAATGTCAATGAATCAATTCCTTTTTAGTACAAACTAGCTGTTCCAGTGAACTTCGTGTCACTTTATAAAACCTTCCCTGGACTTCTACGAATATTTTAAGACTAAAATCAGCCCAATCCGTTCAGCCGTTTTCGAGTTTCAGCGCGACTAACATATTTGAAAAACAATTTTTATACTTATATACTAGCTGTCCCGGTAAACTTCCCGTCACTTTAAAACCTTCCCTGGACTTCTAAAAATATTTAAAGACTAAAATCAGCCCAATCCGTTCAGCCGTTTTCGAGTTTTAGCGTGACTAACACATTTGAAAATCCATTTTTATATATAAGACAAGCTGTCCCGGTGAACTTCGTGTCACAGGTCGCTTTGAAACCTTCCCTGGACTTCTACGAATATTTTAAGACTAAAATCAGCCCAATCCGTTCAGCCGTTTTGGAGTTTTAGCGCGACTAACACATTTGTAAATCCATTTTTATATATAAGACTAGCTGTCCCGGTGAACTTCGTGTCACAGGTCACTTTAAAACCTTCCCTGGACTTCTACGAATATTTTAAGACTAAAATCAGCCCAATCCGTTCAGCCGTTTTCGAGTTTTAGCGCGACTAACACATTTGAAAATCCATTTTTATATATAAGATAAGATAAGATTAAAAATTGTCAGTAGTCACTATGGTTCAAAGGACGCGACGAGGTGACTCGAGTCGTGACTGTCGTGAGGCATACAATTTCATACTTAGTAACTTATCCCGTTTCACACTAAGTTTTGTATGCATAGCATTCTTCGAAATTCAATAACTATATTATAAAATGCAAAATCTCTTCACCACTTTGTACCTTTAAAAATAATAATAAATTACCTACTGAAAATAAATATATTTTACAATAGTAAAAACACATTTTAACTTCAGCACATAGCTAGGCACGCCTATATACTTTACTTTCTACCCGCTTTAAGTTTATCCTATTCCCAAAAAGAAGTTCTGTTTGCCTCCTTAATTAGGTACGCGAAGTTTGGGATCGAACAAAGGTTTTCAATAAGAGCTTGGCAGGTCGCCAGGGGCTGAATCCATTCCTTTTTATTGGCATTTATTTATCATGTGATCATTATGCACGAAACGTTTAAATATTAATTACCTGCGATTGCAATTTAAATTGTATTTTCACCACTCCATTGGTTGAATTTAAAAGTACGATAGGGGGTTTATTTAAACTAAGAACTATCTGTTTTCGAAAAGCAATTTGGCTGGCCGCATACACACGTTTTCCGTTTTCAATTTCCGAATTCGTTTTCCATATTCGGAAATCTGAATGCATGAAATCAGTAGAAAATGCATTAACTGACGCACATGTTCGCTTTTTTCCGAACGGGACGAATTCCGCACGTACGCGAGTTGCAGCAAACCTTTGCGCTAGTCTTATGGAATTCCCTATGAAAATTCCACGTTTGAATAACAATATAATACGAAAATCGTATGCGGCCAGTGTGTATAAACTGATTATGATGATTCTAAAGACAGGCTTTACACACCAATCATTTGGGCCACGTTTACATTAACTAACTGAAGTCAGTCTAGTAAAACTCTTATGATTGGCATTATAGTTTTTGCATGGTGACAGCAAACTTAGCTCTACTGAACTCTAGTGCCAAGCCAAAAAAACATAAAAAGGGAGCTAGCTTATCAGGCCCTTTGTCACATCCTCTCGAGCCTCCTTATGTCGCCCTTAAGCTGAACTATATTAGCAGGGGATACTACGTGCCTTTGTAATGGAGTATCTATAAGTACAGGTAATGCAGTCTCTCATATCTTTTATCTATATTTTAGGTAATATTTAGTATAGGTGTTTCGCCTAAAGAGATTAAGCACGAGTCAAGATGGAAGTAGAAAAATCTACTGACCTCAAATGATTTTTGAAAACGAAGATAATATTAAAGGTAAAAATTGGTTCGGAAACTAGGCTGGCGAGAAGAACTGGCGTAAGAACTGGCGTAATGTTTCATACTCTTGTATGAAACATTACGCCAGTTCTTACGCCAGTTCTTCTATAAAGATATAAGTCAAATATTATGAAAAAATGTTTCGAGCTAGTTTCTTACGCCAGTTCTTCTATAAGGATATAAGTCAAATATTATGGAAAAATGTTTCGAGCTAGTTTCTTACGCCAGTTCTTCTATAAGGATATAAGTTAAATATTATGGAAAAATGTTTCGAGCTAGTTTCTTACGCCAGTTCTTCTATAAGGATATAAGTCAAATATTATGGAAAAATGTAACGAGCTAGTTTCTTACGCCAGTTCTTCTATAAGGATATAAGTCAAATATTATGGAAAAATGTTTCGAGCTAGTTTCTTACGCCAGTTCTTCTCGCCAGGCTTATAGTTTCCGAACCAATAATTTTTTTCAATCATTTCGAAAGTGTATATTAAGTTTCTATGTCTTTATTTTCATTTTCAATCACCATTATGTTAACCTAACTCGCTTCGAAAATTATGATAAAACAGGCACGTAAGGGTGACTGAACGTAGCAGATTAACGTGTCGTTTATTATTGAACGAGGGATTTGAGTAGCGATGCATAATACAGATCATACTAATGAATATTACTCCTCCACGAGTAACGTTTAATATGACACGATAATTTCGGAATATTGCCATTTCTGAGATAATATGAGCTTATCATGAATATAATTTTCTTTATACATAGATGTTTCTAGCAAATTAATTGCGTGGAATTTTGTTCATCATACAAAATATAAGGTATTTTCTTTGAGATAAAGACTATCCTTTGTTTACGTAGTAACTATTTATACTGTACTCGGCGACGAACATGGAGTCAATGACCGCTACCGCCATGTTTCGCCGAGTACAGTAGGTACAGTAATCTGTTCCTATGTACCTTTTTTCCATTTATTTAAGATCACTTAGAAACAAGGTCACTTATCAGCGACCACAAGTACAATTACTTACAATAATTTATATCAAAATATAAACATTACAAAATTTGATGAAACAATATTAATACAAACCGACACGACAAGAATCGTACATGTGATGATTTTTTACCGAAAACAGACTTACGATACTAATAATACGATTATACTAATAATACGATTATGAAGTAAGTATGTATGTCTTACCTCTTACACTTAAAACTTTGACTGATTGTGATACAGTTTAGTATGAAAATACTTTGAGTCTATAAAAACTCCAAGAATTACGTCGTAGCAAAGTTGCGGACAATAACAAGTAAACTATAAATGACAGAATACCTCACAAATTACATAGTAATTAAAATAAACTAAATGCAAATTTTAGTTTCCACTTTGTGAATTAAAATAAGTGATACAAATGAAGAACGAATTTCTGAAGCGATCTAACTTTACAGTATTCAACACTGTTTTAATGTTTTGCATACTGCAGTGCCAAATAACTTTGTACTGGAGTATTATTTTAATATCTGTATGCGCATTTTATACGGTTAATATTGAGAAAGTGTATTTTTTGTATTGAATTATCGATAAAACTGGGCAAATTTTTTTGTTTTAGGATACAAAGTTGCGAGCATAATATTAATAAGACTGAACTATAAATTTTATGAAAGCTTGGTATATAATATTATCCTATTATTATATGTGAAGCTTGGTGCAATCAGCAATTTATAATAGTCAGGGTGATTTCGTAACTTGCAATAGGCGTTCGACAGCAGACATTGCGTAATGCTGTCAAACGTCTGTTGCTTACCTGTCTAAAGATACGTAATCAGTAGTTACCCTGCGGGTTTGCCAAGCTGTATCAAGCAAATTTAGGTCCTGCTCGACTAGGCTAGTCTTGACAATATAGTTTTTCACATTATAAATGTGAAAGTGTGTCTGTCTATCTGTTACCTCCTTCACACCCAAACCGCTGAACCGAATTTGCTGAAATTTGGTGATGGAGATACTTTGAACCCCAGGAAAGGACATACGATACTTTTTGCCCCAGAAGTTCTTACGGTTCCAGCGCAATTAACGAATGGTGGCGCAACGTCGTCTATACATGTCATATACTTATACATAATATCATATAATACTTAAACCTATATATGAATTTCTCTGATATCCCTTTATAACTCAGGCTTCTTATTTCGATCTTATCGAAACTTGCGAACCCGTGAAATTTGACAGAGGAGTGGCGATCGGGAATACTGACAGAATTCGTTCTAGCTCACAAAGAATTTGAGAGCGTTAAGTTTTTATAGTAAGGGAGCCCTAGAACATTTTTTTAATTACTAATTTACAATTTACAAGCTAATTTTTTGTGAGCAGCTACATTTTGATAATACGAACAACATTTTTGTCTGCGAAAAATCTTGAAAGATGTAGCTAACAGAAATAGAAAAGATATAATAAATAAGGATAGTAATAAAAAAAATGTTCTAGGGCTCCGGTACTATTATATTAGTTGTTGGGATACGAGAAATATTGAAAATCGAAAGTAAAGTAAAACAGAATAGGTTGAGCTTTGTAGCTTTATCGTTTGACATCTCTTTAATCCTTAAACCAATCTTTTTAATTTTATTTTTCTTCTCTGAAGATTTTGATAAGTAACACCGCGACATAAGAATTTAATATATTATTAGATTCAAACTATACTATCACTGTAAGTTGCTCGTAAACCTATCAACCTTACAACCACGCCTATAAGGTTCAAAATACCCGCTTTCAACTTAACGTATGTTAGTTACGCTACAACAGTTACAATAGAGTACTTCATCAAACTTATCGGAGGCTTTTCGGCTCTAGGGTCCGGTCCTTGGACCTGCAACACCTTTTTTATCTCGCCGTAGAACCTTTTCTTGATCAATACCATTTTCCGTTACTCTCCCTTAAAATCCTTTAAAAGTTATTAGAAACTTTTCGGAGTAATTTTCGTGGATAACGCTGACTCGTACAGTAAAGTAAAAAAGAATAGTGATGATAATAATCCTATCATGCATATTTCATAGTGTATCGGCAATTAGTAAAAATAAACTATTTTGACGTTCAATAGTAACTCGGAGACTTGATTTAGAATGTTGTTGTAATACTAAAAACATTACATAATATTGTAATAAAATAATAGGTGTATTTGCGTTGGCTGGCACTTTTAAAAATAGCTTAAAATTGTATGGATACTGGGTGATGTCCTTTGAGAATATTATCTATTTTACAAAAATAATGAAAAGAAAACCTTTTTAACCCTGGAGTGGTCGCGTGGATTACATATGTAGTCCACGTAAACAAAATCAAAAAATTCTCAAAAACTGTAAGCGTGCGACTTTTGCGCCTGTAGGTACTTTCAAATGACCTATCTAGCTACACATTCAGAGCAGCGCAACCCCCTGTCGCGTATTTTCGTAACGCAATACTCAATAGCCCCTTAAATATCGTGGACTACAGGTGTAGCCCGCGCGACCCATTACGTAAGTGTTTTTTTTGGTTCAATTTTTTATGATTTCCGTATAAGTATTTAAATATTATATTAGTACATACTAGTAAAATAAACTCTGCTTTATAATTTTGATTTGTTTTAAAATAATATTACTTTATATTTTGCGACAAAAAATAGCCGAACGACAAGCTGCATACATTGAGGCGTGGTTGAATGAAGTCGATCGCGATAGGGAAGAGTATCAAGCGCAGTCAAGCTCTTTTTTTTTTGTTATTTTAATTACTTTTAATACAGAGGTCGTGATTAATTTTTGTTGATTTTTTCTGATTATGATGTATATACTTAATATATTTTAATAAGTAAAATAAATAAACTATTATTTAACATGTTTTTATCTTGATTTCAAATTGGACTACGTATGTAGTCCGCGCGACTACATTCAGATGCGCGACCACTGCAGGGTTAATGAATGAAAAATAACAGACGCCTCCAAAGGACGGGAAACACTTACGTCTAACATTACTGATGCTTCCGTTTCCGCAAATTTAATTAATTACTGCTTCATTAAAACTAGGATTATACGTTATATATTTAAAGGTAAGACGTGTCGAGCTTAGCGACTTAAATGCGACAGAAACCGCGAGTGACGAGCGAGTTGATATTATATGAAATATCTTTTAGCTCCTACAGAGATTTTGGTGTCAGCGACAAATTATGAAGACTAGCTAATAGTTATCAAAGCGCTCTTTACTGCGCGTTTTGATAGCTATTAGCTCGTCACTCGCGGTTTCTGTCGCATTTAAGTCGCTAAGCTCGACACGTCTTACCTTTAAATACGTATAATCCTAGTTTTAATGAAGCAGTAATTAATTAAATTTGCGGAAACGGAAGCGTCAGTAATGTTAGACGTAAGTGTTTCCCGTCCTTTGGAGGCGTCTGTTATTTTTCATTCATTAACCCTGCAGTGGTCGCGCATCTGAGTATGACGGGAGTGGTCGCGCGGACTACATACGTAGTCCAATTTGAAATCAAGATAAAAACATGTTAAATAATAGTTTATAATATATAGTTTTTAAGTATATACATCAAAATCAGAAAAAATCAACAAAAATTAATCACGACCTCTGTATTAAAAGTAATTAAAATAACAAAAAAAAAAGAGCTTGACTACGCTTGACACTCTTCCCTATCGCGATCGACTTCATTCAACCACGCCTCAATGTATGCAGCTTGTCGTTCGGCTATTTTTTGTCTAAAAATATAAAGTAATATTATTTTAAAACAAATCAAAATTATAAAGCAGAGTTTATTTTACTAGTATGTACTAATATAATATTTAAATACTTATACGGAAATAATAAAAAATTGAATCAAAAAAAATACTTACGTAATGGGTCGCGCGGACTACAACTGTAGTCCACGATATTTGAGGGGCTATTATATATATTGCGTTACGAAAATACGCGACAGGGGCTTGCGCTGCTCTGAATGGCGACAGTCATGTTGTTCTCCAGTAACAAGCTTAACTTCCCCATTTTTTCCTCGTTTTCCTTTAAAGTTGTCTTCATTTCCTCAATTTTTGTCATCATTTCCTTCATTAACTGTGTCATATTTTCTCTAACTAATCTATTTTCTTCTTCCAGATTTCTCGCCAGTGTGCTGTTGTCTGCGCCGGCTGACCGGGGGGGGGGGGGGGGGATGTATAGGGCCCTCCCCCGGCCCTCCGTTGCTCCGCTTTCTGACACTGATGAGCTCGTCCTCTAATTCTTTTACGATATGGTAAAGCCTCTCTAAAGCGGAAAAAGCTTTTCAAAGCGAGAACTATAAAATGCTCTGTTTCTTTACGCTCATAACCTGAACAGAGCTATGTCTGTCTGATAATAATAAATCAGGATCACCTGCATGTTAGGTTTAGGACAATGTAGTTTATCTAATTCTGCATTATTCTAACGTTCTGATATATCAATCGAATCTTAAGAGCCAAGCTCTGAGCCATTGGACTACGAAGTCCTTTGGAATAAAATTTGTATTGTTGTGGATTTGCATAGTGAACCATAACATGAGTTAATACTTCAGAGCGCAAGCCGCGGCCGCGGTCGCAATCGCCGTCACGTTCACTAACATCGGAGTGCTACCCTTACATTTACATTATTCTCTCGTAAATATTTGAGGGACGTTTTTGATAGGGAGGTTCTTTTATACATCGTAATGAAAGAAAGTGGCTCGCAACATTTTTGGGGTGACTAAAATTAGATTTTTGTAATTACGACTGTAAAGTGTCATTCCTGTAAATAAAGTAAAAGTATACCGAATTTTAAATTGCTTCTTAAAGTACATACTTGCACTTATATTTTAGGAAGCATTTTAGATTCATTCGGGATATTAAATATTGAACTTCCCCCAAATCCTCTAAGATTGTTTTAATCCGAGGAGAGGTCATATATTTTAGATTGTGGTCTCGATTTTTATACCTCGAATGTCGTTTCAAGCTAGCTCCCTTGCGAGATTACGCGCTGTCAAGTACGCGTGAGACACCATGTACTTACTTAAAGTTACAGGATTTGACATTACTGTAGGTCAACCAGAATCTGATGGCAAAAAGTGAGAAAGTAAATTAACTCTAGCAATACCGGGGTAATTGGAATAAAACATTTTGATCCTTTTTTTCCTTATAGCGGATGATTCTGTGTGTGAAACATCCAAATATATAAATTTATCCAATAATCAAGGATATTTTTTGAAAATCTGCGGTCAAAATTTGCCATCTGATTCTGGAAGACCTATATCCATATGGATCTATTGTGACTCATCTCTTAGTTTTTAACAATTTGAACAATTATTGTCCACTCCTGTAGTTTCATTTAACCGTAATTACATAACAAGAGTTATGTTTTCATCTGCTCCAGTGACTGCTGCCTCGGGAGAATAATGCTTATACCTTTGGAATAAATGTCATTATATCAGCAAAATAACTTTGTACAATGTAACATTATGTCCGGCAAGATTAAGTTAGTCGTGCTCAAAACCGTACATTATTAAGTCATAATGTGCCCAGGTAAGCCCACTTACTGCTCTTTTGTTGAGTATAAATATATTATGCAAATAGTTAGTTAATTTAAACGGAAAAAGACAAGTTTTTTCTATTATACAATTGTGCAAAAAGGGTCTTTGAGTGTCTTTATTTGGAGCTAATATAAGCTAAGCCAAGCTCAAATATAAGCTGTTTCCCGTAATCTACTCTGTATCTGTGCTAAATCACATAAAATTGGGTCCATTAGTTCGTAAGATTAGCTGCTTGTTGTAGCGTTTGTTTGAATGTAAACAAACGAATAAACAAACTCTTCAAGATAATTTTAACATACATGGACGCATAGCCGAAAGCGACTTTGTTCTACCCTCTGGGTCTAAACACACTAGGCTGAATTACGCCGGCGTAAATTCCGCCGCGTTTACGCCGCGTTTCAAACTCATACAAAATACGGGCGGAACACGAGAGACGACACACTATTCCGTCGCGCTCCGTCCGTTCCGTGTTTAGACACTCTGAGGCGAAGTGAAGAAAATTCTGGAAAGATTTGGAGGTGATGATGATGGTACTTATGGTAATATGAGGGTAGGAGCAAATGATGCAGGTAATTACGCTAACGACCGTCCCCAGTCAGCTGTGAACAGATAGCGTATCACGCCACATACATCATACATTCATACGAATTCCTACAAACATACATTTCATGTAGGTTGGGGCCTTGATGTGAGTAGGATGTCTTGTTATAGGCGAAATTGTAGAGGTGTGCAAAACGTGTCTCTTAATATATTTGTATAGGTCATGCACAACTTTATGAACGTTAGGTGAAACCGGAGAGCAATAATGCACATTACGAACAAGATCGGCCGACGACACTACAAAGTTTAAAGATTCTTCTTTAAACTTTGTAGTGTCGTCCGTCGTTAGTGGAATTGCATTTACTAGATGCGACAGCGATAGTAAAATATGAAAAATGTTTGACATTTGTTTTAGGACAAAGCAATTAGCGATGCGATGCAAAGTCCCATACATTTATTCACATCTAAATTTGACTTCGATACTTGTGAATACAATATGACTAAGCATTCAAGTCAGGACTGAACTGTGAAAGCGTAGCTAGAGACAGAAATGTATGGTTAATCCTGGTCATTGGATGGTTGGATGGATGGTTAACATAATATCGTGGGAAATTTTATACTAAAATGTTATCAATGTACCATGTTATTTTGATTCTTATGTTTTTGTAAACTGAGTTAATAAACTCACACCGTTCAGTTAAGCTTGAGTCTAGACGAATTTTCCCCTGGGAGAGACACAAGTTTCGCGTAACTTCCTGTTATAACAAAGGCAAGCTAAGAAAGCACTTTTGTTATTTAACCCCTAGGGTTCTGAAAGGATAAAAAATAAAATCTTTAGTATATTGTTTGTTTTTTCTAAGGATGATGTTTTGTATCTGGATAATTCATGATGAATCCAATATAAATATGGTTTAGACCCAGTGCGAATAAAGCCAAGAAAGTAAATATCTTAAACGTTCTCAAATAAAAACTGTTTTAAGTATAGTTATTCTCGTGAAATCCATGTTGTTTTTATGAGAAAACCATTTAGCAGTTGTAAGTAAACATCGAGACTATATTGAACCTGCATTAACACCTTCACTGCGGGGCGGGCCGAAATCGGCCCGCCGCGGAATTTCAGCTAGTGCGGACGAAGAAAACTATGTTCTCTCACTCGGTGCGGAACGATTATCTCAGGTGTTTGTAAAGGTACGCCAGAGGCAAATATATATTTGAGATTTTGTTAAAAATTATAGATCTTTCCAATAAAAAAATATGGCAGGTCGTTATCGGCCCACCACGCACTGGAAGTGTAAAAAATCAACTCAGTGCGGCAGTGGGCCTATTGCGGCCCGCCGTACAAGCAGGTGGTTGGCGACCCGATACCGCACCGAGCGTTCGCCTCGCCAGTTAGTGATGTGCAATCTATCGTAAGTCGTAGCTGATGTACGTCGCGTTTTTTAACCGACTTCAAAAAAAGGTTATCAATTCAACCTGTATATTGAATGTATTTTTTTCAGAACTGCCTAGTTTTGATATGTTTTACTCTATATTATCAGCATCTGAACAAATGTGACAAATTTCTAAAGTGACATACATATTCATGTATGTTTTTATGTTTGTGTTCGCACATCTTCGGAACTACTGGTCCGATTAAAGTAATTCTTTTTTTATACTGGATACTATTTAACTTCGGGAATACTGTTCATCAAAATCGGTGCAGTAGTGTTTAAAAAAGGTAATTTTAAACACTACTGAACCGATTTGAAAGAAATAATTTTATCATGTAGTTATTTTTTGTAAAATAATTTTTATATTTTAATTATTGATTATTTAACGAATTTTATTATTGTATCCTTTTTTAATATTACTATTAAGGTTTTTTATTCTTTTAATTGGCAATTTTATTAGTTTTTATTTTTGTATATCCTCTCTAGATTTTACTGTAACGAATTTTTATATTTTAATTACTGGTTAATGAATTTTATTATTGTAAGTGTTTTTACTATTACGAATTTTTAAATCTTTTAATTGGTTATTTAATTAATTTTTATTATTTTCTTCCTTTTACTTTAACGAATTTTTATATTTTTTAATTATGGGCTATTTCATTATTTTTTATTATTGTATCCCTTTTATGAATTATTGTAGTATAACTATTGTATTGAATAATATTTACTTATTACTTTTTCTCATATAAATACTTTAAGCAAATTGTAATGCATGATATAGGCATAATATATTTTATATTTTTAGTTGATTTTATGATATTGTGAATGCGGTGTTTGTCTTAAGAAATTGATATGCGTTTTTACTGTAAGCTAAAATTGTATTTCTTAAATATATTACGTGTAATCAATTGTTGACAAACCAAATTAAATAAATAAATAAATTTGATTCCCAATTACGTACGATTTTGAAGTCGGTTTTATATTTTTAAAATACAATAATTATTCATTTTATAAAATTAACAACGCACGATAGCAGGAAACAAAAAATCATGTACTTGAAATGAGCGTTAAACGGCGACATTGTGCAGGGTGATATGAAAAACTGGGAGAAACCATGAGGAGTGTGTCGAATCAAAAAAGAAATTAAAAAAAAAAAAAAACATACTGCAGAATGTGCAAACAAAAACGGGCTTTGTGTTTTAAAGTCAGGAATTTAAATATATTTATAAATATATATATTTTCGATATCCCCTTATTTTTGTATTTCCCATCTCTACTAAAAATACTTTCTAGTACGGTTCGGGTTAATATCGGCCCGCCACTTTCCCTGGTTTATTTCTCATTTTCTGTTTGATTGCAGATCCCGGGGCGAATCAAATCTATAGTAGTTGGGTTCAAGGTTATTCCAATATATCCAATAAAAATGTTTTCGCAAAGTTATAGTAATTTAATCTAACCTTGTGCTGGTGGGTCGAGAAAGGCCTACCCCGCACTGGCGGAAAAATTATTGGGGGTACACTTAGGCCCGCCGCCGCACTAGACGAAGGTTTAAGATTTTACTTGCCGCAGTGAAGGTGTTAATATTAGATTACTGTAGTAGAATTCGTTCAGCAAGCACCGTACGCTGTTCTTAGAATGATCTCAAATTCTGTAGTATTGTACGCAAAGCGTTTGTCTAAAACAGCGTATGTTCTTGAGTTAATGAAACGTGAAGTGCAAATTGCATACATTCTACACTATTTAGTACTATGTATGTTGCTTGTAAGTCGTAACTTAGCAATGTCCTGTTTCGAGACTCAAAGTATCTTTACATAAATTTCACCAAAATCCAAGGGCTTGAAGATGTGCTAAAGCTTGACGAAGCACTTTTCTGATCCTCGACGTTTCCAGTTGCTTGCAGTGGCCTTGGTAAAAGACTGAACTCTGAAGTGACAGCCCTTGAAGATATGAAAAATACCCAAAAATTTATCAGTTATTGTTTGTTTTCCGATCTACGCAGAATGACCTGTGGTTGCTTTTTACGTGTAGGTACTCCTAAAAATTGAAAAGCCGAATGTATAACTTCAGCTTTTTTAAAGTTGGTAAAACAAACAATGTTCAGTGATTCTCAATATGTAAGCTGTAATCCGTTACTCAGTGGAGCGGAACGTCCTTTGCGTGATGCGTGAATAGTTCGAGCATCTTTGTCCGAGTGTATTGTATGGGAAGAGGGTGTTATTGTAGTGTGGACGGGCTTTTGTTTTAGAGCCTTATCACACTGGCGGTTTGAAGGCGCGAATCGCCTCGCTGATACATTTTGGTCGCAGCGAACTCGCGGCAAATTCGCGGCGTTCACTAAATGTAAAAAAACCAAGATTTTTATATAATGGTACTCAATATATTTTAACTGAAGATTGAAGCGTTTGATTAAAAATAATAAAGCGTTTATTAAATACTTATAACACCTATTAGGCTATTTCGTTATTCCTTATCACAGATTACTTTTTATAAAAAGTCGATATTATGTAGTCGCCGGTTTGCAGAACACAAGCTTGGGTTTGCACACTAAATTGCGTTTACGCCACGGAAACCTGCGATTTTTAAAACTTTTACGAGAATGATTAATTTTGTATTCCTTCCTGCGTCGTTTTCCTTATTGCCTAGAGTGTAGATTTTTCTGTAGGATTGTATTTATTTTTCGACATTTTGACTTTTTGATATCTTGGGCAGAATACAAAGATGTCGTGCAACACGATCTTACGTGCAGAGCGTACTTGGTAAGGCCATCGAATAGGACTTAAAACATTTGGAAAGTTACCTTAGTTATTTTTTTAAAACAGTTAAAACAACATTTTGTAATTTCCAAAAACAGATATTGTAAAAATTAAAACGAAACTTTATTTATTTCGAAAAGAAACTCTTGTCGTACAAAATCGCAACGCTGTTTCGAATATCAAGCTTCGTGTGCAAGCCTGTAATCTGCGGAAGTTGAACATTCAAAATAATTCTCCGTAACAAAAGATGTTTTGAGAATAAACAAAATTATTTTGTATTCGAGTATTCTATATTATACACTTCATTTCATTTCTCGTGATAAAGAATGCTGTATGAAATTTTTACATTAGATTTCATTCAACGCATACGTTATGAACTGAAATTTTGATTGAAATGAGAAAAATATCTTCGAATTATGTTTTTTGTGAAAGCTGATATTATATTGAAAATACTTGTTTTTTTTTTTAATTTTCATCGTTTTGTTGCTCCATAATATTAACGTTTAAATCACATGTTGTGTATTTTGTTAACAGGAATAGTAAAAAAAACTATGCGGATATTACGAGCAGTTAAAAGAGATGTTCACGCTTCACGCATTTTCGCAGCTGTATGCAATACCGTAAAACTTTATTATTCAATACAAAAACCACCATATTGTTGAGTGTACAGTATGGTGTCCTTTTGTAGATCTGGTTTTCAGCACTTTAACTACAATTGCAGTCAGCAGCTATGATACAAAGATGAATATTAGCCCAATATTATTACATCTGTTGCGGAATCTATGAAAGAGTTTTCCATAAAAATCGTCATGATTACACCATGATATATGTAATCATAGTGTAAATATTGACACTGTAACTGTGTAACACTGTAACTGTGTGACTATTGATACTGTAACTATTTTCACTGTGCAATAGCTGTGTCCACCATGCAATTTCATCTTCAATTTTCGTCATCATCTTTTTATTTAAGTTCGTTTGGCATATTCAATAATTGAATGCGTCAAAATCCACCCGCGTTGAAATAAAAGTGTCATAGCGAGCGCTACGATTTCAGCGCGCATCACGGGCATGCCTCACGTTTGCTGTTGACTGCGCTAGAAAAAGGCACAAAGGTGTTGGACAAAGCCATTAGCTTTATCCACACTGGGCCTTTTTTTGTTCCTCAAGGACATGAGTTATAGCGCAGTCAACAGCAAACGTGAGGCATCAGGCATGCCCGCGAGGCACTTTTCTTTCAACGCGGGTGGATTTTGACGCGCGTCACGGGCATGCCACACGTTCACTGTTGACAGCGCTATAAGGCATGCCCTTGTTGAACAGAAAAAAGGCACAATGTGGACAAAGCTAATGTACTATCAGAGAAGTTGATCCATAGGCAGATGGCGGACAGTTACGTCATTTGGTCGGATCATGTCAATTCAATCAGTTATAGTTTTTGCAATCTAAGAGTGTGCGTCGCCCTTAGTTGTGTGAGTGACTATACACGCGTACATGGCTCGCTCGCTACTGACTGCTCCGTCGGGTACGCACACTAACGAAAATGTCTATTCACATTTCCGACTACACATAAAGGCGACGCGCACTCGTAGATTGCAAGAACTATAGCTGGGTTTGACATAACGCAACCAAATTACGTAGGTCCACCATCTGCCTATCAATTTCTTTGATGGTAAATTAATATATTTATATCGTTGCTGCCATGTGTAAAGCACTTTATCGTAGGAACTAGCTTTTACCCGCGACGTTGCCCGTGGTGATATGCTTGAGAGTGGAATTTTAATCCTTCCTAGTCGACGCCTACTTCATAAGAGGAGCACTCGTTCGCAATTTTGAGCTGTTTATCAAAACTTAAAATTCCGTACACGTGTTTCTACAGGGTGTATCAAAACAAAGTTATAATACTAAGGGCGTGTACGAGTTCCTTGTAGAGAGTTCACTGTGAAAGTAGCAGCACTGAAAGACCAAAATTTTTTTTTCACTTTGGTATGGGGTAACTCGCAACAATGGGGCGCTTGCCCATGCAAAAGTGAAAGAAAGATTTGGTCTTTCAGCGCTGCTACTTTCACACTGAACTCTCTACAAGGAACACATATTTACACACCCTTAATTAGTATTATCACTTAGTTTTGTTACACCTTGTATACTGATACTATTAAAGTTTATTTTCTTTCCACAATTTTAGCATAAACAAAGCACAGTTTTTGTGAGATGATCGGAGTCAGATTCAGCTAAGCAATATTATTTATTATGACGACCTCCGTGGCTCAATTGGTTGAGTGTGTGGCAGCTCCGGGGGTCGCGGGTTCGAATCCCGCCGACGGAACCAAAAAGTTTTTCAATGTTCCTGGGTCTGGATGTGTATTAAATATGTGTATCATATAATAAAAACCTTAAATATATGTATAGTATAAAAGTATTAAATATATTTCCGTTGTCTGGTACCTGTAACACAAGTCCTTCAGGTACTTAGCACAGGGCCAGACTGACGTGGTGTGGAGCGTCCATAGATATTATTATTATTATTTCAAGAAAAGTTAGACTTGCGACTGTTTGATCACTTTTCATTAGTGAAACGTCATTGCTTGATTTCAAGCTTTTGGCTATTTTACTAGCGCAAATATGATATTATATTATAGCCTTATACTTATATTATTATAACTATTTTTGAAGACATGAGTGTATTTTGGAAGAGAACACATAATGCGATTGGTGTGCGATTTTGGGGGCGATACCGGTCCGTCCACGTCGTGTCCCTGGGCACCTCCCCCGTGCCATCGTGAGCTTCTTCACGGTGACACGGGAGGGGTGGCTGAACGCCGGTATTTGTCCGTGGGAGAGCCATGCTTCGGCACGAGTGGGCCGGCTCGACCGGAGAAATACCACGGCCTCACAGAAAACCGGCGTGAAACAGCGCTCGCGCTGTGTTTCGCCGAGTGAGTGAGTTTACCGGAGGCCCAATCCCCTACCCCCCTAGAAATGCCGCAGTTGAAAGACAGTTTGTTACCCCAGGAGGGTACCAACTGCGTTGGAGAATCCCTCTCTGGACGTCCATGCTCAGGAACCCCTGGAACTGAACATGGACGTCCAGGCTGCCCCTCGTATTCTGGGGAGGGCAAAACTGCGCTCCAATCTGCTCGGGGCAAGAGCAAACACTCTAAGGCACCCCCCTCGATATTAAACATGGACTTTTGTAATATCAGGGGATTACACTCCAACCTTAATGCCGTCCATTACCACCTGGAGACGGCAAAGCCGGCTTTGCTCTTTTTAACCGAGACGCAGATATCATCTCCGAGTGACACATCATACCTTTCCCACCCAGGGTATTATCTCGAGCACTCCTTCCTACCCAAAGCTGGAGTGTGTGTGTACATCAGAGATGATATCAGCTCTCGCCGCCTCAGCAATCTTGAGGTCATGGACCTGTCCATCTTATGGCTCCGCATAGATTGCGACGACCACCCTCGCGTCTACGCGTGCCTATACAGGTCCCATAGTGGTGACCCCGAGACGGAGCGACTCGTCGAGCACCTGCAAGCTGCTTCAGATTTTGTGCAGCGGCAGATCCCATCCGCAGAGATCATAATACTTGGCGACTTTAATGCCCACCACGCCGACTGGCTGAACTCCAGTAAAACTGATCATGCGGGGAGATCTGTCTGCAACTTTGCCCTTGCGAACGACTTGACACAACTGGTTACTACGCCTACGCGAATCCCAGATGTGGATGGTCAGAATCCTTCCTTGTTGGACCTCCTGCTGACTTCAAATCCTGACGGCTACCAAATATCCGTAACCGCACCACTGGGTACATCGGATCATTGCCTTGTCAGAAGTTCTGTGCCACTTACGACGGTGTTAAGACAGCGTGCTGTCAAATACCGTCGTGTGTGGCACTACAAGTCAGCAGACTGGGATGGGATGCGGTCGTTTTTTGCATCCTATCCTTGGGGGCACGTGTGCTTCTCGCCGGATGATCCCGACAACACTGCCAACTCTGTTGCCGATGTGGTAGTGCAGGGGATGGAACTTTTCATTCCATCCTCTGTAGTGCCAACTGGCGGCAGATTTCGTCCCTGGTTTGGTTCATCCCCCAAAAAAGCTTCTCGCCGGAAGCAGGAGGCTTACCAATCCTGGGCCAACGCAGTGTCTGCTCGGGATTTAAATACCAGCGCATATAAAAAGGAGTACAACCTTGCTTCTAGGTCCCTCAAGAAAGAGATTACTCGGGAAAAGCAACAGCACGTCAATAGAATTGGCAAGAGACTTGAGCGCCTCCCCTCGGGAACCCGTGCATTCTGGTCTCTGGCCAAAGCTATTGAAGGAAATTTCTGCAAGCCAACCCTACCATCCCTACACGTAGGAAATGGGTCATTGGCCCAGGACGCAAAAGACAAAGCCGATCTTCTGGGCAAGCTCTTTGCGTCAAACTCGACCCTGGATGACGGGGGGCAGAAACCGCCGACCATACCGCGATGCACGAGCATCATGTCGGATATTCGGTTTCATCAGCGCTCAGTGCGAAAAGCCCTCCGTTCCCTTGATATCCAAAAGTCGAGTGGGCCTGACGGGATCCCGCCTATTGTGTTGAAAAAGTGTGCTCCAGAGTTGGCTCCGGTCTTGACGCGTCTTTTTCGGCTCTCCTATTCCACTGGCATCGTCCCGGCTTCCTGGAAGACAGCCTTGGTGCACCCGATCCCCAAAAAAGGTGATCGCTCAAATCCTTCCAACTACAGGCCAATCGCTATAACCTCTCTCTTTTCGAAGATAATGGAATCCATTATCAATGGCCAGCTTCTTCGATACTTGGACGGCCAGGGATTACTAAGCGACAAACAATACGGGTTCCGTAAGGGTCGCTCGGCTAGTGATCTCTTGGCGTACCTGACTCATCGTTGGGCTCAGGCAATTGAGTCGAAGGGAGAGGCATTGGCTGTTAGTTTGGACATTGCGAAGGCCTTTGATCGGGTTTGGCATAAAGCGCTGCTATCAAAGCTTCCATCATACGGGCTGCCTGAGAAATTATGTAAGTGGGTCACTGGTTTCTTGGCAGACAGAAGCATAAAGGTCGTAGTTGACGGCGAATGCTCGGAAACTCAGTCTGTTGATGCTGGTGTGCCTCAGGGCTGTGTGCTATCGCCTACTCTATTCTTACTGCATATCAATGACATGTTGCAGACCAGCGGCATTCATTGCTATGCGGATGACAGTACAGGTGATGCTGTCTATACCGGCTCCCCTAATATTTCTCGGCAAAATGTCACTGAGAGTCGAAACAAACTTGTGTCTAAGGTGGAGAATTCATTGGAGAAGGTCTCTGAATGGGGTAGACGTAACTTGGTCCAATTCAACCCCGCCAAGACACAAGTCTGCGCGTTCACCACTAAAAAGTCACCAATGGTCGTATATCCTCGCTTCGAGGGCACATCTTTAACCATCTCTCCTAGCATTGAGATACTTGGCGTCAACATATCGAGCGAAGTTCAGTTCCGATATCATCTAGAGGGTAAGGCCAAATTAGCCTCGAAGAAGCTTGGTGTTCTTAACAGAGCGAGACAGTACTTCAGTCCGGACCAACGCCTACAACTCTACAAGGCGCAAGTTCGGCCTCATATGGAATACTGTTCTCATCTCTGGGCAGGGGCGCCAAAATACCAACTGCTCCCTCTGGATCGTATCCAACGTAGGGCCGCTCGAATTGTTGATTGCCATAGTGTTTCAAACAGCTTGGACCCCTTGGAATTGCGCCGAGATGTAGCTTCGCTCTGCATCCTCTATCGGTTATATCACGGGGAGTGCTCTGAGGAATTGTTCGGAATCATACCACCTGCAACTTTTCGCCATCGTCCCACGCGAAAAACATACCATCCTCATCACCTTGATGAGTGGCAGTCTTCCACAGTGCGTTTCTCGCGTAACTTTCTACCGCGCACTGTAAAACTCTGGAACGAACTGTCACCAGCAGTATTTCCGGACCTATACGACCTGCAAACCTTCAAGAAAAGAGCGTATTCCCTCTTAAAAGGCCGGCAACGCTCCTGCAGCTCTTCTGATGTTGCAAGTGTCCATGGGCGACGGCAGTTGCTTACCATCAGGTGACCCGTCTGCTCGTTTGCCCCCTTATTTAATAAAAAAAAAAAAAAAAAAAAAAAAAATGCAACATACGAGCAATGACCTAATTTTTGCCTTATAATTTGAACTAAACTAAATCATCTAGCTAATATTCCCAACTATACCTACATAGAATCCACATTTTCTATTTCAAATCATTATCACGGTCCTAATACCTCCATTTATGCAAAAAACTATAGTTTTTAAGCGGTTAGTTACCCACTTCATGTAATGTCATCATATTTAAACAAAACAAAACACACAAACAATTTTTGGATTCGTTTGAAAACTAAGATGCCGCAGGCCTAATCACACTGTCTGAAGTGCTCTCAAACCACATTTCACAGGGTTTTATTCTATGATTCTATTAAAATTATTATTTTTAACTTAGTATATTCAAAGGGTAAAAATTGTAATGAAACAACGGAAGATATCAAAATCGTAAATATGCGTGAAATAACATGTTACTTAAAACATATAATATTTTTATAAGGGAAGGTATCCAATCCAAAATATCATTGCTAAGCAACACTAGTGCCTATAAAAGACTGTTTATTGTTGCGGCGTTTGTTTTTACACCGTTTGTCGAACTTTATGTGCTGGAAAATGTGCAAATAGGCACTGTTACATGAATTGTGTTTTATCGTGTATCTTTGAATAACAAAAAATGCCAAACAGTTTCAAGCAAAAAAATCGTGTGAAATTGTGAAAAATTTGAAAAACGGTTTACCGCTGTAGATGTACTACGAATTATATATATATATATATATATATATATATATATATATATATATATATATATATATATATATATATATATATATATATATACTGATGGCGCGCGCAGTCAGGACATGTAATTATATATAATTATAAGAATATAAAAAATATATATCTATACTTATAAAATTACATGTCCTGACTGCGCGCGCCATCAGTAGTGTGCTGCGCTATAGATGTGCTACGATTTACGAATAACTGTGCTACGCTGTGGATGTGCTACGAATTACTGTGCTACGCTGTAGATGTGCTACGAATTACTGTGCTACGCTGTAGATGTGCTACGAATTACTGTGCTACGCTGTAGATGTGCTACGAATTACTGTGCTAAGCTGTAGATGTGCTACGAATTACTGTGCTACGCTGTAGATGTGCTACGAATTACTGTGCTAAGCTGTAGATGTGCTACGAATTACTGTGCTACGCTGTAGATGTGCTACGAATTACTGTGCTACGCTGTAGATGTGCTACGAATGTCGGTGTTATGCTGTAGATGTGCTACGAATTACTGTGCTATGCTGTAAATAACCGTACGATTAACCGTGATTCTTTATAGAATAATATTATGTACTACGATTTAGTGTGCTACACTGTAGATGTATGACGTATGTATTATCAGAGAAGTTGATTCCTAGGCAGATGGGGGACCTACGTAGTTTGGTCGCGTTACGTCAAACCCTGCCGATAGATCACAATTAACATTGAATTGACATGATCCGACCAAGTGACGTTGGTCTGTCAACTGCCTAGGAATCAATTTCCTCGATGGTACATGATCATTGATCATATAATAACGCAGGGGAAACCCATCATGGGTGCCCCGGGTTGGGTACCCCGGGGGTATGCGAGACTCCTACTCACTAAAACCACCAACTAAAGCGTTCCCCTCGGCGCCGGGACTAACAAAGCCGGGCAGGTTCCCATCCTGACCCGGAGCCCCGTTAGATACAAGACGAACCCTGATATGTAGTGCTTCATTCATAACTTTATCTTTCAGGTGAACGCTTTGAGTAATATAAATAGATAATTTTAAAGATCATATAATTAGGACAGGTCGCAACGTATGTTTGACAGAAATTTTGAAAACTAAATAATCGGCAGACCCTAAAACCTCCAAATATCCATTCGTTCGCTCCAATGGAAGAAATGGATCTCCATTATGCATTTTAGCCTCAACATTTCTATTATTTACGTACATGTGACCTAAGTGAGAAAGTTAAGGGATCTTACACGTGGCGCTAAACTTCCTCCAAAGTTAGGTATATCAAGGAAAGTCCTCATTATAAAAACATTGCCAGTGATTTGAAGAGGTTATTTTCCCTAATGTTATTATTCATAATAGCTTACTTAGAGTAAGTTTTTGCTATTTTAGACATAATTTGTGTTTGTTTCGTACTCATTTGTAAATTAAATTGGTGGCAAGTATTGAGTAAAACAATGTATTTAAATGTAAGAAAACAAAAGTACAAAAAATAAAGCGACCAGTTAAAAAAAAACATAATATTATCTTCATTGATAGATTATATACTAATACCGTAAAAAGTTAATTTTAAGCAATTAAAAAAAACTTTACTTACTGTACTGCTTACAACTGTTTTAAAATGTGTAAAAACCTTCAACATAATATTTCTTTTGAGTAATTTATTTTAGAAAACTACAGATAAATGGTTATAGCATTAAGAAAGTACCAGAAATACAATAGAGCATTGTATGTACATAGTAGTAAGGACAATATTGGAATGTCAAAATTTCAGATACAGTGGAAACGTTGTGACCATCGAAATATAACAGTATAGAACGATATCTCTCCGATACCTTGGACCGCTCAAATTTTCCCAACCTTCATAGAATTGTAGCTAGGGCATCGAAAATTATATGACCAATCCCAGTTTGAGAACCAACTTAAAGTGCTAAAGGTCTATGTGTTTATTATTTGTTTGTCATTACTCATTAGTCATTACAATACTATGAACTACAACCAACTGAAAGTGCTAAGGTCTTCTATAGTGTTTCTTTATTTCTTTGTCATGAGATTACAATACTATGAACTACAAATGAAAGAGCTTAAGTTCCAAATGCCCATCTAGGTGTTGTGGAACCATTTTTTTACTCTATTACTCTTCTATAATATTTATTATTCGTTGGACGATACTGTGAAATTGGATATCTAAGGACTGGGAGATAACATAACAATGTGCGGTAGTTTTCAATCGTCAAAGGGACTTAGGGCCTTTGAAGTATACAATAGGATTAGGAGAATTTTTGTTTATGACACAACATCCTATTGTGTGCTCTACTATTTGATCGAAAGATATTAGCGTCCTTATCGATGTCAGTTTAATCAACACTCATAGATGTGTATGTTTTTGTGTGGTAAATAAAGTCAAGTTTTAAAAAAGGGCAAAGTAAAAATGCAAAGGTTCTTTTTGTTATAAGACGCTGAACCGCAGTGTTGTAGCTTGGCCCTAAATAATTTGCAAAGGCTGGCAACGCACCTGCAGCTCTTTTAATGTTTCGAGTGTCCATGGGGCTTGGCAACGGTAGTTGCTTGATGAAAAGCAACTACCGTTGCCCATGCCCCAAGTGACCAGATTGCTCGTTTGCCCCCTTATTTTATAAAAAAATAAAATAAAATAGTTTTGCATTGCGTCGACGCCTCACGTAGCAATGTGAATAGGAACTTACAGCAGCACTCAGAGCCCATTTAAAGATCACTTAACTTTATTTATTGAATTAAGAGTCAGACGGAAAATACATTGAGTTAATATGCGGCTGTTAAATATACAGATATCTCATAACAATTGTTACGTTACAGAAAACCGCGAATTCGCGTTTCTATCCCTAGGTTTTGTAAGCTAAAAGGATTACACCTAGCATAATATTTTACCCAAAAAACAATGGCCGTCCCGCGGGAATTTTAAAAGTGGAAGCGGACGCCATAAATTGGGGCCATGTTCTGGTAAACAATGCCCCGAGTGCCCAGAGAAGTGTCCCAGAGCTATGCTTGAGAAAGGTTTTAAATGTAGCAATGTAGATGAGCAATACGGTAAACTACAGGTAAGGGTCGAGGCTGGTGTTATTTTTTCACGCTAATATTTTAAACTAGCTGACCCAACAGACTTTGTCCTGTCTTAACGATGATTATTTAATTCTAATTGGTATAATTAAGAAAACAATAGATTAATATTAGTATCTTCATGCCAAATTTCATCAAAATAGATTAAGTAGTTTAAGCGAAAATCATAAAAGTTTATTGTGCAGCAACCGTACATTTTCCGGGACAAAAAGTTTCCCTTGTTCTTTCCCGAGACACAAAGTATCTCCATACCGAATTTCGTAAAAATAGGCTGAATAGTTTAGGCGAAAATCATAAAAGTTTATTTTTTGGGAACCGTACATATTCCGAGACCAAAAGTATTCCTTGTCCTTTTCCGAGACTCAAAGTATCTCCATAACAAAATTCATCAAAATCGATTGAATAGTTTACGCGCAAATCATAAAAGTATATTGTGCAGTAACCGTATATTTTTCCGGGAGAAAATGTATCCTATGTCCTATTCCTGGTTCTAAGCTACTCCACTAATTTTCAGCCAAATCGGTTCATCCGTTCTTGAGTTATAAGTGGCGTAACTAACACAACTTTCTTTTATATATTACTAGCTGACCCGACAGACGTTGTCCTGTCTTAACGATGATTATTTAATTCGAATTGGTTGGTATAATTAAGAAAACAATAGATTAAAATTAGTATCTCCATGCCCAATTTCATCAAAATAGATTAAATAGTTTAAGCGAAAATTATAAAAGTTTATTGTGCGAGAACCGTACATTTTCCGGGACAATAAGTATCCCTTGTCCTTTCCCGAGACTCTAAAGTATCTCCATACCAAATTTCATAAGAATAGACTGAATAGTTTAGGCGAAAATCATAAAAGTTTATTGTGCGGGAACCGTACATTTTTCGGGACAAAAAGTATCCCTTGTCCTTTCCCGAGACTCAAAGTATCTCCATATCAAATTTCATCAAAATTAATTGAATAGTTTACGCGCAGATCATAAAAGTATATTGTGCAGTAACCGTACATTTTTCCGGGAGAAAATGTATCCTATGTCCTATTCCTGGTTCTAAGCTACCTCTCCACTAATTTTCAGCCAAATCGGTTCATCCGTTCTTGAGTTATAAGTGGCGTAACTAACACAACTTTCTTTTATATATTACTAGCTGACCCGACAGACGTTGTCCTGTCTTAACGATGATTATTTAATTCGAATTGGTTGGTATAATTAAGAAAACAATAGATTAAAATTAGTATCTCCATGCCCAATTTCATGAAAATAGATTAAATAGTTTAAGCGAAAATTATAAAAGCTTATTGTGCGAGAACCGTACATTTTCCGGGACAAAAAGTATCCCTTGTCCTTTCCCGAGACTCAAAGTATCTCCATACCGAATTTCATCAAAATAGATTGAATAGTTTAGGCGAAAAACATTAAAAGTTTACTGTACGGGAACCTTACATTTTCCGGGACAATAAGTATCCCTTGTCCTTTCCCGAGACTCTAAAGTATCTCCATACCAAATTTCATAAGAATAGACTGAATAGTTTAGGCGAAAATCATAAAAGTTTATTGTGCGGGAACCGTACATTTTTCGGGACAAAAAGTATCCCTTGTCCTTTCCCGAGACTCAAAGTATCTCCATATCAAATTTCATCAAAATTAATTGAATAGTTTACGCGCAGATCATAAAAGTATATTGTGCAGTAACCGTACATTTTTCCGAGACCAAAAGTATCCCTTGTCCTTTCCCGAGACTCAAAGTATCTCCATACCAAAATTCATCAAAATCGATTGAATAGTTCATGCGCAAATCATAAAAGTGTATTGTGCAGTAACCGTACATTTTTCCGGGACAAAATCTATCTTTTGTCATATTCCTGGTTCTAAGCTATCTCTCCACCAATTTTCAGCCAAATCGGTTAATCCGTTCTTGAGTTATAAGTGGCGTAACTAACGCAACTTTCTTTTATATATTACTAGCTGTCCCGGCAAACGTTGCTTTGCCATAATTATATTTGCCATATTATTTTATTGAAGTGACTAAATAGTATGTCACCATGGCAACGTCGATCGCTATCTCGTCGCACAAACAGTGGTCGCCGTCAGTCTCAGGTTGTAATAATTTACTATTATTTATTCAACAAATGCACTTATCAATATATAGAGTACCGAGTAGACGATTCTCAGCCCTACTGAATATACATATAAAATTTGGAAAAATCAGTAAAGCCGTTTCGAAGGAGTTCGTGGACTAACATTGTGACACGAGAATTTTATATATAAGACTAGCTGTCCCGGCAAACGTTTCTTTGCCATATTAAGTATTTTTTTTAATTTGATCGCAGCGCTAACTGTCGGGACAGACTAAAATTAAAATTCGAATTCGAATATTATTTAAAATTTGACACTGCGATGGTAGCCGTCTGTCGGATCCAATGTAAAACATTCCAAAATCAACAACTACTAATAAATTAAAAATAAATTAAAAAACATTGTCCAGCGGACAAAATTGTGAATCTAAACCATTCTCAGATCCCCTTGAACACACACAAAAAATTTCATCAAAATCGGTCCAGTCGTTTGAGAGAAGTTCAGTGACATACACACTCACAGAAGAATTATATATATTAAGATGTAGATATAGATGATAAAGTTATTCTGTCAGTTACCTCTTCATGTTTATTACCCTGATGCAAGTACGGGGATATAGAATATATTTTGCTTACTAGCCGCGTAATAAACGAATTCACTTACCTCTTGGATCACTCTATCTGTTAAGAGGGCGACTAACGCAAAAAATCAATACCAGGTGAAAAAAGACGACGCGGAATCATCGCTAAGATACTTTTTTCTTTCAATCGAGAAATTTTTAAGATATCGTGTTTCCGCTAAGTCGTATCCTCGGAAATGTAATGTAGTATCTATGTTTAAGAAATGAAACAATTCGGGGCTTATTTTCAAGTATGAAAATGAATTATAAAGTTGTCAATTTTGGGTTAGTCGCCCCCTTAAACTAAACCGCACAAAAATCCGTTATCCGTTGCGTAGTTTTTAATATCGAATAAGTATCGATATTATAATAATCGGTAAAATAAGCATATAATTATCGGGACGAACGGGAAGAAACTTTGTTATATTATTATGTATATTATGTTACTGCAAAAGCTAGAAATTCGGTAAATCTTAAGATTTGAGTGTGAATCTTAGGATTTACCGACACGAGTTGGTAAATGTAAGTATTTCTAAAAATACAACGATATTTTCGAACATTTACCATCACAATTCGGTATATGCTAGGTTTTACTACTGTCAACTGGTGGTCGTTGTTCCACCACTGGCCGGTGGTCGATTATAATTATTTGAGAATTTTAAAAAGATATAAAAATTTGTGTATTGGCACTGGAACCTAGCGCTTTACGCATTATCACCGGCTCCCATTTTGAGTGCCAGCGCCGGCAGCCGTTGTTTTATATCTCGGCTGCCGGCAGTATACTTACCGCCGGTTTCCATTACTGATATTTTTGGGAGCCGGCGCCGGCAGCGGAGGCAATACCAAATCTTAATTATTATTTACCATATATATTTATTATATACGATAGTATTAATTGAATACTTACTAAGCTACTTATTTAAATTTTTTTCATACAACATCTCTGAATTCGCCGGCATATTCGTGCCGAATCATGGCTCTCTCACGGTTAATACCACTATTATTATTATAATTTATAACTTATAAGCATTAAGCAGCCTGCAGTATCCCAACTCCCACTGCTGGGCAATACCACTTTATTAATTTTTAATAATATTAAAAAAATATAAAGATTTAACCCTCCGTGTAATAGGTGACTAATCTCACCATGCTGTACTAGGTGGGGTGTGACATACCCCAACAATAAAAGGCAGTTAAATCCGAATAATTGTTCTTAGTGATTGTAAATTAATAAGTAATATATATAAATATCTAATAATGAATTGATTTAGGTAAAATAAATTCAATTTTACGTAATAAAATACATTTTATAAGCAAAAGTCCAAAAACTTGACTTTTTCTTCAAACTATAAACTATGAAATCTTTTCTTCAGTACTAAAATCAAATGGCAATTATTACAATCAAATTTTTCTCAATTTCTAAGACTATAGTTTATCTAGTTTTAATCTATTTATAATATCAATTAAAAATAAACACTATGAAATAGATCTTGGGCACATAAGTTTCCGTAATATTGACAGTTATTTAGACACAAAAATTAGTATGTAAAAATATACATAATATGGACATATTATATTTTTTGCAAATGTGCCCCGTATTCCTTTATATTAGTATAGGCCATATCCGGTATCACTGATTTGATCTTCATTACTTTACATTCTTGTTCGGAATAATTCATTAGCTCAGTGTCGCAATCATCATCTTATTTAGTCAGTGCTCGTAAAATATATTTTTTTCGAAAACCGAGACATTTTTAGCTAAACTTATACCAGAAAATAATATTTCATCAAGTTAATCACAAAATCAAACATAATGTAAATAAATAAAAACAAAAGAAGTTACACTTTCCTTTTTAGCTACGTGCTGTACTAGGTGGGGTATGTGATACCCAGACGCACTTTAAGCACATATAACAGAATTAGTAATAGACATAGGACTGAATATTTGGTAGGAATTAAAGCAGCAACGTCTTATTTGCAGCTATTGAGGAAACCAAATCGCATACTATTTTCGTTTAAAAATGCTATCAATTTTTGTAGCGCTGGGGTATGTCATACCCCACCTCATACACGGAGGGTTAAGGGGGCCTTCAATACCAAAAACACAATTTCTGGCCTGTTTTTGCTCTATAACTACTGTTATAGCCCTCGTGCGTGAGTCCGACTCGCACCTGTCCGTTTTTTCAACATACACCGTGCCATTAACGTCAATCCTAAGATTTACCAACTATATGGCGGTAAAAGTTCGTATCGCAAACCTTTCCGGACATTTACCATTACGAATTGGTAGATCTTAGGTTTTACTACAAAATCTTAGGATTTACAGCAGTTCGAGCTTTTACAGTAACATAATTACTTGATTGTAAAAACTAAAAATACCTTATACATATAACTTGTATACATCACACGTGCGGTCTGTCGAGTTCGTATGATACGTCAGTTAACTTAACCGTGCGTTCAACTTTAACTGCAGTTTAGCCTTAAACGGTGGTTATGCATCAGCTTAGATTAGTTTGACCTAGATAGGAAACTGTCAAGAAAACTGTTTCGCACCCGTATGGAAAATCATGCTAATATCGCCGACATATTGAGCTTCTTTATACGGTCTTTAGAATGTTAAAAGCAATGAAGTTTTTTTTGGTCTCAGAAAAAAATAAAATGCACACTAGACCATTCTAGACCACATGTGTCGACATACTTAAAATAACAGGCCGCTTAAAATGTATTTACTTTTACGAAGGACACTGCTGATTATTGTTTAATTTTACGTATACTTTACTACGGTTCAAATTTATCTTCTGTACAAAGCATAAACCAATAAAAAGCAATAATTTACTTTCGTTACGAAAGAAAATTGACTTTTCCTGACGATGATAATGATGAAAAATAAAGTCGTAACGAAGATTTATTAAAATACGTTTCAATCGGGCATCCAGAAAATTGAGAACTGAAATATTTTGTGCCGTTAGATTATGAATTCTGGAACGATGTATTAAAGTCTCTTTTCTTTTGAACGATCATCAAAAGAAATCACAATCGTTTACCTGAACAGTATTGTCTTTGTAATTTTTCGTTTCGGGTGTCAAGGAATCCATGAGTATTTAATTTGAGGAAGATTCGGGAAGAAATTAGATGTCTCCGGTCCTTTTTAATTTGGGAGGATTTGCGAAGTAAAATGTAAAGATGTTCGCGCCGTGGAGTGGAAAGAAGAGTAATACGTCTATAATATATAATATTTATATACAATTATCTTGTCACGGTGTTTGCTGTCAAACTTTACCGAAACGCATGGTGTTTATGACATTTCGTGTAATCTCACATCCGAAATGACATATTATTAGACAAAAACCAAACATGTTACATTTTATATTTAATACCTCGATCGTGGGAATCGCAGACACAATAGATTTTCAATTGTTATGCGACAGCCTGGTGCCGATGGGGATTGATGGGGTAAAGCAAAAACCAAGTTAACGAAACTAAGCTAAAAATGTCTCAATTCATTATTCACTATGAAAATTGAGCATAAACCTTACTTTAAACTATCTCAGATAAAACATCCAACTTGCTATATGCCGAGGCCGGTAAAATGCATTATGCCTCACTCTATTACTTTAATATCTTCTAAAAGAACATTAGTTATTGGATATACAGAGAATACCGCAATTTAACAATCGGAATCCAATGATTTCGTTTTAAAACTGGCACATTTACTTATCACTTTATACTTGGACGGGTCTTCGGGACGTTTGCCAGCGATTATCACTGAGGATGTGTTAATGCGACGCGGAACCAATCGTAAAAATGGCCTCATGTAATAGAGAGCCAGCAGTTATGTATGAATCTTAAAAAAATATATATAGAATTTAAGTAATAAAACTAGCAATAGCTGTTGTTGTTGTTATGATTTTTGATGTTTTATCTCTAAAAAGTTTATGCAAAAGTCATAAAACCAGGTCCACAGATACTTTGTCCTTGAGCACATAAGCAAAATGTTTGATTACCGGGCCGTAACCTTTCGTCAAACTTCGTGTATAAATTGCCTAACTATAAAAAGGGTTGTCATTTGTCGTCACAATAGATCGGAACATTTTGACTGACATTGAAATGTTCCGGACACGCGTATTGCGACCCCGTTTCTGTTTTACGTCGAAATTGTTAAAAAAATATAGAGCTATGAGTTTGTAAGACTTGGCTTAAGCTGGATTTATATGCATCCGACAAAACGTGCGGTTTGGCGGCTACACCGCGAGATGACTAGCAAATGTAAGTAATGTAAGACTTCGTCCGTCCATCTGTCTGTTTCTAGACTGAGTCTCAAGAACCACGAAATCTGTTTTTGCTCTATAATTGTACGGAAATCTTTGCGCACAAGTCTAACTCACACTTGGCTAATTTTGTTAGTTAGTTTTTACCGGGTTAGTTCTCAAACCGGTAGTAGGCACCATAGTTTGGACGTTCAAAATATGTAGCTGTGTATGTTTATATGTACCAACTTTAATAAATCAAAATTTCAGATTTTGATTTTTTTTCTTTATTTTTCGCCAACATCTACAAGTTATTTAAATCTTCCAAACCTAATGACAGTGCAGATTAAAAGTCGAGATGAAAGAGAATTATTTGGCAAAATTGAGTCCATTCTCAAACTATTGTGCGTTACTGAATGGTAACAATAGTAAAATAACTTCATTGTGAAAATTCTCTTAATGAGGTTTACCACTACACGGTGAAATTATTGTTTTAATTGGGAAATCCATTTTAAATTGAGTTTACCCGATTTTGGTCGGGTCGGTTTTAACTATTAGTTTGAACTGCATTGCGCCCATAATATTGGGGCAAGTGTGTCTATTTGTTACGTAACATATATAGATTTTTTTGTTTCATATTAATTAATTACATTATGTAACTACTATATAGTGAGAATTTGAATTTATACCTAAGCAACTATTTATTTCGAATGTTAAAATATATCCTGGTTTTGAATGCGACAGATCCGCAAGTGACTACTACAACAAACATAATACAGATATTATCATAACTAAATATTTTTATTATATAAAACTAGCTGTCCCGGTGAACTTCGTGTCACTTTAAAACCTTCCCTGGACCTCTACGAATATTTTAAGACTAAAATCAGCCCAATCCGTTCAGCCGTTTTCGAGTGTTAGCACGACTAACACATTTGAAAATCCATGTTTATATATGTTACGCTCAAAGGCCGAAATCTCTCAATGAGCGAAAAAATAGCTCCCAACGCGTTTTGGTCACGGTGAAACTGTTACCACAACGCGTTGTGAGCTATTTTTTCGCTCATTGAGCGATTTCGGTCTTTGAGCGTAACATATATAAGAAGAAGAATAGATATATTTTATAAGATTCCGTTGTAACACATCACTGTTTCCTATCCAAAACGAAAATGTTTACTACATTACTGTTGTTATGTTCTATTCGTTATCTTTTTGTCCACATACACGGAGACCTAATTAACAATAATTTTTATGGCGACAATAAACTTGATGAAGTTATTACTACAATCCCATTTTCTAACTTTATTGCTGTTCCCGCGCAAATTCGTTGACCTTCTTATAAGGAGTTTACCCGCTTCAGTGGAATTGACATTGTTCTATTTTTGAACCCGACGTCAGTGAGCCGATTTGTTTTTATTTATTTATGTTTCGCTTTTGAGTAAAAGTAGAGCGACCAAATGTAAAAACAAGCGTTCATTAAGAAAACTAATAAGTATATTAAAAAAATAAATTTTTAAATATTATATATTTTCTTACTTTATACCTTTTAACGAAATGTTTTAAATATTTAAATTGTCATATTAGTCTACATGACGTGTTGTTAAACAGTTAAACACGTATTAACAGTATTATCCGCTCATGAGCGTTAATGACATTAAATAATCGGCCAAGTGCGAGTCGGACTCGCGCGCGAAGGGTTCCATTATAGAGCAAAATCAGGCCAAACATTGTGTTTTTTGTATGGGAGCCGCCCTTAATTTTTTATTTTATTTTAATATTATTATTAAACATTAAAGAAGACATATTATAACTAAGGACTTCGAGAAAAAATCAAGTACCTACCTGTTGCCATTATTGATATAGAGCAAAAAAAGCCAAAAAAATCACGTTTCTTGTATGGGAGGCCCCCTTAAATATTAATTTTCTTTTGTTTTTAGTATTTGTTATTATAGCGGCAACAGATATACATAATCTCTGAAAATTTCAACTCTCTAGCTATTACCGTTATTGAGTTACAGCCTGGAGACAGACGGACAGACAGACAGACAGACAGACAGACAGACAGACAGACAGACAGACAGACAGATCACAGACAGACGGACAGACAACGAAGTCTTAGTAATAGGGTCCCGTTTTTACCCTTTGGGTACGGAACCCTAAAAACTGCGTTCCGATTTCGAAAATATATAAAATGTCATTCGAAGCTCGAGGCAGATGTACGAAACATTTTTGTGCGATGAGCCCCTGACATATTAGGACGCCCTAGATATCTTTGATCACTCCGTACCGTTTTTGCTATTGTTATTTCGGCAACATATCCCAAACAAAACTGTCTTTAAAGTCCTCTTTTATGGATCATATTATGTGTAATTGTATTTGAGTTACTGCCGCTGCTTATTTTGCGTAGTTTGTGTTTGAGGTGGATGAAATTTGAAATAGCTTTCTGCATACTTTAACACTACGGTATAAAGTTAAATACGGCAACAAACTAAATATTGCGATATCATAAATTATTTTACATGAATGACAGGTTTCTGCGTTTTTTATGTGTGCATATTGACTGAAGACGAAATTCCCGTCAAAAGTTAAGATCGTAGTGGTTCTTTCTATATTTGTAGCTTACTAATATAACATAAAAAATGTTATTTTACATCCATTGTTTACATCGAAAACTTTACTAAGTAAAGGTCTACCAGAATCTGATGGCACAAAAGTGAGAAAAGAAGTTGACTCTAGCAATACCGGGGTAATTGGAATAAAACATTTTGATACTTTTTTTCTTATAGCGGCTGATTCTGTGTGTGAAACATGAAAATTTAAAAATTTATCCAATGATCAAGGATATTTTTTGAAAATCTGCCATCAAAATTGGCTATCAGATTCTGGTAGACCTATAATTATTAAGAGTTTTCGGAACAGTTGATTGTGACGGAAGCTGGGAAAAAGGTTTTGAAATCCGCCATTTTTGTTTTAAGAAAAATTCCCAGCATGCGCTCCTTTCCCTTTGATCTACCAAGTCTTTGATATTTCGCTTTAACCGCATAATGTAAGGAAATATCTGCTCTCGATGGCTTGAAAAATCAATTTTTATGTAAATAATATTTTGCTTTGTAGAGTTTTTATGCGGATTGTTTGAAAATATTGCTGGGTGTAGTCCCGTAGTCTTTTTGTGGTACAATTTCATGACTTATTTCATTTTACAAAAGTTTGTTATACCTGTAAAATTAAACAACCAATTAATAATTTTCATAAAAAAAAAAAACTTGAGACCTATGTTAAGGGACACCCGGATGGAATGAAGTTCCAGTTTATAGCTTCTTATATGCAAAAAACCTGTATACACTAAAAAAAAACAAAGAGAGACAGAGAGAGAGACAGAGAGAGAAACACGCGCTACCGCAACAACTATAGCATTTTTGCTTTGTGTCGTTACAACTTTTCGTATTAATTTTTTCTGTCTAGCCCCCATTCGCAACGCGCGATAAGGAACTTCGCTCCAAAAATGTTTTGTAAAAATGTTACATCTGTAATAGTTTTAACCTATCAACTTCCAAGCGGTCGAATTCGACCGCGTAAACAATAGTTTTTCAAGAATCCGCGATAGAAGGATTAAATTTCAAACACCAATTTTGACCACCTTTTTCTTAGTGAAACCTTACTAACAGATGTCTTAATGAAATTCAATACAAAACGTTCCTGAAAACCAAAAACACTCGAGCTTCTGAATCTCCAAAAATCCATTCTGCCTTCCCTTAGAGATTGATAATACATAAACTTTATTGATTACAATCTTGCTACGCATCTCACGTTTCGAGTTTTATTTCGAGATACATTTAATCAAAGCATTCTGCTACTTAGCGCTAAAAGCAAACAGGATTGCAGGCAGACAGACTGGCACACATTCGCATTCATAATATTAGTATTGCAAATAAATGATTATGATTATGAATTATCTTAAACTTTACTTTACTTAACTTTACTTTACTTACGCAACAGTGTAATTACGACTGCGTTTCCACTGGAGCGGAGCGGAGCTAAGCGATGCCAAATTGACCAATCGCCATGCTCGAAATCTTCGCTGTCATTCCGCTGGAATAGCACGATTGGTCAATTCGGGCACCGCTAAGCTCCGCTTCAATGGAAACGCGGCATGGCCGCGTTGGGTCAGTTCATATTGCAAAGAGGATATGCGATGCATTGACCCAATCAAAATTTTAAATGACAATGTTCTTGTTAAGTAAATACAGTCCAGTTTTTGTGCATTTTTTTCCTTCGATATCGTTTGGAAAGTTATAGTTTGATGATGATGATGATGTTTGTCAACACAACAAAGCCCCTAGCCAATACGTTTTCTATATCGTTTCTTACTAGAATCTCCAACCAAAATGTATGGAAGTGACATGACATGAGTCGAATGCCGACTTCATAATATTATTATTATTATCGAATGCTTATGTAAAGGTGACTCTATAAAGAAGAGACAAAGGAAACGTGTTGGCAAAGGGCTCAGCTGATATCGATACCAAATACGAGTAGCTTTTCAGTTCCCTTTCTCAACGACATAATACAATATTTTCCGTTAAAACAGAAATCACTTAACGTAAATAAAAGCGCAGACTTCTCTTAGAAGTAGATTTATATTAAGCAATTTCAGTTTAAGTTTTAAGTAAATTAAACTTTATTACTACTTATTTAACTTTATAGGGCACTTTCGTAAATTAAAACGGATTACATTTGTTCAAAAACGTTTGCTTTGTTGTAATTGTTAGAAAAACGTTTTAAAGTAAAAGAGCGGGAAAAAAACTAATATTAAGTAATATTATAATAAATGCAAAAAAGTGTGTTGTGACTGTATGTATATTAATAATATTATAAATATGAAAGTGTGTCCGTACGTCTGTTTTGTTTTTTTTTACCTTTAGACGCCCAAACCGCTGAACCGATTTTGCTGTTTGGTATGGAGATTGGAGCTACTTGAGTCCCGGGATTTTTCCCGGGACTCAAGTAAACGTACTGTAGGAATAAAGCCACATTCGTGTTGCTGTTCATTTTTAGTGTTGGGGTACTGTTTCTGACCTAGATTTGACATTCTTAAATTAAGAACGTCTGCGTCTAGGCCGAGACGAAGTCGCTGTAGCAAGTAACCCTACATTGTTTCATAATTCATGAATAAATCAGAAAGGTCTAAATAAATTCATACTGTGCTCCGCCTAATGTTTGTTCTGGTTTATGAGCCCGCTACAAATTTCTTTGATGTATTCTTTTGTTTTTCTTGATTTTGTGGTAATTTTGTTTGAATGTCAAGTTGAATTTTATTAACTCGAAGTGACTGTGTATAGTTTAATTCCATATACAGTGTTATAGTATTTATATTGTAATCTATCTAATATATTATATACTAGCGACCCGCCCCGGCGTCGCACGGGTATAAAATATATAGCCACCGAAAACATGATTAAAATCCATAGCCTATAATCCTTCACGTGGTCTACTTCTTATCTGTGCCAAATAACATAAAAATTGCTCCAGTAGTTCGCGTGATAAGCCCTTTCAAATAATTTCCCCCGTGTTTTCCACACTCGCTTATTGCTCTTAGCGTGATAAAATATAGCCTATAGCCTTCCTCAATAAATGGATTACCTAACACTGAAAGAATTTTTCAAATCGGAGCAGTAGTTCCTGAGATTAGCGAGTTCAAGTTAGCCCTTTCAAATAATTTTCCCCGTTTTTTCCACATTTTCCTCTATTTCTTCGCTCCTATTAGTCTTAGCGTGATAAAATATAGCCTATAGCCTTCCTCGATAAATAGACTATCTAACACTGAAAGAATTGAAAGGCAAAGAAACGTTTGCCGGGATAGCTAGTACTACTTTAAAATCCTAACCGTGAAATGGGCTGGGAAAAATCATATCAAAACTGAATCAACCTGAAATTTGGTATAGAGGTACATTGAGTACCGGGAAAAGAATTAGTAATAAAGCCGATATTATTTATTATTTATTAACTTTGTTATTGTACTGATTGTGCACAGTAAAGTATATCTTCATTTTGACGATCAGTGGTGAGCGCGTTAGTAGCTCAAGCCGGGGGTCGCGGGTTCGAATCCCGCCGGCGGAACAAAAAGTTTTTCAATGTTCCCGGGTCTGGATGTGTATTAAATATGTGTATTATATAATGAAAATCTTAAATATATGTATAGTATAAAAGTATTATATTTATTTCCGTTGTCTGGTACCTGTAAGTGTGACACAAGTCCTTTAGGTACTTAGCACGGGGCCAGACTGACGTGGTGTGGAGCGTCCATAGATATTATTATTATAATTATTTTCATTTTTTAACCGACTTCGAAAAAGGAGAAGGTTATAATATTATGTTCGGCTGTGGATATTTTTATTTTATTTTTTTGTGTATGTTCAACGATTACTCCGCCGTTTGTGAACCGATTTTCAAAATTTTTCTTTTGTTATAATATAGGGTTCAACTCCAATTTGGTACCATGTTCACAAAAGTGGTGACCTGATGATGGGATCCAGGAGTAATCGAGGGAACTCATCAAAATGTATACTTATGGAAACATATAGTGATTTTGGTTTTATGTGAAGGATCCTAGGCATATGCTACCAAAAAGTAAGATTTTACACCAAGGCATGCTATGGTTCCGAAGATACTAAGAAAACTCCGGATTCCTTATAGATACAAGTTTAGGACTTTCGGCGATGCTTTAAGAACTGAAAACTTATGCTACTATGCAAATTACATTCATCATCATCATCATCATAATTTATCACTACCATCACACGATGCATCGTTATGAGTTATGAGTTATGACCCTATTATTGGTACTTTTCATAGTCTTTTCGATCGAGACTCGAGTTTGTCGACTGACTTTGAAAATTATATCAATGTTGTTACAAAGTAAATGATTTAAACTTGGTGTTGCGGTTACCAAGTTAGCAATTTGATCATGGGATCTATGAGGTACGTAGGAAAAAACTTTTTTGAAAACTGCCTGAGTATAGTAGTTGTGATAGTTTCATACCTAAATCCTATATAATATCTACAACTGACAGCTCATAAGTTTACCGGTAAATAACTAAAAAGAGCGAAATTATTAGTTAAAAAAAAATTAAAACCGACTTCCAAGGTAAAAACCATATACAGTAGTACCTCGTTAATCCGGGGAGGCAAAAACAATACTCTTTTCGAATTATCGAGGCGTCCGGATTATAGTATGCAATATTTAATGTTAATAAAACACGTCATGTTTAACCTTATGAAAACGAGTTAATTTTTAACCCCCGACAAAAAAGAGGGGTGTTATAAGTTTGACGTGTCTGTCTGTCTGTCTGGCTGTTTGTCTGTGTGTGTATCTGTCCGTGGCATCGTACCATCCAAACGGGGGGACCGATTTTGATCTAGTTTTTTTTGTTTGAAAGCTGACATGATCGAGAGTGTTTTTAGCTATAGTTCATCATCATCAGCCTGCTGTATTCTGCATTCTAACGGTATAGTATCATATATAAAATATTAAGAAAAAAATATATTATTATGTAACATAAGTAAGATCAAGAAATTAGAATCCAAAATATTTCTTACACATTTTAGCAACCGTCCAGGTACAAGATGCTGAGTTTGTATCATTTAGGCCGGCAGCGGCGCGAAGAGGCGTCGTCGGCAGCCGTATTATAAGTATTATATTATGTATGTAAATAAAGTTTAAAATTATTTCACACTAAAAGTGCTCTTCGCGCCGCTGCCGGCCGCTGCCGATCGCGCCTCTGCCGACCGCTTAGGGCCGCTGCCGGCAGCGGCGCGAAGCGTACTTTTAGTGTAAAATAATTTTAAACTTTATTTATTTAAAATTATTTCACACTAAGGGCCGATTCACACCGGATCGGCAGCGGCCGGCAGCGGTCGGCAGAGGCGCGATCGGCACCGGCCGGCAGCGGCGCGAACAGCACTTTTAGTGTGAAATAATTTTTAACTTTATTTACATACTTATAACTACTAGTATTGCTTGAAAACTTCTAAAAGGGCTCGAGGCGCCGCTGGCGGCCGTCGGCCGTATTATAAGTATCGCCGATCGCGCCTCTGCCGACCGCTTAGGGCCGCTGCCGGCAGCGGCGCGAAGCGTACTTTTAGTGTAAAATAATTTTAAACTTTATTTATTTAAAATTATTTCACACTAAGGGCCGATTCACACCGGATCGGCAGCGGCCGGCAGCGGTCGGCAGAGGCGCGATCGGCACCGGCCGGCAGCGGCGCGAACAGCACTTTTAGTGTGAAATAATTTTAAACTTTATTTACATACTTATAACTACTAGTATTGCTTGAAAACTTCTAAAAGGGCTCGAGGCGCCGCTGGCGGCCGTCGGCCGTATTATAAGTATTATATGTATGTAAATAAAGTTTAAAATAATTTCACACTAAAAGTGTTCTTCGCGCCGCTGCCGATCGCGCCTCTGCCGACCGCTGCCGGCAGCGGCGCGAAGAGCACTTTTAGTGTGAAATAATTTTAAACTTTATTTGCATACTTATAACTACTAGCAGCGCTTGAAAACTTCTAAAAGGGCTCGAGGCGCCGTCGGCAGCCGTCAGCAGCCGCAGGCGGCCGTCGGCGGCCCGGTGGCCGCCGAAGGCTGCCGACGGAGCCTCGAGCCCTTTTAGAAGTTTTCAAGAGATACTAGTAGTTATAAGTATGTAAATAAAGTTTAAAATTATTTCACACTAAGGGCCGATTCACACCGGATCGGCAGCGGCCAGCAGCGGTCGGCAGAGGCGCGATCAGCACCGGCCGGCAGCGGCGCGAAGAGCACTTTTAGTGTGAAATAATTTTAAACTTTATTTACATACTTATAACTACTAGTATCGCTTGAAAACTTCTAAAAGGGCTCGAGGCGCCGCTAGCGGCCGTCGACGGCTGCCGACGGCTTTTAGAAGTTTTCAAGCGATACTAGTAGTTATAAGTATGTAAATAAAGTTTAAAATAATTTCACACTAAAAGTGCTCTTCGCGCCGCTGCCGGCCGCTGCCGATCGCGCCTCTGCCGACCGCTGCCGGCCGCTGCCGATCCGGTGTGAATCGGCCCTTAGATGGCATATGCTAATTTCTTTGAATTTGAACCTTTATAAGACAGTCATGTAAGACGAGAGGTTACTTCATGTTTCCAATAAAATATTACCTTTATAAAATACTCTTTGTGCTGTAATAATATAATGTCGTTATTCTCTCGGAGTATTGTTACCGAATTTGCGTAATTTCTCATATATTTTGTTCTTAACTTGAAACTCCGTTGTTTTTTCTTTATTTACCCTGGAATTGGATGTGAATAATTTATTTTTACTGGAAAACATTATATCTTGCGAACGATGTTAATGAATTTGTTTCGAGAAAAGTTATTTCGGTATTTCAAAAAGGTTTAAAAGAAATGAATGAAAGTAGTTGTAACACGATAAACAAATTTTGGCCCAAATTTGGGCACCGTTGCGCCAAAATTTGTTTATCGTGCGGGAGCCGTACATTTTTCCGGGATGTAAAGTATCCTATGTCCTCTCCCGGTACTGAAAGAATCGGTTCAGGCAAAATCATAACAAGCAAATTCGGTTCTGTGGTTTGGGCGTGAAGAGTTCATGTTTTGAATAAATGTAATAATACTGTATCTATCTATCCATTTTTTCAATGCTAGAATAAACATAATATTAAAAACAAATAGTAACATAAAAGCTCTAAACGCCATACCCCGAGCGATACTGCAGCATTTTTATTCAATTTCGTTGCAATTTTAGAGTCTATTTGATGCTATTATCACTAGTCCAAAATAAAATTACGGAAAATGAAATTTCGAATTTCACTATTGGCACTTTGTACGATATCACGTTAGCTTGCTAGATTATTTCATTCGTTTATTGGGCTAAAACTATAATACTTTGCTACGATATAAACTATTTGACGTCCATATTCGGAATTTAAAGATGTCCATAGCAAACAAAATATTTACTATCAAAATCGATGCAGTGATTTAAGCATAAATCATAAAATTCACGCTTAAACCATCAAAGTTTGAAAAAAGTATATAATATTATGTATTTATCCTAGATTTTTTCACAAAAGGTCGTTTAAATCAAAATTAAAAACGATTGATCTAATTTTATATGACGTTATTAACATACATTATCAATATTATCATTATTATTATTACAGTGCATTAAAATTTGTATTTTTATACTTATACTAGCTGTCCCGCGCGGCCTCGCCCGCACGATTTAGGAATTTCACGCAACCATACATTTTTCCGCAAAAATAGCCTATGTCCCTTCACGTGGTCCATTCTTCAAGTTTGCCAAATAACATAAAAATAGCTCCAGTAGTTAAGATAATAAGCAATTTCATATAATTTTCCCCGTTTTCCTCTATTTCTTCGCTCCTCTTATTCTTAGCGTGATAAAATATAGCTTATAGCCTTCCTTGATAAATGGGCTATCTATCACTGAAAGAATTTCAAAAATCGGACCACTAGTTCCTGAGAATAGCGCGTTCAAATAAGCCCTTTCAAATAATTATCCCCCGTTTTTCTCACATTTTCCTCTATTTCTTCGCTCCCATTAGTCTTAGCGTAATAAAATATAGCCGATAGCCTTCCTCGATAAATGGGCTATCTAACTCTGAAAGAATTTTTCAAATCGGACCAGTAGTTCCTGAGATTAGCGCGTTCAAACAAACAAACAAACAAACTAACAAACGCTTCCGCTTTATAATATTAGTATAGATGGTCTTTGAAACAAATATCGTTTTCTGCATCTATAGAACTGCCCCAGGGCAGGGCAGGCAGGGCAGGTCGAATGATTATGGAAATAGCCGAACAAAACCGATGATCCACGAAGCACGAGGACTTAGTACTAGTGCAATACGTACTTTATGTTTTTATTTTAAACTTCGACTATTTCCGTATGCTGTCGGCCCACCCTGTCCCGGGGCAGTTCATATGCTGAAAACGATTAAAGATTCAAATTCCACAGAAAACCCTTAAAAAGTCCCTGTCATTTCAACGAAAAATCTTTGCCTAATAACCTCCTCGTTTTTTGGAAGTCGGTTAAAAATGGGTGACAGCCTATATGTCGATAAAATATAAGCTAGCATTAAAGAGGGCAAGTATTTAGGGGATGAGTCCGTAGAAAACACCGCCCTTATCAAACCTCACCTTCGTCAAACGGACGGCCAAATTACGCCGCGAACAATGTCTTTTTAACAATATTATATTTCACTGGCCACAAATCGATTTGTAAGCCCCAATGTAACCTATAAATAGAGGTATATTGGGAAGTTGCAAACAAATTTTTTCGCACTAAAATTCGTTTTTAGAACCGTAATATGTTTGACAACGATGCAAACCCAGTAGAATAAACATAGGATAATTTTTTTGTTAATTTCTAAATGTAAAAATTCATACATTTACACATAAAATCAGTAGTTAAAATGTGAAGAACACAGAAAAAAAATACACATCCAGCGGGGCTAAAATCGTCGCTTTGGAGGTTCATATTATGAATCATCATATGATTCATTCTTAAAAAATTGCTAAATGGTCATTCTGCTTGCAATTCATGTCTAGTAATTCGTACTAATTTGGCATTCGTTAGTTTGACAGTTTCGACAATTCATTTTCTGAATTGATTTGAGAGGAATTGCAAAATGTGATTTTAGGTTCGCAGATTTAATATTATAAAATGCGAAAGAATATGATAAATGTTGAATGACTGTTCGACATACGATAAATGAATTGTTGCGCAACGGAATTGCGGGCAACTACTAGCTATAATAATTTATGGAAAACAAAATTTGTGGACATATTAAATATAGCTACAGTTTTAGGATATTCTATATTCCAATCTATTTATAGATGCTAGAAAATGAGATATTTGTTCTCGTAAATATTTTTTAAAATATGGGGCACACGAGCAAAGCATAGTCAGCAGACAGAATCAGAAACTTTTTTTGTTAATACTGTACTCGGCGAAACATGGCGGTAGCGGTCATTGACTCCCTGTCAAAAACTTGTCATTTTCTATACAAATTGACAACATCTGACACTTCATTGTCAATCGCGGTTTATATAGAAAATGACAAGTTTTTGACAGGGAGTCAATGACCGCTACCGCCATGTTTCGCCGAGTAAGTACAGTATTATAGTAATAATAATAATTGGTTATAGCTCATGGAATTTTTAATACCTTCTGATTGATATTGTGGCGGTACCCACAATTCGCCTAACATTCCTGCATCGCGCTATCGAAGTTTTCTGAGCGCGTCGGTATAGGTATATACGACAGCTGAATTGTATCACGATGGCTTCGGCCTAACCAGGCATACCACGGACCACCTCGCTCGGTCGGAAGATCTTCCTTTGTGGCCTCTACGCATTATACCCACAATATCTTCTATTCATATTACAATCTATTTCTGTACCAAATTCCTATCCTTTCAGTGGCCTAAGTGAGATTACATAACAGACAGGAACTATTAGTGCGATATGTAATATGGGGGAATTTAATAGTAATACTAGTATGTACGAAAAGGTGTGATTCAAGCGTATTAACATGATAAACGTTTCTGCGTAGGTGTACTTGATATATTAATCATACAGTTTGCTACGAAATATAAAATTTACGCAAGACAACACAGGTATTTTATATATTTCAAAGAAAAGTATATTATATTTACAGTGTATGTTATATATTTTACAAAAGTCGCTTGGCGGACAAGGATAGAAGAATGTATGTAACTTCGTCTATAATTAATATCATATTAATCCTTCAATCGCGGATTCTTGGAAATCTATTGTTATTCTATTATTCACCGGTATCCTTATGGGGGTTTAATAATATAAATTACTCATTAAGGTACTTCTATCAGTAAATGTGTTAATTTTTATTGTCGAAGTGTGTAAAAAAAAAAACAACGAAAGATAGACTAATTTTCATTTCTTCTTAAGAGACATATTAAATATCGAATTTATGAAAAGACGTATTTAAAAAAAGAAGAATGATGTCAAGACTCATACACATAATTTATCAAACGCGTATTATATATAACTTCAAAAACAAGGTTCCACAGCATAAAGATTACAGAGTAGAGCCACTCACAAGGGTAATTGAAATAATTCTAGCTTACTTTGAAAAGTATTACATATATGCATGACGTAATACTGCATTACTTTGCGACTTAAAGAAATTCTGAAACTTCTGAAACTTCTGAAATCACGCTAATGTGTGCGTGCGCATGATTCGAACGGTACAGTGAATATGATCTTCTTTTATTCAAGGCCTTGTCAGTGAAGCCTTCGTATTATTTTTCTGCCTTACGGTAGCACCTTCATAGTCATGAGGTATATTGACATTGTTCAAAAGTTGTCTTATATCCTTATATCCCTGGTCTAGTTCTAGGCCCTCATACCCTTAAAAATGAACTTATATGATTTAATTTGTCTACCTCCACATCTTTTTCCTACTTTTTTCCCTTTTATAGTCTACTATATATTATTTACACTGTTGCAGTACGTAACACGATCTGTAGCACTCATCCAATTAATTAACTCAACAAGAAAGCTTTTCCCGGCGAAGGCAAATGTAATTTTTTTAGCTGGCAAACCGGCCACTTAATTTGTATTAACTGGGGTAAACAGTTCTCACAGGTACTGTGTACTCGGCAAATTAAAGTTTGCTCAAAAATGTAATACCTTGCGATGGGTAATTTTGCCTTTTTTCGTGGAATGTGATTTTACCATTTTTATTTTGCGTAATAGAGGAATGTTTTTGGAATATGTGTGTCATTGACACTCTCTAGACTTAATTTGCACAGCTTGCGTCATTTTGAGCTCAACTTTAATTTAATACAGAGTTTGACAGTTAATGTATGGGACATGACGTCAAAATTTTCATTTAATCACAGTTAACTAATTAATATATCGCCTCTGAGGATGGCAATAGGAGTATCTATAGATTTAGTTTTATCGCTTGCTTTCAGCTTCAGAATTCAGCTTTATTTTTTTATTATTTTTTTTTTATTTATTTAACTCTTTATTGTACACAAGAAACACAATATAAAGATACAATTAACACGGAAAGACGACACAAAGGGACAGCTTATTTCTAAAAGAAATCTCTTACAGCAGCCCTACTAAGAGATACAGTGTAAAAGATAACAGATAGGACGTGCACAATCAATAGTTGTTAACTAATGAAACTAAATTAACCATATTATACAACAATATCGAAACTAATAATAATTTATACTAAGACTATAATATAAAACATAATATTATATAAATAAAATAAAATAAAAAAAAAATATGAATATAATAAATAAATACTATATGTATACATAATAATACAAATTACGGTGATTGAGAATTAAGATAATGCTCTTTCAATCGTCTTTTAAACACAGCGATAGTTGGACTGTCACGAACAGTGTGCGGAAGCGAGTTCCATAATCTGACGGCGTGCATGGTAAAGGAATAGGAGTAGAAATTGGTTCGATGGGATGGGAGGGAGAGGTTAGTTCTGACAATGGATCTGCACGGGACTTCAGGAGGGTGGGAAAAATTAAACCTATCGAGCAGATAGGATGGAGAGAGAGGATTATACAATATATTATAAGTAAACAGAGGATATGGGAGTTGCGACGGAGACGGATAGGAAGCCACTTGAGCCTCAATCTGAAGGCTGATACGTGATCATATTTTTTGAGTCCAAACACAAAACGGATACAGAGATTCTGTAAACGTTCAAGTTTTGTTAACAGCTCCTCAGTGAGGTCCAAGTAGCAGGAGTCGGCGTAGTCTAGGATAGGAAGGATAAGGGTCTGGACGAGGAGGATTTTAGTTTTCATAGGCAAAAAATTTTGGAGGCACTTCAACTTATGCAGCGAGTAGTACACCTTTTTACTGACTTCAATAACCTGAGTAGTCCAAGAAAGATTATTATCTAAAACTAGGCCTAGATTTTTGGCAGTGTCAGTAAAAGGAATAATAGTGCCATCATATGCGATATTGGGTGCATCACGTACTCGCTGAGTCATGTACTTACTACCTATGATCATGGCCTGTGACTTACCTGGGTTAACCATCAGACCAAATGATTTAGCCCATTCAGCAATTCTTTGGAGGTCAGCATTAATTTCTGCAATTGCAGAAATAATGTCCTCAATGAGCGAATGACGGTAAATTTGCAAGTCGTCTGCATAGAGATGGAAATTGGATGCAATTAATTTGGAAACAGTATTTATAAAAATAGAAAATAAAAGGGGAGAAAGAACGCCACCCTGGGGAACGCCCGCCTCGACGTCACACCAATCCGAGAAAGCCTCGTCAGAGCGGATCCGCTGCGAACGTCCCCGAAGATATGAGTCAAACCAGTCTACCACAGAGGAGGAGATATTAAGGGAACGGAGGACAGAGAGGAGTATGTCAAAATCAACCGAATAAGTATATTTTTATACTAATATTTATAATTTTATTTTATATTTCACCTATACGTCATATTATACAAGGTGTAACGAAACAAAGTGATTATACTTTAGGGTGCCCATACTAGTGCCCCAGCGTCACGACTTTCCCCATACAAAAGTGTTAAAAAATATGGCTTTCAGCGCTGCTACTTTCACAGTCTCATACACTCTACAAGGAACACGTACAGTCGTACACACCCTAAAGTATTATCACTTACTTTTGTTACACCCTGTATATGGACGCTGTAGCATTGTGTATCATACGGCATATCACAAAAAATTACTTATTGAGATAAACTCGTAATTAATTATGTTCTTTAGATCATTTAGATTTTAGAACAAGACTGCATTCATAATTCAACAATATTTTTTGTGGGTTAGTACACAAATAATTAACAGCGACCATATTATATCTATATGTATACTAGCTTTCCCGGCGAACGTTTACGTTTTGACGGCGAATTTTATTGAATTAGTGACTAAATAAGTATGTCCACCATGGCAACGTCCATCGCTATCCCGTGACCCGCGTCGCCTAAACAATGGTCTTTATAGACAAATAATTTGCAATAAAATAAAATTACGACTATAATTAAAGATCTAAGCTATCCTATCTCTCAAGTTGGAAAAAAGCACACATTTAGAAAAAAGAACATTAAAATCGGTTAAGTAGTTTAGAAATCCATCGCAGGCAAACATCGTAACAGGAGATTTATATATGTCGCAGGGAAAAGAGGATATCAGGGATTTCACGATATCCCCAGGGATATCACGAACTCCCGGAAGATGCCGAATATTATATATAATATTCTTGTTTGTTACGTCTTCTTACTAAAAATATCTAGTGATATGTCATTTCACTAAACTAAATCTAGTGATATGTCATTTCACTAAACTAAATTTAGTGAAATGTCAGAAACGCAGATACCGCCGAATAAAATTGAGCCACTACACGGGTACTTTGATAGGATCATCTAAAATCTGAAACTGACAAATAAGATGTTAGATGATCCATGCGTCTGATGGGCATGTAAAAAGTCGGTCCTGCGCCTGATCTCTCACCGGTCGTATCAGCCTTCCGTCCCACCGGGTTATGCGAGTAAAGGAATATAGAGATTGCTCTTGAGTACTGCGCACACACTTGGGCACTATAAAATTACACTTGGCCTGGTTTCACTGAAACCGGCCACCGTCACCAAAATCAGAGTGGGAGTTTTATTATTATTATCACACGTGTTTTGCAACTATATCAGATCTGAGAAGGCATCACCATAATATCTCTGAATCATACAGTTGAAACCAGCTGAGGGTTCTTCATCAGATACTTCAGACCTTTGATTTTTGACGTCAAATGAAGCGGCCGACCAATTTTTTGTAAAGGTGGCATGTCGATCTCTAGTTTGGTTAGGCTCTTGTACTGGCACAGGTACTACAGGTACTCCAGCTCTTCGATTATCCTAGTTTTTACGGTTCCGTACCCAAAGGGTTAGTCTGTCTGTCTGTCTCCAGGCTAGACGAGCCGCGCCAGCTCGAGCGACGCATTTGTTTCACTCCCACTAGTGCCCGTGTCACGTGTGGGAACTAGAGCGAGCGAGAGAAATGAGTGGCTCGATTTTTATTCGGCGGTATCCGCGTTTCTGACATTTCACTAGATTTAGTTTAGTGAAATGACATATCACTAGATATTTTTAGTAAGAAGACGTAACAAACAAGAATATTCGGCATCTTCCGGGAGTTCGTGATATCCCTAGGGATATCGTGAAATCTCTGATATCCTCTTTTCCCTGCGACATATATATTAAATAAGAATTATTGAATTCATTTATTTGCATGTATGTATAGGAGAACCTATGTTCAGAAGTGGACGAATATAGGCTGATATGATATGATGATGATAGGATCGATTAATTAACTATCGAAATAAAATCACACACACTTAAAAGTTTCGCCGGTCGCAAGTTTAAACTCGATCGAATGACAATCGAACTTGACAGCCTCTGTTAGATTTGTACGGTGCTAAATTAGTAGCATGCCGCGAACATCCCGTTCCACCAAAATTATACTTGATAGCGTTGTTAAAACAATAAAATATTGAGGGGGGCCAATATATTATGTGCAGGGGCCACATTACCACCTTTTCCATTATTGATAAAAGTATTACCTTATAATCCTGCGTTCCCACTAGGTTCAGTATTTATGGTTTTAGAGTTGAATTTGATAAGTTTTCCACTCAAACTTAAGTAACATGATTTTACCCCTGACAGTTGCAAGTGCTGGACTCTTATAAATAGAACTATAAAGTTTGTAAACCTCAACATGAGATAAAACGCTTTCGGCATCTCTGGGTCGCGGTAACTTAGCAGCAATCGTCTACGTTGGATGGTTAAAAGAACAAAATATCGACTTTAGAACGTACGATATATCGTACGAGAAACTTTGTAGTATTATCAGAGAAGTTGATTACTAGGCAAATGGGGCACCTACGTTGTTTGGTCACTTTATGTCAAATCCAGCAAACAGATCACAGCTAACATTGAATTGACATGATTTGACCATATGCCGTTGGTCGGTCAACTGCCTAGGAATCAATTTCCTCGATGGTACATAAAAACTTTTGCACTTTCCAGGATCTTAAGGTATCTGTTTACTTAGGCGGTCTAAGCACGGATGTGAGACAAACATAAAGACAAATACAAGGGAAGACATGCACTTATTTTTTTAGTTTTAATGCTAAAAATATCGAATTTGTTCATAAAAATATCAAATTTGTTCATAAAAATATCGATTCTACAATAAAAAATAAACCATAAAAGTCTGTCACCTTTAGAACATACTGTATCCGAGTAGATGACGCCCGCAACTCTGTTGCGCCGTAATCCGTTTATCCTCGGGAACCGTAAATTATTCTGGGACAAAAAGTATCCTATATCCTTTCCTGGGACTTAAGGTACCTCCATACTAAATTTCAGTAAAATCGGTTCAGCTGTTTGGCCGTGAAGAGGTAACAGACAGACGGACACTTTCACATATTTTATAATTTTAGTGAAGTATGGATGTGAGATTCAAGTCGTACCGACAAGTCGTACCTTCTAAAGGTACACATAACAAGTCCCCAGTGCTCCTCGCTAAACAACCGCTAGTGGTAGATAGCTGGAAGTGTTATTGGTTTACTTCCCTACACTTTTATGTTCCATAGGGATTGGTTGCTTATGAGATGACTTAATTATTTACTACTAGCTTATGCTCGTAACTTGGCACACAAATGAATCTTTTTAAGGTCGTCAACAATAATTTTAAGCTTTTGCATAGCTTTTATCGCGGGCTTTGAGTGCAGCAACCGAATTAAGAAATTCCGTAACGAAATAAACCTAACACCTCCCACTCCGACCGACACAGCCGTGCGGCGTTCTCGTGCATCTTCTAATGTCTTTTACCGCTAAACCGATTTTGCTGAAATTTGGTATGTTATCATTTTTAGGGTTCCGTAGTCAACAAGGAACCCTTATAGTTTCGGTCTGTCCGTCCTGTCCTGTCTGTCTGTCTGTTCGCAGTTTTGCTCAGAGACTGTAGGACCTACAAAACTGTAATTTGGCATGAATGTACATGTTAATGATGGCTACAAAATGGTACATCAAATCTTAAAAAAATATTTTTTTTATGGTACCTTCCATACACATCAAGCGGGGATGAAAAATTTTTTTCGCGTCCACCCCATCGTGTGGGGTGTCGTTGGATATGTTTTTTAAAACTATTATGAGTATTTATAGATCATTTTCCGATTTAGGGATCCGTTTGTGAAATCTTAAGTTTTAAAGTGGAAAAAATCGTTAGAGTCCAGTGTCCCCCCCTTCTACCAGCTAAACGGTTGCTTCTGAAAATGTGGAAAAATTCACGGGAGTAGGAAATATGCTGAATTTAAAAGGAAAACTATCACGGCTAAGAAGACTTCATAAGTTATTGAGTAATAGTCGATCAACTAAAAAAAATGTATTCGGCTATGTATAAAGGAACTTTTCCTTTAAATTCCTTTGAAAGTCAAGATGATGTTGTTAGTAGTGTAAAATATGTTATAATGTATGTACATTCATTGACCATACAAAAATTTTCAAAAATTAGCGGTACTTACTACGGAACCCTATATTGCGCGTGGCCCGACACGCACTTGGCCGGTTTTTATTCCAGATTCCAGTCCGGTTCCCGAACGATAAACGAGTTTTGCTGCAACAGACTTGCGGGCGTAATCTAGTAATTAAAAGACACAACTTTGTTTATTCATTCTATATTAAACCAGTGACCCGTGTAGAAATGTTGACATACGAAACAAATACAAGTAGCAAATATTAATATTAGCTCATCGCATATTAATATCCCAAGGGTATTTCAAGTGCAACGTTCATATTAGTAGGGGAGCCTAGATTGCTATTCGTGTCATGGAGACCTAGTAGGTTATTCAGATTAGGTAAACCTAATAAAACAAAAAAAAAGAGTTTTTTATTTATTTTGCGGTTAGTTCAGAAACTAAAGCCATTTTAAAGTTTTGAAAATATATTCAGAAAATTACTTATTTAGGTAAATATTATAAGGACTAAATCATTAAGTTTTATTTTTATATACTTATTAAAAATATGTCTCTACAGGCTTACCTTACCTTTAAATCGTCAGTGCTTTATATGGAAGTTTCTTTGGGGGTATGCTAAACAGAATCTTAATCTGATGAATCCGATTATATTTCAATAGTTGAAAATAATTTTTTTTACCCCACGTGAGAAATCTGATTTCTATGCCATGATAACAATGACACATATCGGAAGTGTTTACAAGCTTAATAAAGACACGCTCGAGCATTTCGTGAAATCCCTTCTTCGGCTCCCCTACTATATCGACCTTAGAAATACCTTATACGAGATATTAAGAAAAAGAAACCTAATGTAGGCTATATTTATTTAGTATCGTATCATCGAATAATATATTAATATCGCAAAGTCAACATTTTTGCTCAAATTGCCTATTCTTATGTGGGCACACTGAAGCTTATTTAATATCGAGTTCAAAGACTTGTGGACAAATATTATAATATGAGAAAAAATGTGGCTTATGCATCTCGTAACTTCAACATAAATTTGTATCCATATTAATATTATAATACGAAAGTATGTCTGTCTGTCTGTTTCCTCTTCACACCCAAATCGATGAACCAATTGTGCTGAAAGTTTTATGGATAGGTACTTTGAGTCCCGGGGAAGGACATAGGGTACTTTTTATCCCGGAAAAATGTAGGTTCCCGCGCCATAAATGAATTTTGGCACAACGAAGTTGCGGATATCAATCTTAGTAACAATATAAAGTCGTACATCATTTTTTGAAGTACATTTGGAACAAAAGTAAATACATAAATTAACTATTTATTCTTGTGATCTTGTCCCGATAACAATGTTGTTTCTGGGCTAAATAAAATATAAATACCCGCTATATAAGATTAATTGGAATAGGGACTGCCCCTTAAGACTTGTATACTTTACTTCTTTTTGACTTTGAACACCTCCGAGGCTCCGTGGTCTAGTGGTCTAGAGTGTGGCTCTTGACTCGGAGGTCGTGGGTTCAATGACCGCGTTGGGAACATGTAATTTCTATGTTTAGTTAGGAGTTATATATATATATATATATATATATATATATATATAAGTGTACCGGTATATATATGTGTCTATATATATATATATATATATATATATATATAACCTGTAACACAAGTCCTTCAGGTACTTAGCACGGGGCCACACTGTCGTGGTGTGAAGCGTCCATAGATATTAATAATACTAGCTATTTGACCAAACTTCGCTCGGTATTCGATAAAACACGAATAAAATGACATTTTCTAAAAATGATTCCTACCTAGATCGATTTATCTCCCCACGTCGACACGTGCATGTTAAAATTATACGCTCATCAATACTTTTAATTTAATTAAAAATGTTGTGTATGTAGAGCTTCGAACCTATTTAATCCTTCAAGCCCCATAAGTGTACCGGTGATAGCCACAACAATGGCATTTCCAAGAATCCGCGATCGATGGATTAAAATAATTACAAACAAAAATAAGTATTTCCTTAATTGAAAACACTAAAATAGACTCGAAACATCTGGTCACTGGAAATTTATTAATTAATTTACAGTAAATAACTTAATTAGTTACACTTAATTGCCTCTAAAATCCAAACTTAGTTATTTAATGCTCTGTTTAGGTGGTCTTATTTGAATTTCGTTATTTGGTTTTTCTGCGATTACCACAACGCATCTTGCGCGTTTTCGTTAGAGTCATAACACGAATTTCGCGTTGTGGCTGTTTCACTGCGACCACAACGCGTTGTGAGCTATTTTTCCGCTCACTGAGCGTTTTTGATCTTTGAGCGTAATAGATACACTATTTCAGAATCAATGCTCTTTCTTGTAATAAGCTTACAGGTGATAATATTTTAGTATCGAACTCCTTGTTTAACACAACTATTACACCATTGAGTATTCTAAAGACTAATCATCGAATTCTCAGAATTGAACCACTAAGGAACAGTTAGACTAGTTAGTACCTAATCAATTCTAGAAGTTCTATACAGTCTGTAGTTAGAAACTTAATAGCGTAGACTGTTACTGCTTAACAGTTAATTACATAGTTGAGGTATATAAGTTGAGCCTTACATAATGTACTATCAGAGAAGTTAATTCATATAGGTAGATGGCGGATCTATGTAATTTAGTCGGGTTATGCCTATTCGGGATGACGACTACCGACTTGACATAACCCGATCAAAAACGTTGGTCCACAGTATTTTTCTAATGAATAAATTTTTCTGATAGTACCTTAACTACATTATTAAGTAGTAAGCCTAATTTGATAATATATTATGGTATAATATCTATTCTAGTAAAGAGAACTTAAGGTTTCTTTACCATTGAACCAAAAGTATAATTGGTTACAATTTCCAATAATAATAATAGATGCAAAGTAGAATAAGATATATTAGGAGAAAAAAGAAAAAGAAAAGTAAGAAAAAAGACATATTTTCTTAAAATAATCACTCAGTGCAGTGTTTTGCTGGGAATATCTACTAATAAGTTAACAAATATTTGGCTTTTAACTTTCTTTTTCCGTTGAGAAAACATAATATAAACTACTAATCAAGATCCTACTCAAGGAGCCAAACACATTACGAAAAAATACATTCTAGAAAAACTTCTATCATTCGGTTTTCGTACGACTTTTCTTATTACGTGTTCAATCAATTGATATAAGCCCTTAAGTGACTGGAAAAGGTAAAACAAAATGGCGAAATCCCACTTATATTGTAAATATGACAGCGAAAGATAAAAGTTATTTTTGTGGAGTAAAACATGTTCATGTGGCGCTAGTTGAGTACGAAAATCTTAGAAGGCTTTTAATGGAACTTAAGGTTGTCTACAAACTTGTAGTACGGGAGCCCTAGAACAATTTTTTTTTATTACTAACAAGCTAATTTTTTGTGAGTACCTTCATTTTGATAAGACAAACAACATATATTTTATTTGCGAAAAATCTTGAAAGTGGTAGCTAACAGAGATAGAAAGAATTTCATACTTTGATTTGATGGTCCTAAAATTAACCTACCAATATACAAAAAATCTGCTGGTTAGGGTGCCGTTTTAGGGTTCTGTAATCAATAAAACTTTGTTGACTACGGCAAACGGAACCCTAACCAGCAGTTTTTTTTTTATATTGGTAGGTTAATAGTTATATAATATTTTATAAGAGTAACATTGTCCTTCAAATAGAACAATCTATATTTTAGGACCATCAAATCAAAGTATGAAATCCTTTCTATCTCTGTTAGCTACCACTTTCAAGATTTTTCGCAAATAAAAAGTAGTTTGTCTTATCAAAATGAAGCTACTCATAAATAAAAAATTAGCTTGTTAATCACAAAAAAATAAATGTTTTATCCCTCACTATTGCATTTTGGAATAAGTACCTCGTTTATGAAATCATTTATCCAAATTGCAAAATTATATCGATTTTTTACAGTGATGTAAAATATTCGACACTACAAGATTTGGCGCTTGTGTTGCCTTATTTCAAATCCCATAACCTTTTAACTGTTAAGCTATCGCATAGCTTTTATCGCGTGCTTTGCGTGCGGCGACCGAATCAAAAAATTCCGTAACGAAAATAAACCTAACGCCCCCACTTCGACCGGCGGCACAGCGGTGCGGCGTTGAAAACCGTGCTTCATCTAACGTCGTTTCAGCTCAGCAGACTTCCGGCACGGTGTTTATGTGTGTGCGACTGGACGTATGCGAATTATAATTGCATAAGTTGATAAAAAATACTATGCAATAGCTTTTCCGCGGCAGTCTCCGAGTCCCCGAGTGCCACACGTGGTCTAGTGGTATAGAGCGCGGCTCTTAACTCCGGAGGTCGTGGGTTCGATTCCCGCGTTGGAAACATGCTATTTCCAAGTTTGGTTAGGACAATGCAGGCTGATCATATGATTGTCTGACAAGTATTAGATGATCCATGCATCGGATGGGCATTGAGCATGTAAAGGTGGCGGTTCGCGCCGCGACAGAGACAGGAGACCGAGACAGGAGACCGAGACAGGAGACTGAGACCAGAGACAGCGACAAATGTCTCGGTCTCTTCGGCATGTACTGTAGGTCACAGTCTTCATCACAAAAACTCATTTTTAAACTTAAACACGTGTGCTTTCACGAGCGCGACATGAGACGGTCCGGAACAGCGACCGTCTCGCTGTCTCATAGGTCTCGCGTCTTGGTCTCCTGTCTCTGTCTTGCTCGCGAACTGTCGCGTATATATTGCCTAACGTCAAGTAATGGTCGCTGTCTCTGGTCTCAATCTCCTGTCTCGGTCTTTAGTCTCTGTCGCGAGGCGAACCGCCACCTTAAAAAGTCGGTCCTGCGCCTGATCTCTCATCAGTCGTGTCGGTCTTCAGTCCCACTGGGTTATGAGAGTAAAAGGAATAGAGAGTGCTCTTGTGTACTGCGCCCACACTTGGGCACTATAAAACTACTCCTGCGTAACAGGCCTGGTTTCAATGAAACTGGTCACCGTTACCGAAACCAGTGTGGGGAGTATTATATTTTTTTGTTTCTTCCCAATCCAAGCTAAGGATTCTTATAGGCTAGAGGTAATCGTCTTATTATTGTGAATCACCCTTAAAGAGAATTGTTTTTATTTATTTCAGATACATATCTACAGCACACAATCAGTATTATCAGTTACATTAAACTATGACTAGAGTAGATTTAAAAGTACAACAACGTAAGAACTACGTACAATTTTGTTCTAAAGGTTTTTACTTAAGTTGAAATCTTTTAAAAGTCCAATTCATCAGGAATTCACTCAGCTCAGGCCGTTAGGTGAGGCAAGGAGCAATTTAATTTGAGAAAATCGCACTCACGTGTAACACAGTATAAAACATACAGTAGATTAAAACATTATATATAATTAAAGTCAGGTATGGAGGCATCCGCGTGATGTCAGAAAACATCACGTGTACTTACACGTGTACAACTTATCGTAAAATGTAATATCATTTTACGATAAGTTTCATGGATTTCTTCATTTTAAATGTTGTTAAAGAAGTAAACGTCAAATTAAACTAAATTATTATGAGTTTTCTGTAGAACACATAAGAAATACGATTGATTAAAAAAAAGGTGATTTGTTGAAAGTAGACCGGCCAGTTTAAAATAGTGACATTCAGTGAACCATACAATGTATTGAAAAAACTTCCTCCACAGTAACTTCTAACAATTTATCTTATTGACGATTCAGTGGAATATCATTCTATAATAGAAAGCTACTGAAATTGATGTTTCATAGTTCCTCTTACAAGTAGCCTTTTTTACAAAATCTAAAATGAAATATATTATGAAACAATACAAAACACTAATTATTAGCCATTTTAGAACTCATGACATTGTAGACAAGACGCATGTCTAAATACTAAAACTTGTCCCTGTGCACGAGCTTGATTCCAAGAACACATCTAAGTTGATCTACTGTATATAACTGCATATTTTGTAATGTACACGCCCGGCAAGACTTAAGTAGTTTTCATTTTATATAAGTGACCTTTTATTGAACCAGCAAATTGTATTTTTCTTCACGTAGTTGAGTAATTGAAGATTGCTTTGGTTTGTCGACATATTGGTATGTTAAGGCTTAATAGTGGTCAAATACTGGCCCCAGTTCGGTGTTCTTTGGGGCCATTTACAATTCAAGTAAAAAGTGAACGTAGATGATGTAATTTTTCCTAGTATGAGAATAAGACAATAAAAATATACATCGTGCTATAATAATTATACCCACATTTATCCTGAGTTTAGAATCTAATGGCTTTCGCGATCATTTCCATATTAAAATGCACTGGAACTACACAACCGATTTTGATGAAATTTTACACAGACGTAGAGAAGACTACGAGAAACTAGACAAGTCACTTTTTACAACAATACTAACATAGGTTAAGTTATTGATTGTTACTAACACATTTACTAATATTTTTATGGGCTGTTAGCTTGAAATAAACATATTTTATTTATTATTTATCTATACTTATAAAATTACATGTCCTGACTGACTGACTGACTGATTCATCATCGCTGAGCAAAAGCTGTTAAAGTTACAGCCATGAAATTTGGTGTGTAGGGTTGTTTTATTGAGTAGACACCCACTAAGGAAGGAATTTTGAAAATTTTACCCCGAAGGGGGTGAAATAGGGGTTGAAAGTATGAATGAAAGTCCGTCATTTCCACGGTCATTTCTTGAGTTAGAAACATGAAGCTTTATTTTTGGGTTACTGATTAAAAATGAATGGATACGTATTTAAGCGATTTTTGAAATTCTACCTCCAAGGGGGTGAAATTGGGGTTGAAAATTTGAATTAAAGTCCGTCATTTCTTGAGCTAGAAACATGAACATTTTTTTTTCGTCCTACTGATAAAAATGAATGGATACGTATATTTAAGAGTTTCTGGTAATTCTACCCCCAAGGAGGTGAAATTGGGGTAGAAAGTTTAAATGAAAGTTCGTCATTTCTTGAGTTAGAAACATGAAAGTTTATGGACGTTTGCGTTTTACTTTTGCTTAAATAGGGTCCCGTTTTTACCCTTTGTATAAGGAACCACAAAAGGGGGAAAACTATCCATCTTTGTTATTATACTATGTTAACGCGGACGAAGTCGCGGGCAACAGCTAGTTTATTATACAGCTGCAAACATATGCGGTTCCCGGGACATTCGCGAGCACGGATTTTCAGCCAATATACGATAGATTTTAATATACGACATATACTTAGCCGGCTCCTTAAAAACAATCAATTGTATTGTGCAATATCACGCTTCAATGTTATTGAACATTTTTTATTTTGACAACTAGAGTGAAGGCGCGCGATGTTCAATATCAAACATGTTTAGAGATCTTTGATATCAACCCTAGATGGTCAAAAATATTATGCAATACGTGACATTGCGCAATAAAATTGCTCGTCTAGGGGCCCGCTAAACTACTAACTAAAAGTACAAAACTTTCACATTGTTTGCCACGTCACACTTAATAATAACCCTTCATATGACGTTGATGAATCGGGCGAGCGATATAAAAATGTATGTACATATTGTATACATTCTGCTGATTCATCGCGGACAAGACAAATGTCTCAAATTGATGACGAGGGTCGTAGGGTTACCAGGTGGTCTATACTTATATATAATATAGATCATACACATTTTTCTATGCCATACGTTATGAGGATAAATGTTCCTTATTTTCCTAGTAGGTAACATTTTCAAGTTTCCAAGTGCCAGGCCACAAAAAGTGCCGCAAAAACGACAATTGCAAAGCAATGTAAATTTGTTGTGGCTTCTCCCTAAGTCGATGTAAATGTAAATTAAAGGTAAAATGAGACACGACATTCTTAGGACCATAATAATTATTGCTGTATTTAATTTTATTTGCTTCTTCATATTATGCTTTGTATGGCAATAGCCTGTTTTATGATTGTCGTGTCTCAAATAAGCGACAGTCCTTAGAAAACAGTCTTATCCTTACTTTTATGTCTCACTTCATAGTTAAACGCCTAAAAAGTTACATTTTTAAATACCGGATCATTTTTGGCAGCCCTAACCTTCGTGGTAATTTCTTCTCGTCAGTCTGTCTCGTGTCTCGTATCATTGTGCCAGATTAATGCCATGTCTGGGAGGGGGGGGAGTGATGTGGCGGTACCCACAATTCGCCTAACATTCCTGCATCGCGCTATCGAAGTTTTCTGAGCGCGTCGGTATATATACGACAGCTGCAATGTATCACGTGGGCTTCGGCCTGACCGGGCATACCATCTCGCTCGGTCGTAAGATCTTCCTTTGGCCACCACACATTATTCCCACACTCTTTAACATGTATTAGGAGTTCGAAGATAGCTGTTCAGCACCTTCGGAAGTAAACCACGGAGTATACTGTGGTGCAAAAATCTTACTTTTTGGTAGCTGAAAAAAGGTAGTAAAGCTAAGGTAGATGAAAATGCATCACAAACAAAAAACTAAAATATCCACAGGCCACAGCCGAACATAATATAACCTCCCCTTGGAAGTCGGTTAAGAAGTCGAATATATTTTGAGATTATAATTAAGTATTTCTTTTAAAAATATTTATCAGCACTGTTTATTTCTCGGCTACCAGCAGTATACTTACCGCCGGTTCCCGTTACTGATATTTTTGGTGGCCGGCGCCGCGCCGGTAGCTTGTTATAAAGCGCGGCACACACGCGAACATACTTACTTTATTATGTGTTAATTTGTATAAAAGTGTATTGTAATATAAAAATATGGATTTTATTCACCATGTTTCCACGAAACATCAATTTCGATAGCGTTCTATGGAACAATGGTCTACGAAGCCCTCGAGCTCCGCAAACCCTTTGCAGGGGCTCAATTCAATTCAATTCGTTTATTTGCTCTAAAAGTGTTAAATACAGCAGATGGTAATCAAGTTTACACGGTAATCAGGTCTAATATTATAATATTTTTATCAGTTTCATTGCTCGTCTATCATCTACAGTTACCTGTGAAAAGTAAACACTTCAAATTATTTTCATGCACTTTTTAAAGGCTATGCAGCTAGATGGCGGTAAAATAACTTGATTTACGACGAGCTCAGCCAGAACTCACAACAAAAGGACCTAGAATAACTTGCCATGTATTTACAAGCTCTCGTTTCATTTAAAAAGAGCGTAAAAGAGAACTGAAAAACTATTTAAGGATATTTAAATTGAACGTAAGCTAACCATTTATTAAAGAAATAAAAAGTGGGTAAAGGGAAATATAAATTAAAATGAATCTATACTTTGCTTATTTGTGTTATCCTAAATAGGCGATTTTCTTATAATTATAGTGTTTTGCTCTTTGTCTACGTAAGATAAGCAAGTAAAAAATAGGTTACAAGAATAAAGACACCGAAATTTAACTTTTTTCTTGACTTTTAACAAGTTTCCATCAGTATTATAATTTATTCTACGTATAAAAATTCTCAATTTATTTTTACTCGACCTAAAAATACAAAATTTCGTCTTTGTGTTGGATGTAGGTACGGGTCCTTCCCGTTTCATACCACAAATTTTTCATACCGCGGTATGAAACAGCGAAGTACGGTTTTTGAATTGCCTGTTTCATACCGGCATCCGAAATAGCGAAGACCTTTTTTGAATTAGTCGATTCGTACCACAGCGCAGATTTTAGTACAGTCAAGCTCAAAATATCTACACATACTATATAAATTATTTTATTTGATTTTTTAAATTATATAATTAAGTATATAAATTCATCTCAGAGACATCAAATATTGGGCAATTTATTGATGGTATACGAAAAGACTTTAACTATTATTGTGCTTTATTAAAAAAACCTGGTGATGTGCAAATTTCAAAAATATCAACACAATCAATTGAAATAAATCATAGAATACATAACACGAAAACGTGAAGAAACCATAGGCCATTGCCCATTACTTACTATAAAACGCTACTTTTTAGCTTTGCCTTGACTCTTGAGTGGCTTCTTTAAATGTGTGTTTGCTTTATTTATATATACATTTTTTTTTCCATTATAGAAATTTGATTAATTTTTTTTAATTATTTTTTTCTCACCAATGTACATCTGTCTTCACATTATTCTTCCGTTTTTGTTATATATTATTTTGCTTTAAATATTATTGTATGTATTATATTTATTTAAAGGTTGTTAGTAATTATATTAGTATGTATTATATGTAGGTATATTTTATAGTATTACGTAGTATAATATCGTATTTTGTGTATTTATGTAAGTATTTTTTTATTAATTAGTATTATCATGTATTATTTTATCTATAGTTTTAGTTTGTTAGTATTTAAGTTAGCATAAGTTTATGTTTTTTGTTTTCTTTTTCTCTCTTTTAACTTTTTTTTTGTCTCTTTGTGTACAGGGCCCATCTGTGACAAATACATCCACTATTTATATAAGGTTTGCTGGAAGAGATCTCTTAAAGAGATAAGTACGCCGATGCATTATTATAACATTTAAATGTATCTTTGTAACTTTGTGCATAAAGAATAAAATAAAAAATAAATACTTATAAAAATTAAGGATTTAAATAGTAATAGTAATGATTATTTTCCTTTTTTAAACTTATTCTACTTTTTTGTTCCTGTTGATTTTGATTTTACGACTATGATTTCCGCAAAGTAACGCCTAATTCCATTAACTAGTTCTAAGGTTAATTTTAAAGTTTTATGTGTAATTTTAATTAAGCTGTGATTTAGAAACCTGATAGTATTTGATTTTGAAATAAATTACATTTCTTTATACAAAATACTTTTAGGGTTTCGTACCCAAAGGGTAAAAACGGAACCCTATTACTAAGACTTCAATGTATGTCTGTCGATCTGTCTGTCTGTCCGTCTGTCTGTCTCCAGGCTGTATCTCAAGAACGGCTATAGCTAAATTTCTGAAATTTTCAAAGATTGTGTATGTCTGTTGCCGTTATAGTAACAAATACTAAAAAAATTAAATATTTAAGGGAAGTTCCCATACAACAAACGTTTTTTTTTTCTAGTTTTTGCTCGATGTCAATAATGGCAATAGGTAGGCACTTGAAATGTTAACAAAATGCCCAGTTGTATTTATATGTAATATTTAAATAAAAATAATAATAAAGGAGGGCTCCCATACAAAAAAAAAACACATTTTTTCCTATTTTTGCTCTATAATGGTACGAAGACCTTCTTCTTGGCTGATTTTTTTATTTCTTCTTGTTACCACTTTTCTATACGGCAGTATAAAATATAAGTAATTAGACTAAAAATATTTCATAAAATTCGTGGTACGAATCCACCCATACCAAAAAAGAATTCGTCGTTTCACACCACTCCAAGCACCGCAGTATGAAATAGGCAATTCAAAAACAGTACTTCGCTGTTTCATACCGCGGTATGAAAAATTTGTGGTATGAAACGGGAAGGACCCGTAGGTACGAAAGTTATTTTTATCCCACACGTAGAGAACTGATGTAGACCGTATTAGTTCTCTACGTGAAACGTACAATGGAGCCTATATTAACGAATAACCTTTTGCAAAGTTAATACAAAAATTTAATATGAAAAACCAGCCAAGTGCAAGTCGGATTCACGCAAGAAGGGTTCTGTAGCATTGACTAGCTTTTATTGATATCAAGCAAAAAGGGGAAAAACACATATTTTTTTCTAAACACATATAGTGTCACCAGAAATAATAAAATTTATGACAAGTGTTTGTGTCTAGCCAGCGCAATGTGGGTTGTGGGTTGTGACTTGTGGGTGGGTTGTTGTGGGTTGTTTAAATATGGCCCGTATGGCCATATGTAGCCTTCAGGTCTATCGTGTCAATTGCTGTGTCAAACAGATGTCATATGTTATGGAATAGCTTCCACTGGAGTTCAACATGTCACGATATAGCTGCCTTATGTCTGTCTGATACGGCATTTGACACGATAGACCGGGGGCCATACAACCCTCATTTTTGAGACACAGCCTGGTGACAGATGGATTTGTATTATGTAGATAGCAAAGCCTATGGCGTGCATCGCAATTAAACACAAGCGCACTACGATTAGCTTTCATCCAAACGGACGTACGTACTATCAGAGAAGTTGATTCCTATGCAGATCAGGGACCTACGTAGTTTGGTCGCGTTACGTCAAACCCAGCCGACAGATCACAATTAACATTGAATTGACATATTCGACCAAAATAACGTTGGTCTATCAACTGCATAGGAATCAATTTCCTCGATGGTACATGGACGTAATGCATATTGCCTTTTAGAGGATTTGCCAGGCCCCCTCATCGTTTATCTCCAAACCAACTAGCAACAGACTAGTTGTAACTTCCCGATTAAACTACAATAGTCCTAACCAGACCAGTTGCTTAGACCCTTTCGAAAAAAAGCATATTGCATACCCATAGTAATAGGCTCCCGTTTTCACCTACGATACCTAAAAATGCTGTATATTCATCCGAACTGTAATGTTTGTGTTGAAAGTGCGGGTTATGGTTCGTTTATAAATGAAATAAAATTTTCCCAAGGAGAACGTTTTTATGAATTGCTACCAGTCTAAGCGGTCCTTTGTTTTATTAATAAGCTAATTAGCTGTGTTCATTTATTTTAATTAAATTTTTCTCGTAACGGGTTCAGTTTTTCAAAGTGGAAAAATGAAATTTCATACAGCTCTTTGTCTTCGTACTCGTCGTATCTCGTTCATTTGAATGTTTTTAAACTTATTGAAAAGTTGAGTTTTACGTTTAATTACATTTATGTAGGATGTTGAAGGTTTATTTGTTAATTAGGATTTAAATACTTTTGTCTAAATAAAGAGAGATAATTTAAACCAAATAATAAAATATGAAGAAAACTAACGTCATATCCTTAGTTTGACAGGTCTACGGCGGGTGATCAGACCGCAAGGTGTCACGTAGATGCCATGAGATGCATTTCTGTAATGATTTCGTGAGACGTCATGCAATTTACATTGAAGTCTGTCCATTCCATTTTATAATAAATTTTAGAAAATAAGGCCGTCCCCCGAGCAAACGACCTTGGCCATACATTTGCCGCGTTGCCGAGATCGCGCCAAAACCCTATTATTTTTACTTATCTTAGTTCAAAATTGTCCTAAAAAAATTTAAAACGACAAATATGTAGTTTATGATATTGTCGATCTATTGGCGTGAGTTTCAAATAAAAGTAATTTGTAAATGCTAAGGAGATGCTGAATGTATGCTCGAATTTTAACAAATTGGTATTACTTTGGAAGCCGATATCATGAGTATAATAAACAAAAATAGAAAATTTAAAACGGCGAAAGGAACGTTGATATACTGAAGATTATTGCTGTATTTTTATTATAACTTTGTAGCTTTCAGATTATGAGTTTATAAGGTTTTAAATACGGTCAATTACGGAATCTCCGGACGGAACGCCCTTATGCATCTCACGACATCTACACATCACGTTGCGGTCTAAGCTGAACCTAAGGCGACATGTATTTATGATTTTGGTACCTAAATGTATTTATGTTTAGTGCAGAGCCTGAACTAACAGAAACAGTGACAGATTTTGGTGATAACTTTTAAGCCTGTCACTTTGTCTATAATGTGTCTGCACGAAAAACTTAATGTCCTGCATGGCATGACTTTAGTTGCAAGTATAGATGACCAGAGATGATGATGATTAGTTCAAACCCATGTCCTGAATGACCAGGGATCTGGGCTAATGTGGGTAATCCGCCCAACGAGCCGCCCGCCTAAACGACGTCAAACGACCACCCCGCTAGATTGTTTCGTAATGAACGCTTGTTTTGTCATAAAAAATAACGGGTTGCGAAGGACCGCTAAGAGTGTAAACGAAATAGCAGGCATGCAAAGTCATCGCGCGGTAGAAAGAGTGAAGTTTTTTCGTCTTGTTATATTTTATCCTAAAAACAACGGGTTACATAGTCAGTAAGTCTGGGACCCGGCAGAAGTGTCAATAAAATAGCAGGAGTATAGGCATAAAATTATAGAATTAAAAGTTCCTTTTCTAATTCTTATGAATTTTTAATCAGAATTGTCTTGACGCGAATTTAACATTTTTATCCGTTTCAATTGAAATGCGCAACGCCGTTTTTTCACAAAAAAAATATATGCTATCTAATTTGTTTTCGTCTCTTGTTTGGTCGGATGCGCTCTAATGATTTAGGGTTGTTGCCATCGAAATATTATCCTATAGATAGAACGATAACTCTCGAACGATAGGACCAATTAAATATGGTACAGATATTGTATTATATAAAGTTACTGACATAAAATCGTAGCTAGAGCAACGAAAATAATTGTATGACCGACCGAGAGCGATTAGGCATCTTGCGACAGGTAAGCAACAAGCGTGTGGGAGCAAAATATATTGCACATTTTCTGCTGTCCGTCAAAAATTTCGTATACAACATTTCTGGCCGGCAGCAGATGTTCAATATCTTCTGTCAAAAGCCTGCTGCTTACCTGTCGCAACAATCGTAATCTAATGTTCAAGATGCCGAGTATGACAACCAACTAAAATTACGGCTTGGTGCGTATTTCGTGGAACCATTTTCTTGCTTCATTCACTCTTCTAAAGTATGGTATTTCGATGGTTGTCCCTAACGTAAGGAATCTGGGTGCCTTTGGTCTCCCGTAATGAAAAGATTGACGTAATACAAACGATCTAGTGATAAGATAAAGGCTGGCTGATGAGAAAAAGAAAAACAAATTCTGCCCACAATTATATTAGATTGAGAGTTGAGACTTGTTCTTGATTGAAGTCGTAGATGTAGCATATTTAGACTTCGGTAGATCATAAAGTTAGTTTGTCTGTGTTTTAGAGAATTCCTTAGAGAATCTGAACCAGTAATATTCAACGAAAAAAATAAATAGGTAACCTGCGATGGTAGTTAATTAATTTCTAGGCAGTTTTCTACAAAACAAAATATTCTGAAGCCTATTTAGAAAATATTTTAACTACACCCATGTTTTGTACTCACAACCTTAGTATTAAATAATGATATACAACAAGAGAAGCGCCATGTAGTAATTAAACATTTTAAATAATATGTACTTGTTTAAATTTGTTGTGACAATTGTTCAACAAAGCACAATAAACAAAACATTATCGTCGCTACCCAACAGCAGAAAATTAATTATATTTTGTGTCATAATTGCGTGATTTAGCATACATTTTGAAGTAACATAAAACATATTCCACTCTCGGGATATTAAATATTGTGTTACGTTTTTTGGACAACTAAGGGCCGGGACACAAAAACACGGCACGACGTCGTACGGCGTCGTACGTGCCGCGTGCGCCGTGTGCGTGCCGTAGAAGCTCATCTTGAATTTCTACGTGAGTTTCTATGGCACGACGCCGTACGACGCCGTGCCGTGTTTTAACTGACTTGTGCCTGTAGACAAGTGGCAAAGCGCTGACGCTAACGCTAGCGCTACAAAATGTATGCGATTTGACATAAGTCATCGCTTCGTTAGCGAATACTAATGTCAAATCCATACATTTTGTAGCGCTAGCGTTAGCGTTAGCGTTTTGCCAGTTGTCTAAGGGGGCTGACGTTATTCAAATCTTTTTTTTGGAAACGTCAAACGATACGTCACGTATCCTACGTGACATTAAAAATTTGTATGACAAGGGATCAGTAGACGGTAGCACGGTTAATGAGGAAGTAACATCCCCCCTCTCTTTCTACTGCGGTGACAATGTCCCTCTCTTTCTGTCTCTTGTAATGAAGAGGATCTTTGGCCACTATCCTTAATATTCTGCACTAAATCCTTTGAAGAGTAAGAAATTTTATCTGATAAGCCGATTCAAAAAGGTAAATAAGGTAAAGTAAGGTAAACTATTAATTTATTACCTTTTTCCTGCAAATCAGAAACGTGTAACTGATCCTTAATGAACCGTTCCCGTTATCTGAGTAAAGCCCGCCTTTTCCATGTCCCTACAACAAAGACTTCATTTATACTGGCAAAGCTAAAATATAGCTAGCTCAAATTTCCACTAGACTCAATATTACGTATACGAGAAAACTTTGATACTGTGACTCTGTAATTTTGTGGAACAACGTTATCTTATGTTTCAAGAATAAAATAGAAATCTAAAAGTAGGTTGAGAGCAGGGGAAGACTAAGCTAAAGATAACATACTATTTGGTTATCATTTTAGAATGGTTTACGTATTATCGCATAATTTTATTATTCGCAAAATTAGGAGTGTAAGTGTAAGCAATAACGTTTTGTGTCTTTTTCAAATTCTTTAGCAAATATAACAAAACTTGCTTGATTTATTATAAGCAATACCAAGCAAAATGAGCAATTATTGTAATAATATAACAATCGCACAGTTTTTTTGTTATCTACTATCGAAATATTTTTCTGATATAAAAGCGTAGGTAGGGTAACGAAACTGAATATGTGACCTCTCTCAATTTTGTGGGATTGTGAAGTGTGAAATGATACCACTTTTTTGACTCAGTTACTCCTGTACAATATTAATTATTCGCAATTCTCTACTATATTAATTGGAATAGTATCCAAATCAACTCAAATCGCCGATCTAAACCAATGTTTGTTCTGGAAACAATAATTAAAATGGCGCCTGCAGAAACGGCGGGAACGGGAATTTAATAAAAATGTCGGTATTTTATAAAAGTCCGGCCAGGGCCCTAAAGGTCGTGAAATAGGGCGATAATTTAGACCTAGGGCGCCTGGAGACGTGACAAAAATATTTCCAAAGATTACAGCATAGTCGATATTTTACGTTAATGTCGGCCAATATTATTACGTAAAAATATAAGATACCTAAGTATTAAGTAATGTTCATTTGTATTTACCATAAGAATATGTTTGTCTGTCTGTTTGTCTGCACTCTGTCTGTTGCCTCTTCATGTCCAAACCGGTGAACCAATTAGCTGAAATTTCGAAGATACTTTGATCCCGGACGAAGGAAAAGGACATAGGATACATTTTTATCTCAAAAAAAATGTACGGTTCCCGTGCGATACCTGAATTTCGCGCGATAAACGATGTTGCGAGCGTCCTCTAGTATTATATAATTTATTAATGCGTGACTTAAACTAATTCCAATCTTATATTATATTAAGGCTTTTAGTGTAGGAATTTAGATTGGAGAAAATACTTATAACCAACTGTTTCTGAATTATCCGAACCAAATACATAACCAGAAAATTATATAAGGAATTTCACAAGGCTCGAAATAGTTTATTTATTGGTTTCAAGAATTCTAGATTAATTCTAACATAATTGAAAATGAGTTTAATTGTTTGTATAAAATAATTGTTTTATTTGTTGGATTATGAAATGAATAATAACCAACGTCATTTGGTCAGATCATGTCAATTTAATTGTGATCTGTCGGCTGGGTTTGACGTAACGCGACCAAACTACGTAAGTCCCCCATCTGCCTAGGAATCAACTTCTCTGATAGTACTTCCTAATGAAGTACATTTTCGAAAATCTAGAGATTTTGACTAGAGCCAGAATCGGAAATGTTTTTTACCATTATCTGCTTTTACAATCCACAGACAGACATTTAATGCAAAATGTGCTTGTCTGCCTGTCACCTCTTCTCACTTAAGCCACTGAACAAAACATATTTTGGTATTTAAAATATACAGGGTGTAACAAAAATAAGTGATAATACTTTAGGGTGTGTATGTGTTCCTTGTAGAGAGTTCACTGTGAAAGTAGCAGCGCTGAAAAAACAATTTTTTTTTTCACTTTTGTATTAGAAAACTCGTGAGTCGCTCGGGCGCTTGCCCATACAAAAGTGAAAAAAAATTGGTCTTTCAGTGCTGCCACTTTCGCAGTGAACTCACTACAAGGAACACATACACATCCTTAAGTATTATCACTTATTTTTGTTGCACCCTGTATAGTTTTTCAATGGCAAACGTCAACAGACCAATCATCTCTATCGAAGAGATAAACTGTCGTCAAAATCCTCAGTTAAATAGAATAAATTTTATATCGTACATCTTACGATTCTCTAATCTCAGGCCCTAGGAAACATTATGTTTTATCAAGTAATGCTCATGTTCAACATATTGTCCCTTTAGGGTAATGGGGTGAATTAAATTTATTTCCACGCCCGTGCTCTCGTACGTGAGATTTCGGTGTAATTTTCTAAATATAGCTTCTTCCGTGTGTACTAAGATAACTTATGTACAATCGTAGACATATCTAGTTTAACACTTTACAACCTTATTAACATCAAGCTCCATAAGACCACCGATGATCGCGACAACAATGCAAAAGAAATGCATTCTGCATCATCAAAAGATTTCCAAGAATCCGCATTCGAAGGATGAATTGGCAAAAAAGTTCAAATATGCGGTTTCCCGGTTTTGTTTTTTGATCACACCTGCTATAAAGGAAATAAAATATTTAACTTAGTACGCAACAGTTATGTTACAGAAATTTATTTTGTCTCTCTATTTTTAAAAAGCCAAGTTATAGATAAATGCACAAACTTCGAACAAGTGTTAGTTTTATGATGTCTACATCTATATTGTTACCAGATGTTTGTGTTGATTTTACAAAATTTTAAAGTCTTTAATACGAGATGAAATTTTGTAAGCCACAAATACTATTTATCGCGGAGGGAGTCGAAAAAAATGTCTTGACTACTCATTAAAATGAAATTTAATTATTTATACACTTATGCAAAAATTACCGACAGATTCTACTTGTTAGAATTCCGAATATTTTGAATACTTCAGAAATATTTTTTCATAATTGGTTATTCAATTTTTATCATAATTGCTCCACTGAAATCCGCTCTCACAAAACCAATTCCGCTGCGCAAATGAACAAGAATTATCTTCGCTCGTTAAAAGAGGCTTATGACAACTAATGAACACACTATTAGTTATACCGAAATATAACATCTCTACGTAATACCGGGTAATACGCCACATGGTATAAAATAAAACAAAGTCGCTTCCCGCTGTCGGTAACTTCTAAACTGCTAGCTGCGGTTATTAAAGATGAGAGTGATTTATTAGGAAAATGTATACGTAAAATATATCATGCTTATTAATTATTATAATTATATACTTACAATAACATTGCGCCAAAATTTGTTTATCGCGCGGGAACCATATATTTATCCGGGATAAAAAGAATCCTATGTGCTCTCCCGGGACTCAAGGTATCTCCATGCCAAATTTCAGCAAAATCGGTCCGGCGGTTTGGGCGTGAAGAGGTAACAGACAGACAGATATACACGCTTTCACATTTATAATATTAGTATGGATATATACTTATTATACCATACTTAATAACGCCCGCAACACCGTAGCGCCAAAAGTCATTTATCGTACGGGAACCGTACATTTATTCGGGATAAAAAATATCCGATGTCCTTTCCCAGCAAACAAAAACAGCAAAATCGGTTAACGATTTGGGCGTGAAGAGGTAACAGATAGACGGACACATTGATGATAATATTGGTTTGGAAGTATGCATTAAAAAGCCATGTGTATCGATTAAGTAATCCAAACTAATTCAAGTTTTGTAATGAGACGATTCATTAAGTAAAAGTCAACTGAAAGTCAAGTTAAAGCTACGACTTATTTAGGTCTTGGTTTGTAGGAACAATTATATATTACATGTAACATAAGGCCTCCCTTTGAAATTAAATAAGGTGTAACATTTTAATAAACGCCTTTACGTACGCGTATTCTCTAAATAACATGTTTTGTCTACAAAATTCCAAATAAACTTACAAAATAGGGTGACCATACTGAGGTGACATTAGGAACAAAGACTAAGTATAATTAACGTCGTTAATTTACATTTGTAAGAAACACTCCGGTTCTTTTTGAATTAATTATTTTAATTATGAGTTTGTCACATAAATTATTCTCGGGCGTGAGAGCAGGCAGAATAAATAACAAGGAGCGTAATCTGTGAAACAAGAAATATACATAATACATTAGTAATTTTTGTAGGACTACAGATTTTATGAAATAGGATATGGGAAGAATATATTGGTGATTTCCGGTACTGTTGATCATTTGGAATACCAGAGGAGTTGAATTTATTTTTCTCTGGTGTTCTAAACTTTACAGACTCCTTTACAGACATAATATTTTGGCAAGACGCAACGCACACCTTTTTCGAGCTGATATCTATTAAGTCGATTTTATATGGTTGAACTAGCTCGGGCCAAAGCACGGTTCTTCCACGATAAGTGCTGTATTAAACTAAATCCATTTTTATAGTAAAATAGGAAACGGATCATCTAATGATTGATGAAAGTAAGTCAACGTCGGTTACGTTGTTGACATCCGCAATACTGGATTCATCGCAAGTGCTTTACCGGCCGGAATACAGGTAATAGTCACAATGAGAATGGCTCTGAGAAAACTTTTATATTTGTCCTTAAAAATCTATGTACATGGTATCCCCAACTTAGACCTTGAAACAAAATCTTAAGGCAGCGACGTATAGCGATTTTATTTCGTCTACATTATTTATTTGCGTGAAAAAACTTTGCGAGGAATACGGATTTCATTTGTCATTTACAGGATTTGTTTATCCTCACCAAAATAACTGTGAATTGGAAATTCCAGACAATAGGAAACCCTAGACAATAGATTACGCCGAAAAGGTCAGTAGGAATCAACAGACAATCTTCCGCAGAAAATCATAATCGTTATTGTGTTATCGACCCTTTCTTATCTATCTATCCAAAATGTTGACATTTCTTAACCGAATTTCTAGAAAGGTAATTTTTTCAGCAATGGATATTTTTAACTCTTTTTGTATGTTCTTTAAAATAAACTTACGGCACTCAGAGATGCTTACGATTACTTAACTATAAGTTAATGAACAGTTTGACATATTTATGGAGTTTATTGCAACATCTTCATCAATTTAAAGTCATGTAATTATTTAATGTCTTTGGTCGTTTCACTTATTAAGTTCTTAACCATTAATAACCTATTAAAACTTTATTTGATTTCACAGTATTGTTATTAGGTGTAGTTACATACTAAATTGTGTATTTCTTTGTATTATGAAATGATGGCGGCTAATGGTACACGGTAATATTTCTATAAGCTTATGTTTTACCATCAATCATTGCTAATTTATGTTGTACTTTAATAAATAAATAAACAAAAAAAAAAAAAAAAGATAACTTTATACCAGCTAAATAAAAAAAAACATGGGAAAACTTTTATGCAGCAATAAAAATGTCTGGCATAAATAAGTAAAGTGACGGGGTCATATTGAAATAAGGAAGGCTCTAAGTTAATTTCAAGAGAGACTTACGAAGCAGAAAACCACTAGAGTTTAATGAATAAAATAAAGAGTGAATTATGAATTGAAGACAGGAGTGAATAAAGTGGGTAACTAAAAATTTGAAAACTGTAATTTTTTAGGGTTCCGTAACCAAAAGGTAAAAACGGGACCTTATTACTAAGACTTGTTTGTCTGCCCGTCTGTTTATCCCATTCAAAAACGCAATTTTTGGCCTATATTTGACCTATAACGGTACGGTTTGTGCGCAAGTCTGACTCGCACTTGGCCGATTTTTTGCATTGACGGATTTTTGTATGGCATAAGGCTTTAGGATCGAAAAATGATTTGAAACAAAAAAAATGTGGATGGTGCGGACAGTGATGAAATAGCCAAGTTACAAGGTTTCTTTAATTTAAATTAAAAAAATGAGTATTAAATTCCTTTTTATTATAAATTGTTAGTTATTCACTTCGCCTACTTTTTTATTATTAAAGTCTTGAATTATATGAATCGGCTTGGGATTAAGCATTCCGGTAGTGTTTTTTTTTTATTTAATCAACCGATGAACTCGTCTGGTTTTCTTTTGAGTTGTAATTAACTCCGTTCCCGGTATTTCAATAACGATTAATTTGAATTTGAAGTCGAAGCTGATAACTTTTTAACGTTTGATAATGATAATTTTTTGGGAGTTAAATCGTGTGATTCTAATATTATTATAAATGCGACAGTGTGCCTGACTGTCCCTTACATTTTCACACCCAAACCGCTGAACCGGTTTTGCTGAGTATGGTGGTACATTGAGTTCCGAGAATGAAGATAGGATACTTTTTTTTCTTCAAATGTGTTTGACGCGAAATAAGCGAATATGTGCTGAGCTGAGACCCCTGGCCTTGAACACTCCAAGGCACTAATTCCTGGCTTCAACAACAAACTATCAGAATTAGTGCTCACCCTGGGTAGGAACCAATTAAGAATCCTTACCAGAAGCCTAACTGGGCACTCTAAGCTCAACAAACACCTAAACAGAATGGGTATTTGTAGTATAACGACTTGCAGATTCTGTCAGGAGGAGGATGAAACACCTATTCACCTTCTCCTCGACTGTCCTGCTCTAGTACAGAGCAGGAACAGGCACCTTGGTCGCCACGAATACTCATCCACACAGGAAATTCGTGGCACCAACCCCAACCATATCGTTCAATTTATGAGCAGTATTGGGTTGAGGATGATTCTCTAGTGCGAAGGAGTCACAATAGATCCTCAGGGGTCGCAGTGACGCCAGGGCTATAGCGACCTGCCTTCTATTTAAAAAAAAAAAAAAAAAAAGCGAATATGTGAAAACATAGCATGTTTTAGGCAACATTGCACTGAGTGGTAAGATACGTGAACGTGCTACGTGGTGGCATAGAACGCTACTCGCTGCTACGTTGCATCGTAGCAGCGAGTAGCGTGCTACGTCGTAGTTCCATAACACGAAGCAGTACGTAGCGAGTTAGCGACGTAGCACTGAGTGGTATGCTACGTCTACGTGCTACGTGGTGACGCAGTAAATGCTACGGCCGATGATATTGTATGTTACTAACGTAACTAGATTGGCAGTCTACGACAGAAACGCGTCACCACTTGCATCAGTTTGTAAGACATTGCCACTCTAGTATTTTAGAAACTCATTGGCTACGGCGTGTTGAATGCTTTGTCACGTCGTCATACTATATTATGGTGTGATGTAGCACATGCATACAGTTGTGTGCGGAACACAACTGTGTGCGAAAGTGACGTAGTTAACGTAGCGTTTTAGCAAGTCTTAATTTTTTCTATCGCGTTTACTGTATTTTATAGCCTGTATTCACTTCGATTAGTGATCAATGCAGGTGATTAGTAATCAGTAGAAAACAAGTGTGGACAGCGACTAATTAATCTTTATTTTCTCCTAATCACTAATCACCTGCACTAATCACCTGCACACGCACTTATCAAAGTAAATACAGGCACTTATGCGTCTAGTCTAATAAATAGGGATTTTATATAAAACTACTGTTAACTGTACTGAATTTATATAAATTACCTGTCGCGGTTTTGAGATACAGCCTAATGACAGGCAGATGGACAGACAGCGAAGTCTTAGTAATAATGTCCCGTTTTCATCCTTTAGGCACAGAACTCTCAAAAACAGGTTCAACTACAGATTAATTAAATAAAATCTTATCAGAAATTCTTTGTATTTTTCAAAGATTTTTAAAATCGGTTGCCAACAACAAAATAAAGAATTACAGTTGACTGTTCCTGTGTTTATTTCTTTAACTACAGCACGGGGATTCCACAATAAACTTCTAGTAGTCAATTGAGTCTAAAATGTAGTTAGTTGAAAATGTTTTCTCTGGGATTCGTTTCTGTTATTTTATTGCGGATCGAATTTCATTACCTTTATTTTGAAATAGACGTCGATTTAAAATAAAATAGACAGTAAACTGGAGTTACAAATACAAATTTTCTATATTATTAATGCTTAAGTTTGTCTGTTGTCTCTTTAACTTAATGGAATGAACTGACTTAAATTATTATTTTATTTATTTTATTTTATTAAATTTGGAAAAGTTTAAACACTTACGGATTTTGTCGCAGAGCACTTTTATTAATCCCGACGTTTCGTCTACTTTGCAGCGGCCGTGGTCACGGGCGGACTGAGGTGACAGGTGTCCAATTTCTTGAAGATATCCAACTGCCCGACGACTCATCAATTTTTGTTTGCGTTCCGATCTACGCAGAACGAACTCACAGTGTCTTGAAGCCGAGGTGTCATGGATTTGTGCTTGAGTTTGTTTATTACTGGATCCCAACTATATGGGAGGCAGCACCCAACCATCTTCACGGTTAAAATTAGAGTGTTTTTTAATTTCTATGGCCTCGCGTATCATTCTTGGGCGGTATCGTGCTTCTTTTGCCAGTACTTGTGGCTTATCAAATCTTATGTAATGGCGAGGTTGATCCAGTGTGTGTTCACAAATCGCGGACTTGGTGTTCCTACGGTGTTTGACATCTGCAATGTGTTCCTTGATCCGGGTTTTGATGGACCTTTTGGTTTGCCCTATATAAGAGAGGCCACAATCATAGTCGAGTTTGTAGATTCCTGCATCTTGAAGGGGTAAGTTGCATTTCACTGATGGTAAACATTGGCTGATCTTTTTGGGCGGCTTAAAGTATGTTTTTATTGAAGCTTTCCTTAGAATGTAGCTCACTTTATCAGTGACTCCCTTTATAAATGGTAACACTGCAGGTAATCTTTCAACTGTAGCCGGCTTCACTCGGTTGCTGCTCTGTTTGCGTGGCACCCGAAGCTTATTTTCGCGTAAAACTTGTGTAACATGATGAAGCTCGGTATCCACATGCTGTTCATCGCAGATCCCTCGCGCTCTTTGAAATAAAGATTTTCCAACAGTACTTAACTGTGCTGGGTGATGATGGGAATCACCATTTAAATATCTGTTTGTGTGTGTAGGTTTGCGATACACCGTATGACCTAATGTGCCATCAGGATTCCTTATTGCTAATACGTCCAAAAAAGCTAAGGAATTATCTCTCTCCAACTCAATTGTGAACTGTATTTTGGAGTTGAGGCTGTTCAGGTGCTCAAGGAATATGGATACTTTGTCTGATGGTAATATTGTGAAAGTATCATCTACATACCGCTTGTAGAAGGTGGGTTGTACAGGTCTGCGATGAACAGCATGTGGATACCGAGCTTCATCATCTTACACAAGTTTTACGCGACAATTATATAAGTCTATGTTTGGATACCCATACGAAACTTCATTAAAGTTTCTGCTGGCTCGTATCAGACATAAAATCGTATTATTATATTGGTTCAAATTGATAACATTGTTGCTTTGTCAATAACATGTGAAGCGAGACAAATAAAATCACGTCATACTGAATATGAGAACTAATAAAGTTATAACGAGTGTTCTAATTCTACTATTTTAATCCGACAATGATACAGCTATGATTCAGACGCCTCTGTGGTCAGAGCGTGGCTCTTGACTCGGAGATTGTGGGTTCGATTCCCGCGTTGAAAACATGTTGTTTCCAAGTTTGGTTAGGCAGGCTGATCACCTGACTGTCTGACAAGTAGGTAGTCGTAAGATGATCCATGCGTTGGGTGGTCATCTAAAAAAGTCAGTCTTGTGCTTGATCTCTCGCCAGTCGTGTCGGTCTGCCGTCCCACTGGGTTATGAGAGTATACTTATATGTATAAAATTACTCCTGTGTAACTGACCTGGTTACAACGAAACTGGCCACCGTCAAATATAATTTTGGGGTAAATTCCAAAATACAGTCCAGTATTCTGGACGACAATACTTATACGTAACGAATTGAAGCCATTCTATTGACTCTAGCCAGTGAATTGACGTATAACTTTTGGGGATGTAATAGTTAAAAATATTACATAATATACTTAATAATATATTAGTAATATTTGGTAACATACGTTTCATATAGAACAAACAAACTTTAAACGCTTTGTGGCGTATATGTGTGGCGCTTTGTTTTAGTCAAACAGAACGCGTTGAAACTTAGTTTGACTTTTTTTATTACACCCGGGACTGTATCAAAATCTTAATCTTCTTCTTCTTCCTTCCTCCCTTCCGGAGATTCCGTAATTTACCGTATTTAAAGCCTTATAAACTCATGATCTGAAAGCTACAAAGTTATAATAAAAATACAGCAATAATCTTCAGTATATCAACATTCCTTTCGGCGTTTTAAATTTTCTATTTTTGTTTATTATATCAGCTTCCAAAGTAATACCAATTTATTAAAATTCAAGCATACATTCAGCATCTCCTTAGGATTTACAAATTACTTAGGATTTGAAACTCACGCCAATAGATCGACAATATCATAGACTACATTTTCCCCGTTTTAATTTTTTTTAGGGCTATTTTGAACCAAGTTAAGTAAAAATAATAGGGTTTTGGCGCGATCTCGGCAACGCGGCCAATGTATGGCCAAGGTCGTTTGCTCGGGGGACGGCCTTAACGAAACTCTTTTGATTGAACCTACGAACAATAAAAACTAAGGAAACGTAACTTCCATACTTTAACAGTTTGTCAAAGTTTTGAATTCGGTTCTTTTTCGCACACTAAAAATATGACAATAGCTACGAAACACTTAATTTAAATTTAGGAAATAAAGCCGTTGACAAAAATGTCACTTGTATAATGCCTAAGCATAAAAACACAAAATGCTGTACCGAATACATGCAAAAATATACTTGTTTTCAGGTCAAATTTCGTAGACACGCGGACAAAACTTTTGACACAGTAAACTCTTCCTTAATTTTCATTATTCGTAGGATTGAAGTAAGAGAATCGAGGTACACTTTGAACGGTTTTCGCCCACGTACCGTTCAAATATAATTGCTACGTATATTATTACTATGTTAGTTAATGTGTGTGGAATTGTTTGTTTAAAATTGTCCTTACACGAGCCTTCTATCTCTATAATGTGTAGCAATATTAAGTGATAATACTTTAGGTTATGTATAGAGTTCACTGTGAAAGTGGCAGCGCTAAAAGAGTAACTTTTTTCCCTTTGTATGGAATAAATAAAATCACTATGTTAGTTGAGGGTTAAGAATTTTATAATGTGATACACATATTATTTACTACACATCCATAATGAAATCGTGTAGAGGTTTTGTCTAAGCCCAGGTATTGTGTATAGGTATTTTGGAATATTTGAACAGGGTTGCTTAATGTTCTAGATAGGGTTAGCTCTAAAAAGTTTATTAAAATTGTTGATAAAACGTCGAAATCTTTAAAGACCAATGCTTTTGCTTATGGTGCAAAACCCCACAATATAATATGAGAATCTTCTATGTTTCCCGGGACTCAAAGTATCTCCATACCAAATTTTGGCGAAATCGCTTCGGTAAATTGGGCGCGAAGAGGTAACAGGCAAACAGACATACACACTTACGCATTTATAATAAGAATAATAGATTCTAACAAAGAATAATAATTGAAAAAAGTGTTATGTCATTGTTACGACCTTTACTTTCCACATTTCTAAAAAAAACTAAAAACCTCCATGCGGTTTCTTATAAAATAAAGCAGCAAGTTTAGAGACTTGACCTGTTCAAGTACTGGCGGTGTCAAGTGGCCGAAAACACTGGCGGGTTCTGTTGTTGTTACGTTGTTAGGGTTCCGTGGTTTTGTCTCCAAGAGTTTATTATCAGTGAACGAATAACAAATGAAATTAAGGTAAATTATAATATCTTAACGGTTTTTCTTAACAAAGAATAGGTTATAACTTAAAACATAACCAAAATAGACCCTGAAGAGTCTTAAGACTAAGATAAACCTAATGATACATCTTAAACTCAAACCTGAAATGCCTTTTAGGCTTTAGAACGTTTAATAGAAATATACATACATAATATATATTATTCATACACTCATAAACCGTAACCTTCTGGTACTTTTGGACAAAAATTAGAAAATGGAAGCCTATTTAGTGAGACTTTAACTTTGATATCCGTCTGTCACCAGTGAAAAAATATAATATGTTCCCGCTGCAACAAAAAAACTAAGAAAAAAACTATTTTCCAAATACCAAGCGTGATTTAAGTCGTTGTTTACGGGACCCTCCGTGCACAAGTCCAACTCGCACTTGGCGGGTTTTTTCATTAAACTTTCCTCGAGAAATGTAGGTTAGATAATTAAGTTCTCGTCTCACACTCAAGAAACACCAAATTATAATTATTTGTTTTGCTCAATTTGTTTGTCTTAAATATTCCAGAAGGACCTTTTAAGCTTTTTTTTGAGAGCAAAAATTTATTTTGTATACGTATTTTTTGAATCGAAAAAAAAAGTCTTTACAATTTAGCTGTGTCAAGTTTAATTGAATTTGGACTAGCCGAACTTTAAATATAAACAAATCTTCCTAGTTTATAGTCTACTAGATTATGCCCGCAACTCCGTCGTTTATCGCACGGGAATCGTACATTTTTCCGGAATAAAAACTGTATATGTCCATTCCCGGGACTCAAAGTATCTCCATGCAAAATTTCAGCAAAATCGGTTCAGTGGTTTGGGCGTGATTAGGTAGCAGACAGACTGACAGATTGACAAACAGATAGACTTTCGAGTTTATAATATTAGTATAGTTTGGAAGTATGGAAGTAACAATATGGATAACATAATTAATACATTATTCTTTATTATATTTTGATATAATATTATCTAAAACCAAACAAGTAAGTTCATTGCCTTGATTGGGTATATTGAGCCAAATATTAGTTGTTACGTAAAAGTTACTTATTCATTAGTCTTACTAAATTACGATTATTTGTTACGAACGTGATATGAAAAATATAATATATTGATATCGTGTTATGAACAACACAAAGGTAGTGTTGTAATTATTTCTATTATTATAGTCCTCATTATCTCTACTATCCAACATTAATATAGCTTTGATTCTGTTCAGATTCTATCAAGTGTAAAATATAAAGGTGCTCCCTCACTGAGAGTAATGACGTGTAATGTAACATTATAGATTCGTTTTTGAACATTACATTACAATACCACCTCCCTGACTGACGAGCATTATAATCATAAGGTGCTCCCAGACAGAAGTTATATAACGTTAGATAAAATTTTTGTCTAATATTTTTTTAACAAATTATAACAAAAGACACGTTTATTTTTTGACATGTTGTAGCGTATGTTACACGATGTTATAAAATGTTATCGTGACACAATGTTTTATAACATTATGTAACTTCTGCCTGGGAGCACCTGTAGCTAGTTGATTCCATAATGTCAGATTGATGTTAAAAGTTGTATCAAGATAAATACACACTGTATCATTACAAGGTGCGCATTGTAATGCTCGGCTCTCTTTCATCATTGCTGTAATGCTCGACTCTGTAAGACTGTAACGTTACATTTGCATTACAAGCGAATGCTCCCGGTGAGGGAGCACCTTTATTTATTATTATCATATGCGTCAAACTAAGGACGCGACGCCACGCAAGTATGACTTTTCTGACTGGTTTACATTATTCCAATCGAATCCAGTACTCGAATTGCTATTGGAATAATGTAAACGGGTATTCTGTCCATTTCACTGTATTCCAGTTATCAATTACATTATTCCAATAGCAATCCAGCTAGATTGGATAACTGGATTGGAAGCCGGCCATTCTTGTAAGACGATCAGGAGATCGGCTGTATTGTGTTAATCAAACTGACACGTAAACTTTTATCTAATTACAAGCATCAAACCTCTAAGTTGGGACTCTAGCTTTTAACCACTAAACTATGACATTGCTGAGAAACTATTATGACTATAAAATAATAAATACTGTGACTTAAAAGCCGCCATTCTGAGTGTACAGAGAGTTTCATATTCTATTATTATTCTAAGTATAGTTATTATTCTCAGTCCGTTTCGCTCGCTAGGTGTAATGAACGCAATAAAATACCCACCCACTATTTATAACTCATAATTAGTTCAGTTTTTCTACGGTTCTGTGACGAGAATTTCATTCCAGTAAACAAATCCATACTATGGTTAATATAAATGTAAAAAAAGTGTCTGCCTTTTTTAACCGATTTCAAAAAAAGGAGGTTATCAATATTATATGGCGGTTCTGGAAATATCATATAATATTTTCAGAACTGCCCAGTTTTTGTATATGAGTCTATATCAATCAGCGTCTGAACAAACGTGAAATGTGCCAAATTTCAAAAGTGTATGTATGTTTGTATGTTTTTATGTTTGTGTTCGTATATCTCCGGAACTGCAAGTCCGATTTCGGTAATTTTTTTTGTTGTACTAGATATTCTTCAACTTAGGGAATAGTGCAAGTTTCATCAAAATCGGTTCAGTATGTTTTGGAGACAGGGAGTTTTAATTCTCAATTACGTACAATTTTGAAGTCGGTTTTATCTTTTTAAAATACAGTTATTTTGCCTTATATTATTGTATTATACCTGGGATTCCAGGCAAGATTATAAGATAGTTTTTGTATAGAAGAAAATTACAATTTCCGCGCGATAATCAAATTTTGGCGCAATGAAGTTACGGACCAAAATAGGGTATGCAACACGATGATATATTATATTATATAGCCCGCGGTCTACTTTATATTTGCGGTAAATTTCGTCATAAACGATTCTATCCCTTACACTACAATATTGCTATCGCCTACTTGCGTAGTGTAAGTTTAGATTATAAGAGGCTCTTGAAGTATTGTATGCTTATATGAATAACGCTGTACTGTGTACATGATAGTTGATAGGCAAATTGATAATAATAATTGGCTGCAGCTTGTTGTCAGTAAAGTGTAATATAATCATGTAATACGAAATCCGTGACATTTCGGAAGTGTAAGTAGTTGAATGCTATGGGTCAGTGAACTAATTTCTGATTGCTGACCTAAGTTTAGCATTAAACTGGGCACTATAATGCGTTTTATTCCCGTTATTTACGGACACTTTATGCTTAAATTTTATATCCGCGAAGGTTTGGGGTGTAAAATCAGTGGGATTTCCCCCAGGACTGCCCCACTTGCCACGATTGAGTTCGTCGAGTCTTTACACTCATAAAATAATGTATGACTACTGAGCCGACAAACGTCGTTTTGCCTACGTGGTGAAAATATTATGCTTGAGAGCCTTAAGGTGTCTCTTCACAATGGTCCATGCCGGCCCACTACAACCCATCGCTATTGTGTTGACCAGAGGTTCCCAAACTCTTTTGTTTCGTGGCCCACTTTTTAAATGTGGTGCATACTATAGGGACACCCGGAAGCACCCCCTTCTTTTTTTTTAAATATACGCGCCAAGATTACAAAGAAATATTTATTATTATTTGATGGCACGTCTCTGCCAACACTTTATTATTCAGAAAAATGGCACGTTGATAAGGCAGGGTTCGCCATATTATGCGTATGCTTTCTAATAAGAAAAATCAATCCTACAATAATTGTGGACCTGCATTTTTTATCAGGGCAAACGTAGACCCCCGTCTAGTCTCACGTGGATCCCTGGGGGCCCACCTGGACCACTTTGGGAATCACTGGTGTAGACGGAGTAATGGTGTACGATGGCGGACGATGGCCAGTGATTGTCAGTCGATAATGAGCCATGCGCCTTTGTGTTTAACACCAAGTGATCGTGGTCTACAGTTCAGGATGGCCTGCAGTGACGTCATGACGCATATGGGAATAGTATTTTCCCGTTTAATTAAAGGTAGACTGAATTTAAGCTGTAAGTAATTCTCCCAAACACATCGCATAGGCAAATATCTATGCGATGTCTGTCTAGCGAGGATCGCACAACTTAGCTTAAAAAAATTACAAGATTTATACGAGTATATATTATGTAATATAATAATAATAATATCTATGAATGCTTCACACCACGTCAGTCTGGCACCGTGGTAAGTACCTGAAGGACTTGTGTTACGGGTACCAGACAACGGAAATATATTTAATACTTGTATACTATACATATATTTAAGATCTTTATTATATGATAAACATATTTAATACACATCCACGACCCGCAGGACCTTTGCAAACTTTTTTGTTCCGTCGGTGGGATTCGAACCCGCGACTCCCGGCTTGAGCTACCAACAGCCCACCAACTGTGCCTTAGAGGTCGTCAAAGCCATGTCCAGAAACTACAGTATTTGAAGAGTGGTTACTTCGCTCTGAAAATTATAAATTAACGGATGCAAAGGCCTTGGTAATTTGTATGTGATTTAAAAATTATGTTCAGCGTCTAATTTTTTAAGCTGTAGCAGAATACTGATGATGAGGGTATCACATGGCTAACACACTCCCAATCTGTCCAGTAATTGGACATCGACAAACACGCGATCAATTAACGGTATTACTCTCGCGATTATTTGCCCTGTCCAGAGATTGGTACAAACAAACAAACATGTGATTTAATATGTATTTACATGTATTCCAATTTGTATCTACAAGAGGGGTTACAATAAAAAATAATTGAAACATTGGAATTAGCGTATGGGAATTGATTTAACGCATCGTTAACATGGCGCTAGCCGTAGGTACCTTAGTATAGTTCTTGCAATCTAGGAGTGCGCGTCGCCCTTAGTTGTGTGAGTGACTATATCTATACACGCGTACATGGCTCGCTCGCTACTGACTGCTCCGTCGGGTACGCACACTAACGAACTAACTAATTCAAAAACGAATAAAACTATTCACATTTCCAACTACAAATAAAGGCGACGCGCACTCTTAGATTGCAAGAACTATAACGACGGGTGAAAGCGGAAGTGGCGTAACTTGAATTTTGGCCAAAATCACTTTTTAATTGATTGTTGTATAAAAAAAAATCTGCGTCGAATGGTCTATATCTCGTCTTTCTACGATAAATTCTAGTAAAGATACGACCATGAATTTTTACCACCTTTTAGCACAGACCTTTAAAAAAAATTGTCGTAACTAGACGAAAAACTACAATTTTTGGATAAAAGATAGATACGACAATGCGTGAGAAATTAGAAAAAGATACGACACAGGTTTTTTAAACCTCTAGTTTGATTTAAATGAGTTACGACATTTTTGTCGCCTAAAATACAACATTTACAAAGATACGACAATTTATTTCATGCTAATTTTATAGGTATGAGAAAGTTATTACATTTCAAACACATAATTTTATTCTTGAACCTATACTTACAACCAATGAATGTACTTAAGTAATGAGTACAGAGATAAGTAACGCCATTTCATCTCCCTCCCGCCCCTGTATGATACCTTCGCCGGCGTACCATATACGCCGTTCTTAACGCCTTTTCGTAGATTGTTAGCGTCGATTTGAGATAACGTGTTTGTCTGTATCAATGCACGTTTATTCTGAATGGAACTGAACACGTTTATTCTTAAATGAAGCTTAAAGACGTATAGTGAAATGTTGCATGTATGTGTCCACGTATATTTTTTCCCCTCAGCATTGCTCTGGCCATCTACACACTTATTTTTGTATACATATTTTGTTGATTTTACATGTTTGTAAAGATAAAAGCCGTATGTTTTCTCTTAACAATATCGACTCATTTTTTTATGTAAATTTGCTAATATATTTTTTTTGTTGATGGTTCAATAAAAAATATTGTTGAGCTATAATTGTTGTTATTAATAAATATTGAGCTCCTTCGGGTCTATGCGTGGACACACACATAATATAAAATGGAGTACAAACTTGCCTATAGGTCCTTTAAGAGCGAGAGATGTCTCTGTCTATGAGAGACTTGAGACTCCCTCCGGAAACCCGTACATGGTCTCTGGCCAAAGCTATTGAAGGCAATTTCTGCAAGCCATCCCTACCATCCCTATAAGTAGAAAATGGATCGCTAGACCACGATGCAAAATACAAAACCGATCTTCTGGGCAAGCTCTATGCGTCAAGCTCGACCCTAGATGACGGGGGATAGAAAACGCCGACCATAACACGATACACGAGCATCATGTCGGAGTTTCATCAGCGCTCAGTCCTGCGTTCCCTTGATATCCAAAAGCAGAGTTGGCCTGACGGAATCCCTCCTATTGTGTTAAAAAGTTTGCTCCGAAGTTGGCTCCGTTCTTAACGCGTCTTTTTCGGTTCTCCTACTCTTCTGGCATTGTCCTGGCTTTTTGGAAGACAGCCTTGGTGTAAATAGGTGACCGCTCAAATCCTTCCAGCTACAGACCAATCGCTATAACCTGCGTCTTCTCGAAGATTATGGAATCCATTATCAATACCCAGCTCTTTCGATACTTGGGCGGCCAGGGACAAACAGTACGGGTTCCGAAAGAGTCGCTTGGCTGGTGATCTCTTGGCGTACCTAACTCGTCGTTGGGCTCAGGCGATTGAGTCGAAGGGAGAGGCACTGGCTGTTAGTCTGGACATTGCAAAGGCCTTTGATCGGGTTTGGCAAAAAGCGCTGCTATCAAAGCTTCCATCATATGGGCTCCGTGAGAATTTATGCAAATGGGTCCCAAGTTTCTTAGCAGATCATGTTACAGACCAGCAGTATTTATTGCTCTGCGGATTAAAGTATAGGCGTTGCACTATATACCGGCTCCCCCGATATTTTTTTAGATATAGAGTCGAAACGAACTTGTGTCTAAATAGAAAATTCACAGGAGAAAGTCTCTGAATGGGGTAGACGTTACTTATTCCAATTCAACCCCGCCAATACACAAGTCTGCGCGTTCACCACTCAAAAGTCACCAATGGTCATATTCGTTCATATTCTCCTCGTTTTCAGGGCACCCCTTTATATGAGAGCTCTGCTAAGGATACCAAGTTTTTCGAAGCTAACTTAGTCTCACCCTCTAGATGACATCGGAACTGGATTTCGCTCGATATGTTTACGCCAAGTATTTCAGTCCGGACCAACGACTACAACTCTGCAAGGCGCAGGTTCGGCCTCATATGGAATACTCTTCTCATCTCTGGGCAGGGGCGCCAAATACCAAATACTCCCTTTGGATCGTATACAATGAAGGGCCGCTCGCATTGTTAACTGCCATAGTGTTTCAAACAGGCTGGACTCCTTGGAAATACGCCGAGATGTAGCTTCACTCTGCATCCTCTATCGGCTTCATGATGTATCACGGGGAGTGCCCTAAGGGATTTTTCAGAATCATACCTTCTGCAATTTTTCGCCATCGTTCCACACGAAAAATATACCATCCTCATCACCTTGATGAGTGGCAGTCTTCCACCGTGCGTTTTTTACGTAACTTTCTACCGCGCACTGTAAAATTGTGGAATGAACTGTCACCAGCAATATTTTCAGACCTATACGACCTGCAAACCTTTAAAAAGATAGCGTATTAGTACCGGGTAAGGCCGGAAATGCACCAGCAGCCCTTCTCATGTTGCTAGTGTCCATGGGCAACGATAGTTACTATCAATCAGGTGACCCTTGTGCTCTTTTGCCCCCATATCTTATAAAATAAAAAGAATAACTTTAAATTCATGAGCATGAATAAAATATTTGGGCTTAAACCTTTATAAAGTAGAAAAAACAAGAGAAATAAATGTTTTATTACATTAATTTTCATTTTATTGTAATAACTAATATTCAATGTTGATTAATGATAAATAAAACACATTTTCATGCCTTTATTTTCTTATGTTATAAACCAATAATAGTAAATAGTCATATTATTTCTTTTAATTTGTTATAATGACATTCTTTTAAAACAAACAATTCATTAAGATTAAGATACAGCATTTCATTTTCACAACGTCTGTCGCCGATTTTGCACTTGAACCAAAAGTTGTAAGGCAAATTAATTAAGTAAACAAAATACGGCGAAATGAAATGTGTAGGGGTGTATTATATTTGAGATACGACAGATCCGTCGCTCAAAAAATTATGCTTTTTTAAGTTATCTGTACATTTCTGCTGCGTAAAATAGAAATATTTTTTGCCGTAACTTGTTAAAAATCAATGAAATATCAACTTTAGAAAAAGTTTAACAAACTCATCGTATGGGTCTTAGATTAATTTCGTTCCAATTTTTAAGTTTCTACCTTAATAAATATAGAAGTTATGAGTTTTTTTTAAAGTTTTTTGGCTGTCCTGTAAAGTTGGGTTTTTCAAGTTACGCCACTTCTGCTTTCACCCGTCGGTAATATTATAACAGCTCCCACATCGGTGATGGTGGCCGATTTCATTGAAACCAGGCCAGCTACGCAGGAATAAATTTATAGTTTTTTTAAAGAAGGCAGGTCGCTATAGCCCGGCCCTGATGTCACTGCGACCCATAAGGATCTATTGTGACTGTAATTTTATAGTGCTCAAGTGTGTGCGCAGTACATAAGTGTACAAGTACAAGTAAAATATTATGTATGTTACGATTTATTTAAATAGCGGTGTGGTCGCACTTCCATTTACATACAATTGCTTCTGATCTCGTGGTGTAGCCGCCAAACTGGATTCGATTTATTTTAAATCGAGCCTAAGTGCTCTGGGCCCTTAATATTAACTAGATGACGCCCGCAACTCCGTTGCGCCAAAATTCGTTTATCGCGCGGGACATTTTTCCGGGATAAAAAGTATCCTATGTCCTTTCCCGGGACTCAAAGTATCTCCATGCCAAATTTCAGCAAAATCGGTTCAGCGGTTGGGACGTGAAGAGGTAACAGACAGACAGACAGACAGACAGACACACTTTCGCATTTATAATATTAGTATGGATCGAGCCTAAGTGCTCTGGGCCCTTATTATTAATAACCTTTTTATTGAAGTCGGTTAAAAATATACCCTCTTATTATACGCTAATGCTTGTAAGGCCAAAGCCAAATAAGGCTCAATTCTAATCTGTAAGACAATGACTAAGAAAACGAAATACGAGAGAATAAAAAAAAAAAATATATCAGCCAAAGTCACTTATGGACTACTCTTCTAGTTTCTCCGTACCCAGGCAAAAATAAATAAACCATTGGTTAAGCATTATCGATTAAAACTTACAATTAAATCAGGGAAAGTTTAAACCCACCTGTCAGGAACCGCACGTTAACTAGTAACAACTAACTCCAATTACGGAAAACATACAGCTACAACTGTTTATTGATTCTACTATTATAATCAGAGGCAGTACTCGTAATTAGCGCCATAAGCCTGCATCGCGCTATCGAAGTTTTCTTAGCTAAAATGTTGCTTTTACAGTGAACTATATAATGGTGCTCCCACACCGCCGTAAGAAAATGTTTGTTAACATTTTCTAACATAAAAACATTTTCTAACAAATGTTGTCAATTGTTACATTTTATTAGAAACTGTTATATTATGTTATAAGTGCTCGACTACACTAATAGAAAAGGTTCACTAACGTTTACTAATATTTTATAACATTTTAATCTGGTATTGGATCACCGCATACTCTGTCGTCCCTTATAAAAGGTTTACAAACAAAAGATAAGATAACACAATATGTTTTATTTTGTTATAATTTGTTTTGCTATAATTTGTTAACTTACGTTTACTAAACATTTTCTAACATGAAAACATTTTTAACATTTTTTAACATTTGTGATTAAATCATAAAGTTAATATACCTAGCGGAATAGAGAAACAAAGGCCTGAGCAAGCGAGATGCCACTACTGATAGTGTGTACATTTACCACGCGGTGTTACTGATAACACCGCGTGGTAAAAAGAGACGTGTGATACATGACAGCAGCACTCTTTTTTTGACGTCCAGTCGGCACGTGCCGCACGTTGTCAATATAATCTCATAGAATTCATGTTCAATCATGCTTGTGTAAGTGTATACGTACACATATTTTTCACACAGATGAAAACCAATTTTGGTTACGTTTGACAGCTCAAGATTGTTGCTCTATTCCGATAGGTATATTAACTTTATGGATTAAATGTTTGCTAACAAAATATGTTTACTAACGTTACTAAACATTTTGTAACTGCGGTGTGGGAGCACCATAATATGGGATATATACACATGTAAAAGAACTATCACTTATTTTTGTCACATCTTGTATTCAAGAGACACAAACACATTCTAAAGTGTTATCACTTTGTTTCGTTCAATTACACCTTGTATTTTTTTGTAAATAATCATGTAAGGGAGTCGTTTCAAATTTCAGTCAGTCCCGACATAGTATTTGTACAGTACAAAAACTCAAAATTCGCATTTTTAAACAAGCTCCATTTCCCTTAATTAAATAAAACCTCAAAAGTCAAAAGGTTAACAAGATACCACATACGAAATTCGCAGAATATACGCGGGGAAAAATTCCCATATCATTTTAACAGCGTTGGCTTCCTGAGGAGCCTTTGGGATTTATAGGGACGATATGTCGGAGAGTGTTTACAGGAAAAAATCACATCTGCGGCGCAGTAAATTGTGTTTTAAATCGGGCGTACAACGTAGAAACGGTGCTTCACACTATATGGGGTCATTCATAAAGTACCTTACATTAAAGAGGGTTGGGAAAACTAAGGACAGAGCCTAGAAATCAGCGGGTAGCGGGGCGGTGGCGGGACGGGAGCGACGCGTTCCAATGTATAGGTTTAACTAGCTATGCCCCGCGGTGTTATAAAAATAAAATAAAAAAGCCTTTATTTCCATACCCTTGTTTTACATTTTACACTGATTCTTAATTGTTAGTACTTGTTAGTTATTATACTTAATATGTGTTGTAAGTGTTAGTAACGGGTTAGTTAGCTGGGTTGGATATGGGCCCCATCTCGGGTGAAGGCCTCCTCCAGATCCTTCCATCCCCTTCTGTCCTTGCCAATTTCTTGCCAGTCCTTTCCTGTTATGTCTCCTGTTATGTAATCTAACGTCTTTTTGGTCTTCCTACTCTTATTTTGCTTATTGGCCCTTTCCATGTTGTAGTGTTGATTGTCCACCTGTTGTCCGTGTATCTCGAAACGTGCCCTGCCCATTGCCACTTGAGTTTTAAGGCTTGTTTAAGAGCATCTGTTACCTTTTTTTCTGTCTGATGACTTCGCTCCTGATTTTTTGTATTTTCCTTATGTTGAGAATGCTTCTCTCCATAGCTTTTTGTGTTGTTGTTAGTCTTTGTTTTGCTCTTGCCGTGTAAACATAAGTTTGGCATAAGTTTGGCCATACAGTAGACAGAACAATATACTGGTGTCTAATATAGTTTTCTTTAGGTTTATTGAATAATCTCCTTTCAGGATTTCTTTCAGTGACCAAAATTTCTTCCAGGCTAAGTTTGTTCTTCTTTCGATTTCTTCTTCATTTTGTGTTTTCATAAATGATAGCTGTTTTCCTAGGTATATATAGCTCTAGACATAATCTATTGTGTTCTCTTTCACGGTTATGGGCCATTCGGTGCTATTTGTTATTATTTTAGTTTTTGAAGCGTTCATTTCTAAACCTATTTTACTGTTTGCTTGGTCAAGGGAGCGAAGCATGTTTTGTAGTTGTTCTACAGTTTCAGATATTATAACTATGTCATCCGCGAATCTGAGATGGTTCAAATAGCTGTTATTTATTTTTATGCCACTTGTTGACCAGTCAATCTTTTTGAATATATCTTCTAAAACAGCAATGAACAACTTGGGTGACAGTGGGTCTCCCTGTATAACTCCCCTTTCGATTCTTATTGCATCGCCTCTACATTCTAGTTTAACATCACTGAAGCTGTTGCTGTATATGTATTTTATAATATTTATGTGTTTAAAATTTACATTTACATTTTCTAGTGCATTCCAGATGGAACTGTGGCTTATGCTGTCAAATGCTTTGCTGTAGTCTATAAAGCCGAGGTAGAGTGGCTGGTTATATGCTTTTTTCTATAATCTGTCCAAGTGCCTGTATGTGGTCAAGTGTACTTAAACCAGAGCGAAAGCCACTTGCCTTGCCCACATTAATGTTTTAGTTTTTAAGTATTTTAAGTCTTTCTGTATACCCATTTATATTATGTGAGCAATAAAGTGTTTGTCTATCTATCTATCTATCTATTTTGATGAAATTTGGCATGAAGATACTAATTTTAATCTATTGTTTTCTTAATTACACCAATTCGAATTAAATCGTTAAGACAGGACAACGTCTGTCGGGTCAGCTAGTACAAATATACAACAGATAACTTACAATTTACGAAGGTTGTTTTACATAAGCAAGATTCTGTCTTTCGTAAATATTGTGTAACTTATTTCATATTTGATTTGTAAATAGTTCATTAGTGAAGGGATAAATATAATAATCATAGTTTGATGATTTATGACATTTACCTCATGATATTATGTGGTTTAGAGTCCATTTTAAGTGATAAGATTATAAACGAGATTGCACGTTTTAAACAAAGTATTATTAATAAAACAATATCTAATATTATACAGTAATACCAATTATATTAGTCTACCCAAATCGGTGCACGCACACATAAACATAATTTCAGATAACTTTAAACTGTAACAATTCAGTATGAAATTGCGAATTACATCTTCTGAAATAACTGAAAATTATCTCGACATCAACTCACAGACAATATCTCATTGGTTCATAACTCGGTTCGTTCTGTTATCGGAGTCCCTTTGAATCAGTATTTTTATCACGATGATGATTCGACCCTTTCCATTTTAAATGATGTGAAATGAATCGGCAAGTGACATCAGATGAATTTACCGCATTGCTGTTATTTTGTTTGTATATTTATAAATTAAAGTTGGATTAAGGTAGTGCTTTTCAATCTTTTCACGATCCTCCGGTATGATTATTATTATTTTTAACAAAAAATTAAAACCGACTTCCAAGGTAAAAACAATAATAACATTAATGTGAACTAAAAAGTATTAAATAATTTTTACTATCTAATAGTGCCTTTTTCCGAATTCGGCTAAACCTCAACTATTTCTGTACTCAATCTTCATTATTTTGAAGTCGGTACCAGATAGCTGAATCTTCAGTCCTCTGACAGTATATTTAAAATTTTTGGAACTGGCACCGACTTCAAAATTATGAAGATTGAGTACAGAAATAGTTGAGGTTTAGCCGAATTCGGAAAAAGGCACTATTAGATAGTAAAAATTATTTAATACTTTTTAGTTCACATTAATGTTATTATTGTTTTTACCTTGGAAGTCGGTTTTAATTTTTTGTTAAAAATAATAATAATTTCACTCTTTTTAGTTACACTAGTAGATAAATCTTCGCGTATATTTTACGTATCTTATTACAATTTGTTAAGAGTCACAACTCACACTCACAAAATAATATAATATTATCAGTGAAGTGAACATATTGTGCTAAGTAATTTAACAATTTTAATATTTCAAGCCCGAAGCGGTCACCGGCGATTGCGATAACAATAGAAAGGCTATTGTGTCTCGTTTTTCCACGCTCGAAGGATCTATCAGATAAAAAATTGTACAAACTTGCATAGGATGTAGCGTAGCATAATATTTAATATTATCATAATTATTGACAGCTGTTCTTGTTATCAAGAATTCAAATCGATAGGTACTTAGTGCACCATCTATCGATTAATAAGTATAACTAAAGACACTTAATGACTTTGTTTTGTTTAAATGCTCTTTTTAAAATAACTTTATTTTAATTCTATTTGTCTATTAAAATTTTATAAAGTAGTAAAGTATTCGATCTGTATATTATAAAGTAGTTAGTAAAGTATTCGATATTCTGTCTTCGCGCGGCGGCGCTGGGCGGCGACCGACGCCGACCGCCGTGTATTAAAAACAAACAGGTGTTGTTAATTGTTATACAGTACATCATTATTATTATTAGTATATCCATACCTATGCCTTGTACTATTATCTATTCTGTGCCATGAGACATTCGTGGCCTTAACACGACGTGGTAATGATGATGATGACAATGATGATGATGATGATTATGATGATGAATATGAATTGCATAGTAGTTTATACTTTCTGTTCTTAAAACAACGCCGAAACTCCCAAACGTGTATCTATAAGGAATCAGGAGTTCTCTCAGCATCATCGAAACCATGGTATACCTTGACCCAATATTTGACTTTTTGGTAGCGTATTCTTAGTACACTTCACATAAAACCAAAATCACCATATGTTTCCATATAAATTTCGAGGAGTTCCCTCGATTACTCATGGATCCCATCATCAGGTCACCACTTTTGTGAAAATGGGACCAAATTGGAGTGAAACCTAATACAACAAAACAAAAATTTCGAAAATCGGTTCACAAACTGCGGAGTAATCGTTGAACATACAAAAAAAAAAAAAAAAAAAAAAAAAAAAAAAAAAAAAAAAATAAAAAAAAAAAAAAAAAAAAAAATATCCACAGCCGAACATATAACCTCCTCGTTTTTTGGAAGTCGGTTAAAAATATATTTCACGTCCCTTCGCTTTTTTAATCATGTATGTACTATCAGGCAAGTTGGCCAAAGCAGATGGCGGACGTAAGGAATTATTTGGTCGTATTACGTCAAACCTATCCGGCCGATAAAAGTTAACATTGAATTGATATAAGCCGACCATACTATGACGTTGGTCTGTCAACTGCCTAAGGAATCAATTTCCTCGAGAGTACAATATATTTATAATTATATCATTTAGTTAAAATTCTCCTACTTGACATATTATTCTTTTTAATCACTCTTTTTTTACTAAAATAGTTCTCTCAACCTCGGGCTACCTTCAGAATCTTCGCGACCCACTGTCAAGATCCACAGGTTGGAAAACACTGGTTTAATGTAATTTGAATCTAATTCCTATTTGAATCCTACTCAGTAATATAAGTCAAACAATCTATCGTTGTCGGGAGCTGTAAGATTTTAAAGTGTAATATAAAGGTATGTTATTTTACGCCAGCAGCTGAAGGCGAGGTAAAGTGGGTTTGCCTACTTCACTCGCAGCATAAAGAACTGAGCTAAGCCGAACAACAATAGCAAAATTTGGATGTGACATTTAGGGTTGGACCTCATCTGGCAGCACGGAATCGCCTTTTTCCGTCGCCCTTTCTCTTTCTGTCGCTAAGAACTGCCGTTTGCTAGACCGAGACAGAAAGCGATAGCCTCGAGGATTCCGCCGCGTTCTATCGCATTATGACAAATGCAAAGGGCGACGGAAAAAGGCGATTCCGTGCTACCAGATGAGGTCCAACCCTTATACTCCTCTTAGAGGCGTAGCTACCGCCGTATCTGCCGTATCAATTATACGGGGCCCCTAGACTACGGAAGCCCCAATTAATCCATTTTTTGTTTTGTAGAAATCTTTATCCTTTTCTAAGGGCCTTCAAATAAATTATTATACGGGCCCCGCCAAGGCACGCTACGCTACTGACTCGCCTTCTAATATTATAAATGCGAAAGTAAGTATGTCAAAATGACGATGACGCGACCAGAAACGGAACCGTGAAAAAGGAACACAATAGCGCCACGAGTGAGCCAAAAAGGAACTATTTAACAATCGTTCGACCTCTGTGGCTCAGTGGTGAGCGCGTTGGTAGCTCAAGCCGGGGGTCGCGGGTTCGAATCCCGCCGACGGAACAAAAAGTTTTCAATGTTCCTGGGTCTGGATGTATATTAAATATGTGTATGATATAATAAAAATCTTAAATGTATGTATAGTATAAAAGTATTAAATATATTTCCGTTGTCTGGTACCTGTAACACAAGTCCTTCAGGTACTTAGCACGGGGCCAGACTGACGTGGTGTGAAGCGTCCATAGATATTATTATTATTATTATTATTGTTCAAAAATATTATGAGTTATAACGAATAGTTTAGAAAACTAACTTTGATGTTTTATTTTCAACATGTCTGTCTGTTATCTCTTCATATTTCAGCAAAATCGCTGAATCGATTTTGCTGAAACTTGGTATGGAGATACCGGAGTACCGGATAGTATGGAGTCCCGGGAAATGACCAGGATAGTTATTTTGTATTCCGGGATAAACACGGAAAAGTGCACGGTATTCGCGCGATAAAAGAAATTCCGTGCAACGAAGTTTAGTAAACGAGCAATTCTTGTGTATTATATAATATATAATTGGAAATAAGTCGATCTAGCTAGGAATCATTTTTAGAAAATGTCATTTTATTCGTGTTTTATCGAATACCGAGCAAAGCTCGGTCAAATAGGTAGTTTGATATTATTCGTTAAAAATATAATATACATTATACATACTATAATAATGGTAACAGTGAATTTCAAAAGTACTACGCTCACGATGATGGATCAATTTTGCGATTTTTAATTCATTCTGAATTTAGTCGTCGGACGATCCATCTGTGTCAAACACGTACCCGTGTTTGATACATTGTTATATTAAATATAACAAGTTCAGTTTAACAAATTTATTAATTAAATAATATTGTTTTAAAATACCAATTTCGCGATGGACATTTGTGTATAAAATTATTCATTTTAGTTCCGTTTCACAAAATAAAAGTTTATTAATTAATTCGTTACAATTTTTCTGTTTGAGTTAACTTAGTTTAAAGTCGTAAACAAATGATTCCCTTAACTGAAGAAAGAGATAAACAGATGAACATAATATTATAACCTCCTCCTTTTTGGAAGTCGGTCAAAAAATATAAACAACCGCATCCTATATTCTTAGTTCTGCACCGAAGACACAGGTGTTGTCACACCTGCCCGGCTGACAATGTCACATTTACAGCGCGTTTTATCCCGGATCAATGGAATATGTATCCAATATGGCAGACACATTCAATGGCAGATATGAGATACACGAATATTATAGTCTAGTTTAAGTGACTCCTTCTAGCATACTGTAGTCCCTTTTGTATAGTAATTAGATTATATTATTATATCATGTATGTTAATTGTTAGCTGTTAGTTTTCAGAAAATTAATAAAATAAAATACCAAAGGCATGCTACGTCCCTTGGTGCGACGTTGGATTCTAATAATATAATTGTTGCGTATTCACACTGAATTCTTGAAAGGCAGATACTAGAACTCCAGGGAAAAAACAAACTTTTTTTCACGTACAAAGTTACTGTATAACAAACGTTCATAAAAATCGCAGCTGTTTTGAAATAAAGTAGCCAATGTAAACAAAACCTAAGGCTATTTACCATACTATAATATATTTATCATTATTCCATAAACTTTCACGCTTATTACTATGTAGTGCGGTTTTTTACCCCTAAAAATACAGTATCCAATTATTATATTTTCGCATATGACCTAAAAGTGTGACGTAAAAGCGTCTATTCGCTAAGAAAACGTGGATTCTGTAACCACGTTAAGTAGCGTTAACGTAATAAAAGAACAATGTAATCACTCCAGCGCCTTTCAGTCCCATTCATCGCTCAATAGTGCGTTGCTGATAATTGTGAGAGCCATTCGTCTACGTCTACATTGTCTATGGCCTTTGGTCCACTGCTGACGTCACCGGAACGTCAATGACGTCACCGACAAGAAAAAAAATACACTTAACGACCTAGGCCAGGGATGACGAACCAATGGCACGCGTGCCACCAGTAAGGACATAAAATTAGAGCACGCCACTGGTCACAAAACTAGTATCGTAATTAGTATAACCAACAATGAAGCTTATAGATCCACCTCTGCATTGTAGGCACCAAATTAGGCAAATTCTGAAATACGCATCGGATCACCAAAAAAATTTTCGATTTGCGATTTTTTGTCACCTGCGCAGGTCCAAAAAACCGCACAGGTCTCTTCCCACACATATTCCGGTCCACCTGCGAAGGCACCTGCACAGGTGGACCTCTCCGGTAGACCATAGTATGTATGACTTATATTAAGGGTTGGACCTCATCTGGCAGCACGGAATCGCCTTTTTCCGTCGCCCTTTCTCTTTCTGTTGCTTAGAACTGCCATTTGCTAGACCGAGACAGAAAGAATAATGCGATAGCCTCGAGGAATCCGCCGCGTGCTATCGCATTATGCTTTCTGTCTCGGTCTATCAAATGGCATTTCTAAGCGACAGAAAGAGAAAGGGCGACGGAAAAAAGCGATTCCGTGCTGCCAGATGAGGTCCAACCCTAAAGTGTCATTTTATTTGAATTTTTGTCGTTGGCGGTGGACAAACGGTGTATGTCTACATTGTCTAATGTCTACTGATAACCGCACAAAGGAATCTTTTAGCTATAGAAAGGTAAAAGCCGAAAGGTGATTAAAGTCGACAGCCATTTTGGTATGCTTAGGAAAATGTGATCGAGAAAATAACATTATAATGTTCCTGAATTAATGTCTTTCAGAAATAAGTGTAGGTTTTTGTTAAGCCTTTTCTTTATCTGATGTCTAAACATCCAATAATTTGAAAGAAATATGATCCAACTAGATGACGCCCGCAATGTGCAGGAACCGCAAATTTTACCGGGATGAAAAGTTTCCTATGTACTTTCTCGGGACTCAAAAGCATCTCCATACAAAATTACAGCAAAATCGGTTCAGCGGCTTGGGCGAGAAGAGGTTATAGACAGATAGACACAGTTTCGCATTTATAATATTAGTATGAAATATACGACGACTGCGCATGCTAATTAAAGTCGGTCATCCATCCCACCGTGTTACGAAAGTAATACGGTAGGAGGTGACTATTACGACGATGGAACTATATTAAAAAGGCCTTTAATATACTGCGTACACATTCGGGCATTAAACAAACACACAATTTAACCGGCTACCGTCGAAACCAGTGTGGGCGGTATAATTATTATATACCTCTTAAAAGTTAACTATTGAATATTTACTACACAAATCATAATATTCTATCATCCTCAGTCACGTCGAGACAATATATCCATACTGCCAATATAATACGCATTTTATTCAAATTAGCGAGAGAATAAACTCATTTCTTTATGTGATAGCAGAGATCTAAGTTTTTATTGCTTATAAATGGAGTTTTTATAGCACAGGGAAGCATGATAAATGAACTCGAATAACTTTATTTTTGGAATGGGATTTTATGCGAATACGTTTATATGTAAGCCGCTAAGTTAGAAGGTTTAGAAAATATGAGGAATATGTGTTATTGCGTAAAGTGGTATTACTAGTTTAGTTGTATTAAGCTATAACGAAAACTATAAAACTTTTTGAACCTAAAATTTCGACTCCTACAACTGAAGCGAAATCCATACTAATATCATAAATGCGAAAGTGTCTCTGTGTCTGTCTGTTACCTCTTCACGCTCAAACCACTGATCTAATTTTGCTGAAATTTGGCATGGAGATACTTTGAGTCCCGGGAAAGGACATAGCCTAGGAGACTTTTAAGACCAGGCTGACAAAATTATCAAAACACGCTAGCCCATACCCCGCTATCCTCCAATCGTGATAATATAATGATTACATGAATCGTGCCCGCACGAATTGTACTTTGAACCGCAGCTAGTAGTGAACAATATCGCGTAACTAGGGTTCCCGCATTATAGCACGAAGGTAAAGGTCGTAAGTCGCAAATCAGTTTTTTGATGACTACTTAAAAACTAAATACAATATTGTACTAATATTTCCATTAGCTATGATTTTACAAAGTGTATGATTGTAGTAGTGTAGGTTATTTAATGATTGTAACTGAATAAGTGTAACAGATATTTGTTAAAAAACCCAGAATTATTCATAATTTCGAAAAATAAAACTATCGAGTTAAAATAAGTGAATCGTGTTTTCCGTTAGGCTAGTATCAGATAAATATACAATGATTTAATAAATCTCAATTTCATTTCAGTTAATCGTCTTCCGGGATCGTAATCATCGCTCGCCTTAACCCATCAATCCCCGTAAGGCCCAAGTGCGCTGCGATAACAAAAGATTTCCAAGAATTGGCGATCGAAGGATTAATTCCGAAATAATGAACAGTTTTCGCGAGATAAACGAATTTTGGGGCAAATTACAAATATTTTAATGGACCCAGCGGACTCGTTGACAGACATTATCCTGTGTACACGTTCTAAATAGATTAAATAGACACAATAATTAAAGAAAAAATATGTGAAAAAAACAACGCTTACGGGACCAACTAATAATAATATTTTTAGGCAGGGAAACCTTAATTAATTAAAAAAAAATCAACACCAATTCTATAAATCTAATTTAACACTTTAAATAAAAGTTAAATAACAAAACTAATCGCTTAATTGCTAACAAACTAATTAATTACAAAATTTAAACAGAACAAAATAACGAAATTCAAAATTTAACGGACAAAGTAACACAAGCAATGGCACGTCTATCTCGCACGAATTCTCAAGGGAAAAAGAGGACGAGTCACGTGGCGAGGCAGTTTTTATACACTCTGAGGGGTAGGGGGGTGGCTTGGTGAATTAGCTTCTGGTGTTGCCGCTAACACGGCCTCTCCTGACAGTCTGACGTCCTCGGCAGGCTCCGATGATGGACCGGGTTGTTCTTGAGTAGGATCGGGCTGAGCAGTGGCGGCATCTGCTGAGACGTCATCATTCTCCTCTCCTGGAATTACATAAAAATAGCTCTAACACTGTTGTAGCTCTCACACAACACACCAAAAATGGCCCGATTTTTATAAATGAGTAACAAGCAAAAATGGTACCAAAGTGCGCAATTAAATTGTCAACTACATTATTTAGCTAGCTAGCTTTCAGGCATAGGCTCCACTATTAAGCATGCCCGTCAGAACTGCCGTCAATAATCACATTGCTCGGACTTCACGTCAAGGCATAGGCTCCACTATTAAGCGTACCTCCGACGGCTGTTCTGGCATAGGCTCCACTATTAAGCGTACCAAACAGACTTGTAAACTCACCCTCGAAGAATGCTGCGCAGGTCTCCGGGGTCCACTCTCCTCTCCAGGGCACCAGGTACTGCGCGGCCGCATAAGTAACCTTGCCGTATGCTCCGCTGACCAGCTTCAGCTCATAGCGCCCATGATCAAGCACTCGGGTAATTCGGTAAGGTCCACGCATTCCTGGATCCAACTTGCCCTGTGACTGAGAGTACTTGATCACAAATACGAGATCATTCAATTTATAGGTGCGGGGAGACTCACGATCTTCGTTCACCCGTCGATCTTGTTCGGCCTGATTACGTGTCAACCGTTCGGTCGTCCTCTGTCTTCGCAATTCGCGTAATGACTCACGATTGTCAGTAGAATTTTCTAAAGCCACATCGCGTATTAACGAGCGGACAACCGGTAATGCATTTTCGGACCCGATCAACAAGTTCAAGGGAGAATACTGGGTTGTCTTTTGTTTTGTGATATTTAAAATTAATTGCAGTCGCCACAACTCCTCAGCCCATTCACTTTTCTTTTGATTTGACTCGATACGAAGCATATTGAGAATCGTGCGGATATAGCGTTCGGCCTGGCCATTAGCTTGGTGCATCTCAGGAGTGATGTGATGCACTCGGCATCCTAATTCATTAAGAAATGATATAAAACTAGAAGCCTCAAACATTCTACCTCTATCACAAATTAAAGTGTTGGGGGTACCGAACAAAGAAATAATTAATTGCATGGCTCGCTTCAGCTCAGTTAAATCTTGTCGGTGAATAGGAATTAAGTGACAAACCGTCCGATATTATTCTACCCAAGTATTCTATCTCGGTACATAGGAAGGAACATTTGCGTAAGTTTATCGAAAAACCTGAATTTGTTAACGTTGTCAACACACGATCGAGTGTTTGCAAACCTTCCTCGATTGAGGAATGCAGTATTAGACAGTCATCAATATATACCAAAACTAAGCCAGATTCGATAAACTCACGCAACGTTTTTGATATAATTCGCTGATAAACTATGGGAGCATTCGCGAGACCGTATGGCATTTTAATGTATTCGTAATGCCCTTCGGGCGTAACAAAACCAGTAAGGGGAATGGAATCGTCCTGTAACATGATTTGGTGGAACCCGGTAGCCATATCCAAAGTTGTGAACAATTTCGCTTTCCCTAGTCTGTCAAGGTGGTCATCTATTAAAGGAAGTGGGTATCGATCTTTTATGGTTATCCTATTTAGTGCACGAAAATCCACGCACATCCTATCTGAGCCATCCTTCTTTTTGACTAACAAGACCGGGCTAGAATAAGGCGACTCCGACTCACGAATAATATTTTTGGACAGAAGGTCTTTAATGATATCCCGCACCTTTAGTTTTTCGTTAAAAGACATTTTGTAAGGTCGATAGTATATCGGAGTGTCATTATTCAAGCGAATTTGCATTTTACCGGTGGAAACGGTAGTCATGGCGGTACCCGAAATCATAAACTTAGAAAATTTATCAAGAATAGACAATAATACTTTCAAATCATCGCCCACTAATGTTGTTTTAATTTCATTACACTCGATATTCGCTTGAACACTGCACACACGATTAACTGAAAGCCCGCGAGTCAAACGTTGCAAACTTCGTGTACGTACGTACGTGACCCCGTCTCTATTAAGTACATCTGTACCGATAATTATAGGCGCATTCATACACTCTCTAGGCACAATTAGCAAATCAACTTCCAACGTTATCTCCGGGAACTCGATTGTCAGTGTCACGTAAAATTCAATAAAAATAGTTGTGTCACTAATACCCTTTAACTGACTGCTAATAGGTTTCTTACAACACGAAAAATGATTTACAACATCCGAGGATATTAATGACACATCTAACGCGCCACTGTCAATAAGTATATCAACCGGAATTCCCTGAATGATACCAACCATAACGTCATTATTTTTACTAAAGTCGGGGGTAGAACAAAAATTAACTTTGTTTTTATAACGTTGTGCATCTGAACGTTGTTTAGCAAAGCACGAAGTAATATCATGCCCACCCTTCTTGCAATAAGCGCATGACAAATCGGACTTAGAACTATTATCACTCGAACTAGGTAATGCGAGTATTTGAGAGGAGTTAGTTTTTTGTTTAGGTTTCTTTGGACAATTAACCTGTTTGTGTTGAGTGTCGCCGCAAATAAAACACTTCAATATGCGTTTAAAAGTCGACTTGTGTCGAGAGTGCTGAGAAAATGAAGACATAGGTATCGATTTAAGAGTTGGCTTAGAAAACGTCGACAAAAAGTCGACCATATTGTCGATAGTAAGTTTCGCATTTGTGGCACACGCCTTGATATGTGGGTCTCTAATGCCGCGAATTACGATTGCGATCATAAGTTCCTCGGACAACCCCTTGACAATTCGTAGTCGTAATAACGATCTACGCGCGTACTCCGCATAAGTGGAGTATTTTTCTGAATCCGTATTCATAACTTCGAAAAGAATATTAGCCACATCTATCTTTTTTACACATAAAGATCTAAAATCATTTTTAAAGGTACTCCACGAACGATCGTTGGTAACCCACTCGCTAAGCCATTGTTTCGCGTTTCCCTTTAAACAGTTACCTACCCGCGACAGACACTCATTATCTGACCACTTATTTACAAGCTGAGCCCTATCCACCTCGGAAAACCACTGATCTACGTCGTTTACATCAGGATCAAAGTTAGAGACGTAATAGTTTTGTGTATGTACTGACCTTAGTGATTGAATTGCGTCCACAATTCTATCCGTCGAGCAGCCCACGGAGTCTCCATTAGCAGCGCTGGGCGTATTCGACCACCCCGATTTACCTTCCAGTGCCCTCAACCGCGAGGCTATCGCCTCGAGCGATTGTGCGTAGTCTTGATGCAGCGTGTCGTCCCTCGGTTCCAAGTATGATCGACCTGGACTCTGACGCTCCCGGCCGGAACTCCTCGATCGTGAACGCCGGCGACGACACCGCTCGTGCTGTTCACGCGAGCGATTACGGCTCCATCGTTCCGAGCCCGAACGGTCACGACGAGATCGCCGCCGCTCCTTTGTGCGTCCCCGAGACGTGCTACGAGACGGCCTGCCATGCGAGATTCTACTACGCGAGCGTGCAACGCGCTTCCCCCGTGTTTTTGACCGTGAACGATTCGATCTACCCATGACTACTTTAAATTAAACAACCTTGTTGGAAAATAATAAATGTGGGAGTGTTTTCTTTATCCCACGCCTGATTTTAGGCAGGGAAACCTTAATTAATTAAAAAAAAAATCAACACCAATTCTATAAATCTAATTTAACACTTTAAATAAAAGTTAAATAACAAAACTAATCGCTTAATTGCTAACAAACTAATTAATTACAAAATTTAAACAGAACAAAATAACGAAATTCAAAATTTAACGGACAAAGTAACACAAGCAATGGCACGTCTATCTCGCACGAATTCTCAAGGGAAAAAGAGGACGAGTCACGTGGCGAGGCAGTTTTTATACACTCTGAGGGGTAGGGGGGTGGCTTGGTGAATTAGCTTCTGGTGTTGCCGCTAACAATATAGAATTGTATGGATTAGGAATTAAGAAGTCAATAAAATTATTGCATAGAGAGAAAATTGGTCATCGACCTACAGATTCTTGTCTTTTTCATACGCGCAGATGTGATACTTACCAAATATTTTTAACATGCTTTTAATGAATCTTTGAGCACGATTTTTACCTAACTCAAGTAGTCCAATTAATTGGAAACAATGCAATAATTTGATAAAATTTTCCGAAAAAGGGAAATAATCGTGTTTTTTTAACTATTACCCATTTAATTAAAGTAGCTATAGGTTTAATAGTCTAAGTTTTCGCTCGCGGCCAGCAACCCAACTTTTATAGGTATAACTTTTATAATAACTAAACAAAATATTATGAGCCTTCTTCATTTTTAAATTCTCTAAATGAGCTTTTATTCCAAAGTAATGTCTTTTCCACCAATAAAAATAACAATTATCGTAGCACAAGTGAAATAAAACTCTGTTGATCAGATTTTAGGGTTTGAAATTGTCTGCTACTTGCTTTTTTGAGAAAAAGTTTAAGTGAGGTCACTAATACTTACTCTAAAGAATTATTTAAGTGCCTATTTTCTACCCTTTATCACATAGTAAAGAAAACTCTTAATGCCAGTCTAGATAGACCCTTAGGCTTTAAGTTATTACCTTTAGTCTGAAGTGGTGCTCAAAATGTAATTAACTTTGAAAACACGTTTATAAAAATATTATTTACTGATTATATAGGGTGTAACAAAAATAAGTGATAATACTTTAGGGTGTGTACGTGTTCCTTGTAGAGAGTTTACTGTGAAAGTAGCAGCGCTGAAAGACCAAAAATTTTTTTCACTTTTGTAGGAACACAGTGAACTCTCTACAAGGAACACGTACACACCCTAAAGTATTATCACTTATTTTTGTTACACCCTGTATATCATTTTGGTTATAAAAACTCATAATTCTATACTATAAGTAAAGTAAAAACTGAGAGGCATGGCTGAAAGGCTTTATCAAAGTTAGGGATTACAAAAAACAGATTAAAAAAAAACTGATTATCAGATTTATTCATGCTTAAATTCAGATTATCCGGATAATTTACGTAAAAATTAAACAAAATGAATTTAAAGAGGTATCCCACTTGGTCGATTAGGTATACAGTAAAACCCGTTTAAGACGATTTCACAGGGACCCAACCAAAAACGCGTCTTAAGCGGGAAAGAGTATTATGCGGGATATAGGGAAATTAAAAACGAGCCTACTAAATACGTATGTATTAATATGTATTATGTTTTTTCGGATGTAGGTGTTCCTATCAATGAAGATAATTCTTGATTCTAGAGCTTTTAACCAGTCGATGAAACGAATGCCGGTCATACAAGCTCGAGATTGTGCATCATAATAATATGTTACAGGAAGCGATTTTACGTTTTTGAAACAACGTCAACTTTTCGCCTTACCAATCACCAGCTATTACGTAACTTTTCTGACCCATCAGAATTGGCACAGACCAGGACAGTCAGTCTCTCTTTATTTTCTTTGCCACTATGACATTAAGTCTCTCCCTTGAAAACATAGGATTTTTCTTGCACCAATTTAAAAATAAACCGAATTCGTCTGCGTTGCAACAGTTCTGTATTATTATTTATTAGACTATTTTGCTATATATACGCTGCAAGACCTTTCGGACAGCTTGAGAACCTTTGAAACCAAGTAACTAGAATTCGATTCTAGCCATCGCGATGTGATGACAATCAATATAGCAAAGTCTACAGTCGCTCATGGAAATTTGCAACATCATAAGAGCTGCAGGTGGGTTGCCGGCCTTTTAAGAGGGAATACGCTCTCTTCTTTAAGATTTGCAGGTCGTATTTGTCCGGTAATACTGCTTACGAAAGTACGTTCCAGAGTTTTAGTGTACGTGGCAGTACACAAAAATGAACAACACATACAAATAAAACATGTTTGAGTTAACAAACTTAAGCAGCAACAAATGCTGCTTAAATTCAAGCAGAATATAATGCAACCCAGTTCCCATAAAATTGTATAAATTACAGATAATTTATACTATTCAAAGAGCTTTGAAAGTTTTATTAGAATAATAATGGTGTGTAGTAGAGGGGAAACAGAATGCTTAGCTTTCAAAGGCTTTAAATAGTAGTAGTAAAGCGTCTTTGTGAGAGCTTTTACGAGCTTTCTTGTTTTGTTTGTGATTTGTGTGTGATATTTTACAGAGAATTAGTACAGTAATATTCTTTTACATGTTTTTTGATGTTGGGGCAGATCCGTGCTGCGAATGGGCTTTCCGATTTGATATGGCCACACAGAATACCGGCGCGAAATAAAATCAATGTAATGTATAAAATGGAGTGGGGATTAAAGAAATAGGAATGTAACTTGCAATACTAGAGGAGTAACAAGTAGAGCTAGCATTGCGAGTATGTGCATTTCGCAATCGGTTTCCATCAGGTGATCCGGTAGCTCGTTTTTTGGTTCAGTATATTTCTAATATTATAAATGTTAAAGTGTGTTTGTCTGTTATCTCTACACGCCCTAGCCGCTGAACTGATTTTGCTTTTTAACCGACTTCCAAAAAACGAGGACGTTATATTATGTTCGGCTGTGGATATTTTTTATTTTATTTTTTTTATTTTTTTATTTTTGTATGTTCAACGATTACTCCGCCGTTTGTGAACCGATTTTCAAAATTTTTATTTTGTTGTATTAGGTTTCACTCCAATTTGGTACCATGTTCACAAAAGTGGTGACCTGATGATGGGATCCATGAGTAATCGAGGGAACTCCTCGAAATTTATTTGAAAACATATGGTGATTTTGGTTTTATGTGAAGTGTACTAAGAATATGCTACTAGAAAGTCAAATATTGGGTCAAGGTATACCATGGTTTCGAAGATGCTGAGAGAACTCCTGACTCCTTATAGATACACGTTTGGGAGTTTCGGCGTTATTTTAAGAACAGAAAGCATATGCTACTATGCAATTAATATTCATCATCATAATCATAACCATCATCATCGTCATCATCATCATTACCACGTCGTGTTAAGGTCACCAATGTCTCATGGCACAGAATAGATAGTAGTACAAGGCATAGGTATGGATATACTAATAATAATAATTATGTATTGTTACATAACAACACCTGTTTGTTTAATACACGGCGGTCGGCGCTACAGAGGCGACTGTGTCGCGCGGGCGGCGCGTGGCGGCAGACGACAGATCGAATATTTTACTACTTTATATTATACAGATCGAATACTTTACTAACTACTGTTCACTTCACTGATAATATATTATTTTGTGAGTGTGAGTTGTGACTCTCAATGTAAAGAAAAGACGTCATACGCCTAAAACTGGTCTTATGGTTCTGTAGGGTTACCCTGGGACGTTAATCCCTCTGGCGACAACCAGTGAGTGTGAGCGAGAAGAAAATTTTTTTTGTAGCGAATTAGTTATATCAAATGCTGTCGAGTAAGCGATACCGCGATGCAGATGCTTAACAACGACATCTGTTGTTGAATTGCGGAACTAAATTTTCTTAGAAAATATAAAGTTTACAAATCTCAACACTTAACAAATTGTAATAAAATACGTAAAATATACGCGAAGGTTTACGTACTAGTGTAACTAAAAAGAGTGAAATTATTATTATTTTTAATAAAAAATTAAAACCGACTTCCAAGGTAAAAACAATAATAACATTAATATGAACTAAAAAGTATGAAATAATTTTTACTATCTAATAGTGCCTTTTTCCGAATTCGGCTAAACCTCAACTATTTCTGTACTTAATCTTCATAATTTTGAAGTCGGTGTCAGTTCCAAAAGTTTCAAATATTCTGTCAGAGGACTGAAGATTCAGCTATACCGACTTCAAAATAATGAAGATTGAGTACAGAAATAGTTGAGGTTTAGCCGAATTCGGAAAAAGGCACTATTAGATAGTAAAAATTATTTAATACTTTTTAGTTCATATTAATGTTATTATTGTTTTTACCTTGGAAGTCGGTTTTAATTTTTTGTTAAAAATAATCTAACTTAATGCTTCGATCGCAGATTCTTGGAAATCTTTTGTTATTCTATTGTTGTCGCGATCACCGATGCTCTTATGGGGCTTGATGGGTTAAGGGTATTGAGTCTTGGGAAAGGACATAGGATCTTGGAAAAATGTACGGTTCCCCACAATAAACAAATTTTGGCAATTGGCACCATGGAGTTGCAGGCATCGTCTAGTTAAATGTTTTTCAAATTATTAATCATTTTTTTTATTAAATAAGGGGGCAAACGAGCAAACGGGTCACCTGATGGTAAGCAACTACCGTCGCCCATGGACACTTGCAACATCAGAAGAGCTGCAGGTGCGTGACCGGCCTTTTAAGAGGGAATACGCTGTTTTCTTGAAGGTTTGCAGGTCCCAACCCCGTAATAGGTCGTATTTTTTATTGGTATTGAAGTAAGAAAGTAAGGCTCCCTTTTTACCTAAAGACAAATAAATTATATCTCTCTTGCTCTAACTGACATTAGAGAGAGAGATATTGACACTAGCCCTTGAGGAATAAATAGTTTACACAATTAGCATGAAGCGATACTGAGTACCGACCGCTCGTTTTGACTTCGGGGAAAGCCTTTGATGTCTGATTCTGGTCAGTTTTCGGTCAATTTAGTGTCAATAGTTAGGTAAGGAGATTTAGGATCAGATCATACTGCACTGCGATGCGGGGTTTGAAAATGGAAATTCAAAATTGAACTTTAATTCTTGCAACAGAAAATTTTGATCACAAAATCTGCAAGAGTCGAGCGGTATTTTACGCAGTGCGTTGCAGTGACAAAGTTACGTTCATTTATCGCAAAAAAAAAACGAGTAATAAGTAAATAAAACAACACAACCACGTAAAAAATACAAAATATTAAAATATTGAAAAATATTACTCTTGCGATTACAGCGGGGCTAAAAATATTGTCGCTTTGGAGAATCATAAGACGTAATATGAGTCATTTTCTTAAAATCACAAAATGGTCACTCTGCTTGCAATTCACATCTAGTAATTCGTACTAATTTGACATTCATCAGTTTGACAGTTTTGACAATTAATTTGCTGAATTGATTGAGAGGAATTGCTAAATGTGACCATTTTAGCCCCGCTGATCTATTGATACTTCTTTGTCAAAATCAGGCCAGTAGTTTAGCCGCTACGAGCGCACAATACTTATACATATTATGTAGGTACTGCCAAAATCATTACCCTTATTTTTGCATCGTCGCAATGTAATGGGTTTTTATTATTCGTAGGGTAAAGGTCAATTCAGATCGCATCATGCATTTCTAAGTTTGTATTGAATTGACAGTCAATTGTGTGAGACGTCATACAAGTCTGTCAGATCCATACAAATTGACCCTTAAATATCAGCGTCAAGTTGTCCGTTGCGTTGCGTCCCGATGCGACCTGACCCTGTAGACGTTTGTCTGTGGGAATTGAATTTCCAACGCTTATGCCACTATAGCTTAGGTTCTAGTTTGATTTAAGACTCTTTGGTGTGTCTAGGAATTTAATAATGATTTGAATCATTACTATTGAATAGAGCAAATTGTTTAAGAAAAAACGAGCTTAACATACAAATCTAGATGAGGCCTGCAACTCCATCGCGTCAAAAATCGCTTATCGCGAAAATATCGAAAATATACATTTTTCCGCGACAAAGATGTATCCTATGTCTTTTTCCGGGACTCAAAGCATATCCATACTTTTAACAAAATGAGTTCAGTGGTTTGGGCGCGCAGTTTTTTTTTAAAATAATATTAGTAATATGGATGTAAGTTGTAACAAAACAAAGTGATAACATTCTAGAGTTTAGGGTATGTAATGTGTGTGTGTTCCTACTTCCTTGTATACTAAGAGACACATACACACCCTAATGTTTCAGAGTTCACTTTGGAAGTTACAGTCCTGAAAGGGTCTATTTTAATCATTAAGTATGGGCAAAAAGAGCAAAAAATACATTTAAATAACACAAAGTTAATATGTAGGACTCTAATGAACTGTACCGTCTCTACTTTCGCTAGCAACAAAATAACTTGGTAAATATATCGTTAGCAATTCTAACAATTCATTTGTTATTTCATTTCGTTTTTCGTTTGTTTTGATAATTAATATAATTGGTGGACCCGTAAATAATATTTTTATCTACCTAGAGGCATACAAATGAACGATGTACAGAAATGTATTGTTGTTTTATGTTTTATTAAAATAATATGTTCGGTTGGCGCCTTCGTGGCGGTGCGTACACGCGCGGACATATTCAGTTTAGTACATCCCAACCTTATTGCTATGGAAATAAAGTTCAAAATGTATAAAGTTTGAGTGTCAGGGAACGTGCATAATGTGAGGTCAAGAAGGCTCGATTTGCTTACGAGCGATTACACATACGAGATTAGGAACCATGTGGCTTTTACATGGTGATGCAGAAATGTATTTCATGTTGACTATTGTATTTGTTGTCTTTGCTTTTGAGTTTAGACCGAATAATATTGCAGAGTTCTGCGAACAATAAAATGGAGGGATTTTTTGCCCAACTACGATATAGCCAAAAGAAAGGATAGATTTTGGCAGTCCACCTTTATAATATAATTATTATGCATTATACAATACTAAATGATGCCCGCAACTCTGTTGCGCCAAAAATTCGTTTATCGCGAAGAATCGTACACTTTTCGGGGGAAAAATATCCTATGTCCTTTCTCGGGACTCACAGTATCTCCATGCCAAAATTCAGCAAAATCGGTTCAACGGTTTGGGCGTGGCGAGGTACAACATACAGATAGACGGAAAGATTTTCCATTTATAATATTACGAATAAAATGGATGTTGCGGTTGACGTGATATGATAGGTTTTCGTCGACCTTTTAATTTTTAGTGCAGGCAGTCACTTAGTCTGGTCAGAGTTTTTTAATTATTACTTGTTAAATTACTAGTTTTAAAAACTATCTTTCTGTATTAAATCGGATCAGTAGTTTAAGCGCTACGAGAGGAGTAAATTAGATTTAAGGCTTTTGATTTTGCGAAATGTGAAATTATATTCCATCCTAAAATGGGTATTAAATTTTTTATTGTTTGGAGGAATATAATATAATTATATTTACCCCTACACGCGTAATCCATTAATGGATTAACTCGGAATTTGCGGTATTCAATAAAGGATAAATTAATAATTATTTTAATCCCCACTTTTGATAAATAAAACAAAAAGTTTAAGTCAAATTAAGGTATTGTAAAGTGCCTTTTTAATATAAGACTTACTATATTATCGAGAAGCAGAGTATGTCTACCCAAACTGCCCTAATTAGTTCTTTATGGACAGTGACGGATTAAGACTACTTGATGCCCTAAGCAATCCATGCCTGTACCCCCCCCCACCCCCCATCCGTATGTCAACTAGAATCGGTATTTAAACTTTTACCAACTAAAAACTTTTTTGGTGTGGTTTTTGGGGACGTGAGACTGGATGCCCTATAAGGACATATTATGTCTTTTGTCCTTCTTCTGGTGCCCCCTCAGACGTGATGCCCTAGGCAATTGCTTAATTTGATCAAGGGTTAATCCGTAACTGTTTATGGACCATTCCTTTAGTGGGAATGGTCCTTATAGAACCCATCCTTGGTTGGAATGTTTTTTTGACAATTTTGCACGAAATTGCATTCCTTCAGTCTCTACCTAAGTGACTAATACCGGGACACAAAAACACAATACGACGTCGCATCGTGCCGTGTATCGTGACACGTTACGATGTCCTGTCGTAGTTTTTTACGACGCGCGTCGTAGATTCCCACGACACGACGTTGCATCGTGAAACGACGCCGCATCGTGGGACGACACGACGTCGTGTCGTGTTTTTGTATCCCGGCCCTTAGATAGAGACTGAACGATGCAATGTAGTGTAAAATACGGCAAAATACTTAGGCTTATAATTGTATGTGTATGCGAGAAAGAAAACTGAGTATCAATGCGTATCTAAATTAAGGCAGCTCAAATGTCCATTCATTTTGAGTTCAAACTTCGACTTTGAAATTAACGACAACATCTCAAAGGCTAGTTTCTTGCCGTAAGGTGATTTGCTCGTTTACCGCAATTCAAAACAACAAAGAATTTCCTCAGATTGCATATTTATCGCTAAGTTATAATCGTGACCTGATTCGTTAACTTTTTAAAACTTCAAAATTTTCTTCCCTCTTCGGTATCTTTAAATTTGTTTACGGGGCATACATAATTTGACCACCTTTAGCTTTTAAGCCGTAATATCAAAAGATTTCACGGAAATTCTCACATCAGTAGCATCATCGCTCCATGAATTTATTTTCTTCTTTTTCAGTTATCGTTGAATGAAGAAGCATCGAAATCGTTTAGTACAAAACGTAAGAAAATATGTTATGCTGTGTGAATTTGTATGCCATATCGTGCATAATTACATCCATACTTATATTATAAATGGAAAAGTGTGTCTGTCTGTCTGTCTGTTACCTCTTCACGCCGAAACCGCTGACCCGAACTTTGGTTTAAAATTTGGTATGTACTCGTAGATACTTTGAGTTCAGGAAAAGGACTATATTGTAATACTTACTATCCCGGAAAAATGCACGTTTCCCGAGTAAACGAATCTAGTCATCTTGTATTTTATTTATATTAATATTATAAAGATGGAGAGTTTTTTGTTTTAATGACCTAATCTTAAAACTACTGGACCGATTGTTATGTAATTTGGTACAAATATAAAGTAAACCACATGGAAGGAACATACTTTTTTATGAGAAAATGTACGGTTCACGCGGAATTAATAATACAATCAATTGGTATTGTATTACTGTCTGTGCATTCAGATGTGGAAGAAGCTTAAACGTTATAATTCCAAACTAATTTTAGAATTCGGTATGTTTTCTTTTGACTAGTGCTTTTAATTAAATGTTTAACTGGCTGCTGTCTGAGTACTAACTCAGTTAAATAGTGTAATGAAAATATACTGTATTTTTCTTTGAATTCTATGTTTTAATTTTTAAATGTATGTACCTAATGTTAACTGTTTTAAAATGTTATTGTATTTAATAAAATTATCAATAGCACTCAATTAAAATTTTAAAGTATACTTAGTACAATATTTACTTGTACTTCCCAATGCGGGCAAGTATTCTATTTGAACTAACGTTTAAATAGAATTCTTTGCGGTGTCGTATATTTTTAACCGACTTCCAAAAAACGAGGAGGTTATATGTTCGGCTGTGGATATATATTTTTTTTTTATTTTTGTATGTTCAACGATTACTCCGCCGTTTGTGAACCGATTTTCGAAATTTTTGTTTTGTTGTATTAGGTTTCACTCCAATTTGGTCCCATTTTCACAAAAGTGGTGACCTGATGATGGGATCCAGGAGTAATCGAGGGAACTCCTCGAAATTTATATGGAAACATATGGTAATTTTAGTTTTATGTGAAGTGTACTAAGAATATGCTACCAAAAAGTCAAATATTGGGTCAAGGTATACCATGGTTTCGAAGATGCTGAGAGAACTCCTGACTCCTTATAGATACACGTTTGGGAGTTTCGGCGTTGTTTTATGAAAAGCTGAAAGCATATTATACTACCACGCAATTAAAATTCATCATCATCATCATCATCATCATCATCATCATCGTCATCATCATCATTACCACGTCGTGTTAAGGTCACCAATGTCTCATGGCACAAAATAGGTAATAGTACAACTTACAGGGCATAGGTATGGATACAATAATAATAATTATGTACATAACAACACCAATTATTAATATAGGCTGTTTATACACGGCGGTCGGTGCGGCGTCGCCGCACGCCGCCGCGCGGCGTGTGCGTAAACATCGCGGCATTGCGTCGTACCTATTCAAGTTCTAATGTCAGGTAATGCCGCGCTGCAAGCATTTTGAGTGTCATAATATGATTTTAAACTTTATCTTCATTAATGTAGTACAATATAGTATCGCTTGAGAAAGGCGCAGGCGGCCGCGAGGCCGGCTTTCCAAGTTTCTCATGCGATAGTACTATGTATTACAATAATAAAGGTAAAGATTAATATCATAATATTATTATGACACTGAAAATATACTCGCCGCGCCGCTGGGTGTGATTCGGCTCAACCTTCGATCGCGGATTCTTGGAAATCCATTGTTCTGGCGGCCGCTTGGGAGTTGAAGCGTTAAATTGTTAAAATACCAGCACACATAGGGTTGTGTTCACTTAGATTTTTTTTAATGTATTATTTAAATTTATCTACCTGATATTTGGGCCTTGGGGTATGACTCATAACAGTCTTAACAAATTGTAATAAGATACGTAGAATAAACGCAGTAATTCGACGCGTAGGGTGGTATGGTCACTAAGTCACTACTCACTAGTTCACTACCACCGACGACCACTTATAAACTCGCGGACTATGACGTAGGTCATCTTGGAGGGTTAATTAATATTTCTAATAACAATACGAGATCAATAATTACCACTCAAAATGTTGACAATTCAAATTTCAATGCTCACTGCTCACACCAATGGTGTCACATTTCTGATTTCACACAGCCAATACAACTATATAAAACTCCTACAAACAAGCGATACTGCGATTCAGGAGCACCTCAGCGAAATCTAATGAATACATCGTGTAACTAAAACTATATGAACAACAATCGGAGTTCGGACAAGCGATAGCGCCGACAGAGCGCCTCAATGACATATAGTGAAGACAATATAAAACTATTTTTTATACAATTTAAATTGGCACTAATTATAGTTTATCTACTAGGTAACTAAAAAGAGTGAAATTATTATTTTTAACAAAAAATTAAAACCGACTTCCAAGGTAAAAACAATAATAACATTCTTATAATAATTATGAACTAAAAACTAAAAAGTATTAAATAATTTTCCTCTCTAAATGTGCCTTTTTCCGAATTCAGCTAAACCTCAACTATTTCTGTACTCAACCTTCATAATTTTGAAGTCGGTGCCAGTTCCATAAGTTTCAAATTTTCTGTCAAAGAAAATATAAAGATTCAGCTATATCTGGTACCGACTTCAAAATGATGAAGGTTGAGTACAGAAATAGTTGAGGTTTAGCTGAATTCGGAAAAAGGCACGTTTAGAGAGGAAAATTATTTAATACTTTTTAGTTTTTAGTTCATAATTATTATAAGAATGTTATTATTGTTTTTACCTTGGAAGTCGGTTTTAATTTTTTGTTAAAAATAATAATACGCTAATAATGTTATTCTAAAAAGATAAAACCGACTTTAAAATTGTACATAATTGAGTGTTAAAACTCCCAATCTCAATAACTACTGAACTGATTTTGACGGAACTTACAGTATCCCATTAGTTGAACAATAAAAATAAGTATAACAAAAAAAAATAACTTTAATCGGACTTATATTTTCGGATATATGCGAACAAAAATATAAAATAAAAACACACATACATTTTTGAAATTTGGCACATTTGTTCACAAATACTAACTAAGCAATAAACGAAAACTGAGCAATTCTGAAAATGCTACAATACAGTTCAAAAAAAAAAAACTCAAATTTTTTTATTCAGAATAAATTTTTGCAAATATTTTCTGAAAGTCTACATGATGCCTACCACCGGTTCGGGAACTAACCCGGCGAGAAGAACCGGCGTAAGAAACTCGCAGGGGGCCCACTTTATTTACCAAAAAAAGTGAGAAAAAAATTAATCTTTTAAAATAAAGTTTACAATTCTGTAACTTAAAATTATACAATGTCAACATACATACATAATTGTAAGTCATAAAATAATGTAGAAGTAGCCTTGCAAGCAGCCATCCTACTCCCAAGATGTGCCGTCGTTTATGAAATCATTGACCTTATAATAGGCTTTGGCACACAAACGTTCTTTAACTACATTTTTAAATCGAATCTCCTTTTTAACGAAGTCGGTTAATAAGTTGCATTATATACTTTCAGTGTAATGTGAATGAGTACCAATTCAAACGATATAGATTCATTTAAATTAGGCATATAGCGATCAGCCATTCATACAAATTTAATAAGGACGGAGAGTAGACCTAATTTCCTGCACAAGATTAACCTCAGGTACAGTCGAAGACAGATCCTGTTTAGCACTTTTGAACCCTATTACCATTGAATACGGTTTTAAAAACTAAACAAGATCTGTTTTTACCGTACGTCTGGAGTTTCAGTTAATAAGCAATTTATCAAAAAAGGTTTAAGCCAAAAATATGAAAGCACATTATATTATCTATTACATGCTAATATTCTAATTGTGAAAATCTTTACGAAATTTCATCTTAATTGGTTCAGTGGTTCGTGAAGGGCGGACCTAATAAAAAACTAAAATGTTAATAAATAATAATTAACTCGTACAAATGTCAAACTTAACTAATGTTATGCTGGCTTCACGGGGCGTAATATCACGAGCCGCGCCGCGCCGAGCCGAGCCGAGTCCGCGCTACTCTTTCTCATGGCACGAGCCGCCCGAACCACACCGAGACGCGCCTTTGAAGTTACCGACTTCAAACGGATCGGACGCGCCTGCTCGAGCCAGCCCGCGCCACCTTGAGCCTTCCTTCACACGGCGTGTGGCTCGAGCTAGCGGCTCGTGATGTTACGCGCCATGAGAAGCCAGCATTACAAAGCACCTTTTCGACATTCACGTATAAATTAGCTTACCCTAAACGCGAACAGACTATACTAATTTACGTTTGAAGTCAAGATATTACAGAACTAAGTTTCCCATGGGAAGTCACACTTCATTGAATGTTAAGCTGTGTAATTACATAGCTTATCTATTGTCCCCATATGGGGACATATTATTATGGGGAAGGGGTTTCCTTCCCCGTATGCTCTGTTATTAAGCATTATGCTTTATGATTACATATAATATATTATGTAGAATGTATAAATAACATGTAACTTATGTTTCCTATGTCTCTTTGGGATTAAATGAATAATTTAGCATTTATAATAATTAATGATGGTTCGTTGAATACCTTTAATGAAATGAATTTGTTTTAGCTGAAAAATATACGGTTCCACAGAGACTTATTTGTCTTATAAACCAAAAAAAAAAAAAAAACTAACTGATAGTGCCAAATAAAATTACTTTACCACTTCGTTTTTTTCGGAACCGTACATTTAATATTTTAGTACGGGAGCCGTAGAAGAAACATTTTTTTGATTAGTAACAAGCTAATTTTTTGTGAGTAGCTTCATTTTCATACGACAAAAAATCTTGAAAGTGGTAGCTAACAGAGATAGAAAGGATTTCATACTTTGATTTGATGGTCCTAGAATATGGATTGTTCTATTTGTAGGACAATGTTACTCTTAAATTACATAACTATTAACCTACCAATGTACAAAAAGTCAGCTGGTTAGGGTTCCGTTTTAGGGTTATGTAATTAACAAAACTTGGTTGACTACGGTGCCCTAAAACGGAACCCTAACCAGCAGATTTTTTGTACGTTGGTAGGATAATTATAGATGCTCTAGGGCTCCCTTACTATTAAAGTATCACATGTTTTTTTCCATAACTCAAACGATCTTTATACCGAATTTCACCAAAATCAGTTTAGCGGATTAAGCGTGGAGGTAACAGACAGACACACTTTGGCATATCATATTTATTTGTACAGATTTAATAAGATAAGAAAATCGAAGGTTCATTTTCATAAGTCTAAAGTGAAATGATTTAAATAGGGTCTAACTACTACAAGAACAATAAAATTAGCATTAACTGTGGAAGTTCAGAAGGGTATAAGGTAACAGCCCTACCAGTTGATTATTATGTTGCTAACTGAATTGTTACTTAAGTTTTAAGTAACACCTTTACTAATGGATAGACCATCGAAATAATAATATAACAATATGGAACGAAAACTCGCGTTCATTAATTGACCGCTCAAAGTATATTTAATATCCATATCCTATAATTTAATATCCATATCCTATAAAGTTTGTCTGTCTGTCTGTTACCTCTTCACGCTTAATTCACATGAACCGATTTTCATGAAATATGGATACTTTGTGTCCCGGAATTAAATGACAATCGCACGGGAAACGTACACTTTTCCGGGATAAAAAGTATCCTTAGATGTCCTTTCCCGGTAATCAGTATTAAGCGGCTGGGGCGTGAAGAGGTGATAAACAGACTGACAGACAAACAGACGAACAGACACACTTTCAAAATATTATTAATTACGGATATTAGTTTAACCATTGTTCTAGCAGTTTAATTGAAATTATAATATACGTTAGACTACCTTTACATAATACGGTATTTCATCAACACATTGTGTTTCAACAATGGCCGGCATGTTCAAACTTTTACAAAGCCTTATTTGCCTATAAATAGGTTTGATAAATTGCCAACTGCTGGCAATCCATCACAGGTAACCCTATTGACACATATACTAGAGTTTACAAATTGATAAAAATGATATATTCCCCTTTAAATTGCAGCGTACATTTGATATTTTAAAGTATTTGAGCGAGTTTTGAGAATGTTATATTCAGGTGTTGTTGAGACGTGTGCCCATTACAATGTTATTAAATATAATGCCATGTATCAATAAAGCGGTTATTCATGGATTAATTTAGTGTCCGACCGAATGTTCGGTTTCGGTTTCGTTTTCGGTTGAGTTTCGGTAAAAATATGAGTTTCGGTTTAGTTTCGTTTTCGGTGGCAAACTTGCCGAAACTACGACCGAAACCGAATGTGCATTCGGGAGTTTCCGCGCTGTTATCGGTCATGTACGGCGCGTTGAATGAATGAATGAATCCGATCAGAGCCAATGTCGTGATTCGCTCGTTTGTTTGTTTGCTGTTCGTTTTGTTTTGTTGTGGTGGCGAGTTTTCGAGTGATTTATTTTATAGATAACTAGCGACCCGCCCCGGCGTCGCAATGGTATAATATATTGCCACTGAAAAAATTATTAAAATCTATAGCCTATGATCCTTCACGTGGTCTACTTCTTATCCGTGCCAAATAACATAAAAATTGCTCCAGTAGTTCGCGAGATAAGCCCTTTCAATTAATTTCCTCCGTTTTTTTCACATTCGCCTATTAGTCTTAGCGTGACAAAATATAGCCTAGCCTTCCTAAATGAATGGGCTATCTAACACTGAAAGAATTTTTCTAATCGGACCAGTAGTTTCTGAGATTAGCGCGTTCAAGTTAGCCCTTACAATTTTCATCTATTTATTCGCTCCTATTAGTCTTAGCGTCATAAAATATAACCTATAGCCTTCCTCGATAAATGAACTATCTAACACTGAAAGAATCATCAAAATTCGTTGCGTAGTTTTAAAGATTAAAGGGAAGGAATTTTCAAAGATTAAGGGGGCATGAGGGAAAAAAAGCGACTTTGTTTTATAATATTATGATTTATGTATAGATTTGGTAAGTTTTACCTCGTTTTATGTCGTTATAACGTAAGAGCGGGTAGTAAACATAAAAAATATTCAATATAACTGCTAAAAGTATAATCAAGTTTAATCTAGGGTATACGTAAACAAACATTAGTTAGGTAGTTAATAATGACTATAGTGCATTTCATGGTGATAATATTATGGATTCAGAGTTTCAAAGTTCATTTAATAGTATTTATCACCAAGGTATCCAAGTGGTAAGTACAATAGGTAGGTACTAACTTACGTACTACCCATTTTGTTTTGAGAAATTACTAAGGTAAAAGACCCGACTATCGGACGGGTTATGTAGATGTCCTGAATATTGCGAGTAATTAAAAAAAATCTAGACAATAAATCTTTCATTTTCTTTTTTAATACATAATTTAATTTATTTTAATAATACCTTTTAGAGTAAAAAGGAGCTTTATAACTTCAATTATAATGCATTATGTAATAGTTAACCGTATAACATATAAATTTTCTGCCGCGCACTGTAAAACTCTGGAACGAACTGTCACCAGCAGTATTTCCGGACCTATATGACCTGCAAACCTTCAAGAAAAGAGCGTATTCCCTCTTAAAAGGCCGGCAACGCACCTGCAGCTCTTCTGATGTTGCGAGTGTCCATGGGCGACGGTAGTTGCTTACCATCAGGTGACCCGTTTGCTCGTTTGCCCCCTTATTTAATAAAAAAAAACCTTTAGTAAATAGAATAGCAGAATATGAATGTGAGCCTTGTAAGGAAGTTTCGGTTTCGGTTTCGGTTTCAGCCGAAATAGACACCTTTTCCGAAATTCGTTTTCGGTTTCGGTCGTAAAACTAGTTTCGGTCGGACACTAGATTAATTTATGCTCAATTATTACATACATACATTGATAACCTCTTTTTTTTGTAATCGGTTAAAAAAACGTCTCAAGCTTCGGAGTGCAGGCAGAAGTGATAACATTAAACTGACGCCATGTTAACATTTTACCCACAAAAGTGCAAAATGCCGCAAAATCATATCAAAATGTTTTTTTCAAATGTAGTTAGATCCATACTTCCAAACTAATATTATAAATGCGAAAGTGTGTCTGTCTGTACGTCAGTCTCTGTTACATCTTCACGCTCAAACCACTGATCCAATTTAGCGGAAATTTGTTTGAGTTGGTTTGAACCCGGAGAAAGGATAAAATATACTTTTTATCCCAGAAAAATGTACGGTTCTCGCGCGGTGAATGAATCTTGGCGCATCATCTAGACAATATCTAATTCTAAAAACGAGATCCTTTAAATGAAAACGTTAGCGCATCCTCGCATGCTAAAAGCTTTGAATGTTTAAATCGGGATTACGGACAAGGTGTTGGGAAGTTGAGTGGAGTTATTCAACTGAATATTGTATAGCTTTCAACGAACTTTAATGCTGTTTTCGCTTGACGGGACCTGTATGAGACTGGTCAGACTAGTGTGCAGGGTACTGAGTCAGATTGCATTCGATTTTGATAAAGTCGAATAGAACTGATCGCACATATTTTGTCAGCACCAAACGCCCCGTACGCGTCGAATTTACCACATAGTAAGCAAAATGCGGCGTGTGCGGTGCGGACGAATGTGTGAGGTTTCACATCATTTCATACAACGAATCTTAAAATGTGAGGCGTTTGGCACGTGCATGCTGATAAATGTGGTCTTAGTACGCTTGCTGTGAGCTTGGCTCTTGCCTTGCGATGTCAAAAATCCTATACTTACATGACGTATAAGGGTTGGACCCCATCTGGCAGCACGGAATCGTATTTGTTCCGCCTGTGCTACCACGTGCGGCAGTGTGCTGCCGCATGCGAACGCGCGCTGTCGCATTCCGCAGACAAAAAAGGCGATCGCACGCGTCGGTGAAAGGATGCGTTAGCATGCTATCGCGCGCTTCAGCATTTCGGAGTCTCCCTGTCGACCATTGCATTTTGTCCGTGATGCCGATCGCCTCGAGGATTCCGCCGCATGCTATCGCATTATGCTTTCTGTCTAGGTCTAGCAAATGGCAGTTCTAAGCGACAGAAAGAGACAGGGCGACGGAAAAAGGCGATTCCGTGCTGCCAGAATATGAGGTCCAACCCTAAAGACTTCCTGTCAAAATTATAGAATAAGGGATTAAGCCAAACGAGCGTAATTTGTCAGTTGTGAGTCACAGAATTTCGGCTGGCAGAAATTCAGTTTCATAGAAAAATTGTACTTCATTCACATGAGCATATTTTGTATCATGATTTGTGATAAAATATTTACGCGACCGAAATTCTGCGACACACGACTCACAAAATTACGCTCGTTTGGCCTCACCCTATAAGTTGGTTACTACTCGGAATACGAAACGATTTGGGGAATTCGGTAAATATTTCACTCGCTACAGCATGTACACGTGTAAGAGAATTTTCGTTGTGATCCAACTATTAAATTTGAGGTATGCCGTCTGAGAATCGGGGTCCTGCTTGTACCTGGTGTAAAGCGTTTGTCACAGTACTCTACGCTTTTAGTGCGAGAGAATGTAGTACCATACTATTATATACGTTTATCTTAATTCATGTTTTTGATGTTTTGTTTGCTATAGCAATGTGTTCAGTTTTTTTATTCAGATGAAAATAAATGTGGTAAAAAGCGAATGTATACAAATCTAGATGATGCCCGCAACTCCGTTGCGCCAAAATTCGTTAATTGCGCGGAAACCTAAATTGTGCCGGGATATAACGTATCCTATGTCCTTTTCTGGGACTCAAAGTATTTCTATATTTTCACAAAAATCAGTTCAGCGGTTTGGGCGTGAAGAGGTAGCAGACAGACAGATATACTTTCGCATTTATAATATGTATGTATGGATGTAACTGGATGTATGGAAGTATGGACGAACATAAAAATAAAGATTTTAACGTCTTTTATAATAAACATAAAAATTAACAGATTAATTAATTTTCAAAATGAAACTTACCAATAGTGATGAACGAAAACTTTTAATGGACCAGAATAGGGAATGTGGAATGTGGAATAGATTTAGTGCGAGTTTATTTAAAGTCTCAATCGGATCCGTGTCGACATTCCACTTGGAGAACGTTTTCATTTATTTCCGACGAATTGTTTAAAGTCTACATTCCAAGTTATATATATGTTTGAAATTTAAAGTTACATCGATTCAGCACATTAATATGATTATACGTTTAGGTTTACACTATACAGATAATTATTTAAACATTTACTAAAATTATTTTCTTCGACGTAAGTGAAAATTTTCGCGACTAGACGTAGTCGTAATTGGACGTAGTTGCAACTCAACGTAGTACAAACTGGCGTAGTCATACCAGCCCTAGCCATTGACATAATAATTTTTTATCACTTCTTTATAGAGTCGTCGTTCAAAATGTATGGAATTGACATTACACGAGTCTCGTCAATTACTTATTGAACGCTTATGTCAATACCGTATATTTTGATCGGCGATTCTATAAAGAAGCGGCAAAGAAACCGTCTTAACAAAATCGCCTGGACTGCAATGAATTCAGTACAGTCGTCAAAATACTATCAATTTGGTCTCAATCGTAATCTATAAAAAATTTATTATTCATTCATAGTGTCTAAACACACTAGGCTGAATTACGCTGGCGTAATTTCCGCCGCAAATGTCAAACGCATACAAAACGCGACGTAATAGTGTGTCACCCCTCGTATTCGGCCTGTATTTTGTATGCAATTTAAACGCGGCGTAAACGCGGCGGAATTTACGCCGGCGTAATTCAGCCTAGTGTGTTTAGACCCACACGTAAAATACAGCGTAATTTATTCTGACAAGAAAGCGTAGTGTACGATAACATACTTTTTGCTTCCGGGTCATTATGGATGGCCTTATTACACGGAAAAGTCTTTTTATCCACCGATAACTTCTTCTCATTTGAAAAGTAAATTGTGGTCCGAACTTAGATATTATCGGAAAATTATGTAAATCCCGAGAAATTTGATATAAATGCAGATAGGGGGACTTGTGGGTTGTGACGCGCTTTTAAAAGGTTCGAAACTTCGCGGCTCATGCATGACAGCGGAATATGTCGACCGCAAAGTTTTAATCACGGCTGACGTATTCCAAAAATATGAATATAAAGGGTGTGTTTTGGAACTCTAACGAAACTGCGCCGGATATACTACGCGGAGCTTGCGTTGCGTTGTATCAACGCTGCGTGAATCGTGATGCGTCATATTATATGTTAGGAATATGCGTGGTGGCCGAAAAGGAAGATCTTCCGACCAAGCGAGATGGAATGCTCGGTCAGACCGAAGCCCACTGATAATTTTAGACGTTGTATAATAATATTATGTCTTGTCGAGCTCAGAAACTTCGATAATGCGATGCAGTATATTGTGGTGCTAATTATGGGTACCACCATATAAATTTTATGATTAAGTACAGAAAAAATTATAATTACTATGCCTGATTGATTTGAAATTTATTTGCAATTGAAAATCAAAATAAACAAATCGAGAGGGAGGGTGATGCTTTTTGATTGCCCGAAATTATTGTAACTACGCAGCAATATTGTGCAATCGCGTGGTTAATTACTTACTGCGTCGTTGCAACGCAGTTGCGGCACACAAATCACAATACGTTATCCCGTTGCGATAACACAGGCTAAGTATGGATCACATTAATACAAAACCTCTTCAAAGCTTAAAATACCCAGAGATTCTCAAAGTGTGCATTCAAGCTGAGTATTCGAAGGATTTGGGCAGCTCGAAATGTGTAAAGCTGTAGAGCTATTTTGCGCCGGAGAATACTTATCGACACTGAAATTCACAAAATGTCAGTTGAATAATGACTGTGTTGTAGAAATATCGTAGACTAAAATATATTATAATGTTTCGAAGACTATAATATTAATATTTGTGAGGATAAAGGATGTTACTTTTTAATGCAAAAATACTACACAGATTTTTATAAATGTGGTACAATATCAGTTGTATATGTGAGGTTTGATATTTTTTATCAACTATTAATAGTTATTAGAGAATCAACGATATGCCCAAGTAACAAAATTCTCCTATAGTGCACAGTTTAAAGGCTTGCAGCACTAGTAACTCTCGCTTAGTAGTTTATAACTTATAACAGGTTACACGGAGTTTGTTTGGGTTTGTAGTAAACATGTTCTTATAAGTAAGACTTATAGTCGTGTATAGAACGAGATTATAGGCGCAGTAAAGGCTAAGATGGCCTATACGAGTGTTTCAAAGGTGTAAATATACGTCTTGAGAAAACTTGCTCCAGAAAGTTACATTTGTAATAGACTACAAGAAGTAATTATAAATCCCCTATAAGGTCACACGCCAGTAATAGTAATTTTAAGTGCCAATTTAAATTGTAATTATAAGAAAAATAGTTTCATGTTGTTTTCACTAGATGTCACATGAGGTGCTACATCGCGCTATCGCTTGCACGATTGCCATTTATATAGTTGTAACAGATTTTTGTTAATGTCAGAACAGAAATTTAGTGAGTGTTAATTAATTTCGTGTTATTGATTAACCCTCCAAGTTGACCTCCGCGAGTGAGTAGATTAACTTACTTATTCTTAGTATTAAATTTTTTCATTCACCGCACAATACAATTCACAAAATTAATATTTGAAGTAGCTAGTAATAGGAGGGCGGAGTACGTAACAGGCCTGCCTGGGGTTCTATAAGATGCTCATAGTTGGTTTCGTGGGAGCAGATAGTTCTGCGTAGTCCAACAATAAGTGTATTATTTTTTTAGTAGTGCTAGGTAAGTCTACTATGAGTGCTTTATTAGCAAAAGTACGCGTATAAAATGGGCCCTTTTCCGTGGTTATAAACGTTTACTAGCCTGTTATAGTCCTGGCCCCGGAACCACTACAAGACCAGATTTTTTTACTTGGGTTGATGATTTGCCTTATTTTCTTTATTTAAAATTCGATGACTCAAAGTATCTCCATACCGAATTTCAACAAAATCGGTTCAGTGGTTTGGGTAACAGACCGACAGACAACACTTTCACTTTTACAATATTGGCATGGAAGTATGGATTAGAAATAAAATACAGTTTACCGAGGTTATCAATAATCATACATTTTTACCGACATTTTCAACCGACTATAAAAAGTATAATATATGTCTATAAACGACATACGTCCTTTTCCGTAGTCTATCATGCTACGTCTATGACAAAATCAAAATCGGACCAATAGTTTCGTAGCCTAACCAAACAAAAAAACTGTCCCTCTTTATTCTGAGTATAGGTTATTAAGAAACCAGTAAAATAACCATACAATTTTATTTTCCATTTATTCGTACACCATTTAAGTAACTGGCTTTAGTAAAGGCTTCCAACCCATTAAAAGCGGAGTGAATTTTTCATAAAAAGCCGCTATACAAAAAGTGATTTATTACTGATGTAAGGAAATCTGGCGTTGAGCATTGACAATACATAAAATAACACTTTCGTCGTCGACGTTAAAGATATTGGACGTCGCATCTCATGCAATAAACATAGTAGGAAAGTATTATATTCTTTAATAGACGTCGCTCGCAACTTCGTTACGACAAAAATCGTTTATCGCGCGGGAACCGTACATTTTTTCGGGATAAGAAGTATACTATGTCCTTTCCCGAGACCTCTTCTTACCTTCAGCCAAATCGGTTCAGTGGTTTAGGCGTGAAAACAGACAGGCAGACACTCTCTTTCATTTATAATATTAAGAAAAGATGGCCTTGTCAATCTCGAAAACTCGGCGGTATACCCGTTTCTTAGTGTCTGTTCGCTTGATCTGCTGAACTGATAATGATAAAACTTGGTATTGAGATACTTTGCCTCTCATAAAAGGATGTTTCTTTAAATGAGAATTCAAAGTTTTTCGATAAACGACGTTCGTCCTTCGTTCTTCAGAACAAGCTTACACAATAGGTTGTTATAATTTTATGTCTTTACAATATTCAGAACTAGATGCTACCCGCAACTCAGTTGTGCCAAAATTCGTTTATCTAGCGGGAGCCGTAAATATTTCCGAGATTAAACCAATTATATGTCCTTTTCCGGGACTATAAGTATTTGCATACCTTTTTTAGAATCAGTTGAGCGGTTTATCCGTGACATACACACTTTCGTATTTATAGTATTAGTAAGGATGAATTTAACACTTGCTGCGACATCCTTATATACTATGGTATGTCAAAGCCTTCTGTAAATAAAATCCTGTATTTTTGTAAATCCATCACTGCATCTTGGACCTGTCAGCTGTTCCAATCTCTCCCTTTTTCCTGGATGTAATGCCCTTTATCTCAATCCAACACACGCGTTAGGTCACAGTCACACGAGCGTTAATTTAACGCATCCGAATGAAACTTCGGTCTTCGTTGCGCTAAAATTCATTGGCGTCCCGGGACAGGATATGATATGTCCTATCCCTGGACTCTTAAGTCTTCTAAGCGTGAAGAGGTATCGGACAGATAGACACACATTCGGATTTATAATATTAGAAATTACGCCGACGTGAATTCCGGCAACGTTTACGCCGGTTTCAAAGCCATACAAAATATGGGCGAAACGCGACAGACGACACACTATGCCGAAATTCCGTCGTGAGCCGAATTTCCGTCGAGCCAAGTCGAGCGCAAAGTTCGGCAGCGATTCGGCGATAATGTTTTGTATAGCAACACACTATACACGACGTAATTATCAAAACCGAACATAGGAAATCCAACCTTATATCCAAAGCGTTAACGCACACATAACATATAAAATATAAGAATTTTAAATACTCACTTACGCGCAAACGGAAATTACGCCGAGAAATTGCGGCTCTTCGCGTAATTCATAGTGTGTCGCATCAGACCCGCTGAACGTAATTTCGGCCACGTAAATTACGCCGGCGTAATTCAGCCTAGTGTGTTTAGACACTAATAGACTACATGCCCACGTCAAAAATGGATGGGTCAAATGAACCACCTGGGAACGTATATAGGACGATATTAGAGCATAAAATAATAAGATTTAGCACTATGCCGTCACTTGTAAGTTGTCCAACTGAGTGCTGGTGAGAATTCAAAAGTGCATGTAGGGTGAGTACATTTTGGTTATATGATCCTGTACGGCATTTTTACCATCGATAGACACATGAAAAATAATAAGAAAGCCCGCAGTGCCGTACAAAAATAATGCGCCAACAAGTCGGTATTTTTATTTTATTTTCAGCCAATTTCCATGGTAAATTTGGTCATTTTATTCAATACGGCATACGTTTCATACTGGTCGGATACAGCTTGGAATCAATTATTCCGCAACGCCGTACAAAAATAATGCGACACTAGAAAAAAATCGAGGGTTACAAACCCCCGTTTTTCAGGGGTCCGGGGGATCATCTGAACCAGTACGGCTTCAGTTTCAAACATTATTTTGGCACTCAAAAGTACTATTAAAAATAATGCCGTACATTTTCGTTAGTCCAAAGGTTAGTAGGAGAACAAAAAAAAAACTCAAGCAAATATCCATAGAACGAAATGTAAGAAAAGTCCACACAACGAAATATATCGATTTTTTTTCTAAAAGAAAGTTGTTTTATGAGGGTTCCGTACCCAAAGGGTGAAAACGGTTACCTTTTACTAAGACTTCGATGTCTGTCTGTTTTCAGGCTGTAACTCAAGAACGGTTATAGCTAGAGATTTGAAATTTTCAGATATTATGTATTTCTGTTGCCACTATATCAACAAATACTAAAAACAAAACAAAATAAATATTTAAGGGGGGCTCCGATACAACAAACGTGATTTTTTTTCAATTTTTTGCTCGATATCAATGGAAACAGGTAGACATCTGAAATGTTCACAAAAACTCAATTTAATTTTAATTTAAAAATTAATACTAACATTTAAAAAAAATAAAAAATAAAGGGGGGCACAAAAAAAAACACAATTTTGCTCTTTAATGGTACGGAACCTTGCTTACTCTGCATTAAAATGTACGGCATACTTTTTTCCTAATTTATTTATCTTAATACTATTTAAGAAGAAGGAAAAATGTACAAAATTGCTTTATTTTATAATTCTATGAATATTTTAAATCTCAAATGTTGTATTTCTGTTTATTTTTTTTAGAACAGTTTCTTTAGAACGGCAATACTCTATATCAATTGTATTTTACAATATCATATTAAAAATAAAGTCGCCGTACAGAATCAAATAATTTTACAGCTTAAAAAATCAAGTATACCATGTAATTAAGATTATTATTAAAATGGACAAAAATTTTTTGACGGCATTATTTTTAATAGTACTTTTAAGTGCTAAAATAATGTTTGGAACCGAAGCCGTACTGTTTCAGATGACCCCCCGGATCCCTAAAGAACAGGGGTTTGTAACCCTCGATTTTTTTCTATTGTCGCATTATTTTTGTACGGCGTTGCGGAATAATTGATTCCAAGCTGTATCCGAACAGTATGAAACGTATGCCGTATTGAATCAAATGACCAAATTTACCATGGAAATTGGCTGAAAATAAAATAAAAATACCGACTTGTTGGCGCATTATTTTTGTACGGCACTGCGGACTTTCTTATTATTTTTCATGTGTCTATCGATGGTAAAAATGCCGTACAGGATCATATGACCAAAATGTACTCACCCTACACGCACTTTTGAATTCTCACCAGCACTCAGTTGGACATCTTATAAGTGACGGCATAGTGCTAAATCTTATTATTTTATGCTCTAATATCGTCCTATATACGTCCCCAGGTGGTTCATTTGACCTATCCATTTTCGACGTGGGCCTGTAGTCTATAAGGGTACGATAGGCTGAAGGGTCTTGTAAACATGTAACTTCTTAAGTTTTTGTTGTTGTGTCGCTTTGCTCTACTGCTGTGTATTAGTGCAGCCTCAGCCTTAATCTCAGGGTCAATTCAGATCTGTAAGAAATTTGTACTGAATTGTAAATTTTTACCTGTGTGAGACGTCTTGCAAATCTGTCAAATCCATACAAATTTATGCCGCGTCGCGCCTCGCCTCGCCTCGTCGCGTTGCGGTCTGAATTAACCCTAACGTGATGCTACGTAGCGTTACGCATGCGATAGTAATATGCTCGTGTAAACCACGCATTGTATTATTTGAACGCGTGATTGCGTAAACACTATCTTCACCTCACCCTCTGCAAACGATGAAATTGAGACCTGTTCAAACAATTGTTTCATTTTATTGTGATTTCTATGACATTGCTCAATTATGAATTAGCAATAACATGAAGTTGTACATAATAAATGTTCATTAGCGTTTTACAATTTGAAATGGAGTGTAACATTATCACATTACGTCCTGTGGTTATTAAAACGTCTCATATTTATCATCATCTTGATAGACGTCCTGATAGTATTTTTTAAATTTTCCTTGGAAACGATTTTTTTAACGCGGGAATCAAACCTACGATCTCTCTTAGTAACTTCGTCGTAAGCCACTGGATAACGAAAGCATTACCAACGTTTCTTTTAAGACATAATATTACTGCAATGTTTTAACACTAGAGGCAGCACCAGTACAGACAGTATACATCGAATAAAAAGTTTTGTTTGACGTTTCTGTCAATATTCTGATATTAGGCCGTGTTTCCACCTTTTTTTTTTTCACGCAGTGAAATGCCGTGACGCATTCAACGCAGGGAATGGGGACTCCCGCTGCGGATATGTGGGGCTCGCCGCGGCGAAGATGGTGAGTGCCGCGGCCCTACCCACTAAAACACTGCGATGTTCCTGACTCCTGCAGCTGGCGAATACACGGGTCCCGACGAGCATTACTCCGTTCTTCCGTCAGCGCAGCGCCTGCTTGGTCTTACGCAGGCCCCTATTCTTGGTGGGGTGTTGGCCCCCTAGGCCGAACAGAGGCCCCACGGCTTGTTTAGGCCATCCTCCTCCGGTGGTGTCGCGATGCGCAGGAACAGGCCGTGTTTCCACCTGCAAGCAAACTCGCGGAAGTCTTGCGTGAGTTTCTTGCAATATTGTTTACATTTCGTACTGATTCCTGCAATTTATTGCTGCAATAAATGTTTTGCGAGAAGCTCGCGGATAATACTATCGTAACTTATCGCGGAGGTATTTACACACTAGAGCTTATGAATGTCGCGATTGGAAATATATCATTATTTCAAAGAAAAACACAACCCCTGCGATAACTTGCTGCGAGATATAGCAGCAAGATCTGTCGCGAGTCCATGCAGAGGTGTTTAGACATGCTGTCGCAACTACTCGCAGGAAGCGCTTGACAAATTGTCGCGACAGCTCTTGCTACGGGGCACTTGCTAGCAGACAGACTGTCAGACACTTCTCGCGACAATTGACTTGCAGGTAATTGCAATTGACACGGATTGACACATTGCAATTGACACACGGATATAATTATTATTGTTCGGATTATTTACTGTTTGTGCAAGTATCGTCGTCTGCTGCAACTTTTGCGTTATACTCCCCATTATTCAACTGTTTCAGTTACCTATTATAATAATAACTTCCACACCGGTTTCGGTGACGGTGGCCGGTTTCATTGAAACCAGGCCAGGTACGCAGGAGTAATTTTATAGTGCCCAAGTGTGTGCGCAGTACACAAGAGCACTCTCTATTCCTTTACTCTCATAACCCAGTGGGACGGCAGACCGACACGACCGGCAAGAGTACAGAAGCAGGACAGACTTTTACATGCCCATCCGACGCATGGATCATCTTACTTGTCAGACAATCAGGTGATCAGCCTGCATTGTCCTAACCAAACTTGTAAATGAAATGACATATTTCCAACGCGGGAATCGAACCCACGACCTCCGAGTCGAGAGCCGCGCTCTACACCACTAGACCACGGAGGCGGAGTGACCTATAATTATTAATTGCTCACTTATTTAGTATAGAATCAGTTTTAAAGTGTCCCCTGGCCATACGAGTCAATATGACGCACAATGTTAGGAAGTTTGTTTTAAATCCTAAAACAATATGTTTGTACGTCATGTCATCTATAATAAATTGTTTGTTTAGGCAACTCAATTTTGAACGAGTATTAGCATATTCTATTATGTTTCATTGATTATAAAAATATTTATATTGGCATGTAATAAAATATGCATTTTTCATTACAACATAGTAGGTACACGTATTTTATTGCTGGATTTCGTTTTTAAATGTTGATATCATGTGATCATCAAAATACTATTTTTTATGGTGTAATAATGGATCATCATAATATTATCATAACAATTTGAATAAGAATGGATAATTGATAATTTAGCACATATTTTACAGATTTGGTCATATAGGGAAGAACGTATAATACAGTTTTTTGAGGCGGGAAAATGTACGGTTCTGTAATTTTATGTTGTTATTAAAGACTGAAATACGATTATTTTGCTTCAAATTAATAGACTGTGAAGGCCTTTCTATATTCAAACCATACTTAAAAAAATGTTATCATCAGGCTAAAAAAACATTTTCACACTTGCACAGATTTTAATCAAAAACTTAACCATGTTTAAATATAAACTATTCAAAAGTAAGCAGCTTGCAACTAGAATAGTGAACTTTATTAAAACAGTTAAGTATTGAAGTTAAACATAATATGGAGTTACAAACTCTCGAGTAGGTTACCCTAATTTACAGTGAAGCGATCAGCGGTTTTGACATAAGCAGAGATATATTATACTGAATAATAATATAAACTAGATGGCGCGTAAATTCGGTTAACGAGCGGGAACCGTACATTTTTCCGAGATAAAAAGAATCTTTTGTCCTTTCCCGGGTCTTAAGGTATCTCCGTACTAAATTTCAGCAGAATCGGTTGACCCGTTTGGGTGTGAAGAGGTAACAGACAAACACACGTTCACATTTATAAAATACTAAATGACGCCCGCAACTCCGTTGCGCCAAAACTCGTTTATCGCGGCGGAACCGTACATTTTTCCGGGATAAAAAGGTTCCTATGCCCTTCCTCGGGTCTCAAAGTATCCCCATACCAAATTTCAGCAAAATCGGTTCAGCGGTTTCAGCGTGAAGAGGTAACAGACAGACAGACAGACAGACACACTTTCGGATTTATAATATTAGTAAGGATTATAAATTATAAATGCAAAAGTTTGTCTCACTTTCTGTTTGTTTGTTAACTAGACGCTTTAATCCTTAGATCGCGGATTCTTGGAATTCTATTGTTATTCTATTGTTGTCGCAATCACCAGTGCTCTTATGGGGATTGATAGGTTAAAGCGTGAAAGGACATATTATGATGGTTTTTATTGCGGCAAATGGCATGGTTCCCGCGAGATAAACTAATTTCGGTGCAACGAAGTTGCGGGCGACATTTAGTTGCAATAGAAATGGATTCTCAGCGTCAAGAAAACTTAATAAGTGTAAGGGTCCGTCGATGGCGACCAAGTAATTTTTTTTCCCGCCAACACTGATACTGGCTATTTCTCAAGGGAAGCCATTTTTAAAAGAAGAAGAAGAAGTGTAAGGGTCAATTCAAACCGCAACACGACGTGTAGATGGGAGTTTTGGCGGGCATGTGAAAGAATGCTGTTGTGTTTTGTATTATTTCCCTAAAATTGTGTTAGCTGGGTTTTTAATGTATATATTGATAGAATATTAACCATTAGATATTCGTGTTCATGCACAAGTGTAGGAAAGTGATGTAATATCCAGAAACGTGCTATTTTGTGTTCCCTCCAAAACTCCATCGAAAGTTTCAGTAAAGCGTCTACCACTTTACTGAATCGACCGACTTGACTCCTTGACTGTATTGACTTTTACTTAGACTTTGACTAGACTTTAGACCTGACGATACATGAAAACGGTGATGAAAATTATAATAGGAGGAATATGGTTTTCCCGCCATATTCCTTACCTTTTTACCTTGTCTGTGGCACAACATACACATCCTTTGTGTCAAGTTGCCAAAAAAGAAGAAAAAGAAAGAAAGAAAGACGTGTAGATGCGTTTCTAAATTTGACAGATTTCCAAGACGTCTCACGCAATTGAAATCTGTCAATTCAGTACAAATTTAGAAATGCATCTACGCGTCGCGTTGCGGTCTGGATTGACCCCAAAACTACTATATTATATATGCGGCGGCGCCAACGCGTAGTTTGACCGCTTCACAAGAGATCACAAGCAAGTATATGTAACGATTAAAGATGAACGCAGATTTGGGCCGCACCGCACGCACCGCAGTCGCCGCATTCGAATTCTTTATATGAAGTTATATGCAAGCTCGCATACCTACCCGCGCCGCGCCGCGCCGCAGTCTTCGCAACTTCATAATAATAATATGAAGAATTGCGAATGCGGCGACTGCGGTGCGTGCGGTGCGGCCAAATCTGCGTTCACCTTTATTTGAATAGCGGTGCGGTCGCACTGTCATTTATATTATACGAGCATTTACCCGCGGCTTCACTCGCGTTTAAAAGTATAATTATATACAAACTTTGATCCCGTATTTTAACCCCTGGCCTTGGAGGTAGAATTGATCAAAATCCTTTCTTAGCGGAAACCTACGTCATAACATCTACCTGCATGCCAAATTTCAGCCCGATCCGTCCAGTGGTTTGGGCTGTGCGTTGATAGATCACCATGTCAGTCAGTCACCTTTGAGTTTTATATATTTTGAAGACATACAATATCAGCTTATACTCGTAATGTTACTGCGTAGACGCCAAACAGCGCGTTCAGAGTTCAGACGGACGCATATAAATCCAGCCTAATACTGATTTTAACCTATCAAGCCCCATAAGGACACCGGCGACCGCAACAACAATAGAATAACAATAGATTTCCAAGAATCCACTATCGAAGGATTAATCCTAATTTTTAATATTTTGATATAAATACAAAAGCTAAACAATAGAATTATTATTCGTAGCCCATCACTAATGTTGTAAAAATTTATCGTTCACCTTCGTATATCGATGAGAAAAGGGCTGAACAAAATATATTTCGATCACTCACTATCAAATAAGTTTTTTTCATAAAATATTCAAATTTAAGTATACTTAGGCTAATTTTTGAAATGTGGGGTAAAGTACATCATTGATTAAAATTAAGTTAAATCGATACTTATATTATACTATCTGTCCCGGCAAACGTTGTTTTGCCATTTAAAGTATTTCTACTTCATCAGTTGAAGTAGAAATACTTTAAATGGCATGGTTGAGGGGTGGAGGGAAAATTTTTATAGACCAGATGGTAAGTTGGAAAAACAGTTAATAATATGAAGTAAGTCCAATAAATAAAAAAGTTTGATACAAAATCTGAACCCCTCTTTAGTCCCCTTAGAGGGGGGGGGGGATTTTTATACACCAGATGTTGAGTTGGAAGAAGGCAAATATATCTGCGAAAACCGTATGCAAATCAGATCAGTAGTTTTCGTGTTAAAGCAAAAGTCTTATACAAAATCTGACCCCCTCTTTCGTCCCTTTAGAGGGGTGGGGGGAAATTTTTTATACACCAGATGTTAAGTTGGAAGAAGACAAATATATTCTAAACCGCATTCAAATCGGATCAGTAGTTTTCGTGTGATAGTGGAACAAACATACAGACATACAGACAGACAAAAAAACTGACCACATTTTTGGCTTCTATAGCGATGTAGAACACTTGGGCGCTATAAAATTGCTCCTTCGTAACACGGCCTGGTTTCAGAACGCGTCGTGGCCGTTTTCATTAGGGCCACAACGCGGATTCGCATCGTGGCTGTTTTTAAATGCTCAGAACGCGTCATGGCTTTTCTCGATTACCACAACGCGTTGTGGTAGAATAGCACGTAAGCCACGACACGAATTTCGCTTTGTGGTATTTCTGTAAATTGCCAGAACGCGTCGTGGTCGTTTGACTATAACCACAACGCGTTGTGAGCCATTTTTTCGCTCACTGAGCGTTTTCGGTCTTTGAGCGTAACATATATTGAAATGCGAAAGCTGTCTGTTACCTCTTCAAGCCCAAACCACTGACCCAATTTTGAAGTTTGGCATGAAATCTACAGTGTGTACCAAAAATAAGTGATAATACTTTAGGGTGTGTACGTGTTCCTTGTAGAGAATTCACTGTGAAAGTAGCAGCTCTGAAAGACAATTTTTTTTTCATTTTTGTGTGGGATATGGCCCGAACGTGACGAGATTCCCCATACAAAAGTGAAAAAAAAATTGGTCTTTCAGCACTGCAACTTTCACAGTGAACTCTCTACAAGGAACACGTACACACCCTATAGTATTATCACTTATTTTTGTTACACCCTGTATATGAAAAAAAAACATAGGAAACTTTTTATCCCTGAAAAGTTGCGGGTGTCATTCAGTTAAATATAATTTATTGCATGTTTCGTTAGACAATTTTACAAGATACTTACTAACTTGTATATTTTAGAAATAAGTAATTGTAAATATGTTTTATCTAGTTTAGTGAATCAATAAAAAAATATATTACATCGCTCATTAATTTCAGTTCGTATATTTTGTAAAAAAATCGGTTGTCTGTAAAGTCGCTTTACTGACGATAGTTGAACGTGACAACGTATGACGTTGTCATGTTCAACTATCCTTAACCCCTTAACCCTCGCTTCCGACTCTATAAATAGAAACAAACTTTTTCGACTGTGACCTAAAGCTATTTCGATGTATTTTTTTCAAATCGACCTATGCAAAGAACAAAGTTCTATTTGAATATATCACCAAAGTACTTTTATTGTATTTTTTACTGCTATCGGACCTCTACATTTTATAAAAGAAATAAAAATTTAAAAATAATACGTAAAAACAATACCTAGTTACTACAAGTGTCACCTCACTACCAACTTCGAGTAGCAAGATATCGACAATTGCAGCACTTACGTCTGCGTCTGGTTGGCCCAGCAGGACAAGCTAGATATCACAGCGCCAAGTTCCAGGATCGCGTCCATGCGGTGGCAATACAAACTTTTCGCTTTCTTTAAAAAACATATTGTAAATGTACTATAGTATATAATATAGCAGCTGTCCACGCAGACGCATCGCTCACTCAAGTAGGACTTAGTAGAGAGACGGATGTCGAACGCTGCCTAACGCAAAGGCCGATTGTGCTTCCTTGTCGCTCGTTCCGCGCTCTCGCTTGCATTTCAAGCCTTATATGGAACACCTCAGAGCGAGGTAACGACACATGAACTGTCATGTTTTTCGGGCGCGCACCCCATATCGAATTATAAGACGTTATCACGTCAAAAAGGTTATATTTTTACACGTCATGATAAGCAAAAACGCAATTGGAATAAAGGATACTATTTCCATTTTCAAGAACGTGAAAATAATATTTGTGACGTTGACGAGGCCAGGTTAACAAATTGACAGGCTTATAAAATATGACTGAGTTAAATATCGATATTATTTTTATCGATAGTCAAATGTTCCAACGTCCCTATACAATAACACCAAAAGAAATAAGCGTCGACATTTTTTCTGTGGATAACGGATACACATAATAATATTTCCTGTTGATCTTCTGTGGACTATCAGAGCCGTTACTTTTTATGAAACAAGTCGTTCTACGTAGCTTTGTTCGGGTTGGGGTTGGTTTTTATTGAAGATGAGTAAATTAAAAAAAAAGAATTTTGGTAGGTACATCTTAAAGACAGTTCGACCATCGACTGTTTTTAAAGAGGTTTTTTCGTAATGTATGAAAAAAACCTTTTTTAAACCATATGAAACTAACATTTTCCATGAGTATAACAGCTATTTTAATATGTCCCTTTCAAGGGCTCAGAGTAGTTTTAGCAGCAAACATCAGCCGATTGAATTGGTAACCACTAAAATCGGCATAGAGGTTCCGACAGGAAGAAGGTCCAAAACAAAGTCGCTTTTTGCTGTCTATCTTTACTCTTTTTTTTTTTTTTTTTGATATCGCAGGGGAAACTCATCATGGGTGCCCCGGGTTGGGTACCCCGGGGGTATGTGAGACTCCTACTCACTAAAACCACCTGCGGTTCGCCTTCAGCCGTATAACGGAGGGAAATCCCGGATCTGTGTAACACAGGACAATCTATCTTTACTCTATCTTTACTCTATCTTTACTCTACGCAAGCAAGTTTAGTGTTTTTGATGATTTAAAAGATACGATTATGCATGATATGGTTTAAAATTTAAATTATATTAAAGCCAAACACCTTTTACGAGCCAGCTAGTTACTGCACAATATATTGATATTGAATATAATAAATGCTTAGTAACAAGGTTATCATCAACTTTAACACCTCCTGCGTGGGTATCGCAGACACAATAAATTTTCAATTGCTATGCGGCGGCCGGCTGCCGTTTAGGGATTGACGGGTTTAATAAAACAAAAAAAATATATATGCTAATATTATAAATGCGAAAGTGTGACTGTCTGTCTGTCTGTTACCTCTTCACGCCCAAACCGCTGAACCGATTTTGCTGAAAGGCAAAATACTTTAAATCCCGGGAAAGGACATATTTTATTTCGGAAAAATGTACGGTTCCCGCGTGATAAACGACTTTAGGCGCAACGGAGTTGCGGGCGTCGTCTAAATAAATACACTCAAATACAAGATTAAGGGCCTGTTTCACCACTTCCTGCCAAAGTGCCGGATAGGCTATCCACAACTGTTTTTTGACAGATTCCCCATACTCTATCTGTCAAATTAAATGGTGGATAGCCTATCCGGCACTTATCGGGAAGTGGTGAAACACGCTCTAATATTCGCGTATCCTTTGATCAAGCCGTTTCTTGTTCAGCGTAAAAGATATCGAGTGCTACAGGATGACGTCATCCTCTACGAAATTGGCTCTACGTCGTAGCAGTGCTACGGGATAAGCTACGAAGCTTTGTCTCAAAGTGCCGTATTAAAGTTTTGTTACGCGATCATTTTATGCTCATACAAATTTTAAATATCATAATATTAAAATATAATCTTATATATAAAATTCTCGTGTCACAATGTTAGTCCACGAACTCCTCCGAAACGGCTTTACTGATTTTTACCAAATTTTATATGCATATTCAGTAGGTCTGAGAATCGGCTACTGGGTACTTTATATATTGATAAGAGCATTTTTTGATTAAATAATAGTAAATTATTACAACCTGAGACTTACGGCTGCCATTGTTTGTGACCGACGTTGCCATGGCGACATATTTATTTAGTCACTTCAATAAAATAATATGAGCGAAATACTTTATAATATTATGGCAAAGCAACGTTTGTCGGAACAGCTAGCATGATATAATATTATGATAACATGTCCCTGGGGCAGAGTGTACAGGCTAACAAAAAATATTATGATGATGTGCTGAGAAAATGTTTTTTTTAAGTTTTTAAATTTAACAGGGTTGAGATTTAAGACGCTTTAATAAATATTGGTTAAAATGATCAAAATAAGTTTTAGGCGTTTGGGTGTGCGATTTTAAGCTCGATTTTTTCATAAGTCTTCGTCGTCCTAAACCTAGAATTATGTAATTTTTTATATATTTTTAACGTGGGAGAGCCATGCTTCGGCGCGAATGGGCCGGCTCGACCGGAGAAATATCACGTCCTCACAGAAAACCGGCGTGAAACAGCGCTTGCGCTGTGTTTCGCCGAGTGAGTGAGTTTACCGGAGGCCCAATCCCCTACCCTTTTTCCTTCCCTACTCTTCCCTATTTCCTTCCCCACCCTCCCCTATTACCCCTTAAAAGGCCGGCAACGCACCTGCAGCTCTTCTGATGCAGCGAGTGTCCATGGGCGACGGAAGTTGCTTTCCATCAGGTGACCCGTTTGCTCGTTTGCCCCCTTATTGCATATAAAAAAAAAAAACGTGGAAATTAACCTCAAGACCTCTGACAATGGATGTAATCAGTTGGCAGTTGTTAGGTACCTATTATAAATGACTAGATCACGCCCGCAACTCCGTCGCGCCAAAACTCGTTTATCGCGTGGGAACCGTACATGTTTCCAGGATAAAAAGTATTCTATATCCTTTCCCGGGACTCAAAGTATCTCCATGCCAAATTTCAGCAAAATCGGTTCAGAAGTTTGGACGTGAAGAGGTAACAGAAAGACAGACAGACAGATAGACAAACACACTTTCGCATTTATAATATTAGTATGGATGATACTGAAAAGAGTGGTAAACGTAACTTTACTTTGATTCCGTAATGATATATCGCTTTACATCCTTTATGTTAAACACACCATTTAGTCAAGACATATAGTAGCTAACAGAAAGATATTCAAAGTTTTACTTATATGCCTATATTTAAATTCTCTTATCAAGGGCCTGCAAAGCGATGCATTGCTTTTTGAAATGATTGCTTTTTGAATTAATGATTTATTCAAAACAAAACTTTGTTCACAGCACAAAGAGAATATACGTTGAATTGACAGACTAGCCACCCGCAGAATTAAGCTGCCTATTTCACTTTTAAAACCTCATTTAAAAATACCTCATTCTCCTTCAAAAATACTCATCATTTTTTTACATTAATAATTATTTACAATCGATTTTTACTTAAAATTAATGTTACTAATTTTTCATTTTCTATTGCATTTACCACAATCGGGTGAAATAGGCACAAAGGATAGTGTGTCAGCAACACCCTCTACATCTTACTCTTTGTCGCTTACAGGGGTCGTCGTTAGAAGGGATAAATGCGTTTTTAACGTCATCCTTTTGTGTGGGTTTGTTTTGAAAATTACACACAATGCAATTATTTTAAATTGAATGGTCTCTCTGCATATCATTTTTTGTTTTTAATCCTCTTTATTTTGCGTCATTAACTTGAAAGGTTTAAATTATAGAATTAACACGTACTTATCTTTGTTTTCACCTGACTGGCTGATTGTTTGTGTAAATGATTTACTCAAATTTCATCATTAATATTGCAGCAATAATTTTTCTATATATCGTAATTATATGTCCCAAATCATAATTTTCTAGGTAAGCTACTAAGAAGCATCAGTTTTTAAATGGCTCGTATGTAAAATTGGGTTTTTGAACATACGATTATTTACGTAGGAACATTGGTATGCTTATAATAATTATAACAAACCTCAGATACTGAGAAAATACTAATTTAAATAATATGAACAGTCGTCGTCAATGATGGGTAATTATACTAATGTCCATTTTAGAACCCTATATATTTCATTGTAGGCTAACTTAGAGAGGTTTTATATGTATTCTTAAGTATTTAAATTTATTATCGTTAAAATATGTTAAAATCATTTACACACGTCACACTACACCCGGAATTTTCTTTTCAGAGTTAAAAATTACTTTTTTACAAAACAATATTTTGTTTGCCCTTCCGGCCATTACTCGTATGAAACACGACACAACAATTTCAACAATCCCCTTCAAACACACTTCCTCTTCCCATCAATTTGAGAGTAAGGATGAGTATAATATAGGTTATATTTTGTAAGATTATAAAATATTCAAAAAGAACCTATGTAATAAAAGACGTAAGATTAAGGAGATAAGTAACATTTTACAACATAATAATATAATGGGTAAATACTAATTATTTTTCCATTATAGTTTGGACAAACCTGTTAACTTATCTACCTACTTCATCATACCTATGTATATTTTTATGTATATATAATTACCTACCTACCCATACCTAATCTATACATAAAATCCACAATTTTTCATTTCGTAGCGTCGCTTTAGCATAATTAATATAGAAAGTCTGAGCGAAATGGACAAATCCTTTTTCGCATTTACAACGTTAGCAGGGAAGTATGGATTCAAAAATTGTGTGCACGTAGATTTCTCGCGTACAATAGGGCATTCAAGTTGGAGACATTTTAGTTCGTAGGTACATGTCCTTACGGTAGTATTGTTATAATAGCTGCTATATAAAAACCACATTTTATAAATGTCCCTGAAGTTCGACGCGTATGTCAGTTGTTTCGGAGTTCATAACTCCCAAAATGTCCCCAAGTTCAGATTGAGTTTGGCGCTTAACTTTTGTATATTTATATTAATCTTCGAAAGTTGATCGTAAGTCAATAAGGCTTATATCGCACTGCTTAAGTAATAATATTACTGGATTAAGCTTGTGACTTTATTCACTTAAAGTAGTTAGTATTTGATTGCCCATTTAGCCAACTTGTGATTGGTATAAAGTATTATCAGTGGATGGAAAATAATAATGTGTGCATAAGAGGAACATTAATTTTGTTAACATTTTCAAGTTTTTAGCTTTAAGTGCTTGGATTGTTCATGGATGTATCATTCAATATCCTTTGACCTTTATGTAGTTGAAGATAGGTTTGTTTGTCACTTGGTGTTAATGGAAACATTTAATATTTATTTTTATTATCACCACAGCTAAACTTTGATAAAAAATTCAAATTAATATATACAGAAATTCGTTAATCACGCAGTTCCATCATAATATTTTTAGTGAAAAAAATATTTTATATCCTTTTCGGGTCTCAAAATACATGAAAATGTTAGCCCTTTGGGAAATATTACGCGAAAGTCGGAGCATAGATTGCTACTAGTACATAGTCAACAATCCGACCAAAATCCGCCGCACACGTCATCATATCAGTATATTGACAGAAAAGTTGTCATCACTGCTTACAGTCTTTGCTGGTGCTGTCGCCTAGTGTTTTTTTTATAAAATAAGGGTGCAAACGAGCAAACGGGTCACCTGAAGGTAAGCAACTACCGTCGCCCATGGATACTCGCAACATCAGAAGAGCTGCAGGTGCGTTGCTAGCCTTTTTAAGAGGGAATACGCTCTCTTCTTGAAGGTTTGCAGGTCGTATATGTCAAATACTGTTACACTGGTGACAGTTCGTTCCTGAGTTTTCATGTGAAAACATTGCTGTGATAATATATTCAGTAGTATAAGCGTAAAGACAAATTAGTTCTCTTGGTGTCTATGCACACTATGTCGAAGTTCGCGACTCGACGTGACGCGACGGAATTTCGGCATAGTGTGTTATCGGTAATTTAAAATATACATTGTAGGCGGAATCATACGGAAATTCCGCCGCGGAACTTCGGCATAGTGGGTTTAGACACTTGGACTCAAACATCTAAAGTAACTAATGTAATTTGGCTATCGAAACTTCACCCTGATATAGGAAACTCTGTAGACACATTAAAAGCAAATCGCAGCAAAACAAAACAATACCCACAAACTTCAGCTAATAAGATAAGTCCAGAGTCCGGTCGTCATCGATACCAGTCTCACTAGATCCGCACGTCGATTCTGCTAAACAATCTCGCAATGATATAGCTTGATATAACTTCGATATTGTTTAGATACTGTCGCGGTGTACAATAAGTACAAAAACATCAAACGTCAAACGCGTCTGATTGGTCAAAACAATAAAAGACGATCGTTTGACGTTTAATTGATCTATACGAGTATTACATTTTATTAACATGCTTTATTAGCTTGGGCTGTATGTATATAACGGAATCTTTGGGCACGATTTTTACCTATCTCCAGTAGTCTAATAAATTCGAAACTTTGCATACGTATTAAAATCCAAACATGTTTTTTTTTATTTAACTATTACTATTATTACTGTTTGACAGAATCCAGACTGGATCGAAACACGGTGGATTTAAATATCAGAATAGGGTCACAGAAATCTGGAGTTTACGGCGAGACGCCAACTTCGGTGATTGTGGTAACCGTTATGCAGAAATGGCTATAGCATGGCTAAAGTGTATAGTTTGTATAGTTTATATTATGTCATCATCATCAACTGTAGCTATGCTAGGAAATTATTCTGTCAGAAATCGAAACAGAATAAGTCCACAAGAGCTTGAAATTATCTTAATATCGTAAACTACACTTTTTTAGATTTTCGGAAGCCGATGTAACTTTAACGGTTCTTGGGTCATATATTATAACGAGCTTTTGCCCGCGGCTTCGCTCGCGTTAAGACTTAAGAAGTATTATCATATACAAACTTTCACCCCCTATTTTAACCCCTTGGGGTTGGAATTTATCAAAATCCTTTCTTAGCGAATGCCTACATCATAACATCTACCTGCATGCCAAATTTCAGCCCGATCCGTCCAGTGGTTTGGGCTGTGCGTTGATAGATCACCATGTCAATCAGTCACCATTGAGTTTTATATATAAAGATATAACATATAATATATAATATGATTTACAATTATTATTATATGACTCATAATATTATACCTAAGAAGCCAAGTAAACTTTTGATTTTTTGTTTCAAGTACATTTTTTCAAATGCTACAATCCATCCAAAAACCCCGCTTTTTCTCAAACGTCTATCAAATAAGCAGAACTTCAGGTAAGGTGATATTTCAGAATTTAATGAACTACTTGAGACCACGTCAGCCATCCATCCATCAGCGGATCCATCGATCACGTCAATTAAAACGCCTCTGTTAATTTTTCGTCCCACTTTAAATTAACGACTTCGGTGAGAGCGCCATTTTGAAAAGATTGAGCGACATTTTACAATTAAGGTGGATACGGAAATGTTTTATGTCCGCCAAGTTTTACGTTATTAAAAAATAAATTTACTCACTGAGCAGATTTATAGCCAGTTTTATGAGGAAAGTGTGTGTCCTAGGCCTTAAAAAAGACTTTTGGTTCGGATTCGATCCCCGAGTGCCGGTCGAGAAATGATATTTACAGATCTCAATTACATTAAATACTTGCAGGAAAACTATCTATAATAATATGAGAAAAGTCACATCCACATTCCACATCCAAACCCACATCCAAATCTGAACATGGCTAATATCAGGTAAATGATTATTCCATATTTTTTCAATGACAATGTAAACGTTATTTCTGAAATATTATTTATTGTGTTCTAAGACTTTAACACGTGAATTCATTCTATTTATACAAAGGGTATGTAGTATGTACGTCTGTACGTAATTAGACGTGGCCACGTGTATTGCCAAGTTTTCTGTAAATTAGCCAACAATTATGGCTCAGGTGCCTGTAATTATGAATAATTGTCCTTTGTAATATTACAGAAATTTTGTATAGCTAACACATTAATGGAGAATGAAACTGGGTAAACATAAGAATCTGTAGTAATATTATAAATGAATTACTTATTTCTAAATCGGTTAAAATTAACACTTTTAGAACGTTTACATGAGGCCGGTAGGCCTAACCTATGCAGGCTAATGAAAAACCGTAACGAAAAAACCTAACCTCCGACTCCGGTGTTTGTGTACGTGCGACTGGACGTATGCGAATTTTATTTGCATAAGTTGATAAAAATGCTATGTAATAAATAGCTTTACAGCGGCAGACCTCGAGTGCCACTTGTATTTTTATTACTCACAGCTAGTTAATTTATAATTCGTTTATCGCGCGGGTACCGTACATTTTTCCGGGATAAAAACTATCCTATGTCCTTTCTCGGGAATCAAAGTATCTCCATGCCAAATTTCAGCAAAATCGGTTCAGCGGTTCGAGCGTGAAGAGGTAACAGACAGACAGACAGACAGACACACTTTCGTATTTATAATATTAGTATGGATTAGTATGGATAAAAATGGCATTTACCGACTCCAGTAGAACTATTAGCTACTTTAGCCTATAATTACCACCGTTTCAACCCTCGTTAGCACCAAGTCCCTATAATTATAAAGCCAATTATGATGTGTAAAGGTTTTGAGCTATGGTATTTAGTACTAGAAATGTATGGATTTATGATATAAGTTTCTAAACACATTATGCCGAATTTCCGCGGCGGAAGTTCGGCATAATTCCGCCTGCAGTGTATTTTAAATTACCGATGACACACCATGCCGAAATTCCGTCGCGTATTGTATGCGTTTGACATTGCTGACGTAATCATGCCGAACTTCCGCCGCGGAAATTCGGAGTAGTGTGTTCAGATACTTATTTCTAATAGTTGCCCGCAATTTTATGAAAAATTACGTATATCACGACGCATACTTTTTTCAATTATAAACTGTAATAAAAGAAGAAGAATTAAGAAAGAAATGATTTTCCAAGTTTCAATACACATTAAGACACAATTACCTAGGTATATCAACAAGCGGACGGAAGCCAGGGAAGACATGTAATAGACCCTCGTGTCTCCGTCCTGCGCGGTAGTAGGAACACGGTCGGGTTTTAGTGGGTACAGCTGCGGCCACTTACCATCTCTTCGGCTGTAGCAAGTCCCACATACCCCGGTGGTCCTTCCCCAATGCTGTCGGGGATGCGTAATAGCATTCCCCGACCAAAAAATCAAAACACGGAACAAAGAATGTAAATTCGTACAATTCATTTCATAAAAATCCCTTAAGAGATTGAAGTGAAAAGCGGTAACAGACAGATTTGCAATTATAATATTACAGTTACAATATTCTAAAGTCCACTTGCGCAGATCCAGGTTAAAGTTAATACCGGGTTATTCTTTATAATTATATTTTTATATAATTACTACATGTCCCGGCAAACGTTTCTTTGCCATATTATATATAGTATAATCTCCTCATTTCATTTATACGCTGATGATCTACAGATTTATACACAGTCGACTTTGGATGCATTACCTGAAGCAGTTGGGGTTATGAATCGTGATTTATCGGCCATTTGTGACTGGAGTAAAGAGTACGGTTTACTCTTGAACCCTGTGAAGTCACAGTCAATAGTTATTGGCAGTCCGGGGCTTGTCTCCAAAATTAACTGGAATGCGTTACCACCGGTTGTCATCAATGGTACAGTAATACCTTATAGTAAGGTAGTCAAGAATCTTGGCATATACATTGATGAGCACCTGTCCTGGTCTCAGCACCTGAAGGAGGTAAGTAGAAAGGTATATCCCACGTGGCATTCTCTAAAAAGACTGAGATATGTTTTGCCAATTCCCACAAAAGTAGCCCTAGCTGAGTCACTGTTCTTGTCACTCCTTGATTACGCTGATGTCAGCTTTATAAACTTAACCGAAGACAAGCTCGACAAACTTGAGCGCCTTCAAAACTTGTCTCTAAGGTTCATCTTTGGATTACGCAAATTTGATCACGTTACAGAGTTTCGCAATAAGCTGAAGTGGTTGCCGATACGTTACCGTCGCAATGCTCGCGTACTTTCACTCCTTTACACCATTCTTTTTGATCCCAACAGTCCTCAGTACCTTAAAAAATCCTTCAAATTTCGCTGTCCCGACCGGCAAGTATTGAGGTCGTCGACCAATCTCTTGCTGGATATCCCAACTCCCCGCACTAAGTTTTTCCACTCGTCCTACACCTTCCAATCCATTCTTCTCTGGAACTCTTTGCCTACACGAATTAGACAAGCCAAAACATTAAATATTTTTAAGTCTTCTTTAAAAGACTATTATCTTAGTTTGACGTGTCAAATTTAAATTTATGTAGTTAGTAAGTACTTATTTATATTTATACTAGCTGACCCGACAGACGTTGTCCTGTCTTAGCGATGATTAATTAATTTGAATAATAATTGGTATAATTAAGAAAACAATAGATTAAAATTAGTATCTTCATGCCAAATTTCATCAAAATAGATATAAATAGTTTAAGCGAAAATCATAAAAGTTTATTGTGCAGGAACCGTACATTTTCCGGGACTAAAAGTATCCCTTGTCCTTTCCCGAGACTCAAAGTATCCCCATACCGAATTTCATAAAAATAGACTGAAATAGAAAAGTTATTGTGCGGGAACCGTACATTTTCCGGGACCAAAAGTATCCCATGTCCTTTCCAGAGACTCGAAAGTATCTCCATACCAAAATTCATAAAAATCGATTGAATATTTTACGCGCAAATCATAAATGTATATTGTGCAGTAACCGTACATTTTTCCGGGACAAAATGTATCCTATGTCCTTTTCCTGGTTCTAAGCTACTTGTCCACCAATTTTCAGCCAAATCGGTTTATCTGTTCTTGAGTTATAAGTAGTGTAACTAACACCACTTTCTTTTATATATATATATATATATATATATATATATATATATATATATATATATATATATATATATATATATATATATATATATATATATATATATATATATATATATATATATATATATATATATATATATATATATATATATATATATATATATATATATATATATAGATTATCATAGTATCGTATCTATATACTATATTATGTAAGTGTAATCTATTAAGTATATATTTATATGTATATTTATGTATATTATGTATATTTATAATATTGTTTATGTTACATGTTTTTTTTAATAAGTATTAAAGTTAATGTTGACTTTTTATATTTCAATATACTTTTTAGCACTATACCCAAATCCAGCAATCTAATCCTCTCGCTTCAAAGGTTGCCTGGAAGAGATTGCTGCTTAGTAATAAGGCCGCCTTTGTGTGCTTTCTTTTTATTTTATATTTAATATATTTTAAACTTTGTCTATGTAATTTGATTGTGCACAATAAAGTATATTTTCATTTCATTTCATTTCATTCATTCATTTCATTTCAAAGTATATTGCTCGTATTATTTTATTGAATTAGTGACTAAATAAGTATGTCACCATAACAACGTCCATCGCTATCCCGTGACCCGCGTCGCATAAACAATGGTCGCTCTTTATAGACAAATAATTTGCAATAAAATAAAATTGCGACTATAAATAAAAATCTAAGCTATCCTATCTCTCAAGTTGGAAAAAAGCACAAATAAAAAAACAACAACATTAAAATCGGTTAAGTAGTTCAGGAATCCATCGCGGACAAACATTTATATATATTAGATAATTATTAAATCTGGGATTAACTTTAACCAAGATCTGCGCAAGTGTGCCTAATCGTATCAAATAGTCATTTCTTTAAGGGCCTGTTTCACCACTTCCTAATAAGGCTATACACCACTTTACTTGACACATAGAGTATGGAGAATCTGTGAAATAAGCCTATCCGACACCTTATCAGAAAGTGGTGAAACAGGTCCTAAATGTAACAAAATTTATCTTAAAACTAATTTTATAACTCCTTTTTTGTTCCATTAATTCGAGACTAATTAGTAAAGTTTATAATGAAGCAATTAATAAACACTCGACGACGCTTGATTATTTTAAAATGTCTGTAAAGTGAATTTAATAGAGATAGTTTATGATTAGTTTGTCTGTCGACGTCGGTAGGGATGCGCCGATACGATATTTTAATTTTTATTAAAATAATATGCCTTCTCTTTCATAAATTTAAAACTAAATAGGAGGGGGATAAAATGGATATTTTCATAAAATAACTAGCTGAACAGCGCGTCACTTATAAACCTTCCTTGGACTTCCACGGTTATTTCAAGATCAAAATTATCAACTCGGTACAGTCGTTCTCAAGTTATAGCAAGACAAACGGAATTAAAAATTGTTTTTATTTATATAGATATGCCTTTATTTTAATATTATATGCTGAAAAGGACAGTCACAAGAATTCACGATTAACTTTAATCCAAACTTATTCGAGTGTGACATAAAGTTTTGGCAATAACGTGTTGCAGCGACACGTGGTTTCTACGAATTTCCATGAAGCTTCCTCGCTAACTTCATGTTGCTTACTGCGGAGGGAATCTCGTAGTAATTTGTAGAAACCATGTCGCTGTGTTCTGTAGTTTGAGGAGGCTTCATGTTGCTAGCAATTTATTTAAGGCACCTTTGCGCCATTTAGGGTTAAAATAAACCTAATATTTTAACAGTTTTCGTGGATATGTGAAAGAAGGCTACTTGGTGGCATAACGTCTTAAATTTTCATGTGGCATCGGATGGTAATTTCAGATACCTAGCACTTATGAAATTATTACATTTTGTATCGTTTTCACTGTTTTTTTTTAAACTAACCTAAAGATTTGGGAAACTAAATATGCGATGCATCCCTAGCACCTTCACTGCGGGGCGGGCCGAAATCGGCCCGCCGCGGAATTTCAGCTGGTGCGGGCGAAGAAAACTATGTTCTCTCACTCGGTGCGGAACGATTATCTCAGGTGTTTGTAAAGGTACGACAGAGGCAAATATATATTTGAGATTGTGTTTAAAATTATAGGTCTTTCCTATAAAAAAATAATGGTAGGTCATTATCGGCCCACCACGCACTGGAGGTGTCAAAAATCAACTCAGTGCGGCAGTGGGCCTATTGCGGCCCGCCTTACAAGCAGGCGGTTGGCGACCCGATACCGCACCGAGCGTCCGCCTCGCTTATTGCACATCATTAACTGGCGAGGCGGACGCTCGGTGCGGTATCGGGTCGCCAACCGCCTGCTTGTAAGGCGGGCCGCAATAGGCCCACTGCCGCACTGAGTTGATTTTTGACACCTCCAGTGTGCAATCTATCGTAAGTCGTAGCTGACGTACGTCGCGTTTTTTAACCGACTTCAAAAAAAGGTTATCAATTCAACCTGTATATTGTATGTATTATTTTCAGAACTGCCTAGTTTTAATATGTTTTACTCTATATTATCAGCATCTGAACAAATGTGACAATTTTATAAAGTGACATACATATTCATGTATGTTTTTATGTTTGTGTACACATCTTCGGAACTACTAGTCCGATTAAAGTAATTCTTTTTTTGTACTGGGTACTATTTAACTTCGGGAATACTGTTCATCAAAATCGGTTCAGTAGTGTTTAAAATAGGTAATTTTGATTGCCAATTACGTACGATTTTGAAGTCGGTTTTATCTTTTTAAAATACAATCATTATTCATTTTATAAAATTAACATTTTAACGCTCATCTCAAGGACAAAAAATCATGTCCTTGAGATGAGCGTTAAACGGCGAAATTGTGCAGTGTGATATGAAAAACTGGGAGAAACCATGAGGAGTGTCAAATTAAAAAATGAAAATAAAGAAAATAAAACATACTGCAGAATGTGCAAACAAAAACGGGCTTTGTGTTTTAAAGACAGGAATTTAAATATATTAATAAAAAAGATATATTTTCGATATCCCCTTATTTTTGTCTTTCCCATCTCTACTAAAAAATACTTTCTAGTGCGGTTCGGGTCGATATCGGCCCGACACTTTCCCTGGTTTATTTCTCATTTTCTGTTTGGCAGATCCCGGGGCGAATCAAATCTAAAGTAGTTGGGTTCAAGGTTATTCCAACAGTCCAAAAACTGTACACCTACATTATGTTTTCGCAAAGTTATAGTGATTTAATCTAACCTTGTGCTGGTGGGTCGAGAAAGGCCTACCCCGCACTGGCGGAAAAATCATTGGGGGCACACTTTGGCCCGCCGCCGCATCAGACGAAGGTTTAAGATTTTACTTGCCGCAGTGAAGGTGCTGGAGTATGAAGTTGGGGTGTTTAAGTGTGTTATGACCATAAAGTTAATATACCTAGCGGAATAGAGAAACAAAAGCCTGAGCAAGCGAGATGCCACTATCAGTAACACCGCGTGGTAAGAAGAGACGTGTGATACATGACAGCAGCACTCTTTTTTTGACGTCCAGTCGGCACGTGCCGCACGTTGTCAATATAATCTCATAGAATTCATGTTCAATCATGCTTGTGTATAAGTGTATACGTACACATATTTTTCACACAGATGAAAACCAATTTTGGTTACGTTTGACAGCTCGAGATTGTTGCTCTATTCCGATAGGTATATTAACTTTATGCTTATGACACAAGTTGTTACTCGTTACAGCGATGTGTTTGATCATGCACGTCGAGTGCAGTGAAATCGGATTTGTGATATGTTTCCAATCAGATTTTACGAGACTACGGCAAAATGAAGCAATTTGGGAGCGTATGTATGTACCGATTTACAGGGTGTAACGAAACTAATTAGTGATAATATTTGAGGGCGTGTACCGTGTACGTGTATGTTTAGGGTTACTGTGAATGAGGTAGCTCTGAAAGGGCAGCATAACTTTCGTATAGAAAAATTAATGACACTGAAGCGCTTGCCCGTGCAAGTCACAAAAAAATTTGCTCTTTCAGCGCCTTCTACTTTCATAATGAACCCTATATTATTATTACTAGCTGTCCCGGCAAACGTTGTTTTGCCATATAAAGTATTTCTACTTCATCAGTTGATACAAAAATTTTACCCCCTCTTTTGTACAAAATTTTACCCCCCTAAGAGGGTTGGGGGGAAAAATTATATACACCAGATATTAAGTTGGAAAATATAGTAAATAATATGAAGTAGACCATTAAAGAAACAAGTTTGATACAAAATCTGACCCCCCCTTTGGTCCCATTAGAGGGGTGGGGGGTGAAAATTTTATACACCAGATGTTAAGTAAGGAAGAAGACAAATGTATCTGCGAAAACCGCATTCAAATCGGATCAGTAGTTTTCGTGTGATGCTGGAACAAATAAACATTCAGCGCTGCTCCTTTCTCAGTGACAGTGACCTCTATATTATAGGGGGTTTATCGGCTTATACACACCCTAAAGTATTATCATTTAGTTTTTTTAAACCCTGTATATTTAGACCCGTTAAGGCTGCTCTCTCGAAAAAAGCGTGCAGATGAAACAACTTTTCATCGGCATTAACAGGGAAATTATATCTGAAAAAAATAATTAGTAATCTACATGAAATGATACGTAATTTGGTTTTGCCATATTTTTTCTATCGGTATCACATAATAAAGAAATAAAAAACCAAATCATCTCCAAATCGTTGAATGAAACCACTTTACTCCTTCATTATTTATCAAAAGAATATATTATAAAAAATATCTACTGCTTTGCAATACATAAGTTAATAATTTGGTTTGGTTACTTTTTTGAAATATATATTATATTAAGCCTTAAAAAGGTTTTTTCTCCTATTTCGTCGTAACCGCCACCGTACAAGGCGCGCTGTTATGAATGTTATTTTAATCTCATTTACGTCGATATTCGCACAGACAGACAATCGACCTGCTAATTTAGGAAGAGAGGGCCCTTAACTGGCCTTTAATAGAGCTTGTCTAACTTGAAATGACGCGCCTCTCCCTCGTATTCATAGTACAAAAATGTTTCATTTATATCAACTTTGAAGTGGTGGGGCGCGTCATTTCAAATTAGACAAGCTCTACTAACATAGTTAAGGCAAATTGAGTAACCATTAAACGAAGCTTAGCCCATTTACCCGTTTTAATTCTCAATTATTATAATATGAAATATGATCGGGCCTCATTCTGAGACGTCAGTCGCAGCTAACGGAAAAATAATGTTCAATTAATACTGTTCCTTGATTTAAATGGTGTGAGGAACGATTTTAATAGGGCCAGTAAGTGTATTTACAAAATATGATTAAGCTATTGCATAGCTTTTATCGCGGGCTTATTGAGCGCGGCGACATAATCAAGAAGTAACGAAAAAACCTAACACCTACCACTCGCCAGTCGGTGCGGCGTTGCCAGACTTCGGCACGGTGTTTGTGTGCGTGTAACTAGACGTTATAATTGTATGAATTGCAAAAAATGCTATGCAATAACTTTTCCGCGGCAGTCCCCGAGTACACGTATATTTTAATACTAGTTGACCCTGCAAATGTTGTTATGCCATGAATATTATTTGAAAATTTACCCCACGATGCTACTTAAGGGTTAAATTTGAATAAAATTTAATTAAGACATTTAAAAATTCTCGACACCAAACTAGAATATGCGCCGAATGTAAAATGGAAAGTAACTAATCAGTGGAAGTTGCTTCTACAACCTATCATGAAACTTTAGAGTTTAGATTTTCACTAAATCCAGTAATGATTGGACTTATGATGATTTACTATTACTTCTTAGCAACAACACGTTGGTGGGTTCTTACCCATCAACGTGTTATCAACTATGAAACGAAAAAAAAAGATCAAAATCCACACATCCGTCGGTATTTTAGCCGTTCATATGTAAACCTTGATAGTCGACCTCACTCGATCCAAACCAGTCCCTAATTTCGGTGGCCTAATAAACAATCGAAAATTCATCCGCATTTCCCGTACATTTGTTCCGGGATTCCCGGGTTGTTCCGGGATTCTCGGGTTATTCCGGAATTGTTCTACGGAACCCGATATGTCTCCTGAGGGATAGTTTGATTGCTGGGCGGATATCTGAGGAATGGGAGAACTCATTGATTTTATGATTGATGCGGGAATGGGGTTCTCATTCTGTTCAATAGAAGTGAGAGACTAATATATTATTATATTGATGTTATTAATGTGAAAGTATATAATATAAGAAATATTATAAAAGCGAAGACAGACGGACAGACACCTGTCTGTCTGTAACATCTTCACGCCAAAACCACTGAATCGATTTTGCTGAAATTTGGTATGGAGATACTTTGAGTTCCGGGAAAGGACATAAGATACTTTTTATCCCAGAGAAAGTACGGTTTCCGGGTGATAAATGAATTTTGGCGCAACGGAGTCGTGGGGGTTATTTAGTATTTAATGAAAATTAATATTAATTAATTGGCACTTGAATAGTGTTAAGCAGTTCAAGATTTTTAGCTGGATCACTTTTCCTACTTCTGAGGTTTCAGAAAGAAGAAGAGTACTTAAAAGTATGGACAATATTCGCGTAAACCTAGGAAATCAGTAAGTTATTTTTAGGTATATCTTTACTGTCAACGTCGAAGACAAAGAAATGTAACATTATGTTCGTTCCTATCGCCCTAAGCCTTCTATTATTGATCCAAGTTACACTTACACTTAATATTATAAATGTTAAAGTAGGACTGTCTGCCTGTTATTTATGTAGATTATTATATAATGTGTCTCGACACCGGTGTCCGGCCCTTTAAGGTGATGATGTAATAATTTGAGAGCCAATTTGTCAATAAAATATGCCATAATTCATAACATTAAAGGATCGGACACTGGTGTTAGGACACATTGTATACTTCAGATCCCAGAAAAGGATAAACGATAGCTTTTATTCCGGAAAAATATACACTCGAAAGAATTTCTGCTCGGTAGGAACTGAGGGCAACGTCCGTCGTCCAGTCTAGAATATTTTTATTCAATTTTCTACAGAGATACTTATCAGTGCCTCAGGAAATTATATTTATACAACCCTTTCCCGTAAGAAAAGTTCAATTCACAAAGGACAAAACACACAGAACTTACCTAAGACAAATAATGGAATTGATAAAAAGAATTCAACATCTGGAACAAGTTTCTAAAAGTGGTAACCTTTCATCAGTGGGAAAGAGATAAGTGTATTTGCTCAACAAATAAAGATCATTCACAAATATAAATTCTTTTTACATTTCCACTTAATTTTTGCTGAAAAGGCTAAAAGTAAAATCGTATAAAACGCTTAAATGTAAGAATCGTAATTCATAATGATCACGGATTTAATGTCATTTCAGCTTGTTAATTTTGATTGTATTATAAACACAGACGCACGCACAGAAGTGACCTTTACTTGTACAATAGGTTTATAAAAGTTTTTTACCGATTTTGATAAAATTAGACACAAAAATAAAGAGGTCATGGCATTACTGTATGCGCCACAGCGTTGTGATAGAGTCCTGATTGGCCAATGCCAATTCCTATGTACTCCTAAGAAACCGTTTCTGTGGTGACCATGATAAGCCAATGCTTAGCATGGTCACCACAGAAATTACTACGAAAGAATAGACAAAGTGACAAAGTGAATTGATAAAGGTAATCCGCCATTTTGTCACTAAATCTGTCAGTATGTCCATTCTTTCTCATGTTGTTATGCTAAGCCTGCTGAAAAAACTGCGATTACTATGGAATACGTGGGTAGAGTAGCAGGAATAAGCCGGTTTGCTATAAACTACTCACTAAACCAGCACCAAACAAGTGCAGACACTTTAAAATTAAACTTGTTCCTAAGCTCCAACTAAATTCCGGTCACGCTGGAAAAATATTCTACTTTACCCTGAAATAATGCAGCGAGAAATCGTATGTTTCTGCAAATCTTCTCTTGTTTGCAAGAAGTTCTGACACAGTATAAATTATATTCAGTAGTAGTAGTAGAAGTACCCTTTTTTTAACATGGGGAAATGCTTTACGCATCCCCGGCAAATTGGGGATATCGGCCGGGGTATGTGGGACTCCTGCGTAGTCTACCCACTAAAACCCCATGGTGCTCACTGCTCACTCATCGCGTACGTTGCGGGTACAATAGAACCTACCGCAATAGTAGTAGTAGCCTAATGTTTGAATTTATAACAATTAACTAATTGGGGCATAGCACGGTACACTTTTTCGCCGTTACGTTAAAAAAACAGCAAAATATAATAATTTATTATGGAATCTTATGCAGAAGCTTTTAATTTAAACGGCAACGACAAGAGCTACAAAAACCTGAGACGTCAACAGAATTGCCGTGCCGTGCCATGCCATACATGGCAAGATATAAGAGCGACCATTCGTATATGCACTCAGCGTGATTTTAGATAAAACTTTAATATAGATATTATATTAAAAATGTGTTACCAAGTCAGTGCTCGTATCTGGTTTTTATGTTGTGTAAACTAAATTCCAAGAACACGCCTTCGTTACGCTACTGTATACACAGGTATTGCGGCTTCGAGGAGCGACACTCGCCGAATATTCAAAGCCTCATGAGGGAATAATGGATATTTATTTGACGGCAGTCCTGAGGAGTTTCTGATTCCGCGGCTTTAGATAGCGGAAATGTAAATTCTCTATTTTCGGCGTATGTCACTTACGGATTTTGGGGGTAAAGTTTTATTTTTGTAACAATAGCTTTAGTGGCTAAATCGAAATTAAGCCACTAAAGGTATTGTTGTGCAATATTGATGAAGATAATTTTTTTTATATTCATTTGATTTAATAATTAATATACATACAATCAATGATATACTAAAATTTTGAAACATTTAGAACACAATGTACCATCGAGGAAGTTGATTCCTATGCAGTTGAGAGACCAACGTCATTTGGTCGATTATGTCAATTCAATATTAATTGTGATCTGTCGGCTGAGTTCGACGTAATGCGACCAAACTATCGCGTAGATCCCCCATTTGTATAGGAATCAACTTCCCCGAGTGTACCTACATACTAATTTCTACAAGATTGTGTACAAATATTTTTTAATACGGATCCATTGTTATAGACAACTGTATAAGATGTAATTATAATCAATTTAATTTTTATATATTTATTTGCTTTAATAATTAATATAAGTATACAATCAGTGATAAACTAAAATTTTAAAACATTTTAGCAACACATGCACTAATTTCTACAAGATTGTGTACAAAGATTTTTTTAATACGGATCCATTATTATAGGCCACTTTATATGATGTAATAATAATAAACTACGCAGTTTATTATTTTGTATATTATAATTACGATATGATTTCTTAAATTTTCAACAAAGCATTTGTTAAACCAAGCTAAGATACTACTAACATTTAAACACAGTTTAAACAGTTATTTTAAACTTAGCAAACACGAGTATAAGTATGCAGTAGAAACTGAGCCAGTCATAAGTTTAACAGCATTAGCGAACTTATAAAGCTTTGAATAATAAATAGTGTGATGAATCATAATATTATATTCTATGCATAAATCTAATTTGTCTGTTATGCACTGCGTATACTCTGTGACAAATAAATCTTCGTATTGGTATAGATTCGGATCTGGGTTAGAGTAATCAGGGCCCGTACAGAAAGTCCCTTTCGTTAAAAACGATGACGAAATTCGTTATCAAAATGTATGGGATTTGACATTAGTCTTCACAAGCGAAATGCCATTTAGCGATGACTTATGTCAAACCGCATATATTTTGATAACGAATTTCGTCATATTGTAAGTATTGATTAAGGAAATAGAACAAGCTATTTTGTGAGCAAAAACAAAAAATAAATTTTAGATGTTACCCTCAACTGCACAGCAGAAACAAAAAAATGTACTCTAGATTATTAGACGTTGCACCGAAATTGTGAGTTCTTTTTCGGGGAAAATACTATCCAAGGACTGATTCCAGGATTCAAAGTATATTTAAAGCAAGTATTCTAAAAATCCGGTTAGCGATAGTCTTGAGGATAGGATTTGCTTGTGTTTTTTACATTTCACAAAGATATTGGTATTTTATTTCTATCCACACAGGTTAGGTACTAATAATATTTTTGCGTGCATTTATTATGTCAATTAACTAATTTCTATATTTATTTTACATAATATAATGCGTCCTGACTTTAACCATATCTTTTATCATGGGCTCTGAGCGTGGTGACCGAATCAAGACATTCCGTAATGAAAATAAACCTAACACCCCTATTCCGACCAGCACAGCGGTGCCAGACTTCGGCACAGTGTTTGTGTGCGAGCGACTAGTATGCGAAGTTGATTGCGTTGATAAAAAATGCTATGTAATAGCTTTGCTGCGGCACTCCCCGACGTATTATTTTATATAATATTATTCTGTTATTTAGCTAACCGAGCTCTCTACATAGGATTTTAAGCTGCTTAACAACAATGTACACCATTCCATTTAGTCGGTTAGGAAGCCTGTAAGTGACTTGCACTAATGCGTCCATTCAACACACATACAAAGTAACTCCACAGATTGTAGGCTACAGTATTGAAGTAATCCATTAGACTTTAGAGCTAAGTTAAATTTGTACTAATTGTGAACTAGAACTGTACAGTGTACCCCAGTAAATTTATTTTAGTTTCGTTTGGAACAATATGTTTTTACAATATATGCTACTAAATATTATTATACTATGAAAAAATTAAAAAGACATTAAAAATCATAGATCATACTAAGAAGGTTGCAAACTTACTAAATCGAATGCTTAAACGTTAGTGCTAAGGTTCTCAGTCTATCGGGAAAAAGTCTACAATTCACTGGGACTAAAACTATCCATCCCGGAACTCAAAGTGTAAAAATAAAAATGAATTGAGTCTCGTGAAAACTCGAGAATGCCTAAACCGATTTGGCTAATTTTAGTCCTGAAATATTCGTAGGAATTCAAGGACGGTTTATATTTCGAGAAAAGTGATGCGAAGTTCACCGGGTCACCTAGTTTATAATATTAGCTTGCCTGTTAATTTAACGCATCCATACTGTTTACATAAACGGTGGAATAAGCTTAAATCCATACTAATATTATAAATGCGAAAGTGTGTCTGTTTGACTGTTTGTTACCTCTTCACGCTTAAACCACTGAACCAATTTTTCTGAAATTTGGCATGATGATACCTTGAGTTCCGAGAAAGGACATAGGATAGTTTTTATTCCGGAAAAATGTACGGTTCATGCGCGATAAAGGAATTTTGGCATAACTGAGTCTTCTATAAGCTCTAGATTTATTATTTACTCTTTTCTTTACAATTTGTCCGTTCTTTACAAACCAAACGTCCATTCAAGCTAATCGTTGCGATAAATACATAATACATAAGCCTCCAGTCTCCATTTTGAGGTTATCTTCAGTACCCGAGCGTCGTTAGTAGTTATAATGGCGACTCTTGTCTCGCCAGCTGTCGTCTTCATAATCATTAAAACCAAGGCCCGTGTCTTACAATTTTGAATGTAAAAATAGTTGGACAAACTTTTTGAAGAAAACCTTGAGACATTGAAAAGTGTACTCGTTAAGCTTAGGGTTTACACAGACGGATCGCATTTCAACTGCAATCCAACCGCAAATTGCAGTTCAAGTGCAGTTTGAATGCAGTTGACACGACTGCAATAAGACTGCAATAGAACCAAACAGTTCATACGACTGCACGCTAACTGCAACTGAACTGCAATCAGACTGCGCGTTTGGTTTGCAGTTCTATTGCAGTCATGTCAACTGCATTCAAACTGCACTTGAACTGCAATTTGCGGTTGGATTGCAGTTGAAATGCGGTCCATCTGTGTAGACCCTTTGAAACAAAATGCTGTCCGGTGGTAATTATGACGATAATTGGTTTGTCTTCAATAAATTTCTTCGTAACAAAATTTTATGTGACAAGGAAATAAAACAGCTACGCTTTAATGTCCCAATTTTATTGCGTACCAAACAGCGCACAATCCTAAATCACGCTAGAGCAGTTTACCCGATTTAGTTGAAGGTTTTGAGTAAAAGAATTGTTAATATTATTATAATGTTTGATACAATGGGGATTATCAATTTTTTTTAATTTTGCTCATTACAAAAACATTTCGGGGAATAAGGTCAGTGATCGCTTTTCTGTATATAAACGAAAAAAATACCCATTAGTTACTTATATTCTTGAACAAATATGTTTAACCTTAGTTTGACCTTCAATGGCGTTAAATTAGCAATAAATTCGACCAACATTACGTTTCGAACTTTTGGTAAGCTTCTCGTATCAGCTTTCACATAATGATAACTTATATTTGACGAACCAGCCATTATAAATAAGATTGAAAGAAAAAAAAAACATACTGCAGAGGTCAATTGGCCGCCGATGATGACGTCAGAGCGAAACTTTAAAAATTTATTGAGAAAAAACTAGCCAATCAATTTCAAAATTATTTAATTCGTATTCTTGAAATACCCTATTCTAACGAAAAAAAAAAATATAAAAAGTATATTTGATTTTTTTTGGACAAGACATTCGCGCGGTGGGAATCTTCCATTGATTTTAAATTTTTTTTGGGAAAATAACGTTTGCCGACTTAACTAGTATTGTATCCGATAGGACTGAAGCGTTCATAGATATAATGTATACGATAAAAAGTCTATGACTGTACCCAACATCATAATTTTTTTCCCATAGAATAATTTAAAATACAAGCAACTTATTTAGCATTGCTACTTTGTAAACTTTATACACAGTGAACTCCATTCGAGGGATACATACACACCCAAAAGTGTTTTGTTTCGTTACACCCTACATAGGTATGCGGTATCAACCTCTGAATACAATTTCAAAATACACGGATCACATCCAGGATTATTGTTTAGTCAACTAATTTCGAAACCTAATTACAACTGCAGTACGTGTACAATGATTCTAATGAAGCTAGTTTGTACGTAGACGTGTCGCGTATTTGCCCAAGCTTACACCGTTTGTTCAGTAAAATTAGTTAACGAGTACAAGAATTTTAATAGACGTTAGCAACTTTTTGCCTTCGGCCATACGAAGCATGGTAGCCGCATTTGTTAGCGTTAGGGCCTGTCTGCACTACCACGCGATTTTTATTCGAACGAATTTATTCCTATAATTTGTTCATCTGCGGGTACTTTCAAAAGACAGAATTGCGAAAAAAATTCGCAGCGCGGAAAATACTTATACTTACTTTATTATATATACTTACTTACTAGACTAGATGCCGCCCGCAACTCCGTTGCGCCAAAATTGGTTTATCGCGCCTGAACCGTACATTTTTCCAGGACAAAAAGTATCTAATTTTCTTTCCCGGGACTCAAAGTATCTCCATGCCAAATTTCAGCAAAATCGGTTCAGCGGTTTAGGCGTGAAGAGGTAACAGACAGACAGACACGCAGACGGACAGCCAGACACACTTTCGCATTTATAATATTAGTATGGAAGTATATAATTATAATTAGTGTTTTCTACTTCTTGCTCGTACGAAATGACTAAGTCTAAGTCTAACTAAGAATGATATTAAGTTTTACACAAAGTTCTAAAAAACCATGGGCGTTTGGTCTAATTTAAAATTTACTTACACTTTCTACCAATTAAACTTTAATTATCTTAAAATCTTTCTGACTTTAATTCTATTTATTTACAGGCTGAGCGACAGCACTTAAAGTTAACATTATACAATTAGAAAAAAAAACCTTATTTTAAAGGTAAAACAAAGTTCCACTTGTTCCAATTTATGATATTTATTTTTGACATTGAAAATCTTTGCACCTGTGCGTGAATGTTTCAAACCGCTAAAATGTTCTGCATGAATATTTTTGGGGAGATACCTATAAACATTTTCATCCTATTCTTCAATTTTCCCGGGACTATCAATAAAACTATTGATAAAAATGTACGGTTCCCATTTCATTGTTCGAACAAAATTCTAAATAAGCAAGTATTAAGCTAGTTTAAATAAGATAATATCAGCAAAGATTCCGTGAGAAACTGAACTTACAGATCACATATTATATTAATACAAATAGTGAGATTAGCTCGCACAGGCTGTACGTACAGACAAACAGATACAATTAATTCAGCTTTGATAGTTCGGATTTACTTTAGTGTTATCAATATTGAAGATGCAGACATGGCAAAATAAGCTCTTCTTAAAGTTAAGGGTTGATTCAGACCGCAACGTGCCGCGTAGATGCATTTCTAAATTTATTAGTCCATTGAAATGTTACAATTTAAGGACCGAATATTGCATTTATTAGAGGACGCTTTTTTATTTTTGGAACATGTTATATTCTGAAAATCTGCTGTCGAAAATTCCCATCAGATTCTGGTAGACCTTATAATATGTATTTTGGATAATTTTCTATGCAATAAATTGGTCAAAACTTGCATAATTAATTATTTGATATTTCTATTATAGTAGTGCTCCAAAAGTCAAAACCAGAGCCGTCAAAAGTCAACCCTATTCCAAACTATATATTTCCGTTGTCTGGTACCCGTAACACAAGTCCTTCAGGTACTTAGCACGGGGCCAGACTGACGTGGTGTGAAGCGTCCATGGATATTATATTATTATTATTATTATTATAAACTGCTAATGGAATAATGTAAACGGATTCTGGAATGCACTGAATTGCATTCCAGTGTAGCCTTTAACTACATTTTATGAGCCTCTTTCACCATATAACCAGAAGTGTATGGTCACTTTGGGTCTTATTTTTTCGGCTCTTCAATAACGTCATTTCTACCCGCTTCTTATATCTCCATTGTAGACCTATTCGCTGCAGTTCCAATACCGTGAGTGGGCGGATTTATGCTCCATATTGCACAGCTCTTACCGCCGCTCGTGATTACGCGCTTATGAAAATGTCGCTACATGGGACGCCTACGCGCACTACGGGTAACCGTTCTATGCTTTGAAGTTTTTGTAATAATAGCCCTAGCTTTTATAGCATTTATACTGTAGGGTACTATTTACCACACAATCATTAATGGTTAAATCATAATATAGGTATGTACTATATTGTATGTTATTGTTATGTTTCAACGTCTGAATCGACGACAGTGGAATTTGGACTAACTGAACATACAATTTCAGTGGGTCGGTAGATCTTCTTTTGGGGCTCCCACGAATATATCACAATACTCATAAACTTTCATCGTATATCATTTGGACTTCAGAGCTTGACTCTCGACTCTGATGTTGTGGGTTCGATTCCGGCGATTGGAGTAACAGAAATGTTTTTTTCGAAGTTTATTATATCAAAGTAGAAAAAGGTGATAAGAAAGTTATCCCATGCGTCGGAAGGCTGGGATAAAAAAGATCCAGCACCATTAAGCGCTAACAAACTAGAAGTTGGCATATACTTAATTAAACCTATATTCTACCAGATAACCACATAGAACTTTAACACAATCAGTCCAGCCGGTTTCAAGGAGATTGGTTACAAATACCAAAACACCAGTCGAACTTGCGCACGAAGGTTTCCGTAATATTATAGGGCAAAATAGACAAAATTTGTATTTTTTTTGTATGAGAGCCCCCCATAATTATTAGTTTTATTTCAATTTTATTATTATTTATTAAAGTGTAAATATAAATGAGTATTTTGTGAACATCTAACTATTACCGTTCTCGAGTTACAGCCTGGAGACCGACAGGCAGACGGACAGACATCGAAGTCTCAGTAATTAGGGTCCCGTTTTTACCCTTTGGGCACGGAACTCTAAAAAAGATAACCGCGTTTCAAACCCCGCAGTGCACAAACACATTGTATTTGTATTGTCTCGAGCCTAACTGATCCTTTACACCCCTACTGCATATTGGGGCCTTCCGCCGGCGTATTGGGGCCAATACATTGAGACAATACTTTGGTTCGTTTTATGTTCGCTTTATGGGGACGTTGCATACTGAATACGGGAAATACTGTGAAATATTTTAGCTTTAAACGTGAGGTTTGGAAATGACTTTGAATGAAAAGACTGCAGATAGCTGCAGAATCAAAATTGCAGTCATGATCCATCATAGGAGAACGTTTAGATTATGATTTAACCTTAGAATATAGTTCAAGAAACTTTTAAGTCGATCAGGAAGATCTGATCAGACTTCCTGGACAGATCAGATCTTTACGTTTACACGGCCAAACTGATTTAGATGGTGATTGAGTTGAAAATTTGAGAGACAGAAGCATACATACAATTATTTACAAAAAATAGATTTTGTTTTAGAAAAATGTATGATAAACGAATATCGGTGCAACCTACGAATAATAAAAAACTACGGAAGAGTAACTCCGTCAAAAAACATGCTCCAAAATACTTGTCAAAAAAGTGTACCTTAGGTTCACTTTTCATACATTAGGTGACCTTGAGCGGTATAAAGGCTGACGTTACATGACAGTTCGAATGGATCCAAATTTAAAACTGTATTAGTATGGGAGTTACGTTTCTTGGTTTTATTATTCGTAGGGTGCAACGGAGTTGTGGGAGTCGTTCTTTTATAATTATTATAATTACAAACAAACATACAGGTGAAGCTAATAATAAAAGCGTATAAAAATATTATTAGTTCCATAGCTTTAATATTAAGGCCAAAACCCTATTTTTTTACTAATCTTATTTCAAAATTGTCCTAAAAAAATTAAAGGGGGAATATTATATAGTTTATGACATTGTCGATCTATTGGCGTGTGTTTCAAGTAAAAAAGTAATTTGTAAATACTAAGCAGATGCTGAATGTATGCTTGAATTTTAATAAATTGGTTACTTTGGAAGCTGATATCATGAGTATAATAAACAAAAATAGAACATTTAAAACGGGGTACATCGTGGGTATCGCAGACACAATAGATTTTCAATTGTTATGCGGCAGCCGGCTACCGCTTGGGGATTGATGGGTTAAATTAAATGCTTTTATTCAATGAATTCGCTAGTCATTGAATCAAGTAGCAGATTCAACCAGATGACTGCGACATGTTGATCTCAAACATAAATTACAAGGTCTTTAGAACGGTGGCTTTGCTTTACATAAAATGTTATTACCGCTAACGTGAAAATGAAATGTAAAATTTTTTTATTACTCTAAATTACGAGGTGACAAGTCATTCGGTGTTTGTCGTTAAACTGAACGGTTGGGGATCGACCAGTTTACAACTTTACTACCTGGTGATAAGGTTTAAAAGGGGTACACTTCTTCTGTCTTCGACCGTACCTATTAACACTTCCTTTTATTTTCAATGCGCCATACTTATCTGGTCTGACTTTGATGTGATACATAAATTTGTAGGTATTTTACACTATGGGTAAGTTTGGAAACTGGCGTTTAATCCTTCAATCGCGGATTATTGGAAATATATTGTTATTCTATTGGTATCGCGGTCACCTCGGTGTCCTTATGGGGCTATATTGATCCAGGGTTAATTATATAACTGGTCAGTGTTTATGAGGTTTAGAATCGAAGCAATACCGTTCATTCATCCTTCGATCGGAGGTTCTAGGAATTCCCATTGTATTCTTTTGTTCTCGCGATCACCGGTGCTCGTGCGGGGCCTGAAGGATTAATTAGCTTGTCGTATACTATGGTGGTTGCACTCCATTAAATATAGCATCGGATAAAATATTATAATTAATAATAATAATAATCTTTATTCTCATTTTAAAACATTACACAAACATACTTAAAACAACCATATTATGAACACTGGCTAGTAGACCAGGGTTTTATTTCAGATTTAGGTCTGTTATTAGGTCGTATATTTTTAAGATTGAATGAAGTGAAGGAATTATACGTAAGTATAAGTTATTCAAATCATTAATTATCATCAAATGGCGACCCGCCCCGGCGTCGCACGGGTATAAAAATCGATAGCCTTGATCCTTCACGTAGTCCACTTCCTATCTGTGCCAAATAACATTAAAATTGCTTCAGTAATTCGCGAGATAAGCGCTTTAAAATAATTTCCCCCGTTTTTTCCACATTCTCCTATTAGTCTTAGCGTCATAAAATATTATAGCCTGATAGCCTTCCTCAATAAATGGGCTGTCTAACACTGAAAGAATTTTTCAAATCGGACCAGTAGTTCCTGAGATTAGCGCGTTTAAGCTAGCCCTTTCAAATAATTTTCCCCATTTTTTCCACATTTTCTTCGCCCCTATTAGTCTTAGCGTGATAAAATATAGCCTATAATCTTCCTCGATAAATGGGCTATCTAACATTGAAATAATCATCAAAATCCGTTGCGTACTTTTATGAAAATCGATTCTTAAGGAGTAAACTCCAAAAAGCGACTTTGTTTTATAAAAAAATCCTGGTTTCTGACAGCACTATAATTTTCTGTTGTGGGAATAGTTTTTTTTTATTTTTATTTTTCATAGTGTGGGAAAGACAAAATTATATATAAGTAAGTAAATATAATATATTCTCATAACTTGTAGGACTGTAGATAGTAGGTATATATAAGGAGACCGGTACACAAACGACAGCAAAGAAAAAGTATATAATGTAAAAATAAAAACAGTAATGTATAAAGTTGTTTGTATAAGTACTCGTAGCAACAAATTGTAGGATAAAGAACAAAACTTTCGCTTGATGTAAAGGTCATTCACCCTGAGTGTCTTTACCCCAAAAATGTTTACTTCAAGTTGTTGCCTAATGCCTAGTGTTGTAAATCTTTTACGCTTCAGTATCTGTGTTTCCCCTTCATTACAACTATTTGGGGAATTTAGCATATAAAATGCCACCGTAAGTTTGTAAACACTTACTTACGGTGGCTATTCGCTTCCAAAGGAAATTAGGATGGCCGAAACTAAACAATTAATTAAACGCAAAATTCATGAACACTATCTTAAATCGTTGACTTAAATCAGACAACAAAATCTATAATACGTAATTAGTTATTTTATCTATATATTTTGTAATATATGTATATATTTATTTTATATTTATTATTTATGTATGTATATATTGTATATAATGTGTTTATTTTATTTTACATAATATTAATATGAATATAATTATATCTATATTGTATTATTCATTTTAAGGTATTTTAATCCCTTTGTCTTCTTTTGGGTTTGCATCTACCTCACTTTCTCTAAACACCCTAAGGTTTGGCTGGAAGATAATGCCACGAGGCATTAAGCCCGCCTTTGTACGGAAATGTGCAAAAGTTTTAAATAAATAAATAAAATAAACACCGTCAGATTGTGATGTCATCTTGTTAGTGATTGAAAGTCAGTGTCAGTGATGAAAAGTCACATTTCGCAATGCAGCGCGGCGTCATTAGTTCCAAAAGTGACTGCACTCCAAAATACCCTATGCAGTGTTCCCCAAACTTGTCGGGACCGTGACCCATCTACAAGAGTTTAAAGTTCGCGGCCCACCTTGTGTAATGAAGACAAAAAAGCAGCTGTATGTTGCTGCCGCTGCATTTACCCGTTAATTCTTATCGTAGTTCACCACCATAATAATTATTATCATCATCGTCACCCTCACTTACCTACTTACAATAACGTTTGCGTTCAAATGCCCCGCCCCCGTTACCGCACGCACCCACGACGACGACCGAACGAGTAAAATGACAATCGAACCAGTACGACAATCGTCCTATAGTTTCAGGGCCCACCCAAAATCCACCCGCGACCCATTGGGAAATACTAGTCTATAGCTTACTTCTGTAACTCATCTTTAAAATTAAATAAATAGCACATAAAATAAACTTTAACACAATTTATCGTTTCAAGTCAACAATGTTAATGTAACAACAGTAACGTGTTTGTTGTTTGTTCGTTAAGATCTATAAATTATACTTAGCTGTTATAAATGACTCCCTATCTTATTTATGTTGGTATTCCGTAATATATTATGTCATGGGTTGACCTTTGGTGGCTTCCTGATAATTTATACTAATATAATAATGGGGAAAGGTTTGTTTGCATGTAGTCGAGATAATTTGAAATACAACTTAAGCTTAGAACAAACCTACGCGTCAGTGACACAAGACGCGGTACGCGATACAGGAGCGTCTACAACGCGAAACCGGACATGCACACCTGCGCGACTACTAATATCATGATCATAGAGAAAAGTAATACACCGGGCAATCATGATTCATATGACATAATCTATCAAAACGTAAACAAATCAAAAAATAGTAAACTAAAGAGTAGCACAAAATAATAGAAAAAAGGTTTTAAAAAAGAAGTCTAGATAAGTAGAGCTTGTCTAACTTAAAATGACGCGCCCCTCCCTCGTATTCACAGTACAAAAATGTTTCATTTATATCAACTTTGAAGTGGTGGGGTGCGTCATTTCAAATTAGACAAGCTCTTCACTTCTAAAACACGCGTCTGAAAAATTGACGCGCACGTTCCGCTTGCCGACGCGAACATCCCGCGTCGCGGTCGTGCAGGTGTGCACAGCGCCATAAGATTACATGGGCAGCGTCCGCCGCGCGGTAGACGCTACCGCTTCGCAGTCGCTTTGGTCGCGTAGGTTAAGCCTCAGCTTAAGGGCTGATTCAGTGCGACGCGGATGACGGTAAAATGTATGAAACCTAGCAACGCGTTCAGTGCGACGCGGACCCGTTCGCATCGCGGAGAGCTATCCGCGCGCGGATGAAATCGCTCCGCGCCGCTCCTCCGCGCCGCGGATGTCCGCGGGCGGACGGCGCTTCGTCCCAATGTAGTTGTTCAGTGCCCAACGGACAGTCGCGCGGAGCGGACGTAAAGTACAGTCTTTTTGTCTTTGTCTTTTCTCAAGCAGTGGTGCATTCACTACACCACACCACATCCACATTAAATCTTCTACCATGGTGTCGTCTTCTGTTGTTTAATAAATAGGCCGCAATCACCAAATTCAAAGTTTTATCCATAACACTGTACCACTCTTGATCACGATCCGCAACGCACTGAACGACGAATTCATCCGCGACGGACGCATAACCTCATCCGCGTGCGGACGGTCCGCGTCGCACTGAATCAGCCCTAAGGCCTCTATATCCGCCAATGACCTTGATCATTGTCTGTCAGAGCGAATATCGACGTAACTGACATTAAAATAACATACATAACAGCGCGCCTTGTACGGCGGCGGTTACAACGCTCGCCGCGTCCATGATAGGGCGAAATAGGAGAAAAAACCTTTTTAATGCTTAATATAATACATATTTCAAAAAAGTAAAAAAATAACAAATTATCAACTTATGTATAGCAAAGCAGTAGATATTATTTATATATTCTTTTGATAAATAATGAAGGAGTAAAGTGGTTTCATTCAACGATTTGGAGGTGATTTGGTTTTTTATTTCTTTGTTATGTGATACCGATAGAAAAAATATGGCAAAACTACGTTACGTATCATAATTATGTAGATTACGAATTATTTTTTTCAGATATAATTTCTCTGTTAATGCCGATGAAAAGTGGTTTCATCTGCACGCTTTTTTCGCGAGTGGAGCCTTAACAAGAGATTAGACTTATAGAGCGAAGTCACCCTGATTTGCGTTGTGTTGTCGGAATGGAATAACGCACTGTAATAATATGGCGTTTGCGTTGTGGCGTCGCACGAGGCGCAGCAACTAGTGGGTAACAGCGCAGTTCGTCGTCAATTCTTTCTATTTGTCTTGACCGAGCCGATGATATTATAAATGAATTAGTATTAGATTGATTATAATAATATAGTAATTGATTGAGACTAGTATCAAGTGTTGTAGCATAATCTTCTTATAAAAATCTACCTTTGTGTGTTGTGTTACAGGTAAGATAAAGAGTCACGGCACGGCAATACACCGGATTATGTGGAATCGGCTGCATCGCTCTCACGAGTAGTAAGTATACTTATGATTTTTTAGAATTAAGGCTTAACTCGGTTTATGTAATGGCATATCATATTCTGTTAGTGAAAGTCTACTCAATGTTCAACCGAATGTTATTTTTATCATTAGTAACATATTTATTAAAACTTTGGATAACACGATAACTAAAAAACTTGAGAGGTGTCAAGGGACACCCGGATGGAACGAAGTTATAAAAAACCCAGTTGACGCCCAGGAATACTAACAACGACACTTTTGTGGCATTGTACAAAAATTTATTTAAACATCCGGTATATGTCGCTGTTTATTCTCAAAAACGCCATCTACGCTCAGGAATACTATCAACGCCTTCTGCCCCTACTATGCAGGTACTAATAAAAAGTGTCGTTACAACTTTCTCCGCCTAGCCCCCTTTCGCAACGCGCGATAAGGAACTTCGTTCCAATAAATTATCAGAAAAAACAAATCAAAAAAAAAAAAAGGTCCACTTTCAAGCAAGAAGCCTAATCCATTTAAGGTGTCAGTCAGTACTCGAGTCTGCCAAAAACCGTCGAGTAAATGATAATGTGAGGAAAGTAATTTTATTATCAAATTTGTTCCTCTTGAGCGCACGTCAGAGTATCCATCATGTCGGCACTTCAGATAAGAACTTTTACGTGTATTATTTAACGTCTTTTGTGCGATAATGAAAGAAGTATTATTGAAAATAGGTGGTAGTCTACCGAGTAAAAATTGAAACCAAGTGCGGTTTTAATTCTAGGGGGCTTTTTACCGGAATACAGCTAAGACACAAAGGATTTTTTGTCGCGAAGCCAAAATCAAATTGAATATATTGATAAATAGGGAGTAGGAGTAGGGAGTATTATGCAAAGAACAAACGAACGAAACAGTAAATATCCAAATCCAACAATCAACATGTTACAAAAGTCATAATTATTATCAAAACGTTGACAGAAACGTTGTTAAACGTCGAACAAAACTTTATGTTTATTGTCAATGCTGGTGCTGCCTCTACGGTGAAAAACATTGCAGTAATATCTCATATATGAAAAATCTCATATTGTGACATAAAAACAAACTGACAAACAAAGTTTTTGGGTTGTTTCAACGCAGGAATCAAATCAATAACCACTGATTTTTGAGCCAAACTTTTACATAATAGAGTAAAATCTTTAAGTTTAAAATATAAGGTGTGTTCTTTTATGTATATAGAGGTATATAAATAGAAATGGATTTCAGTTAGTCTTACTAGTAACTCGAGAACGGCTGAACCGATTTGACTAATTTTAATCGTAAAATATTCGTGGAAGTCTAGGGAAGGTTTATATCGCTGGACTTCCAGTGATACGAAGTTTACAGGGTTCACATTACGCCTTTGATTACAGGTATCTCAAGTTCTGATTTCCTAGAAGCCTCTAAAGCAATTCACTTACGCGCTTTCAATCGCGTGTCAAGCCCACTTCTAACACGTAATTGAAAGCGCGTTAGTGAATGCAAACGCATTACACCTTTGAGCTGGTGTGACGTAACTACGAGTATATGAGGCAGATAGTGTGACGTAACTTAGTGAAAAGTGGGACAAGTAGCTAGGTAGTAGGTATTGTCAGTCTCCCTTTGAAGACTGTATTGTCACGTAAGACAAATTAGGTTGTTAATTAGACGAGTTTGTATTGAACTATTGAAGCAATTTTAAAACGTGTATTAGACACGTAAAATAGATGGAAGAGGAACGTTAAAATAAACTTTTGTTGGCGCAAAAATGTATATTTTATAAGTTTTATATTTAAAACTCGTGTGACGCTGTAAACTTTTGTGACAGGTAAAGATCCTTGCATTGCATAGAATAAGAAAGTTCTTTGATTTAAGCGTGGACTTAAGACACATAAATAATATTTTTTATTGAATTGAGATAAATATGTTACCTACTTATCTACTGATAAGTAATATTTTTTATTGAATTGAGTTAAGTATGTTACTGCCTGCTTTTTTATGCATAATCTTGAATCTATTTACCTTCATTTTTATGCTTTTCATGACATATTAAATCGAAACAATAAATTATTTAAATACGTTCATTATCTACACAACAAGCGATATTATTTATGATCATTATGTCAACGGGCTGATTTACTAGTTTACTCATTTATAGTTCATCGTAACTAGTGTTTATTTAACTATTTAAATATAACATGTGTAAATAAAACATGCTTAAATAGAAACTTATTCTAAAGTTTATCGAAAGTCCTTTATCTTTAAAAAAATCGTTATGTTTTTTACAGTGTTGTTTTATTGGTTTTGATGATAACCTATAAATAGCGCTACTGATGTATGTGAACGCACCTGAGAATCATTTGATCAAAGTGGATCGGGAAAATTCCCGAACAAATTAATATCTTTCCGTTAGTAAGACTAGTGTCTAGACAAGTTCAACGATGATTTTAGCGGGCCCCTAGACGATCAATTTTATAGTGCAATGTCACGTATTGTGCAATATTATTGACGGTCTAGGGTTAGTATTGAACACGCCCGCCTTTCAATCTTATTGTCTAATAAATTGCTCAATAATTTTGTTCAATGATATTGCATATATGGGCCCATGGATCGTCTAGGGACTAGGGGCCCATTTAGGATCTTATTTAGTTTTTAACAATTGTGGCCCAAAACTATTGATGCCAATTCACTTTAAAGGCATTGATCATGAGTAATGCCGATTTGAGTTAGATTTGAGCGTCAATTTTCCGCTCTATCCATGGATGAAACTAGTGATAATCGTCCAATTGTAGAGATTTAATAATTTAATCACTTTGCGTAAAACTGTAGTCTGTATCAATTTCATGCGAGTTTTGAAGTGAAAGGAAGAACTATTGGTCCGGTTAATCATATTGGTTGTAGTTGAAATTGAAACAATATTAGGCTAGCTTGAAACATAATAATATCAGAAATTATATTATTAATTTTTTAGCTTAATAATTAGGGTTATTACAAAAATTATAAGCTAGCAAAAACAAAACTCAATCTATCTAACTCGTTTATAGGTCATAAGACTAGAATATATTACATTATTTTACTAAATATAATCTTATATATAAAAATGGATTTCCAAATGTGTTAGTCGCGCTAAAACTCGAAAACGGCTGAACGGATTGGGCTGGTTTTAGTCTTAAAATATACGTAGAAGTCCAGGGAAGGTTTTAAAGTGACACGGAGTTCGCCGGGACAGCTAGTAATATTATAATTATTATGAAGTCTTTGTACAAAACATGAGAGTACTTTCCTCGTATTACGCTTTCATATTTAAGAAGTATTTAAGCTCTCTGTGGAATAATTACAAATAATTTTCATTTAAATCCCCTTGACAAGCAAAAGACTACTAAATAATTTAGAAATATATTATAATTTACATGGAAAATTGCTGGAAATATAAATGGAGCTTCAACGTGATGGAGTATTCAGCCAAATATTTCTTGCAACTTCAAATCGTGCAGAAACCGCACTTTTCGCGCAAAAAGAACAATGTAATATTCTTTCTGAGGACTCAAAGTATTTCTGTAGCAAATATAATCAAATTCGAAAGTGCAAATATATAATGTAAAATTTGCATTTCCATCTATATAATAGTTTATAACGAACAATGAATGTTTTCATTAAATTACATACCAAATTTTCATGAATTTTTACATGGTAGTAGTTTAAGCTCCGGATAAGCACAATAATTTATCCCGAAAATGTACAGCGTTCCCGTAGGAATTATTTGCGCTGGCGAGTTTTAGTTAAACAGCCAATGTTTAAATACAATTTAAAACTCCTCTTCTCGTGTACCGACCTCATTTAGTACAAATAAAAATCTTTGAACCTTAATTGATGATTTGATACTGACGGAATCTGAAATTCGTTTTCAATCGCTCATCGCAAAGGAAAAAATCATTCATATTGTAAGGTTCTTTCAGTTCTGTAAGGCTTTGAGCGTTGCAAATTATTTCTATTTTCACCCCTTTGACACTTTTTTATTACACAACAAACGGGCTTTGTTAGATCGGGTGTAAATGATTAAAATACTGAACTGTGAATCCATACTTATAGTATTATAAAATATGTGTGCAAGTATGTCTGTAATGTTGTGTTTGTTGTATGTCTATCTGTTTTCTTTTAATATTTGAATTGTTGAACTGTTTTTATGAAACGTAATAATATATACCTACTTTGAGTCTTTAATATGATACATAATACAGCTTTAATCATAAAAAAACGGCACTCACGCGATAAAAAATCAAAAATTTTAATACAGCCGATGCCAAAAATCCAATCAATTGTTGATATTTTTTTTTTTTTTTTTTATTTATTTATTTCACAAAATACAATATTTTATGTGTTGTTACAAAATATAAACTCGCCAAACTTTAATGTTTGAAGGCGAGAAGCGCTCATTTTACACTTACAATACTTTTTTTTTTAAAGAGTAACATACAAGATTTTTTCCAACAATATACCTTTTGACTTACACTTTACTTACCTTATACAATATTACAACTAACAAAACTAACATTAACCAAGATTAATCATAATAATAATAATATTATGTATGATATATTAAATATTATACATAATAATAATATTATGCATAATAGATACTGTGCATATTAACGTATTCTGCACATTCTAACGGTTACATAATATTATTATGCATGTATCTATATTTTTTTATCTATCTTATGTAACTTACAATTAGCTTATTATTTTAAATTATAAAATTGTCTTGCTTAAAGCCAAATATTTTTAAATGCTTCTGCAATTATTTTAGCTTTTATTTGAAACACTTTCTTTAGAAAACACTCGTTGCAATCGGTGCTTTGTCTTAATACAATAATGCCATTTGATTTCTCTTTTAGAATTGAACATGAAATGTTTCTGAAGGATTTTTAAACTGAAATCCGCTTAAGACTTTAATACTGGCGTTATTCTTGCTAAGATTTTAATCGTGTTTTATTATCATTTTAAAAGTTAAAAAGGTTTAAAGTTGAAATATGAATGTACGTCGCATTAATAAAAGTTTATGGTTAAAATGTGTGTGAAATAATAATGAATTTCTGTAGGATTTTTTCGATTTATAGTGTTATTATCTTTTTATAAATCGTTTGTTGGCTCTACGTACACACCTTACACGGCTTTCAATAGTGAACTGTGATACGAAGATGTTTTTGGGCTAAGTCGAAATTAAAAGATTAAATTATGATTAAACTTCCATTTAATTTAGAGTTTGAAAGATAATGCATGGGATTTATGTCAAAATCTTCATTTAATTAAAATGATTGATTGTTTGATGATGATGATGATTATATTCACCTCTGAGTGCGGCAGTAAGATTATCACCTTGTAGTGTCTCTTGAGAATTGTGATACACTATAAAATAAAATAAAATATATTTTTATTCGAAATAGGTATCATGATAGTACTCTTTTTGAAAGTCGAACGAAGAACCTACGTTGCCCACCACCGAAACCTACCATTCTCTGCTTTACACATTTCTGTAAATGTCATTCAAATACCATTACACATGAGGCCGTATCATGAATTCTCACGGGTGTCTATTGAGACAGTTGTGAATTTTCTTCATCCACGCAACCATGAATTTTGTTGCCTTGGAGTTCTGTTGGCTAAAAACAATAAATTATGTGGCAATAAGTATCCATAATATTAATTTCATTTTATAATAAGAAATCACTTTGCAAACATCTTATATATAAAATTTCCCTGTCACAATGTTAGTTACCGTACTCCTCCGAAACGGCTTGACCGATCTTTATGAAATTTTATATGCATATTCAGTAGGTCTGAGAATCGGCCAACATCTATTTTTCATACCAAAAATTATTTATATGGCAAAACAACGTTTGCCGGGTCAGCTAGTAATTCATAATTTATAGAATTTAAGATTCCTTAACAAGTTATAGTAATAGATATTATCGTTATTCATGGAACTTTTAATTGTCCTATAAAACTGTAAAGGCTGTTCAAAGTTTGCCGAAGAATGCCGGCACTTAATGAGCACACGCAAGCTCACATTTTTCCTGAAGAGTGTTTTAAACAAGTATAATAAAGCTCGATAATTCTACGAAATTTTCATATTATAATATTAACTATGTTTGTTTTTACTTTCAGATAAAATTCGTTTATCATGACGGAATCGTACATTTTTACGGATAAAAATTGTCCTATGTCCTTTCCCGGGACTCAAACCATCACCATACCAAACAGCAAAATAGGTTCAGCGATTTGGGCGTAAAGAGGTATTTTACTTTTTTATTTTGTACCCATGTGCTTTATTGTTTTCTTGAGTTGCGGTTCTTCTTCTTTATTTATGGCGGCCTCAATGAGTCGACGATGACTTGACGTTTACGTTTATGTTTACGTTTACGTTTACGTTTACGTTTACGTTTACGTTTACGTTTACGTTTACGTTTACGTTTACGTTTACGTTTACGTTTACGTTTACGTTTACGTTTACGTTTACGTTTACGTTTACGTTTACGTTTACGTTTACGTTTACGTTTACGTTTACGTTTACGTTTACGTTTACGTTTACGTTTACGTTTACGTTTACGTTTACGTTTACGTTTACGTTTACGTTTACGTTTACGTTTACGTTTACGTTTACGTTTACGTTTACGTTTACGTTTACGTTTACGTTTACGTTTACGTTTACGTTTACGTTTACGTTTACGTTTACGTTTACGTTTACGTTTACGTTTACGTTTACGTTTACGTTTACGTTTACGTTTACGTTTACGTTTACGTTTACGTTTACGTTTACGTTTACGTTTACGTTTACGTTTACGTTTACGTTTACGTTTACGTTTACGTTTACGTTTACGTTTACGTTTACGTTTACGTTTACGTTTACGTTTACGTTTACGTTTACGTTTACGTTTACGTTTACGTTTACGTTTACGTTTACGTTTACGTTTACGTTTACGTTTACGTTTACGTTTACGTTTACGTTTACGTTTACGTTTACGTTTACGTTTACGTTTACGTTTACGTTTACGTTTACGTTTTGAGGTTGAGACGTACGGTTGAGGTTGAGATTGAGGTTGAGGTTGAGGTTGAGGTTGAAGTTGAGGTGGAGGTGGAGGTTGAGGTTGAGGTTGAGGTTGAGGTTGAGGTTGAGGTTGAGGTTGAGGTTGAGGTTGAGGTTGAGGTTGAGGTTGAGGTTGAGGTTGAGGTTGAGGTTGAGGTTGAGGTTGAGGTTGAGGTTGAGGTTGAGGTTGAGGTTGAGGTTGAGGTTGAGGTTGAGGTTGAGGTTGAGGTTGAGGTTGAGGTTGAGGTTGAGGTTGAGGTTGAGGTTGAGGTTGAGGTTGAGGTTGAGGTTGAGGTTGAGGTTGAGGTTGAGGTTGAGGTTGAGGTTGAGGTTGAGGTTGAGGTTGAGGTTGAGGTTGAGGTTGAGGTTGAGGTTGAGGTTGAGGTTGAGGTTGAGGTTGAGGTTGAGGTTGAGGTTGATGTTGAGGTTGAGGTTGAGGTTGAGGTTGAGGTTGAGGTTGAGGTTGAGGTTGAGGTTGAGGTTGAGGTTGAGGTTGAGGTTGAGGTTGAGTTTGAGTTTGAGGATTTTTTTAATCGTTTTTTTTAAATCGATTTTCATAAAAAATGGGTTAAAAAAATGTAAGGGTTTCGATTAATTAAAAAAAATCGATTTTCATAAAAAATGGTTTAAAAATTTAATCGATTGTAAGGGTTTCGATTAATTAAAAAATTCGATTTTTTAATAATCGATTTTCATAAAAAATGGGTTAAAAAAATGCACAACATTAATAATCAAGTTTCACTTCTGCCGGCACTCCCGGGGTGCAACCCGTCTTTTTTATATGTATATATTTTTTTTTGTCTCTTATTTTTTGTTTTCGCTGTCATCTGATGTAATGTGGTGTAATGTGTATGTGCGTATTGAATAAATGTCTATTAAGAGTTAACAGACAGGCAGCCAGACACACTTTCGCGTATAGTATGTCAATATGAAGATGGCAAAGCTTCGTTGTTTGGTTGGGTAATGAGATAATAACTTTACTACTCGACCAAGCCAACTAGACGACCGTCAAATCATGCTCTCTCTCACTTATGCGTTGCTAGCGACGTGCGTAAGTGCGAGAGAGCAAGCTTTGACATTCGTCTAGTTTGCATGGTCGAGTTACTAGTCGATTGCATGGTCGAGTTACTAGTCGACCAAGCCAGTGTCATATTTAGTCGTGATTGGTCGGCTTCGCCACCACCATGATAGTGACTCAACCAAATATCGCAGGTTTTCCATATTATGTTTCTCTAATAATATTTAATCGGACATCTATACACAAGATATTTTAGTGCGGCATTTTAAGATCACTCTATTTTGCTATATTCTTGTGACCCAGTGGAAAGGATGCCTGAACTTTTGCCCGTTGTACGAGCAAAAATTAATCGCAGGACAGGCATATAATAAGGTTTCCCAACTAGAAACCTTTTGACCATAGAATTCTTGACATTTTATATTTAAAACGCTAATGTTTACCACTGCAAGTAATAAATATACTTTTTACTCTGTGCTTGAACTGTACAATTTCTTATATAACAGAAATCTCGCTTCAGCATTTCCCTTGTTTTATTATGGACTGGTCTGGGTAACAAATAGCTTGTCGGTGAGCTGCACGCTGTAGGGACATTGTTTCAAAATAGCTTCCCGATGTATATCATACTTGCATTTTATGTATTGTGCAATTTTCTTTCTTTTTCTTCTTTTTTGGCAACTTGACACAAAGGATGTGTAGGTTGTGCCACAGACAAGGTAAAAAGGTAAGGAATATGGCGGGAAAACCATATGCCTCCTATTATAATTTTCATCATCGTTTTCATGTATCGTCAGGTCTAAAGTCTAGTCAAAGTCTAAGTAAAAGTCAATACAGTCAAGGAGTCAAGTCGGTCGATTCAGTAAAGTGGTAGACGCTTTACTGAAACTTTCGATGGAGTTTTGGAGGGAACACAAAATAGCACGTTTCTGGATATTACATCACTTTCCTACACTTGTGCATGAACACGAATATCTAATGGTTAATATTCTACCAATATTACACATTAAAAACCCAGCTAACACAATTTTAGGAAAATAATACAAAACACAACAGCACTCTTTCAGATGCCCGCCAAAACTCATTGTGCAATTGTGTAATGTTATATTTAATAATTTTTTTCTATGTCTTCAGTTCTGAAGACTGAGGCTTGTGAGTTATGATATTTTAATAAGACTAAAACGACAAACATACTAAGACATAGTATAGTTTATCCTTTCTCCATTGTTAAAACTACTATCATTTAAGGTGATCGTACATTTATCAGCATGCATGCGTCGAACGTGCCGCATTTTAGAATTGATATGATGTGAAACCTCGCACATTCGTCCGCATCGTACCGCATTTCGTGTACTATGCGGTGCGTTTGACGCGTGTGGCGCGTACGGTGCTGACAAAAGTGCGATCAGCTATGACCACATTATGCAATTTCATCTTCAATTTTTGTCATCTTCTTTTTAATCAACTTTCGTTTGGCATATTCAATAATTGAATGCGTCAAAATCCACCTGCGTTGAAAGAAAAGTGTCATAGCGTGCGCTACGATTTCAGCGCGCGTCACGGGCATGCCTCACGTTCGCTGTTGACGCATGCCCTTGATGAACAGAAAAAATCTGTGTGTGTGTGGACAAAGCTAATAGCTTTGTCCACACTGGGCCTTTTTTTCGTCGTCGGAAATCGTAGCGCGCTATGATACTTTTCTTTCAACGGGGATGGATTTTGACGCGCGTCACGGGCATGCCACACCTTCGCTGTTGACTGCGCTATAACGCATGCCCTTGTTGAACAAAAATTCATTATGTAGGTCACCTGACGCCGCATACGTCAACTGTCGCAGAGTCGCGGCGGCGACCACGTTTAGCCCGTCGTCAGCATTATCGGACGGGTCAACGAACACCGCCGCTGCGTCCCCCGCCCGCGCTCCCCTCCCGGTTGCGCCGACGCCGAGTCCACAGGCGACTCAGCAAAACTACGTGACTGTTGCTGGTCGCCCCGCACCTCCCCCGCGGGCGAAGAAGAAGCCCGCCGCCCGCAACCATCGTGGCACCGCGCCCTATGTACCGGAGCTGCGTCTGCGGAGCGAGGTCCCCGCGACGCCCCTGAACATATCCCGCCTGCACTGGTCCACGGAGGTCGAGGACGTCGTGGACTACATCAGTAAGAAGACATCCCTCCGCCTGAGGGTCGAGCGTCTGCAGTCTCGCCACAAGGTCAACTTCAGTTCCTTTGTGGTGAGAGTACCGACGCATCTTCTGTCGACCTTTGAGGCGGAGGAATTCTGGCCGACTGATGTGGTTTACCGAAGGTTCCGGGGGAGACTCGGGAATGAAGCGCGCGTCACGTCGCCGACAACTAAGTGACAAAGTGTAGTTATTAAGTGTATTTTATATGTATGTTAGTCATTAAGGTATATATTGTATGGGCCTATGTAGCCTGAAATAAATAAATAAATAAAATAAAAAAAGGCGCAATGTGGACAAAGCTATTAGCTATCTACCGTCATTATCTGTTTACTAACCTGCCCGTGAAACAACTATAATTTGACTCTTATAAATTTAAATACGAAATATTTGTTAGTGGGAAGTGTATAGTTAGTTACTTCTTTACGCAAAAAATGCTGAACGGATTTGGATCAAATTAGCACCGTTGTACTTTGAAAGTCTGGATACATTTATTCGATAAAGAACACTGGGATACTGTGGTCATAGTTCATCAATTATAATTTAGTTTGCATCAAATAACCATAATAGTATAAACAAGACGTTATGAAAAGACATTAGAAGATACAATTTTAGACCAAAGAGGTTTGTTTGAATAAATTATTATCCCAGGAGAGCTATGCATGTGAATATTACATTTGTGCTAAATGACTAACGAAGGAGTTGAATGTGAAAATGTTTTTAGCTTCAGACGAAAACTGTATATTGTATGAATTACTGATAATCTGAGTTTCAGTTTGTGGAACTTTTCACCGTGAGAATGATGAATATATGCACAGTTTTTTGGAACGTGCATTGCAAGATTCTTGTCGGACGTCCGATTAACGCTCGTCATCTCAATATTACGTCCACAAAGTTGTGGACGTAATATTGAGATGACGAGCGTTAATCGGACTAGCTATCACACGGAAGTCCGTGTGCTCACACTTGACACTGTACCCTTTTACTGTGATATGATGATATCTATATCATACAAAAAATTATATTCAGGACTGTGTTGTAAGTAAGTTAGGTCGATTCGGGAGAGTTTTGACTTCACTGTAACTTGTTTTACCATCGACAATAACTCAGATTATAAGGCATATATTATTTCAAATAAAACCCACCAATATTTAATAAAACTTTATTTCGTGTAACTATAATTTAAAACAGTATTTACATCACGTTGGCAGAATGTACGCCAGCATGCGCGCCAGGGCGATGATCACAGTGGTGAGCGGCGGCGCGATGATGATTAGCAGGGTATCTGCACGGGGCGAGAGGGGGGTGCCGCCCGCGTGCAACTCCGCAAGGCTTTCTTCTGGAACAAATGGGCATGTATTAGTTTTCACTTTTTTTTTATTAAATAAGGGGGCAAACGAGCAAACGGGTCACCTGATGGTAAGCAACTACCGTCGCCCATGGACACTTGCAACATCAGAAGAGCTGCTGGTGCGTTGCTTAACTTTAACGAGCTGTGATTGATCTCGATCATCCCTCGGGATGCTTAGGGTTAATGCAGATTGTAACGCGACGAAACGATTTTACGAGTATAAGTTTAACTTAGTCTTCAAGCGACAGCCGGCTGCCGCATAACAATTGAAAATCTATTGTGTCTGCGATATGGGTATCGCAGACTGTGGAAGTGCTACGTAATGGGGACTGTTCATTTTTTTTTAATTGTGCCCATTACAAAAACATTTCGAGGAATAAGGTCAGTGATCGTTATTCTGTATATAAATTCAAAAAATATACATTAATTACTTATATTTTTAAACAAATATGTTTAACCTTAGTTTGACCTTCAATGACGTCATTACTGGAAGCATACGTTAAATTAGCAATAAACTCGACCAACATAATACGTTTTGAACTTTTGGTATGCTTCTCGAATCAGTTTTCACATAAATAAGAGAACTTGCATTCATTTAACACCTTGTTGATACTTGACAATGCTCTTTTCTTTAATTTTTATGTATTCAATGCTGCCGGCTGTATTCAATGTATTCAATGATGACGTCATAGATCCGAAAACTATAAGAATGTATTTAAAAAAAACTAGCCAATGAATTAAAAAAATATTTAAATTATATTCTTAAAATACCCTATTTCAACGGTAAAAAATATTAAAAGTACATGTGATTTTTTTGGACAGTGCCCATTATGTACCACCTCCTCCGCCATTAATAATGACCAATTTTAAATTACAATAATGGCATCGCGACACAACAAAAAAAGATTGATTTTGGTTACGGAAAAGTGTTGTGCCTGCAGGATTTCTCTATAGTACGCTTACAAGTTCTAGTATTTCGTAGTTTTAGGCAAAGATAATTTTTTATAGTAGACAGAGAAAGCTGCCCCCATCGTTGACAAACTTTTTATAATTATTATCACCTTAGATTTTTGTTTTAAGATTAATTTTAGAACTCTTAAAGTGCTTATAAATGTAAACGTCATGTAACACAACCGAAAACTACACAATACCAATATCTAGTAACCCTATTCAGCGTTTTCTCAGTTTCTGCTGACTAAACGTCTAGCAGTCACCTGTCTCACAACACGACATAGCAAACATTAACGAAGGAACTTTCTAGTGTTGGCGCAGCGGCCATGTTTGAACTACAAAACACCTCGCTTTACTAATTGCATTAGTTTTCGTTTAAGTGATTTCAACGCTTATTGCGAAAACACGCATGTATTGAGTTTGATAAATTTACTTAATACAGCAATTTGGCTTTTTCCTATCTGGCAACATCGATCACAAAACTACTTATTTAATAACATTGAGATAAAATAAGTACTACGTTTAATAAATTATTTATTAACCCTTAATTTACCCGGTAGGTCCCTGGGACTCCATCGAAAACTTTGAGCGTTCATAAAACCGTTAGTTTTTGGAATTATAACTTATGCGTTCCAGTACCTTCACGAAGTGACGTGCGAAATGCGGGGTAGAGCGAACGGCGCTAAGTGTGTCTCCGATCGGCAAGTAAACACGTTAGTGGAGTCCGTAGGACTCCACCGGGGTATTAATGTTATAGTTTTAGCCAATTCACAGTATTTGCATTTATACATATATTGTTGTTTTCTGTTGATATAATGGCGTCTCGTAGTTACTATAAACGTCCTCGATGAAGATTTTGAGTCCGTGGTGAGCAATTGGCTTGTGCAACTAATGGAAAGCGTTACGGATGATGAGGATCAGCAAAATATAACATTGAACTAGCTTATGAATTTAGAGCCTTATGTGGTGGTGTCTAAAACCGAGGATGACTGCGAGCTCTCAGACCACAACTCTGCTTCGGAGTGTTCAGATACTTCAAGTGATGATGAATACCGTATATATGTGCCATAGTTGTACTAAGCCTGTGTACCTTAGCTGGATAAAAAATATATACTTAATGACTTTGTCAACAACCGCGACTGAAATATTTTTTATTTTACCCATGTTCTTTTTTTTGCTTTTAATGAGCGTTTATGATGTCCTTAATAAGTTTTATAATTCGTTATTTTAAAAACATATTTTTTAATATATTTATTATTGGCTAGAAATTAGACCTCGTAATTTTATGAAAGTGCCTTAGTCTAGGAGTTCCTTAATAAAAGGCTGTAATTCTTTAATTTCAAGTAAAAACCTATGCCATATTAAAAACAAATAAATAATTAACAAATGTAATAAGTATTTCACTTTAAAAATGTTCTTATTTCATATTAAATTTACCAATTTGTTTCCGGGAGTCCGAGGGACTCCACGGGGTATGTTGCGCAGGTATAGTCACCGGGTCAATCAAGTAAACATTTTTTCGTGATAAAAAGTATCCTAAAGTATGTCCGGACTCAAAGTATCTCCATACAAAATTTCACCGAAATCGGTTAGGGCGTGAAGACATAACGCGAACGTGTGCCTATCTGTTACCGCTTCACTAACTGATAAACCTATTTGGTTGATAATTATGGAGATACCTTAACGTGTGGGAAAGGACATAAAAATATTTTTACCATTCAAGCGTACACTTTCCGCATCAAAATCAAAATTCGAAAAAACCATCGGTCAACATTTATATTTTCTAAATAACAATACCTCATACATATTTAGTGAAAAATTAAAACAAACATGATACTTTTAAACGCGCCATTTTATTCTAATGAAGAGCTACAACTGTTTACTCTACGTAAATATTTTATTACATTAATTCGAATCAGAATCATAAATGATAAGGTTATATATTTGCTTTTCCTTTTAGGAAAAGTTTTATGTTCCGCCTGAGGCATCTAAAGGGCATACGGTGAGCAAATATTGACTTTTATTTACGATTGAGGGTTTAATTATTCAGAGCTCCAACATCCGTATGAATGTTGGCAGCTTTGAGTTAAAATACTTCCGCACTGAGAGGCATTTAATGATGATTAAACTCTAATTTAATGAAGAATTTGACAGTCTCAGAGATAGACAGTAACGTATGGGGCTTATGTCAAAATCTTCATTTAATTAGAGATAAATTACGATAACATGGCGCGCCCCTCCAAAATTAAAAATGTTTGAAGTGTGTTGTCAAAACGTTTGAAGTGCGTTGTCTTGCGCGGTCGGCTAGTTATGTTATTATTATGTTATGTTATTGTATGGTCGATTAGTTATTACTTATTACCAACAAATTTTGGTAATAAGTGACATTAAGTGAAATTTTACGAGTAGATACTTATACTGGTTGATTGGTTGAATACATACAAACTCTTTCATAAGGATATGACTACACACATTGAAATAGTAATTTGGAGGGGCGCGCCATGTTATCGTAGTTTATCTCTACAGTCAAATAATATCTGAGTGTGGCAGTTAGATTATGTTCACTAATTCTACGTTAAGATGTATTAAATACGCTTCAAATTTATAATTCGACTTTGGCCTCCTCAAGTTCACAATGGCATATTTGCCTGCCTGCCTAGTGCCTATGATCGCCATTGATAAAGGCTCCATTCCACCGCTGCACACGCTGTGCACGGACACGCGCACGCCTGGACGTGCACGGATTAATTTCTTTGACTTGAGTCAATTCGTGCGTAGCGTGTCCGTGGGTTGCAGTGGACACAGTCACATATATTTTCTTACAAAGCGAAGCTTGACGCAAGTGCGTAGTCTCTCCGTGCGCCTCAGTGGAATGGAGCCCCTAAGCTAAATCGTGCTAGAGACAGTGTCACTAACACGGTAAACCTAAGAGAAAACAACACTATACTTTGACAATACGCACGTATCTTATAAAGACCTTACCTCGCGAATAGGTATGCGCAATACGCACATATTATTCTGAAATGGGTCATACACTTCGTCGAATTCGAATACTGACGGAAATACCTACCAAATTCTATATTAATGATTGCGTAACAGACAGACCAAGTGAACTTCCTGTGGAGTTATTAGTAGATGGGTATAAGAAATTATTAGGGCCAATTTCACCACATTCTGATAAAGTACCGAATAGCTTTTTTAACAGATTCTCCATGCTTCATCTTTCAAGTTATGTGATGGATAGCTTATTCCGCACTTATCAGGAAGTGGTGAAAAAGGGCCTTAGTCTTCAAAAAGTCAGAATCTGTAGATTAAATTCTCTAAAATCCGTCCACAGCTTTAGGTATGATGTAGCTTAGGATATCTTCAGCATTTAAAATGTTAGCGAGGATTTCATCTCGAAAAAGGCTTACGATAATAAAGTAGCAGAAAATAGACCAACTCATAAAAACTCATTAGGCTGAGCTTAAGCGAAAATCCTTTGAAATTATTTCCCTTTTCTCTCTCTTAGTTTTGTATTCAGTGCTCATACTAATTAAGACATATACTTAGATTACCTAACGTTTGTCTTTGTGGTCCATTTTTGTGATATAATTATTTCTTGTTAGTGTACACTTGATAATTTTCATTCAGTGATTAAAGTTATAATAATTTTATATTCATAAAATTGTTGACAATATTTCTCAACAGATTTAATATAAAGGATTTCATAGCACAGTAAGTGCCTTGTCACAAACAAAGCAGCAAAAAATGTTAAAATGTTTAAAAACGTAACCGCTTAGTCCCATTTTCACGGCTGGATGATAAAATACAACCACAATTCATACAAAAAACTTTTTTTTAATCTGCGGAGAGGTGTGAAATTTCGTACATTGTGGTGTGTCGCGTCCGATGTCGCTGTGAATTTTGTAAATTCCTCTGACATTCTCATTTTCCTGACATTTTATTTTTATTTTCCGCTGATTTCGTACTAGATAACACCCACAGTCTCTTGGCTAAAATTAGATTATCGCGAGGAAACATACATTTTTCCGCAATGAAAACTGTCATTTGTCCTTTCTTGTGTCTTAAATTATCTCCATACAAAATTTCATCTAAATCGGCTTAGCCGTTTAAAAGTAAAGAGGTAACTGCCAGACATAATAAAAACAGGCAAATAAACTTTCAAATTTATAATATTACTTATTAGTAAGGAGATTATTTCGTAAAATCTTTCTGGTAAACGTTAGGTAACTTCCTTTGAGAAATTCCCTGGTATGCTTTACCGCATTCCGAAGCCATTATGTAAGACGGCCTTGTGCTAGGCGAATTTTCATCAACAAAGCCTTTTTAAGTGGTGCAACACTAACGAGACAGACCTTTGTCGGCATTAGCCTCCAATTAGACTTTAGGTCACATTGTGATGGTACTGCAGTTGCTGTTAAAAAGGAAAAATGCATAACTTCAAATAAAGTGAAGGATTAGTGCGCGAGCTATGAGGGAGTTGAGGAATAGGCAACTGCGTACAAGTACACTTCTGCTGAAACTTCTTAGTGATTCCTCAGAAGTTGCGCCCGAAAGAAAGTGTGTAGAATCACACAGTTTCAACTGACATTGCCGCCATTAATGCAAGTATTAAATTGTAGTTGAGCAGCCCTGGATTAATGAATAGGCCGTAAAGGCCACGGTCAAGGGTGGCGGCGTCCTAGAAGGGCGGAAGCGTCCTAGGAAGGCGGCAGATTTCGTACACGGGGACTACACTAAAATAAACAGAACACATCACCCAGTCGTTGCCATTTTATAGTCTCAATAAAATAACACCAATGACAGCATGTAGTATTCGCTCTAGTTCTCCACACCAAGGCTTCTTACAGACAAACGGCACTTGTCGACGGCAGTCGCTGTATTTTTTTCATTGACTTTTGTGGACTCGTCTTGTCGACTGCCGTCAACAATTACCATTCGTCTGTAAGCGCTCTAAGCCTCATCTAATAAGTAACGTGATGACATCAACGTGCACCAATTGCTACGGTAATTACCATTGAGCACATGTACGGAGACAGTGTGTGGTCTTGCGCCCCGCACCGCACAGGTATAGTTGCCGGCGTCGCTGCCGTTGACGCGGGCGAGACGTAGCACGCTGTCCGCTCCTCCTGGGACTTGCTCAGTTTTCACGCTGCGGAAAAGAAATATATTTAGTAGATGTTGCCGGCAAGTATAATGCAACGTCAGTAACTTGCTCGGTTTTCACTAGATATTTCTGGCAACTATGTTGCACCGTAACGAACTTGCTTGGTTTTTACGCTGCGGATAAAGGCTATTATTAAAAAATTTGCAACAACGTAAGTATATTCATTTACGGCATGAAAGCTGCACATTTTTATGGTAAAAATTATATGCCTGTCCTTTTCCTGGGACTCAAAGTATCGATACACATTTCATTTAAATTAGCTAAGCCAATTAAGCGCGAAGAAGTAACAGAAAGGTGATATACAGAAATACAGTTATCTGTGATGTATAAACGTATTTACAGCAAAAAATCAGGTCATGTAAATCAATACAAGTTGTACCTAATAAGACAATGGGAATTCTACCATATTCAAGGACGAAATTCTAGCGAAAACCAAAATATTGTACACGACATACGCGATAATCGACCTAAATCAGTATATCTTTCGGAAGTATTCAATTCGGCATGCGTGCCAGGATGTCATACATTGGAGGTCGGATCAAGCACGTGAAAGACCAATAAAAAGGTCCCTCATTTATTCCGGTCACGCACCGCAATCTTTACGTGACTTATCAAATTTCAAAGTGACATAGATTTTGTGGCTTCATTTGAATATCCTAAGCGCTTAGGATCTTGTTACGCGAATGAGCAGGCGTTATGTTAATGGGTTCTGTGGCGGTAGCCACAATGAGCGCCACATTCCTGCATCACGCTATCGAAGTTTTCTAAGTGCGTCGGGATATATACGACAGCTGAAATCAATGACGTCGGGCTCACGTGGGGTTCGGCCTGACCGAGCATACCACCTCGCTCGGTCGGAAGATCTTTATTTGGGATTGCCACACATATTCCCACACTTCATCCAGACGGGCATTTTGAGAGCGTGTATCAGTGCTGTAAATGTGTTAACACGTCATATTTACAGTAATGTCTTGTCAGTTTCAGTGTCATATACAATTCAGACATGACGAGAAGATGACCGTTGGACCTCTCATAATAATAGCCACGGTCACAGCCACGGTCACGGTAATTGTCACAGTCAGTGTCACGGTCGTTGTCACGGTCACGGACACTTTTACTACAGCAAATTAGTATCCTTACGAGAATTATTACGCTACATAATAGACTATGTAGCGTATTGTCATAGGACAATTAGTCGGCCATTCTCAGGAAAGCAAAATTTACGTGTCCCGGGCTTGTATAGTCTGTAATATTATCTTATTCAAGTATGTTATATTTTTAAACGGTAGATAGCATCAGTATCTAGCTACAAACTTAAACACAGGCTTCTAATTTAAGTAATTCAGACTAAATTAATTGAAGTCGTGTTCAAAAACCATGTTTTTCTAACTACCGTAACGTGTCCCCACGCCAACTTGATCTCGAAACTTGCTTGTAATTTTTAAAACGTACCTATTTAATTTAATCTATTCATGGTTTTAAACGCCTATAAACATTGGTTATCGCATTGCAAAATATCGACTCAATAGGCCCAGCCTATAAATAGTTATCATGAAATAATCGCTTGTCCGATCAAAAGTCATAATTACCGTAACACCAGCCGTTTTTGGATGCCCATCCAAAAATATCAGGATTTGGCGCATTACGAGTGCACGGGTTGCTTCTCCTTAGTGTGTGCCCCCATCAGCGGTCCCACGTCGTTAATGTTAGTGTGCCGACGATAAAGTACGTTAATATCTAATTACCGTAGCTTTGGTTACAAACTTGTCTAATTACCGTAATCGTTACTTTTCAATTATGTTTAAATTAGATTTTATTATGTATATTAAGTTTATGTTACATAATTTGTATTTTTATTATGTATATTAAGTTTATGTTACATAATACGTACGTTGCCCTAAGCTAGTTTTTGACAATTGTGTCGTTGTATCGTTACGTAAAACACTACATTTGCCTAATTACCGTACCCATACATTTTAAGTCTCATTATCCAAAAAACTTTAAGTAACTGTTTCACGCTACATTTATTATTGTGTTCGTATCTTTAATTTCTTTAATATTTCTATGTGTCTAAGTCAAATCGACGAAGAAAAAAAACGGTTACGGTAATGAGGCAAATAATGCCAAACCGGAGAATGGCCGTAGTAACTGAAGCAACTTGAACTCTATATTATATTTAAGGTTATTTGAAAATTAATTTTAAGACTATTTACATACGAGAATTTTCTGTCTTATAAATAGAGTATAAAACATTTTAATTTCCTATAATATGTTCAACCCTTGTCTGACCCTTGAAAATCCTAATGAACCTTCAAGTATCTGAACAAATCCAATAATTTGTTCCACGTAATGAACAATCGCGACCTACATTGGGCGTCGAGGGACCACCTTGTTCCGCAATATCTTAATGTGCAAGAGCTGTAGTTAGCAGATACATTTTGCAATTCTGATGAGACTTGTTTTCTTGTTTTAATTTTTTTCTCGTAATGTTATTAGAGAAATTAAATTTATGAGCAGAGAGCGGATCAGACGTTATTTGATCGATTTATGTTTTGTCATAGTAACAGATTTCATATAGGCCTTCCTGCGAGGTCACTTTGTTCCGTTGTTCTGCAATGATAATAAATGACAGAAAAATCGATACCGTTTGTATACCTTATCTGCGTTACAACGCCGCGACGAAAAATAAATTGGCCAATCAGAACTAAAGCGCGCTTTAGTAGTCTCAATGAAACGTCGCGTCCGATAACACAGACCATGACGCAAACTACAAAACATGGCGTATCTTAAAAAACATGTAAAACAATGTAGCGTTGACGCTTCTGCATCGTAACGAACCTTGAGGCTCCGCCTTAAACCTCTGATGGCGCCACAGAGGTATTAAACCAGTTCGTTTTCTGTATTCGAGTGCATGAAATTATTTTTCGCTTTTTCCCGTTCGAAACGAATTCAGCACGTACATTTCAAATGCAAGCCAGTGAGTTCGCGCGTGAAATAAAGCGAACGTCACGAAATTTGAAAACGGAAAACGAATCCAGAAAACGGAAACGGAAAACGTGCGTTTGCGGCCAGCCTACTAAGAACTATTCTAACTATTATCGAGGAAATTGATTCCTAGACAGTTGAAAGACTTTAGTTAGAAAATGTAAATTCAATGTTTGTGATCTGTCGGCAGGGTTCGACATAACGCGACCAAACTACGTAGGTGCCCCATCTACCTAGGAATCAATTTCTATGATAGTACATTAAGGAAAATTAACCCTACCTGATTCCACCCCTCGAAGTATCAGAGTTCAGTGCTCTTCCCTCGTGCAGCCAGGTGAGCACAGCTGGTGTGTCCACATGCCGCGCTCGGCACACCAGCGCCAGGGTCGATTCAGCCTCATAATACTTCTCAAGTAGCGGACCACCAGCCTCGTCGACAACCCATACTTGGGGTGCTGAAAAGAATTGCAAGCTGAGAATTACCTATTCTTTACTTAAATAAATAGGTAATCAATCAACATAATATTATTGTAACCTCCTCCGTTTTTGGAAGTCGGTTAAAAATGTACAATACTACACGGACGCCCGCAAGTCCGTTGCGTCCAAATTCTTTTATCGCGGGAACCGTACTTTTTCCGGGATAAATAGTATCCTATGTACCATCGAGGAAATTGATTTCTATGCATTTGAGAGACCAACGTCATTTGGTCGATCATGTCAATTCAATGTTAATTGTGATCTGTCGGCTGGGTTTGACGTAATGCGACCAAACTACGTAGGTCCCCCATCTGTATAGGAATCAACTTCTCTGATTGTATTTTCAAGGGACTCAAAGCATCCTGTAAAACAGGGTCAACAGTTTAGGCGTAAAGAGCTTTCAGACAGACAGACAGACAGACAGACAGGGAGACATAGTTTCACATTTATAATATTATTAAGTATGGATTTTTGTTCAAATTAGGTATTGTTTATTTTAAGGGTTTGAGATGTCCTAACTCCTAGTCCTACTATGCCCAAAAAGATAAAACTGCAAAATACGTTCATAGCCGAGATATAATTATAAATGACGTGCCTATGTAATTTGATAGGCAAAAATAATAGAAAACCCAGCCGTGATCTGCAAAATTAACTTAGGTTTGCCATCTGCCTTATTTATAAACTCTGACAGTAAATAAAACAAGCTTAGATGACTATTGACTAGCGTGTTCTAGTGCAGCTAGTATGAATAGTAAAGAATATTACTGTAATTTTATATTCCACGTGTACAAAAATTATGTACACACATCCTTATAAAATAAATTTTACCTCAAAGTACACTTTTAGTCAGTAAAAAGAGTTAAGTTTGTTCCGTTTATTTGAAAAGTATTCAACTGAAAACCTCAGTTGTATATAAACTAATTTGAAATAAGATTTCATGTTGAACAAATTTGTATTCTATCCGTAGATAGGAGTTCGTAGTTAGCCAAGAATAGCGGTTCTAAGTAATTCTCGCTGGTTTTGAAGCTTAGAATTTTGTTCTTTTCACAGTTGGAGATAGTTAACAAAGTTGACTTTTGTTACGCTGTTTACAAATTATAGTTCAAAGTTGTCGAGGATAAAATTAACTCGGTGATACTAAAACGTACTCTAGATTCTCTGCTTTTAAATAGGTTAGTGGGTTACAAAGAATTTCCAATTTGTTGTATCATTTTATACAATATTAGCTTTGATATTATGAAGCTTTGTAAGTCTTTCTTTGTTATAATTTAATTTTTCATACGCTCCTCCTCACTTAGAATAATTAAAGAGTAATTGCCTTGAACGTTTACCGAAATAATTACAACGATCATTATACTAATTAACACAATTACTTCTGCATCATTACTTACTATTAACGTGTAAATAGGTTCTGCTAACTCTAGGCGGATGTGTTGATATTTGACATTCGTAAACCCCCTCATCATCAGGCTTCACTTCTCGGATGAGCAGCCTCCAGTTCCCAGGGTATCTCTTGCCGACTGACACTCTGTTGTCAGCGGCATAAGTCACAGCTCCGACTGTGAGCAGTTCTGGCATCTCATCTCTACCTCTACGACGGACCCAGGAGACCTAAAATTATGAACTTCGTTAATAACTAAAGACAATATTTTGGTAGTGCAACATTAAGGGCCTGTTCCACCGCTTCCTGATAAGGCTATCCACCACTTAATTTGACAGATGGAGTATGGAAAATCTGTGAAATAACCCTATCGGGCACCTTATCAGGAAGCGGTAAAACAGACCATAATTATATTATTCTTATTATCTCCTGATAACGGTACGCTGCGCTTTCTTATAACGCTCCTGCGTTATAATCAGAAGCGCAGCGTACCCCCGCGGGCCCCCGTATAAAAATGTGTTTGGGGGCCCTAGGAATGGTAAAGATATTTCTAAGGGCCCCAAAATTCACGTTGGGGGTCCGGGGGCTCCGTATAATTGATACGGCATATACGGCGGGAGCTACGCTACGCTAACGCCTGGTTATAATTTTCTTTTAACATAAATTATCCTGTTTTAAAAATCGTTATCTAAATTCATCTTGGAGACACACTCGTCTTGAGTTTATAAATTCCATCTGGAGGTTGCTATACCACTTTATAGTTCTGTTTGAGTGTTTGCTAATAAAACAAACTTTAATAGTCAAAAGCCACCTCAAAGCACGGTTGATAATATTAAAAGCATCTTAAAGTATATTTCTGTCAGCGAAGAAACTTTTTTAATATGCTAAAGAATATAAGATGAGCACTAAAATAACTTTTAGCGGGGAATGTATCTTCTTTACTGCGGAGTTAAGATTGCTTTCCGTTCATTCATCTTCCGAGTTGAGGTCAAATGGAATTCGCCCTGGATAGTCTGCCTAGGTGAGAAATAGTGCTAGATTTATAGACTTGGAAAATATTAAAATTATGTAGATCCCTAGTCATTTTCCCGCCAAGGAGCTTGATTATACGTCTAAATGTAAAGTAGTCTCGCTAAGCTCATCACGATTAAGCCACTAAAAATTATATTCGGTTGTAAAGATAAGAATTTTGTGGTTTGATTTTCTAAAACGTTTCTATTTTAGTTACGTCCAGACAAACTCTAAATTGAACTATCTGAAGAATAAATTAGTGTTCTTAAAAATTTTATATCTCATTAACAATTTCAATGGTTTTAATTCTGAATTAATTTGAATCAAAATATGCTTTTAAACTTATTTTTCGTTAAATTTAATACCTGAAGAAATGAGCCGTCTTAATAAACTGACCTTTTAGCAAATAAGTGGTAAATTCTTTTCATAGTAACACCTATAATTCTTACCGTCTTATCCTGAAGGAGACTGATCCGACAATTCAAATGAGCATCTTCGCCTAACTGTACAGTAATTTTGGTGATATTCCCAACAGGGGTATCTTCAAACGTCGGGCCATATCGCCTGTCGTGGTCAAAGTACGTATTCTTTACATTGACGACATGGGGTACCATATTCAGCACCTCCGTCGGTGCGTAAGTATTGGTACCATCTGGGTCCCTGGTGGGTTGTGGTACTTTGAATGCTTTGGTACTATCTATGGTGGAGTTGCCAAGTTTGAGCATCACAGGCGACGGCGAGAGGGCAGTGCTGAGTGCGTAGTAGGGCGTCACTGTGTCCGTTGTTGATGATGATGTTGTTGGATTATCTGTAAGAAAGAGTTCAGTATTAATATTTTTCCAAGAATTTCATTTATAAGAAGCATTATTTATTTCAAAGAATTATATCCGAGTTGAGATGAAATTAGTTATAATTTACTAGAAAACAAGTTTCGTTTTATTTTAAACTAGAATTGGTGTGCGGTTGCATCCGAGTAAAAACATTATTTTACAGTAATTGTACACTTTTCTTCGTTTGAAAGGCTAATGTCTATCCCCGAGGTCTATTTTAGGTCTATACCTTTTATCAGAAACAGCCTAGTTGATATAAAAATAACTAAGTTTCAGAGCCTATTGGATTCAAACAAACTTTTCCTCTTTTCATTTAGCATAATATTATACCTCTAGATTCACAGTAAAGTGCTTCAGTGCTTTTTAATAATTATGATCGAGAGTAGCTATGTCGAAATCATAAATTTGCTTTCTAATTATATTTATCGTATATTTTACTTCTTTAAACTGCATTTAATTTCTTGAAGTTGAAATATTATGCATTATTGCAGATCTCAGATTGAAGTTTACCTCTAGAGACTTTCTTGTGCTACGGTAATCGTAACAGAAATCGTTTCTTGAATTGACGATATAAATCGAAACGCAATACACTCACAATTTATTCTTTTGTGCGTTAAACCTTAAAATTATACGACTTTCTCTCACTACGTGATAAAAATAAATTATTTGTTTCAGTTATTTTTTTGAGGCCCAAGTTATCATTAATTTTCCAGTTGGTCTAGCTCATTTTTTTCAAATCAAAGCATGTATTTTCACAATGTTATATTGTAACCAAGTTTTTTATCTTACTTGATGACGCCCGCAACTCCGTAGGGCCAAAACTCGTTTATCGCGCGGGAACCGTACATTTTCCCGTGATAAAAAGTATCCTATGTCCTTTCCCGGGACTCAAAGTATCTCCATGCCAAATTTCAGCAAAATCGGTTCAGCGGTTCGAGCGTGAAGAGGTAACAGACAGACAGACAGACAGACATACAGACACACTTTCGCATTTATAATATTAGTATGGAAGTATGGATAGTATTTAAACAATAATATAATGTTTTATACGAAAATAACAACTGGATCCTTAGCCAAAACGCTTTCTGACAGACAAGATTGCCAATTAATGCGATTTTTTATGTTGAATCCCATACATTTCATTTGTAACGTCTGACAGTGAAACTAACGAAAGTATCGTGGCTAAGGGTCCCGAAGAATGTAGTTCATACCTGTGGTGACCTGGCATGACACTATCTGTGTGAGGATGAGCATGGCGACGCTCCACATAGCGCCCACAACCCGCGCCCGGCACCGGGCTTCATAATCTGAAACAAAATTGTGGTTCAATTGATGCTTTAGTAGTAGGAAATTGTGGTTCAATTAGTGCTTTAGTAATAGGAAATTGTGGTTCAATAGGTGCTTTAGTAGTAGGAAATTGTGGTTCAATAGGTGCTTTAGTAGTAGGAAATTGTGGTTCAATAGGTGTCTAGATAATATTAAATACTTATGGCCTGTTTCACCGCTTCCTGATAAGGTGCCCGATAGGGTTATTTGACAGATTTTCCATACTCCATCTGTCAAATTAAGTGGTGGATAGCCTTATCAGGAAGCGGTGAAACAGACCCTTAGAATTGTTGCCTATGATTATTATTATGGTTGGACATTTTCTTGCTTATCCATACCAATATTATAAATGCGAAAGTGTCTTTCTATCCGTCTGTCTGTCTGTCTGTTAGTCTGTCTGTCTTTCCGCCCAAACCGCTGCACCGATTTTGTTTAAATTCGATACAGATATACTTTGAGTCCCGGAAAAGGACAAAGGTTACTTTGTATCACGGAAAAATGGACAGTTCCCGCGTGATAAATGAATTTTTGAAGCGACAGAGTTGCAGGCGTCATCTTGTTGATTACAAAGTTTTATGAACAATATAAATAAGACCATTTTCATCATCTTTGAAGTACTCAGTAGATGCAACGGTTGGCAAAATCTTCTATTATATGCCTTTAAAGGTGTTGTGGACACAACGATGACTAGGGTGGCGAACACATTTTAGAAAGTTGGTTAGTAGCGTATTTCTAAGACATTATTAAAGTGAAAGCTCTTCCCTTTAACTGTAAAGTCCCTTTAACTGTATTAGGACTGTTTAGTTAAAATAAGTAATTATTGTGTTCCTCGAAAATTAGTATTGAGATGTTTCTTTCTAAAAAGTAATAAGGTTTTGTTTTAAGATTTCAATGGACCGTCAGAATAATGAATAAGAAACTAGCGTGAGAATGGGTTTGGAGAAAGCTAGCAGATGCTTGCAGCTTGGCACATTGTCTACGGTAGGTCTATGTACTTGATTATGTGTTTAGAATATGTACGTGTAAACGATAAATAAATAAAGTCTATGCTATATAATATGATGTAACAACTTTAAGGGTTAGATGAGAATATGGTTATAAATTATATGTGTTAATATAGCAGCTAACTTTAGGTTTGAGTCTAATAAAACTTGATGATTATTGCGTTTTCATTTCCGCTACAGTTGTTGACACAAGTATTCCTTGCCATGATATAATTATAATGGTGTAATCCATATGTTTGAGATAAGGGCAAGAAATACGAGTAAGGATTTATATTTGGTCATGTGTCTTTGAAAATAGATTATATATTATTGAACTTGTACATAATTATAAATATGTGCCAAGTAAGTTATGTGAATTGTGTAGAGTAAGAAGTAAGAACATAACATTAAGTATAGAAATGGTCGTATGTATTAAATATTATGCATGTGTATAGTGTACAGTGCCATCGCAATGGGTAGGAAAGAGACAGATGTACGCTGAAACGTTATATCCGCGCGATAGAAATAAGGCGGATAACCCCGCACCGGGGTAAGTGGGCGGGGTCTTCTCTCTCTCTGCGCTAACGCATGGCGGGGGTGAGGCAGACGGATAAATAAGCCGGTCAGCGTCGACCGCGACACGTTGTGATCACACATTGTGATAGAATAGCAATTGGGCATAGGACTCATACGGAAACTACGACTCGAGAAACTCTGACGGATCTTGGTCAGAGAACACCATTTTATCGGACGGGTATAAATTGCTCCGGGTGTGACGAGTTAAAGTAGCCTGCCCTTTGCCTTGGTACAGTGCACATAGTTTAATTTTAATAAAAACTTAATAAATCGAAGTGAATAGTAACAGTGATTTATTTTAGAGGTATCGAAGCTCAAATATATAGATATATAAATATCAACAAAAGTCATACAGTCCACAATATTGTCTGGTCCTTCGAGCCGGATCAAGAAGAACGAGTTGCTGGTTAACCAGGAAGATAACCAGCCTTTCAAGAACGAAGAAAAGTAAGCAAGTTTTCGTCGGAAGAATAAGAAGAACGAAATACTTGTCAGTGCCAGTTTACCAAGTCGAAGAGAACGTCTAGCGTTGTAACGTTGAATCCACGCATCGTCGGCGTGTTAATTCCGTCGAACGACAACGTCTATTCGTTTTGCCATTGAGTCCACGCAACGTCTGTGTGCTGACTCCGCGAAACTTTATCCGCGTCGCGAACAAGCGGGGAGGCGTGTAATGGAATAGTCATCGCAACACCGAACGGTTGCACTACGTGACGTCGAGGGCGTGAACGAACGCGTCGGTGAATCGCAACGAGGAAGCGTGCCGATTGTCGACTCACGTAGCAGGATGGTGGTTACACGCAGCCAGGGAAATGCAGCGGGTGAAAAGGAGTGTCAAGACACAAGAACGAGCAGGTCGGAATATGAGTACCTGCAGCCGGGTGCAAGTAGAGCAGAATACGAGCGTTTACGCCCCGGCATAGAAAAAAGCCCAGTACCTGCGACAGTGAGCAGGAGTGAGGTGGAGCGCCGTCTACGGTCGCTGACGCAGTCAGTGGCCTCATACAGTTCAGCAGCTAGCGTCAGAACAAAATTGCAACTGGCAAAATTGAAAGCCGCTGAAGAAAGGGCAGCTATCAAGATGAAGGAGCTGGCCATTGAAAAGGATCTTGTGATGCGACGCTTGGAAGCAGAATTATTGCTCATACAAGGTATACAGGAGAACATTCCTAAGTTCGTGGCCGTGAAGAAAGAAGATCGATCACGGGTTACCGAAACAAACTCGGTCGCCTCACGGGGGGAGAAAGGAAGCCAAGAAAATCAGCAAGTGCAGAAGTTTGCAGAGCCAGTCGCTGCTCGAAACGAATCGGATATCGAGCAACTGGCCCATGTTATCGGACGAACGGCGCAACCTCGGTTGCTTCAAAGCGACCCGCCAATGATTACCAGTTCGATAACCGATTGGCTAACCCCTCAGGTCTCGTATAGTGACACAACACAGATGTACAATGTGTCACAGGCTGGAAATATACAAAGGCTAAAGTGCAAAGCAGAACCTTGCGGACTTGAAGAGTATGTCTGTCCGCATCACAGCTCTCAGCAAGATGAGCTGCAACAAAGGGCACAGGAATCCGAAGCTGCACCTGAAAATGAGAAGGTGCTGCTCGTTATCGAAAAGACGAGCCCAATCGAAGACGAAGAATTACTACAAGGGAAAAATTCTAAGATGAAGGCATCGGGCGTTAGCGACCGACCACGGGTTAAGAAAGAAGACCAGCGAGCTCTGGAGATAGTCACAAGGATTATTAGACCGACCCAGGAACGATCTGAAGCTGGACTCCCGTGGCGCCAAGACGACAAGGAGCTCCCTCAGCGCTATAAAGCTACTCTCCGACGGAAAAGCGCAAAGAAGAAAATTAATGCCGATCCTGCTTTCGCCAGTTATTATTTCAAGCGGCGCAGGTTGAGAAAGTTTACGGCTACGTTGAGGCCTCGACGCGAGGCGCGAAAAAACGAGCGACCGATCCAGCATGGTGACGTCAGAAAAGTTGGCACGTCACCGCCACGCAACACCCGGCCCGAAGGATATCGCCGAGGACAGCGCACCGGGACCAGATGGAGAAGTACAGCCTGCTGTCGTCCAAACACGGACGAGGATTTTCCAGCGGCCTGGAAGGAAGCTGACGGCTACAGGAGGAGAGGCTACGCAAGCTGCGCCGGGGGGAGAAATGTTGTGGACACAACGATGACTAGGGTGGCGAACACATTTTAGAAAGTTGGTTAGTAGCGTATTTCTAAGACATTATTAAAGTGAAAGCTCTTCCCTTTAACTGTAAAGTCCCTTTAACTGTATTAGGACTGTTTAGTTAAAATAAGTAATTATTGTGTTCCTCGAAAATTAGTATTGAGATGTTTCTTTCTAAAAAGTAATAAGGTTTTGTTTTAAGATTTCAATGGACCGTCAGAATAATGAATAAGAAACTAGCGTGAGAATGGGTTTGGAGAAAGCTAGCAGATGCTTGCAGCTTGGCACATTGTCTACGGTAGGTCTATGTACTTGATTATGTGTTTAGAATATGTACGTGTAAACGATAAATAAATAAAGTCTATGCTATATAATATGATGTAACAACTTTAAGGGTTAGATGAGAATATGGTTATAAATTATAAGTGTTAATATAGCAGCTAACTTTAGGTTTGAGTCTAATAAAACTTGATGATTATTGCGTTTTCATTTCCGCTACAGTTGTTGACACAAGTATTCCTTGCCATGATATAATTATAATGGTGTAATCCATATGTTTGAGATAAGGGCAAGAAATACGAGTAAGGATTTATATTTGGTCATGTGTCTTTGAAAATAGATTATATATTATTGAACTTGTACATAATTATAAATATGTGCCAAGTAAGTTATGTGAATTGTGTAGAGTAAGAAGTAAGAACATAACATTAAGTATAGAAATGGTCGTATGTATTAAATATTATGCATGTGTATAGTGTACAGTGCCATCGCAATGGGTAGGAAAGAGACAGATGTACGCTGAAACGTTATATCCGCGCGATAGAAATAAGGCGGATAACCCCGCACCGGGGTAAGTGGGCGGGGTCTTCTCTCTCTCTGCGCTAACGCATGGCGGGGGTGAGGCAGACGGATAAATAAGCCGGTCAGCGTCGACCGCGACACGTTGTGATCACACATTGTGATAGAATAGCAATTGGGCATAGGACTCATACGGAAACTACGACTCGAGAAACTCTGACGGATCTTGGTCAGAGAACACCATTTTATCGGACGGGTATAAATTGCTCCGGGTGTGACGAGTTAAAGTAGCCTGCCCTTTGCCTTGGTACAGTGCACATAGTTTAATTTTAATAAAAACTTAATAAATCGAAGTGAATAGTAACAGTGATTTATTTTAGAGGTATCGAAGCTCAAATATATAGATATATAAATATCAACAAAAGTCATACAGTCCACAATATTGTCTGGTCCTTCGAGCCGGATCAAGAAGAACGAGTTGCTGGTTAACCAGGAAGATAACCAGCCTTTCAAGAACGAAGAAAAGTAAGCAAGTTTTCGTCGGAAGAATAAGAAGAACGAAATACTTGTCAGTGCCAGTTTACCAAGTCGAAGAGAACGTCTAGCGTTGTAACGTTGAATCCACGCATCGTCGGCGTGTTAATTCCGTCGAACGACAACGTCTATTCGTTTTGCCATTGAGTCCACGCAACGTCTGTGTGCTGACTCCGCGAAACTTTATCCGCGTCGCGAACAAGCGGGGAGGCGTGTAATGGAATAGTCATCGCAACACCGAACGGTTGCACTACGTGACGTCGAGGGCGTGAACGAACGCGTCGGTGAATCGCAACGAGGAAGCGTGCCGATTGTCGACTCACGTAGCAGGATGGTGGTTACACGCAGCCAGGGAAATGCAGCGGGTGAAAAGGAGTGTCAAGACACAAGAACGAGCAGGTCGGAATATGAGTACCTGCAGCCGGGTGCAAGTAGAGCAGAATACGAGCGTTTACGCCCCGGCATAGAAAAAAGCCCAGTACCTGCGACAGTGAGCAGGAGTGAGGTGGAGCGCCGTCTACGGTCGCTGACGCAGTCAGTGGCCTCATACAGTTCAGCAGCTAGCGTCAGAACAAAATTGCAACTGGCAAAATTGAAAGCCGCTGAAGAAAGGGCAGCTATCAAGATGAAGGAGCTGGCCATTGAAAAGGATCTTGTGATGCGACGCTTGGAAGCAGAATTATTGCTCATACAAGGTATACAGGAGAACATTCCTAAGTTCGTGGCCGTGAAGAAAGAAGATCGATCACGGGTTACCGAAACAAACTCGGTCGCCTCACGGGGGGAGAAAGGAAGCCAAGAAAATCAGCAAGTGCAGAAGTTTGCAGAGCCAGTCGCTGCTCGAAACGAATCGGATATCGAGCAACTGGCCCATGTTATCGGACGAACGGCGCAACCTCGGTTGCTTCAAAGCGACCCGCCAATGATTACCAGTTCGATAACCGATTGGCTAACCCCTCAGGTCTCGTATAGTGACACAACACAGATGTACAATGTGTCACAGGCTGGAAATATACAAAGGCTAAAGTGCAAAGCAGAACCTTGCGGACTTGAAGAGTATGTCTGTCCGCATCACAGCTCTCAGCAAGATGAGCTGCAACAAAGGGCACAGGAATCCGAAGCTGCACCTGAAAATGAGAAGGTGCTGCTCGTTATCGAAAAGACGAGCCCAATCGAAGACGAAGAATTACTACAAGGGAAAAATTCTAAGATGAAGGCATCGGGCGTTAGCGACCGACCACGGGTTAAGAAAGAAGACCAGCGAGCTCTGGAGATAGTCACAAGGATTATTAGACCGACCCAGGAACGATCTGAAGCTGGACTCCCGTGGCGCCAAGACGACAAGGAGCTCCCTCAGCGCTATAAAGCTACTCTCCGACGGAAAAGCGCAAAGAAGAAAATTAATGCCGATCCTGCTTTCGCCAGTTATTATTTCAAGCGGCGCAGGTTGAGAAAGTTTACGGCTACGTTGAGGCCTCGACGCGAGGCGCGAAAAAACGAGCGACCGATCCAGCATGGTGACGTCAGAAAAGTTGGCACGTCACCGCCACGCAACACCCGGCCCGAAGGATATCGCCGAGGACAGCGCACCGGGACCAGATGGAGAAGTACAGCCTGCTGTCGTCCAAACACGGACGAGGATTTTCCAGCGGCCTGGAAGGAAGCTGACGGCTACAGGAGGAGAGGCTACGCAAGCTGCGCCGGGGGGAGAAATGTTGTGGACACAACGATGACTAGGGTGGCGAACACATTTTAGAAAGTTGGTTAGTAGCGTATTTCTAAGACATTATTAAAGTGAAAGCTCTTCCCTTTAACTGTAAAGTCCCTTTAACTGTATTAGGACTGTTTAGTTAAAATAAGTAATTATTGTGTTCCTCGAAAATTAGTATTGAGATGTTTCTTTCTAAAAAGTAATAAGGTTTTGTTTTAAGATTTCAATGGACCGTCAGAATAATGAATAAGAAACTAGCGTGAGAATGGGTTTGGAGAAAGCTAGCAGATGCTTGCAGCTTGGCACATTGTCTACGGTAGGTCTATGTACTTGATTATGTGTTTAGAATATGTACGTGTAAACGATAAATAAATAAAGTCTATGCTATATAATATGATGTAACAACTTTAAGGGTTAGATGAGAATATGGTTATAAATTATAAGTGTTAATATAGCAGCTAACTTTAGGTTTGAGTCTAATAAAACTTGATGATTATTGCGTTTTCAATTCCGCTACAGTTGTTGACACAAGTATTCCTTGCCATGATATAATTATAATGGTGTAATCCATATGTTTGAGATAAGGGCAAGAAATACGAGTAAGGATTTATATTTGGTCATGTGTCTTTGAAAATAGATTATATATTATTGAACTTGTACATAATTATAAATATGTGCCAAGTAAGTTATGTGAATTGTGTAGAGTAAGAAGTAAGAACATAACATTAAGTATAGAAATGGTCGTATGTATTAAATATTATGCATGTGTATAGTGTACAGTGCCATCGCAATGGGTAGGAAAGAGACAGATGTACGCTGAAACGTTATATCCGCGCGATAGAAATAAGGCGGATAACCCCGCACCGGGGTAAGTGGGCGGGGTCTTCTCTCTCTCTGCGCTAACGCATGGCGGGGGTGAGGCAGACGGATAAATAAGCCGGTCAGCGTCGACCGCGACACGTTGTGATCACACATTGTGATAGAATAGCAATTGGGCATAGGACTCATACGGAAACTACGACTCGAGAAACTCTGACGGATCTTGGTCAGAGAACACCATTTTATCGGACGGGTATAAATTGCTCCGGGTGTGACGAGTTAAAGTAGCCTGCCCTTTGCCTTGGTACAGTGCACATAGTTTAATTTTAATAAAAACTTAATAAATCGAAGTGAATAGTAACAGTGATTTATTTTAGAGGTATCGAAGCTCAAATATATAGATATATAAATATCAACAAAAGTCATACAGTCCACAATAAAAGGACATTGGCTTATTATTGTTCCCGTCGCTGCGACTCCTAGTACATTACATACTAGGGCTACATAGCCCGATCAGCAATGATAACCACAAAAACCATTTGATATCATTGAAGTACAAACGCTATTACCTAAAGCTTTTTGGGATATCTTGGGAAAATAAACTAGGTAGGATATGGACAGTATCCACTTTTTAAATTAACAATAATTTAAAGATTATTACAAAAATATTCAGCTCTGAATTAAGAGGGCTCTTAATTTAACAAAACATTATAAAACCGGTCATTAAAAGCAAAACAAAAATACAACATAAATAATCGTTAAAAACGATAACGAAATAAAGTGACGCACTACACAATCCGGAGCGAGATAGGGCTTTATTAGTTTAGTAATTTACCCGGCGTACTGCCCTCATAGGACCACTCAAAGTTAAACTACATAAATACACAGCGATGGTATTTACCTAGAATCTGCTGGAATATCACGTATTCTGCAGTTATTTAAGCAGATTGTTGTCTGTTTCACGTAAGCTTCGCTCCGCTTTGGTTGTTAGTTTGCCATGATTGCTAAGGTGTTTGTAGCATACGTAATCAACTTCGACCATGACCAATCCCAGACTGACTTGACAATCTACGTTTGAGCAATTTTTTTATCAATCGTAGTTAGTTTCTACTATAAAAACACTCACATTAGCTTTAGCCATTGCGAAATAAATAAACAAAATACTGACGATTTTATGGTGGTATGGAATAAATATTTTCTTTCAAAACGTACATGTGCTTCTAAAACTCTTTATTGAGGTATTCTAAAGCTATATTTTATTTTATAGGGCTATAAGTATTGTAGATTTATGGCCAATACAAGGCGTCGCGACGTGTCATAAAATTGCGATCGCAGAAAAATATTGCGTGATTGCTGAAGGATTTACGAAACTAACTATATTTTGTATGATCCGCCGTAGGATCCGCCACTATATTATGTTAGCTGTGACTTAATGTTAGCTTATGTGTTATAAACTTATGTGTTAGCTTATATACAGATTATACTTATTTAAAAAACTTGCTGCCTTGAATGATAACACCAAAAATTGAATACGACAAGCCGTTGAAAGGCTTTAATGTTTGACGTGCCAAATTAATATATTATCATCCTTAAAATAAAACATTAATATTAATATTCTCACACGAATGCTATTACATAGTTTTTCTAGCACAGCCTTATTAAAATAAATTGTGTACTTAGACTCAATTGAAAAGTTTCATTAAAGAAAAAAGATGTTATGGGATTCGAAATTTATTAGACTCTTAGTCTAAATACACTAGGCCGAAGTTACGCGGCGTAAATTCCGCATGATTACGTCCGCAAGATCAAAAGCATACAAAATACGGACGGAACGCGAATAATGCGGGCGTAATCATGCGGAATTTACGCCGCGTAACTTCGGCCTAGTGTGCTTAGACACTAAGGCATCGCAAGCGCCTTTAATCATGGTACTCAGCGACGCGTTATATCAAAATATAATACACATATTTTGTGTTTTCTAATTTAGCTGACAAAACTAACCAACACATTTTGTCTGAAGACTGATATTTATACAATTAAGTAGATAATATACAAACAAAATGACAAACAAAAAATATCCAATTAAGTTTTTGAAAAATTTCATTTTCATCCCCCAATCTCTGTCATCAAAATCTTTTAGCCCTTTTCCCACACGAAAATGGACCTGAAAAAGCTCGCCATGACCTAAATTAAGGGAAACACTATTTGCAATTTTACTTTCAGCTACCTGCGGGCATTGAATTAATTTTGCATCTATTTATGTAAATAATGTTTTTGAGCGCAGTTTTCGTGTCGGGCGAGGCCTGAGCGTAATCATTGCCATGATAATGTTACATTTCATGGTTAATTTACCAGGTAAGATTTGCTTCTGGAAGATTTCTGTTATTCAGGTGTGATTACTGATTTTTAGCGTTTCGTACCTGAAGGGTAAAATTGGGACTTTATTTTTGAGATTTTGCCGTGTCTGTCTGGTACGAGGTCGTACCTCAAGAACCACGAGAGCTAGGCAGTTCAGATTATCAAAAATAATATATTTCTATTGTCACTCTATCTACTAATACTAAAAAAAAGAAACATAATCCTAAATATTAAAATAAACTTATATATAATTTAAGGTTCCCCGTACTTGACTAATTTAGTCACAACGTTTTCAAATATTTATTTTTATAAGCTCCGTTTATCTATTTTTCATAAAATATCAATGTCCCCAATCCAACTTAAATGTTTATAATTGCCTCTCGTTTTGTTTTATAAATATTACAGGGTTTTGTTTAGTTCATTTCCCTTTTATCAACTGTAATGGTTTTATTAACCTCCATTTAAAGTTGAAGAGCCACCAACATAACGCCGCAAGTAACTTTGTTCTTTACTTTTATGGAGGAATAGGAAACATATTTTGTCCTTATCTAAAACGATATTATTATAGTTATAGCTTGGAAAAAAGAGCCTGGTGCGGTGACAAATGGAACTAAAAGTTGTTATTTATGGCTACATTACAGTACTTGTCAACTGAAGTACATAATATTGTCTCAAAAGTACATATTATAAAATGTACTCTATGGTTGCCTTTGATAAAAAAGCGTCCTCATTTAAAACTCACTCTTTTTTGCCAAGTTGTACGTACGCTTCCATTAATATTTGGAGTGTTGACGGGCTATTTGTTTAAATAGACGTACCTTTAACTTACCTTTATAATAATTACTATATTTATACGTACCTGAGTCATCTGTTCCGGGAAACAGCCGTTACTACTCTTCTTTAAATAATAATAATAACTCCCACACCGGTTTCGGTGACGGTGGCCGGTTTCATTGAAATCAGGCCAGTTATAATCAGGCCAGTTATGCAGGAGTAATTTTATAGTGCCCAAGTGTGTGCGCAGTGCACAAGAGTACTCTCTATTCCTTTACTCTCATAACCCAGTGGGACGGAAGGCCGACACGACCGGCGAGAGAACAGGCATGACAGGACCGACTTTTTACATTCCCATCCGACGCATGAATCATCTTACTTATCAGACAATCAGCTGATCAGCCTGCATTGTCCTGACCAAACTTGGAAACATGTTTCCAACGCGGGAATCGAACCCACGATCGAGCCACGCTCTTAACCACTGGACCACGGAGGCGAATTACTATATTATAGACTTCGCAGTCGGTAAAATATTAAGTTTCTGTATTGCTGATACTAAAAATTACTAAGACGCTAACTGCGATTTTTAATTACTTAACTGTTATTAAGTTAGTATTTTTACATAAGCAGCATTAACTGTCAAACAATTCATTAAATTGAAGTTTAATCATCATTAAACGTCATCATCATTAAAACTATTTAAGGAGAACATCATTTGCCTGCTCTAATCACACAATTTTGAATATTGATTACACATCAAACTTCAAAGTAACAAGCCAAATATGTATCCCCTCGCTAGCAAGTCGGTTAACTAAGCCGCTTTATTTATAAGGCTTTAGTATAAATCTTCCGTAACAAGCTTAATGCTATTCTTAATTAATTATAATATGCTTATGTTAAATTCCTGTTAGGGAAATCGATCTAATTATTATTTGCTTAGTTTGAGCAGCTTAATAATTATACTTATAATAATTACATTACTTTGTCTAAGCAAAGGGAAATTCTTCGGGTACCGTTAAAAATCCGGTACAATCGGTTTTAAATATGTACTGTTTTTCTCGGAAAGCACTTTTATACACTTAGTCCCGATGTTTCGGCTACTTTCTAGATTCAGTCGCGGGTGGACTGACGGATATCCAAATTGCTGAGCTTATTTAAAACTGTTCCGATCTACGCATACTTGCCAATTACTCACTACACAGTACACAGTTCGATGACATAAAGTTACTTACTACCTATAGTATAATAATAATAACTTCTATGCCGGTTTCACTGAAACCAGGCCAGTTACGCAGGAGTAATTTTATAGTGCCCAAGTGTGTGCGCAGTACACAAGACCATTCTCTCTTCCTTTACCGGGACGGAGGACCGACACGACTGGCGAGAGATCAGGCGCAGGACCGACTTTTAAAACATGCCCATTCCAACGCATGGATCTTCATACTTGTCAGACAATCAGGTAATCAGATTGTCCTAACCAAATTTGGTAATATAAACATGGTTCTAACGCGGGAATCGAACCCCTGACCTCCGAGTCAAGAGCCACGCTCTAAACCACTGGAACGCGGAGGCGTACTTACTATATTAACTCACTAACGACCCTAAAGTTCTTGAACATCTTACGTAGTACTTGACATACAGTTACCGACGAGAACAAATGGGGGTTTTATTTTATATCTGTCCGCACCGGGCACCCTGCCAACTGCTACAAAAATCACAAACAAGCCTCCACAATAAAAGTTCCCCGAATTCGTACGAGTTGTGGTTCTCTCAAAGCACACCTATAACTGTGAATATAAAATAGGTGCTAGCATTTTCTCGGCGGCTTTGACCGCATGGAAGAGTATCATCGTTGATATATAAATGATTAAATGTCACTTTCAAAAATCGAATTGTACTCCAAGGTCTCGACGGAAGGAAAAAGAAAATGCTTATCCATCGCGCTGTGGACAGAGATTATGATATTCCTTCCGCGTCGGCTTTTCTTTCATCTACCAGTGTCTTAAAAAAATCTATAAAATAATATGGAAGATAAATAGATAACTAGAAGTGCCCCGCGGTGTTACCCGCGGCTTATAATATTTTCCCGCAGTAAAAAGTAGCCTATGTGTTTATCCAGGGTAACAGCTAACTACATACCAAGTTTTATTAAAATTGCTCCAGCTGTTTAGACGTGTAGAAGTAACAAACACACAAATTTTCACCTTTATAATATTAGTATTTAGTAAGAGTAAGATTAGTAAGACTAGATGATGCCCGCAACTCCGTTGCGCCAAAATTAGTTTATCGTACGGACATCGTACATTTTTCCGGGACAAAATGTATCGTATGTCCTTTCCCGGGACTCAAAGTATCCTCATGCCTTTCAGCAAAATCGGTTCAGCGGTTTGGGCCTGAAGAGGAAACAGACTAACAGACAGACAGACTCACTTTCGCATTTATAATATTAGTATGGAAGTATGGATAGTAAGTGACTTAAATAATTTTATAGAATGGCATGTAATCAAACAGAGGACATCAGCTAGGGGAAGGGGGGGGGGGGCATGACGGGGACGCGAGGTAAGACGGGGTCACGCAATATACAAGAAACTAGACTCTTGCGAACAGAAAGCAATAAGCCAATAGGAAGCCATACTCGATCAACCATCAGCGCGACAGAAACAGTGAGTGGGAGATCACGCGTTTTTTGTTTACAAACTAAAATCACGTTGAGTGTCTCGTCGATCTAATTTTACGCAGTTAAAAACGTCCTTACTGTTAGATAATTATGACTACCCAATTTATGTCTTTTCTCGTATATGACCTTGTCAGTTTTGTTTACTTTATTGTGGTATAGTTGGAAAAATGTTCAGTTGATATTATTTTTTTGGGAAATTATTTTTTCTAAGTCAGCCTTTGGGGTAAGACGGGGTATGGGTTTTCTGAAATCATCCGAAGGTTTGGTAGGCTGTCAGCTTTGTGAACGTTGGGCTCACAATGGTTGTACTGGTGAGGATGATGAAAACACCCAAGAAATTCATATTCGTATTTATTGTGATTAGATTAGCTTAACCCATCTTGCCCCATTTTCATAACCCCATCTTACCCCATGGTAAGGGGCAAGATGGTTTTTCGAAAGGTCCTATTAAATCATTTATTTTATAAAAATGCTATATGTTCATCTCCCAAAGATTTTGTCAAATTGTAGTTAGATAAATAAGCCATTATGCTATAAATAAAAGTAATGATTGTACTGTATTTTTGGTGTGTTCCTTAGATACCCCGTCATGCCCCCCCTTCCCCTATATGCTAATTTAAGCGGCGGTACAAGTTCCAGTGGATAGCAACTAAAGCTATGTATTATTTTATGCTGGTGAAAATGAAATTTTCATCAAAAGATAGCCTGGATCGAGACAACTATAAGGCTTTTTGCATAAGAAATGTTATTTTACCCAAGGGATAGACACACTTTCAGTCCATGAAAATGAAGTCCCCGTTTTGAGAGACACATAATATTTTGTTAGATATACATAGCAAATATATTTTTTATTTATTTTGTTTCGGCTGTAAATGGCTTTATTTTATTTAAAGAAATATGTCCACCTGCTAAATAGTACTATAACATGTGGATAAAGTGAAGTATTAATTATTTGACTGATGAACATAATATACAAATAAATAGTAAATTTACTACAAAATATTTCAACTCTAAAAAATATTTTTTTAGTATTTAAATATTTTGTAGTAAATTTACTATTTATTTATATATTTTTTAGTGTTTTACTCTATTTTTTAGTGTTTCAATATTTAGTAGTAAATTTACTAAAAAAAAATTTTAAACAAAAAAATTTTTTTTTTGTTTAAATATTTTGAAGTAAATTTTTGTGCAGGAACCTAGGTAATTACTATTTTAAACTGAAAAATAACTCAAATATGTAAAATATTTTCGTATGAGCAAAATGATTTTGGTATTACGTTTGTATGAGAAATTCCAAGGGTACCCGGCCTCTTAAGAAAACCTTCAAGATTTACTTGAATTTAATGAAATTTTATACAAAGTCATTATACTCTGGAAAGACATATTTTGACGCTGTAGACAGTATTGGCAAAAAGTCTCATTTTCTTAAAATCTCGTAAAGTTTTTCTTGAAGTAGGATATTGAGCTGGTCTGGTAATATCCACATGGAAATTGCCTCCACACTGGATCAGCCTAGTATCGTATTGGCCTGATTCGGTTCAGACGTTCGTTTTACGAGTAAGATTTCGAAGCATCTGGGTCAAATGTAAAATAGAATATGTCGACGGGTGAAAGCGGAAGTGGCGTAACTTGAATTTTGGCCAAAATCACTTTTTAATTGATTGTTGTATAAAAAAAAATTCTGCGTCGAATGGTCTATATCTCGTCTTTCTGCGATAAATTCTAGTAAAGATACGACCATGGATTTTTACCACCTTTTAGCACAGACCTTAAAAAAATTTGTCGTAACTAGACGAAAAACTACAATTTTTGGATAAAAGATAGATACGACAATGCGTGAGAAATAAGAAAAAGATACGACACAGGTTTTTTAACTCTCTAGTCTGATTTAAATAAGTTACGACATTTTTGTCGCCTAAAATACAACATTTACAAAGATACGACAATTTATTTCATGCTAATTTTATAGGTATGAGAAAGTTATTACATTTCAAACACATAATTTTATTCTTAAACCTATACTTACAACCAATGAATATACTTAAGTAATGAGTACAAAGATAAGTAACGCTATTTCATCTCCCTCCCGCCCCTGTATGATACCTTCGCCGGCGCACCATATACGCCGTTCTTAACGCCTTTAAGTAGATTGTTAGCGTCGATTTGAGAAAACGTGTTTGAGTGTATCAATGTACGTTTATTCTGAATGGAACTGAACACGTTTATTCTTAAATAAAGCTTAAAGACGTATAGTGAAATGTTGCATGTATGTGTCCACGTATATTTTTTTCCCCTGAGCATAGCTCAGGACATCTACACACTTATTCTTGTATACATATTTTGTTGATTTTACATGTCTGTAAAGATAAAAGCCCGTATATTTTCTGTTAACAATATCGACTCATTTTTTTATGTAAATTTGCTCATATTTTTTTGTTGATGGTTCAATAAAAATATTGTTGAGCTATAATTGTTGTTGTTAATAAATATTGAGCTCCTTCGGGTCTATGTGTGGACACACACATAATATAAAATGGAGTACAACCTTGCCTCTAGGGCCTTCAAGAGAGAGAGAGAGATGTCTCTGTCTGTGAGAGACTCGAGACTCTCTCCGGGAACCCGTACATGGTCTCTGGCCAAAGCTATTGAAGGCAATTTCTGCAAGCCATCCCTACCATCCCTACAAGTAGAAAATGGATCACTAGCCCACTATGCAAAATATAAACCGATCTTCTGGGTAAGCTCTTTGCGTCAAGCTCGACCCTAGATGATGGGGGATAGAAAACGCCGACCATACCACGATGCACGAGCATCATGTCGGAGTTTCATCAGCGCTCAGTCCTGCGTTCCCTTGATATCCAAAAGTAGAGTTGGCCTGACGGAATCCCTCCTATTGTGTTAAAAAAGTGTGCTCCAGAGTTGGCTCCGGTCTTAACGCGTCTTTTTCGTTCACCTACTCTTCTGGCATTGTCCCGGCTTCTTGGAAGACAGCCTTGGTGTAAATAGGTGACCGCTCAAATTCTTCCAGCTACAGACCAATCGCTATAACCTCCGTCTTCTCGAAGATTATGGAATCCATTATCAATACCCAGCTCTTTCGATACTTGGGCGGCAGGGATAAACAGTACGGGTTCTGAAAGAGTCGCTTGGCTGGTGATCTCTTGGCGTACCTAACTCGTCACTGGGGACTAAGGGAGAGGCACTGGCTGTTAGTTTGGACATTGCAAAGGCCTTTGATCGAGTTTGGCAAAAAGCGCTGCTATCAAAGCTTCCATCATATGGGCTCCCCGAAAATTTATGCAAATGGGTCACAAGTTTCTTAGCAGATCATGTTACAGACCAACGGCATTTATTGCTAGGCGGATTATAGTACAGGCGCTGCCCTATATACCAGCTCCACCGATATTTTTCTAGATATAGAGTCGAAACGAACTTGTGTCTAAATAGAGAATTCACAGGAGAAAGTCTCTGAATGGGGTAGACGTTACTTATTCAACCCCGCCAATATACAAGTCTGCGCGTTCACTACTAAAAAGTCACCAATGGTCATATTCGTTCATATTCTCCTCGTTTTCAGGGCACCCCTTTAACATTCTCCTCCAACATTGAAATACTTGGCGTAAACATATCGAGCGAAGTCCAGTTCCGATGTCATCTAGAGGGTGAGGCCAAGTTAGCCTCGAAAAAGCTTGGCGTCCTTAACAGAGCAAGACAGTATTTCAGTCCGGACTAACGACTATAACTCTGCAAGGCGCAGGTTCAGCCTCATATGGAATACTCTTCTCATCTCTGGGCAGGGGCGCCAAATACCAACTACTCCCTTTGGATCGTATACAATGAAGGGCCGCTCGCATTGTTGACTGCCATAGTGTTTCAAACAGGCTGGACTCCTTGGAAATACGCCGAGATGTAGCTTCACTCTGCATCCTCTATCGGCTTCATGATGTATCACGGGGAATGCCCTGAGGGATTGTTCAGAATCACACCTCCTGCAACTTTTCGCCATCGTTCCACGCGAAAAATATACCATCCTCATCACCTCGATAAGTGGCAGTCTTCCACCATGCGTTTTTCACGTAACTTTCTACCGCGCACTGTAAAATTGTGGAATGAACTGTCACCAGCAATATTTTCAGACCTATACGACCTGCAAACCTTTAAAAAGATAGCGTATTAGTACCGCGTAAGGCCGGTAATGCACCAGCAGCCCTTCTCATGTTGCTAGTGTCCATGGGCAACGGTAGTTACTTTCAATCAGGTGACCCTTGTGCTCGTTTGCCCCCATATCTTATAAAATAAAAAGAATAACTTTAAATTCATGAATTTAATTTTATTCATGCTCATGAGTATGAATAAAATATTAGGGCTTAAACCTTTATGAAGTAGAAAAAAACAAAAGAAAAAAATGTTTTACTACATCAATTTTCATTTTATTACAATAATTTCATATTTCAATGTTGATTAATGATTAATAAAACAAATTTCCATGCCTTTATTTTCTTATATTATAAAATAATAATAGTAAATAGTCATATTATTTCTTTTAATTTCTTATAATGACATTTTTTAAAAACAAACAATTCATTTAGTTTAAGATACAGCATTTCATTTTCACAACGTCTGTCGCCGATTTTGCAGTTGAACCAAAAGTTGTAAGGCAATTTAATTAAGTAAACAAGATACGGCGAAATGAAATGTGTAGGGGCGTGTTATATTTGAGATACGACAGATCCGTCGCTCAAAAAATTATGCTTTTTTAAGTTGTCTATACATTTCCTCTCAAAGATACAACATTTCTGCTGCGTAAAATAAAAATATTTTTTGTCGTAACTTGTTAAAAATCAATGAAATATCAACTTTAGAAAAATTTTAACAAACTCATCGTATGGATCTAAGATTAATTTAAATAGGTTCCAATTTTTAAGTTTCTACCTTAATAAATATAGAAGTTATGAATTTTTTAAAAAGTTTTTTGGCTCTCCTGTAAAGTTGGGTTTTTCAAGTTACGCCACTTCCGCTTTCACCCGTCGATGTAGTCAAACGTAGAGGCAGGTTTGTAGAATAAAATGTAGACAAGATATAGAGACAAAAATTAACTCAAATTGGTAAGTAAATACATGGGTCAAAATTAAAAGAAGCATTATATTAGCTTTTGAAAGATTTGTATGCATCAATTTTACAATAAGAGAATGATAACGTAATTGAGATACGTTTTTCCCGAGAAGAGTCGGACACCCTAAAATCATATCAAAAAGTTTACAAGGCCAACCTTGAAAACTTTTTGATATGATTCGCTGTCGAATGTCGATCCTGGCGACACAGTGGTGGGAATGTGAGGTGGGCCAAAGTCTGGTAAAGGTTAGGTAGGGTTAAAAAGGTTTGGTATAAATTGACAAGCATGCAAATGAGAAAATAATGGTTATTACTCTTTTGTGGAGACTATAGCATAGGTGCCAAAGTCTAGCTGTAATTCCGGGTCCAGAATTCCAGAACATTTAGTCTGTTAAATCTACAAGAAAATAATCTATTTCACGCGTAAGTCGTACTGTATTAAAATCAGCAGATTATTGAATGAACTAAATTCGTAGTTAAATTTTCTTGAATTTAAGATTGACTTTAGTGAAACTTTTAGTAGCGGTATGGTTCATCAGAAAATTATGCCGCATCAGAATTTTTATCACGCGCTATAAGAGCCTAGTAGAGGTATTTCAATACTCGAACAAAGGAATATAATCGAGTGAGTTTTGTTAAATTACGAAACCGCATTCGCGAGCAATCTGCCGCTAGTTAACTTGCAGTGACCACAATACCCACCGAAATAGGGACAATTTCAATATCATATTTGAAATTTGCAGTAAATGGGACAATATTTTTGCGGTGAAAATTGAATTTTATTCCTTATTTGTAGTATAAAATTCCAGTATATTGATTTTAAAATGGACACACCATTCGTAAGTTACGAACATTTGCAAAATCATGAAATCTTAGCATAAAATAATTATGGTGTCGTTTTTAAAATCCTTCGTTTAGTAATTTCCAACTCCATAAAATAACGCCATTTCGTTATTATTTTTCATGATGTAATTGTAAAGTTTGTGATATAAATAATTTGTATTACATTGAGGTTATACATCTATCGTAGGAATCGCAGACAAAATAGATTTTTAATTGTTATGCAGCAGCCAGCTGCCGCTTGGGGATTGATGGGTTAATATTTTCTGCGTTTCGTAATCTAATTAACCCTAACTATAATGATTGAAACAATGATATCTCATATGAGATGGAGAGTCAGAAAAAATTTTCAAAAAAATTTGTAATCACTACTATGTATTATATTTTATTGTTATTCCCCTCCGAAACGGCTGAATCAATTTAGTTGTGTGTGTACTATGGGTCTGAAATTGGCCAATAATATAATTTTGATTACCGAAATAACGCCGTGTTTACATACCAAACGGAACACAGTCCCGAACTGCGCTACGTCTTATGTCTGAAAAGAGTTAATGTCAGTACAAGATCTGAAATGATAACTTCTAACTCGGTGTAACCCCACAACATTTATAGCATAGATAGCCTAGCCAGCTAGTTTTCAATATATCGCTATGCTACTAGTAACACATGGTGACCCTAGTGAAATTGAAATACAGCTAAAAAGCTGCTTGAAATGAATTTCCCAGTTGGCGCTTACTGTGGCCTGCTGGCATATACACAAGGTATGGACTATGTAGGGCAAACTACCCAATCGTTTGTACCTTAGATTTTTGTTTGAAAAAAATACTAGATTAACTAATAATAATAATTATGATTTGAAAAAAGGTACTACAATAACCAATTCTTATAGGATTTTCTGTGATATAAACTTTTAAAATGTCGATAATTAATTGGGCGTTTTTAGTTTAATCACATTAACGATTTTACATACCACAGCTAGTTGTCCCGGCAAAAGTTGTTTTGCCATATAAAGTATTTCGCCCATATTATTTTATTGAAGTGATCAAGTGACTAATTAAGTTTGGCACCATGGCAACGTCCATCGCTATCCCGTCGCACAAACAATGGTCGCTGTCAGTCTCGAGTTGTAATAATTTACTATTATTTATTCAACAAATGCAAGTTTATTAATATTATATAAAAAGTAGCCAGTAGCCGATTCTCACACAGTACTGAATAAGCATATAAAATTTCGTGAGAATCAGTAAAGTCATCTCGGAGGATTACGGTAACTAACATGACACGACGTGACACGAGAATTTTATAATATTATATAAGAAGATTACATATTACATAATACATACTATTCTAGAAACTAAAATGTGGATATTATGATAGTTAAATGAATACGAATGCTTTTGAAATTGTAATTTTTTTTCGTTTTAAATACATATTATTATCTTTATACTTATTATCTTTATATAATATCTTTATAAATATCTTTATATAAGTACAAGCAAACATGGCTTCGTTACTGCTACTCTGTTCTGATAATGCTTCCAATTGAAATATAAACGAATCAATTGGATAAAAGTATATTGTAAAATAAAATATACGTTAATTTCTAAGTAGTAACGTTTTAACCTATTGTTTACGTTGAAACGATTTTTTTTCATTGCGTTTCTACAAAACTATTACAAAACCTTCCATACCAATTTTAATGATCATAAGCAAATCTACACAGGGTAAACTATAAATCTTCTAATCTCCAAGTCTCAAGCACGTTACCGAAAAAGTGTAAATTATGGGTTACGTCACTTCGGATTGTGCTCACGTAGACATTCCCATCACGGCGGCTATTAACGGCCGGCCTTATTGTGTCTTAATCAGACCCCCACAATTGATACTAATACTCGATTAGGTTTAGTACTCTAGATACTTTGGTCTAGACTTATCAATTTTGCAGGAAAGGGCAGGTGTATATTGATAGCGAGGGTTCGGCAGACTTAATTTAACAAACTTGAAATACCCTCCGCAACTAGCGACACGAAGCTAGCGACACTTCATAGAAATACATAGAAACCAGTAGTGTCGCGGCGACACGTCGTCTGCAGTTGTCGCGTGTCGCTCGGTTCCAACATATAACCTTTACAGTAAAGTAACAAACTCCATAATATTAATAATGCCAGGTACACCGTTTCATTGGCCGTTGATGGTTGGGAAAGGAAAGAATATTGAATGCCCATTGCATCGTCGGCAGATGAAACAGTATACCTGGCACTATTATGAAGTTTACTTCTTTGAATGTAAGTCTACCGAACACTCGTTCTTAGACTATAAGGTATGTGAAGAGATTGAAGGTTGTGGAATACTAACCAGCAGTTCCTGATGGAACTGCTAGTTATACTGCACTCAGCGAAACATGGCAGTAGCGGTCATTGACTCCCTGTCAAAAATTTATCATTTTCTATATAAACCGCGATTGACAATAAAACTTCAGCCGAGCTAGCATACCGTCAGCGGACAAACGGAAGAAACCAAATTTTGACAGTTTTACCGGAAAAACACAGGAGAAAATGTTTCTTTCGTATCTCGATTTCTTCCGCTTTGAAAATCTATATGTCAAGCATGACGACCATTTTTATCCGCTTTTGACATTTACTTTCTTGTTGCTTTCTTGATTCTTTCCACGAAGAAACTCACGTCTTTTAAGTTTCCATTCACTTCACAGTTCACACTTAATTTTTTCCTTGATTTAGGCATCGGAATTAAATATGGCGCGATATTACCGATATAGAATTAGTTTTTTTAATGAAAAATGCATTAGAAGGCGCGACAGAACCAATTGGAATAAGAAATATACAATAAGAAATATACGCGAAAGATACAATTGGAATTGCTGAAACTGAATTCGTTTTCTCATAGAACCTAGAATAATTATTGTAAGCCACAAATCATTATTGTTTACATTTAGCAACAACAGTTAGTTACTTACCTACTTTTTTCGACCAGTCTGAGAGACAGACATAGTATTATTTAGTTTCAATTTCACTAAAACGATACCTATAAACTTCCAAATTTTATGTAGTACCTATGTGTACCGTATAACTTTGAAGTTTTCGCGCGAATTGTGATGCAGATAACAGAACAGATTAAAAATTGTAGATAACAATTTTTTTTTACGTGAATCAAATAGGTTTTGACTCGTAATTTTACAAATTTTATCACATCGCTATCTTCTTTGACATATCTGTAAAATATTAGAGGAGTTTTGTCGGGAATACGAAAGAGTGACGTTGTATTTTTATATTTATTTCCTAAATTTGTGCTATTTTAAGTTTTAGTAGAGGGTCTACCACTTTTCTAAAACAACTGACTTGACTCGTTGACTTTACCTACTACTTTTTAGACTTTTATTAGACTTTCGACTTGACGATAATCTGGAAAACCGAAAAACTACATAAAAATGTTGTAAACATTTTACGATTTTCTTTCCCCGCCATATTTTACTTGACACTGGCCACGGTTATAAAGCCGAGCGCTATAATAAGAAAAAAAAATTTAGAGTCTGTGGTACGATTACCGTTGCTATGTTCGTTGCTATGGAAAGAGTTTCTTGTCTTTGTCCACTGAAACACGAGTCGATGGGTAGCGCCATGCTCGGGAAAAAGATATGTAGACATGGGAAAGAAACTGCCATTACTTTCTTCCGAAGAATCGACTGGGAAAAGCCGTGCTAGCTAGGCAGATGTTGGCAATCGTGGCTTTGTATAGAAAATGATAAGTTTTTGACAGGGAGACAATGACCACTACCGCCATGTTTCGCCAGGTACATTATAGTACAAAAATAATGACGAAGTACAATAATGACAAAAAAAAACCAAAATGACGAATATTTGCATCCATACAATAGTAGACGTCATCATCGGCGACCAATTTACCTCTGCAGTATGTTTTTTTTCCTTTCAATCTTATTTATAATGGCTGGTTCGTCAAATATAAGTTATCATTATGTGAAAGCTGATACGAGAAGCTTACCAAAAGTTCGAAACGTAATGTTGGTCGAATTTATTGCTAATTTAACGCCATTGAAGGTCAAACTAAGGTTAAACATATTTGTTCAAAAATATAAGTAACTAATGGGTATTTTTTTCGTTTATATACAGAAAAGCGATCACTGACCTTATTCCTCGAAATGTTTTTGTAATGAGCAAAATTAAAAAAAAATGGACAATCCCCATTGCGGGTGTCATGTAATAAATAAAAATATGTATTTTATAACCATCATTTAAAGTGACCTCTTGCCCTAATATAATATTTATTATTTTCTCAATACTTCAGATTACGAAATACCCAGAAGATATAATTTACAAAAACTTCGGATAAAGATAAAATTTGGATTAAATATTGAGATAAAAACACGAAAAGGCGAAGATGAGATATCAAGATGTTGAAAGTAAATATAAAGTTTTGTAAATAATTTGTTTCGAACTTTTAGGACGGGGCGTGCTTATTAAGCGAGCACAGAAGTTATTCAGTTAAGTAATACTTAAATTAAATTACTAGATTAATATTTTCTCTTTGAGCTTCTATTGAAATACTTTACGTTATCAATTTGGCGCGTCAAAGTGAGCTTATTAGATTAGTTATCGACTGATTCGTTAATTGTTTTATAATTTAATCGTCTGATTACTTCAATAACAAATTATTCTGGACAAAATTGAAAAAATACGAATGTAAATATTTAAAAGGACTCTTAATAACCTACGAAATGAGCGTAAAGTAGTTTATACATATTATTGTTAGTTTGTTATTTTTTTTAGCAGTTGACGAAAAATATTCCTTTGCTAAAAGCAAAGAAAGATATTTTGTATGTTACTAAAAAATTAAATATCCATACTTCTATACTTAATATTATAAATGCGAAAGTGTGTCTGTCTATCTGTCTGTCTGTCTGTTACCTCTTCGCGCTCAAACCGCTGAACTGATTTTTAGATGATATACTTTGAGTCCCGGGAATGGACATAGAATACTTTTTATCCCGGAAAATGTGCGGTTCCCGCGCGATAAATGAATTTTGGTGCAACAGAGATGCGAACGTCATTTAGTAATAACTATTATAACATAGATACTGTTATATGATAGTAATTTTCCATGTTCTTGAATCAAAGTATTGAAAGGGCGTATGATAAATTATTGATCTTAATTCTTCGGTTTGCAATCGACCAGAAGCAAAATAAGCCATTCTTTGAGTAAAAGCTATAATTATATATTATGCTCTCAAACTGTAATCTTATATATAAAATTCTCGTGTCACAATGTTAGTCCAAGAACTCCTCCGAAACGGCTTTACTGATTTTTACCAAATTTTATATGCATATTAAGTAGGTTAGTAGAATTGGCTACTGGGTACTTTATATATTGATAAGTGCATTTGTTGAATAAATAATAGTAAATTATTACAACCTGAGACTGACGGCGACCATTGTTTGTGCGACGAGATAAGGATCGACGTTGCCATGGCGACATACTTATTTAGTCACTTCAATAGAATAATATGGGCGAAATACTTTATATTATGGCAAAGCAATGTTTGCCGGGACAGCTAGTAATATTATATCATTGACACTCTTATATACAAAAATATTTCTACGGGGTGTATCAAAACAAAGTCATAACGCTTTGTTCTTGTAATTTACACTGTAGCTCAGTGGTTTAGCATTTAAAAATTTTTTTTTTCTTAAGTAAGATATTACTAATTATTACTATCATAAGTAAATTACTATCATAAGTAAGTTATGATAGTAATTTTCCATGTTCTTGAATCACTGTATTGAAAGGGCGTATGATAAAATGATCTTAATTCTTCGGTGTGCAATCGACCAGAAGCAAAATAAGCCATTCTTCCAGAAAAACTATAATTAAATATAATGCTCTCAAACTGTTATAGTCTTATAATAGTCTGGATAATTATAGCATGGGTATTATATAGTTGAATGAGCGACTATTTTCAGTCGAGGGGTTGTGTAATATAGTGCACCAATTACGCATCGGCTCGGAAACCAGGTAAAGGCCAGTAAAATACCAGTATTACAATATTCTGCACTTTACTAAGTTTAATTATAATAAGAACGGGTGATAATCATAGGTTTTAAAATTGTAGGTTACTATACTGTACTCGGCGAAACATGGCGATAGCGGTCATTGACTCTCTGTCAAAAACTTGTCATTTTCTATATTATTATAATTAACCGTGATTAACAGTGAAGTGTCAGATGTTGTCAATCGCGGCTTTGTATGGAAAATAACAAGTTTTTGACAGGGAGTCAATGACCGCTACCGGCATGTCTCGCCGAGTACAGTATAGTAGAGTAATATTATCAATCTATAAGGAGTAAAATATCAACTACAGATAATATTTTGCGTTTATTAATTAGTAGCCGCTGCTACTAATGCAAAAATTTCATCTCATGTATGTGTAACTCTTCGTTCAACTCTTTCTGTTACCTTTTCATTTTTTCTGTTAGATTTGGTGTACTTTAAGGCTGTGTTTACACCAGAGATGTGTTGCGTTTTTGAGAATCAATAGAATCGCTTCATTGACATAACCTTGCCATAATATCACTCAGCGCGGGCGGCCACGCTATTGGATCTAAACACATCCCTCGCAAACACATCTCGGGTGGATACGCAGCCTAAGGGTCAATTCAGACCGCGACGTGACGAGGAGAGGCGATGCGCGGCGTGGCATAAATTTGTATGGATTTCACAGATTTTATTGTGACGTCTTGCGAATTTGTCAAATCCATATATATTTAAATGCATCTACGACACTCTACAAGTTGTGTTGCGGTCTAAATCAACCTTCAGACACCGAAAAGGACATAATTTTTGTCGCTGCAAAATGATAAACAAATTTTTGTACAACAAAATTGCTAACATCTAGTTTAATATGTAAAAACCTGCCGTTTTCGCCCCTAGACATAAGCTTTTACTAAATCGGCAAATACGTTAGCTTACAGACTTTTTCTCTTATCTCAGTTGGCAGTTGGCACCAACTCCAAAACAGCCGACTAAGTATTCTTTCGGCTTTTCAAACTGTTTAAATGTTGGAGGCAAGCTAAGATGTTATTACTTTTGTAAACTTATACTAATCTGCTCGCACAGAGAAGTACCACAATATAAAAATGTTTTTCTAAAAAAATATTGATTACCAGACGTTTCGCACGGCTTCGCCCGCGTAAATTAGATCATATTTCACAGACAAATTAGTCCACAAAAAATAGCCTATGATTCTTCACGTAGTCTACTTCTTATATGTGCCAAATAACATAAAAATTGCTCCAGTAGTTCGTGAGATAAGCCTTTTTCCACATTTTCCTCTATTTTTTCGCTCATATTAGTCTTGGCATGATAAAATATAGGCTATAGCCTTCCTCAATAAATGAGCTACCTAACACTGAAAGAATTTTTGAAATCGGACCAGTAGTTCCTGAGATTAGCGCGTTCAAACAAATAAACAAACAAACTCTTCCGATTTATAATATTAATTAGTATAGATTTAGTTCCTGAATGGCTGTATGCAGGATGGAGAGGCATCCATACAACATCCTTAGTCCCTTATCGTTACCAATATTATAAATGCGGAAGTGTGTCGCCTGTCTGTCTGTTACCTTCATGCTTAACCTGCTGAACCTATTGAAATGAAATTCGATATGGGTATATAACATTGACAGTCATAGAAGAGAAAGGATAAATAATAATGACGACCTCTGTGGTACAATTGGTTGATTGTGTGGCAGCTTAAGCCGGGGGTCGCGGGTTCGAATATGCCGACGGAACAAAAAAGTTTTTCAGTGTTCCCAGGCCTGGATATGTATTAAATATGTTTATGATAATATAATAAAAATCTTAAATATATTATGTATAGTATAAAATCATTAAATATATTTCCGTTGTCTGGTACCTGTAACACAAGTCCTTGAGGTACTTACCACGAGGCCAGATTGACGTGGTGTGAAGCGTCCATAGATATTATAGAGGAGAAAGGATAAAAAATAGTTTTGTTACGGAGAAATGAACGGTTCCCGATAGAACGGAGTTGCGAGCAACCTCTAGTCACATATCACAAAACACAACAAAGGAAATCGAAATAATGCCATGTATGATTGAGCGTTTGAACCCTAACTTCGTAGGAAACTCCTGTCAGGTTGTTTGCCATTTGTTATTCATAGATACGCTCCCCTTGACTTGGAAGAGATAAAGCCGATAGATATAAATAAGCTTATTTTTGTCGACATTCTAAGTTTTGTGTATTGAGTGTTGATTGTTGACATTCTTTTCTGCATTAATAGTTGTTTTTCAAATTACTAAAGTTGTCTTTGCAATACAATTTAGCTGAAAATTAACAAATGTACTAATCAGAGAAGTTGATTCCAAAGTAGATGGCGGCCCTAAGTAATGTCAAACCCATCGGTGATCAGATATCAGACCGATCACAGCTAACATTGAAATATTGACATAAGCCGACCAACTGACGTATAGAGGTCCATCAACTGCCTAGGAATCAATTTCCTCGATGGTACATAAAAAATCATTAAAATTGATTGAGCTGTTTTGGAGGAGTTCGCGCACAAACGCCGTGAGACACGAGCATTTTATATAATATTGGAAATACACTACGAATAATATAGGTTTTATCATTCGTAGGAAATACATAATAGTGAGTGGATCATTAAAACACTTTAAACATTCTATCAGATAATTATTGAGGATTATCATGAAGTTCTTCTAATAATGAATACCTTATATCTTCACTTATTCTCTATATAGGCTGATCACCTGATTGTCTGACAAGTAAGATGATCTATGCGTCGGATGGGCATGTAAAAATTCGGTCCTGTGCCTGATCTCTCGCCAGTCGTGTCAGTCGTCCGTCCCATTGGACACTGGGTTACGAGAGTAAAAGGAACAGAGAGTGCTTTTGTGTACTGCGCACACACTTAGGCACTATAAAATTACTCCTGCGTAACTGGACTGGTTTCAATAAAACCGGCCACCGTCACCGAAACCGGTGTGGGAGTTATTATTATTATATAATATTGGAAATACACTACGAATAACAAAACTAGAAGTACATAATTAGCTTTTAGTGAGTTGCTCATTAAATCACTTATATTCTATCAGATAATTGAGGATTATCATGAATTAGTTCTTCAAACTAATACTTATCTTCACTTTCTCTATAGTAATAAAATTATGTCTGTTACATTTTCACGCTTAAATTGCTAAACCAGTTTAGATGAATGATTTAGTATTTTGAAAATTGTATTATTTTAAGCAAGTAATCAGGTTTTCATACTTGCAAAATGTACGGTTTCCGTGCTTAAAATTGGTGCCACATGCGAGCAATTGCCCTAAATAAAAAAGACTTCAAGGCATTTGCGATCCCCTTGACCGTACAAGCCCAATCCAAAGACAAATAAAAAATAATGTCTCATACATAAATAAAGTCTCTTCCTCGTTGTGTCATCTTCTCGAGACATAAATAATTTATTTCCTTGTTTATTTTCTTTATGATAATGGAAATTAGGATCAAGGTCTCGATTATTGGGTCCCAATAGAATACTGACCGAGGATAGTGCGTGGAGAAATCTAGAAATAGTTTATTCTATTAGTGATCACATCACAGACATATTGGCACTTGGCATTTTCAGCACAAATTTTTGACATAGTCAAAATTGGTTTGGTGTTTTGATGTTTTGGGTAATACCTATTGACATATTTTGACAATAAAAGGAAAGGGTGCGAGTATTTCTGGAATCAAGATATTTTGCATCATCTAGCGGCATGTCGTATCGGGAGTTTTAGGATCATCGATCCACATTGATTTGTTCTAAGTTTTTCTAGCTGTTATAGAATTTCATATGTATTTCAAAACTCAAAAGTACCATAATAATTTCATCTATTTCTCTATATACGATATTGTATGTACTGTCACTTCTTGGTGGGAATTCATGTTCAGATAAATAATTTGACACTGTCCTTGCACTTATTCCACTTTATTTCAGTGGATTTATTACAAATTTAATAAATACACGACCGGTTTCGGACAGCAGCGGTATATACAAACTTACTTGCGATACATGTAGTGGAATATATATAGGCCAAACAGGTAGAAAATTTAAAACAAGAATTAAAGAACACCTAGCAGCATGGAAGAAGAAAACGGATAGATCCACGTTTGCCGAACACTTAAATAACAATGGACATCACTTCGATCCAGATAAAAACATCGAATATCTACATGTATTACCGAAAAGCAGGAAGATGGATGCATTAGAAGCACTGGAAATAAACAGACACAAGAAATATGGGAACCTTCTAAACGATCAGACGTGCCTCTCAAATTCTGTGTTATTACGGGACATTTAAAATTTATTTTAGGACATTATTTTACGTATGACATTTAATTTAATAGAGATTTTATAAACTGACATTGGAATTACTTTGACATTATTTATATCAATTAATTAATTTGTGACATTATTTACTTATATTAAAAAAAATATTATTATACTAACAATTCATAAAATGTCATCATTTTATGAATTGTTAGTATAATAATATTATTCATTATTGTTACAGGACATCAATTAACTGATTTGCTGATATATTTAATGTAATTGTTTTTTTATTTAAGTATCAATTTTATAGGTTCCAATACATTTAAAATTTTAATTTGCGATTTTTGGTAGAAAACATTGTTATTTAGTATAAAATTGTATTGAATGGTAGAAAAATTTTATGATGCTGACAATCCATTTTTTGCTTACAATTTTTTTTTTAATTTAAAATTACCTGCAGTACACCTGATGATAATTTTTTCGAAACCGGTCGTGTATTTATTAAATTTGTAATAAATCCACTGAAATAAAGTGGAATAAGTGCAAGGACAGTGTCAAATTATTTATCAATTTCTCTATGTTAATAAAAATGAATTTAATTTTGTCAATGTCGCTAAAAATTGGAAACCTCTGAAACGATTTCTGAACGAATATTCGTGCAAGTTCAGTGAAAGTTAGACAGTCAGACATACATACACACTTTTATATTCATAATATTAGTATGGATGCGTAAGTTTGTCTGTCTGTCCGTTACCTCTTTGCGCCCAAACCGCTGAACCAATTTTGCTGGTATTATTATGGAGTTACTTCGTATCCTTTGAAAAGACATCCTTTTTGTCCCCAAAACTGTACGGTTCCCGCGAATGAGTTTTACTATTTCACGCAATAATTACTAATTACGCAACGGAATTACTAGCATCATCGTACATAATATTATATCTTTCAAGGCGACAAGTACATCTAAACTATTATAACAAATGATCTAGATAGATCAATAATGAAGTGCCCACCTATATAAATAGGTCCTACGTGATGGGAAGGATAGTTTGTTTCTCACAATTCTTATTGGCCTTATAAATGTTCCGTACGTGGTCTGAGTGAAGATAAAAAGACTTGAATATATGGCACTATAGAGCCGTGAGTGATAAAGGCTATTTTAAAGGTTTTTATGTCTCGTTCTAGACCTAAACTACTATATAATGTACTGTTTTGTGTTTGGCATTATCTGTTTACCAATGAATATTATACCTGACTTCTAATTTTTTGGTCTCTAATTGCTAACATCATAATAATTCATATTCATATATTATTATAACAAAATAATTGAAAAGTCAAACAATTGTAGAAATCGGTTTAAGATTTTTGTGTCTACAACTTTGTTGCACAAAAATTCATTTATCTCTCAGAAGCCTTAAATTTTTCTGGTTGAAAACATTTAACGTCCTTTCCCAAAGTAGAAAAAGTCATCATACCAAATTCTATCCAAATCAGATTAGCGGTTTACGCATGAAGGTTAAAATACAAACAAATAACGTTTGGTAACCCTAAATATTAAAATGGAGTTGAAACATTTTTAAATCACACCAAGATAAATGATAAGCAAGAACCTCTGCAACTGTTGGGACATGATAAATGGTTCGTTATAATTTTGAAAGGGATATTTAACCTTTTTTATTCAATTACAGACGAAGATAACTTATTAGTTATTAGGGTTGTCAATGACCAAATAAGTGAAAACAAAATAAAAATGCATAGCATCCTGGTAAGTAGTAAATAAGGCAATGAAAAAATAATGAATATTTATTACCAAAAATACAGTCTTACTGTAGGATACAGTAAAGATAATTAATAGGAAGGTAGAAGCATGCGTCAATTAGAATATATGGCAAAAAGTGAGAAAATAAATTGACTCTAGCAATACCGGGGCAATTGGAATAAAACATTTTGATCCTTTTTATTACCCGACTGCCGGGAGGGTTATGTGTTTAGCGCGCATCTTGTATGTTTGTAATATCCTTCCTTATTCTTCCTTTTTTTTCGCCTGGTATCACCGAAATAGTTCAAATCGCCTCCGCATATTTTATTGAATTTAAAATAAAATTAATAGTTGTGCTACAAGGAAAAGTGCAAAAAAAGATTACTACAGTGCAGATTTATTGAAATAAATACGGCAACAGTGCAAAATTCTGTGGTTTAGCGACAAATTCAAGTAAAAGAACCCTGACTTGTAAACCGCCAATCAGCTGATCGCCATTTTAAACTGATAAACGTTCTTCGAAGAATCAAATACTTAGATAAAATTAAAGGACTAATCAGTAAACTAATTATCTCACAACAAACGGAACTATTATTTACACTACAGTTGGTTTGATGCGAAAGTACAGATCAAGCACTTCATCGTACAGCTGACGATACCTACCTATTGAAATTGAAGTTTCTCAAATTTTCAAGAGTCTAAAGAAGAATTTAATATTGCGGAACCTACGCTACCCTTGGTTTCAATACAGAGGAAGTCATCTTTAGTGCACAGGAATCAGGAACAGCAAATTCAAGGAAGGAAAATACAGACTGTTAACTCTCTCAACTACTCATCTTGTTTTCTGTTTTTACTCCTATATTTTGTACTAGCATAATTATATGTAAAATTGACATTCTATCTCTTGTACACAGTAAGTTATTTAAACTTGAGGTAAGATAGTGCACAAAGCTAAAAGGTATTGTATAATAATATGTTGCATGCAATATGAACTAACTGGTCATGAGAAGTGACAAGTTAAACTATTGTAAAATTTAAGAAAATAAGCCTGAGAACAAATAATATTGTACATAATATATAAATTGAAACTATTTTATACTAATAACTTGCATGAAAATTACTGAAAAGTCTATATCACTGTTATATATTTCCACATCTCTTAAACTCTGTAATACTTATTGTCTGTTATTATTTTGCATGAAAATAATTTAAAGATCTGTGTTTTGATTTCAACAGCCGGAAAATATAAGTTTCATGTGAAGTGTGTAGATGCTCTAAAACAAATTAAACCTCTCTTCTTCACATTATTATAATATTTGTGTAACTATCTTCATGAAAACAATTAAGACATCTGTGATTTAACTTTAAAAAGCCAGGATTTTAATGAATGTAAGTAAAGTGCTCAAACAAAACAGTAACTGGTACTGTATCATACTTTCACATCTCTCTTACTTTGTTAATTGTTATATCATTCTATGGTTTTTTTTTTTATCTAGGTACAAGATAGCAAAAGTGTTAATTTGTTTGTAAATCAGAAGTAAGTACCTACGGTCTAGTTAGTACCTACCAAACCAACATCCGCTAGCCACCTATTTATTATCCAATTCACCATAAGTTGGGACAAGGGTTTTAGCTGTGTACCAAATGTAGATTGCCAAAGTATTTTATTTAAAGAAAAAAATCAGTTTTCAATGCAATACAAATTTATCTTGTAATTTTATTATATAAGTAGATACATTTTAAAAAATAAATAAAAATAAATTTTACACACTGACATTATAATTAATAAAATAATAATTAATCTTTATTGACAATTATTTATTATAAATGACATTGTAATATTATAATTATTAAATGAATTCTTGACATAAGCTAATTTTATTAATACTTATTGCTAATCCCACTGACATATTTTAATGAACTAATTCTCTTTATCTATTTCATATGACATTGTGTTGTATTATCAATTATTCTTACATTTTATTAATTAATTACAATTTTTGACATTACTAATTTAATAATTAATTTATTAAGTACTAACCCCTCTGACATATTTTAATGAACTATAAATACTAAATTAATAATATGAAATTGTGATGAAATTGTTAATGCTTATTTATTGACAACTATTTATTTTATAGGACATTGTGTTGTATTATCAATATTATTTTTTTTAACTTCTGACTCAAATTAAATAAATAAATCCGTGACGTCACGAACTCCGCCTGAATTAAATAGTTTTTTTTTTTTTTATTTATTTCTTCCCTTTTTTTTTTTAATAATATTTACTACCCAGAGAATGGAGGCCAGAGCCAGTCTTGGAGATGAATTTGTTACAATAAGAAGAAGACGACACAGTATAAATTACGATGATGCAAACCTAGATAACTCAATGTATAGTAACTCATTTGCTTCATTAAGTCGTGATCCAGAAGTAAGTAGCCTACCAAACCTGTCTATAACAATGAATGAAGAATTACAAGAATTGCGTGATAAGTTTAAAGATGTCAAACTTCAACTTGACATAGCACATAAGGAAATAGAACAGTTGGTATTAGAAAACAACAATCTTTTAAAAAAAATTCAAGAACTGGAAAAGAAATTAAAGTTATTGAGTAAAATCCACTCTGCACCAATTAGCAGTATTAAAAAAAGTAACAGAAAAAGATGCCTTAACTTATCAAGCAACTCTATTAAAAAAAGAATTGACTTTCAGGATGATGAAAAAACATTTACACTTAATCATAATGCAGAGAAAAGTACAAATCAGGAACTCAAAAGTGCACAAAAATCACTGTCTAGTATTTATAAGAGGCCAATGCAGAAAGAGAACTACATACATATATTGGGAGAACAAAGTGTCTTAGGCTTATCTCAAAGATTAAGACATATAAGAAATAAAAAACAAAATAAAAATAATATTTACAATATATTTTCTTTTGTAAAACCTAATGCACTAAGTAGTGAATCTCTTAAAAGTTGTGAATCTCTTAAGTATAATATGAAAGACAGAGATGTTATTATATTAGGAGTGGGTACAAATGATAAAAACCCCTGTAGTTTTCTAAATGAATTAGCACTAACGTTAGATAAGCTCCGTAAAGCACGTGTTTATGTGTTAGAAGTACAATCGAATGATTATCTAAGGGTTGAAACTCTCAATAATCACATACAATGTCTCTTAAAATTGTACAAAAACACCACATTCATAAAATCTAAAAGATTTTACAATAATTTTAGTGAATATATAAATGACATATCAGAACAAATAAATTTTAATATTGATTACAGTGACTATCTTCATACATATTTACCGTTTTACAACACTAACAATTCAATAAATTTTGACGAACTAAATAATGTAACATCTAAAAAGAAAATAGAATTACAAAGAAACAAAATAACTTTTTATTTTAAAAAGATTACCAGGGAAGATTCTACACCTAAAGTAGTACATAAAGAACTCAGAGGTACAATACCATACTACTTTAAAATAATAAATAAAAAAAATATGAAGTTAGCGAATTTCAATATGGAAAGAACGAGCAATGAGGATTTTTTTCGATGAAAGTATAACAATTCTTCACCAAAATATTGCAGGGGCTATAAATAAGTCAGAATTACTTCACTGTTCCATATTAGACTTAAAACAAGTATTACCTAACTTACAAGTAATATGTCTCACAGAGACATTCATAAAGAAAGGTTCAGAAAACTTATTTCAATTGCATGGATATAAAATAGCATCTGCCTTCTGTAGAAATTCCAAGAGAGGGGGCTCATGCATATTGACAGAAAATTTTCTAAACTGTAAAGAAATAAAATGGATAAAAAATATGGGAATAGTAAATGAATTTGAGTGCTGTGGAATAGAGCTACAAGATTATAAATTATATGTTGTCTGTATTTACCGAACACCTCAAAGTGATATTTATTCTTTCTTTAAAAATTTAGATAAACTACTTCATGACATAAATAACAAAAGGAAAGAAAAAAGTATAGTCTTATGTGGTGACTGGAATTTAGACACTATTAAAAACAATAAAAATACACGTGAATTACTGAGTTTACTTAAAAATTATAATTTAACTTCACACATATCATGCCCTACTAGACTATCATCCTGTATAGATCTTATTGTTAGTAATCTAAAAATGACAAAGTCAAATATTCATCATCTGGCACTGTCAGACCATGATACTGCTCAAACATTAACTATTAAAGTAAAGAAGGTTCCAACTTCAAACATCATTTGGGAATATAGAAGGGATTATAGTGGTGATAATATTCGTAAATTTAAGGAATGCATTTCAGCCCTGTCATTTTCAGATTTAAGAGATGAAGATAATGTAGAAAATTCATTTAACACATTCCATGATCAAATAGTCCTCTTTTATACATTGTGTTTTCCACTTATAAAAATACGTATACACAAGAATAAACAACAAACTCAATGGCTGACTAAAGGTATTAGAAAATCATGTTTAGTAAAAAGAAAAATGCACTTAAAAAACAGAATTTCAAAAATAAATAATAACAATACAAAACAGCGACTTCTAAAATATAATTATTTATTAAAAAAATGTATTTTTAAATCAAAGCAAATACAAAACACTAAGGGCCTGTTTCACCGCTTCCTGATAAGGTGCCCGATAGGGTTATTTGACAGATTTTCCATACTCCATCTGTCAAATTAAGTGGTGGATAGCCTTATCAGGAAGCGGTGAAACAGGCCCTAAATATATAAATAATCAAAAAAACAAATGCAGGGCAGGATGGAAAATAATAAATGACAACTTAGGAGATAACAATGACGTTAATAATGACATTCCGTATATAAAAAAAGACAAGAAAAAATACACTGAAGCTAATGATATATGCAAAATTTTTAATGAATATTTTACTAGTATAGGAAATGTGACTCTAAAGAATGGAAAAAACAAAGACAAGAGAAACACTTTCTTACTCAACATAAATAAAAACACAATTTTTTTATCCCCAACGGATCCTCGAGACGTTTACAATACAATATTATCATTGAAGAAAACTAATGCAGTAGGTTATGATGAGATACGAACTGACATTATTAAGAAATGTGCAGGACAATTATGTTATCCCCTTGCCAAAATTATAAACCAGTCACTAGAACAAGGGGTTTTCCCGAGCCGCCTAAAAATTTCAATTATAAAGCCACTATTTAAAATCAATGATAAAACTGAATTAAAAAACTACCGCCCAATAACCTTAATTCCTATTTTTGCCAAGGTATTTGAAAGAATCATGCTAAAACGTATAAAAAGCTTTTTTAATACTCAGAATCTGCTAGTTAATGAACAGTTTGGTTTCCGTGACAATAGTTCCACTACAGATGCATGTTTTTATTTGAGTAAAATAGTGCATGAAAGCTTAAATGACAAAACACCGATCACCGGTATATTTTTAGATATGACAAAAGCTTTTGACCTAATAAACCATAAAATATTATTACATAAATTAGAGAATTATGGAATAAGAGGAAAGGCACATGATTTGTTAAAATCTTATTTAAGTAATCGTAAAGTATGTACAATGATTACAAAAACGATAGGTAAAACAAAAAAAACATATAAATCTCAATATGCCATTTTGGATATAGGAGTTCCACAGGGAAGTTTGATTGGCCCATTTCTTTTTTTAATTTATATTAATGATGTCACAACTGCAACGAGGCATCTTAAAGTGTTATTTGCAGACGATACCACAATATTGGTGAAATGCCTAAATATATTACTTTACGAACAAGAATTAATTAATGCTATCAAGGACATAATATCATGGTTAGATAAAAATGACTTGCAGGTAAATCTTAGTAAGACCAAAATAATGCAATTTAAATATTACAATTCAATACAGATACCCAAAAAAATTACTTATGATGACATTAATATAGAAGAAGTAGATTCATTAAAATTTCTAGGACTAATATTTGACCAACACTCCAACTGGAAAGCCCATGTGGACTATATATGTAGTAAGCTTGATAAATTTGTATATGCAATGCGACGTTTGGCAAAGACTGTGTCAATATCAGCAGCTCTTTGTGCATACCATGGCTATGTTTCCTCAATTTTATCATACGGTCTTGTGATCTGGGGCAACTCTGTTGAATTTAATTTAGTTTTTAAGTTACAAAAGAAGTGTGTTAGGGCCATTTGCGGCGTTGGGCCGATTGAAAGTTGTAAACCTCTATTCAAAAAACTGAACATACTTACGCTGCCATGTATGTATATAAGAGACATGTGTATTTTCGTTAAAAAACATCCCAAATACTTCGTACAAAACAAGGATAATAACACGGCCAACAGATCACTACGTTACCCCAATAAATTAGCCATGCCTAAATGCAACAGCACAACATTCCTTAGAAGTCCCTACATTATGGCTATTAAGATATATAATAATTTGCCAAAAGATTTTGAAAAACATAACTTAGTTACTTTCAAAAGAAAACTTAATGAATGGCTTCTGGATAAATGTTTTTATGAAGTAAAGGACTATCTTAATATAAAAGTGGGTGCTTATTTCTGACTTGTTGCGTATTTTTGACTTTTTGTTAGGTATTTTTTGTGCACTGAGTGACACTGACATATTAATGATCATAATATTAGTGACATTTGTATCCTCCTTCTTTTAGCTAGTTTTAAGAAATGACATTTGCATACTATTAATTTAGTTGAGTGTTATGATCCTGCATTATAAAATTCTGGAAGACCTTAATTGTACATTTCACTCTAGCAAATAAATATTATTATTATTATTATTATTATTAGCTTGTATCTCCAGAACTGCTAAACGGATTTTCACGTTTGAGATATCGTTAGATTTGTATTAATGACCCAAGTGTTCTTAGATAGGTGACATTTAAAAAAAACAAAATGGCAGATATTTGACGCCATATTGTGAGGTAAAAAAAATAAAAATGCTACCAAGCATATCGAGTCGGGTCTCAAAATAAAGGATTTTAAACACTAATCCTAAATATGTATTTATAACTTGCAGTTTAAATATTAAATGGAACGATAAATCTACACTTATATTATACAGAGGAAAGATTTGATTTTTTGTTTGTTTGGCTCCGAAACTACTGGACCGATTTGAAAAATTATTTTACCATTGGAATTCCACATTATTATCCTTATAGCGGCTGATTCTGTGTAAATATATAAATTTATCCAATGATCAAGGATATTTTTTTGAAAATCTGCCGTCTAAATTTGCCATCAGATTCTGGTAGACCTATATTTCGCTTTACTGCGCCTCCCCTCTGTGTAACTATAAAACCATTGGGCAGTGTACATAAATTGATCCAAAATATTTCCTTACATTTCCCTGTACAAATAATTATGATAATATGGCGTCGATGTGATCAGCTAATGGAAGCCATAACGAAGATGCCTCCCCGAAATAACTTACTTTCTATAAACACAAAGTTATCTTGTATGGACCAAGTTTGTCAAGTACCTATTGTTTATATTTTAGTACTTTTAGGCATTAGGGAATTGCGTATGTCCTACATTTTCGTAGGATATTTTCTTACTTTATGTCCCCATTATATTTTCAGATCTAAACCGTTCATGCATGTTATATAGGCAGATAGCAAAACAGAAATTATTACTTGTAATTAAAACTTATATACCAAGATAAATAATAAATACCCACGGTTTTCATATATTCATGACGTTGCAACACACCACTTGTGCTTAGCTGAAAAATGGCTTAATATTTTCTAACTTTGATGTACCATCGAAGAAATTGATTCCTAGAGAGATGACCGACCTACATAATTTGGTCGCGTTATGTCTAACCCAGCCGACAGATCACAATTTACATTGAATTGACATAATCCGACCAAATGTCGTTGGTCCCTCAACTGACTAAGAATCAATTTCTTCGATGGTACATTATTTTTCAACATATTTGCTTAAGAGATTGCTATAAAGCTTATTTCCTTCTTTCAATGTCATCACGCCAAAACATCCTTGAAAGTCTATAGCTAAAACTAAAATCACAAAATACTATTTCGGTATATTGATTCTAAAAATCCAGCGAGGCAGACTTGCTAATTATATCGCTACTAAAATATTCAGCATCGCTGTGAATATCGAATATTACGAAAAGCCGATATTACGAAATCCATCGCGGAAATTTGCGGAATTCTGGTGTTTATAATGAAAATATTTGAGCGAAAACGAGTGGCCGCTGATTCGGATCGCGGTGAGAACGGAGTATCGAGATTTTGAGTGGCGTTATAGGGTTAAAATAATAGAAAATATCCGTCATATCATAATAATATTCTCTCATAATAATATTACAGTACCCGGCAATAAATATTGCACATCGACCTTTGGAAAGAGACATTCGGCTAATTTCGGTTTCATAGAGCGTTATCTTTGTAGCACACACCTATTTGACATTATGTCAGTCGTTGTTCAAATTCAATAGAGTGCAGTCGCGTCCAGTTCAGAATATATATCTAGAGTTGTTAACACCCCTAAATTTGCTACAGCTGTAATTTTCCAAACGAATTTTAAATACGTAAACATAATTTGAACACCCTTTTTATTTTATTTTACCCGAACCTAAAGCCATAACTTATAGAAAATTTGGTGTATTTTATACAAAGAATAATAAAATTGTCAAAAGAAGCAAACCATAATTGTTTTAACAGCTCCTAATATATACCGGACTTTTTGTATTTCGTGCGTAAGAGATAACGCTCTACAAAACCGAAATTAGCCGACTGTCACTTTCCAAAGGTCGATGTGCAATATTTATCGCCGGGTACTGTACTGTTATCCTTAATGACACGATCTGTCAAGAAAACAACATCGATTTTTTCATGTAAAATTTTCAAAACCTATTTACATAATACTACAATATTTTAGAAGTGAAAATCCTTAATAGGTATATTAAATACTAAATTACGCCCGCATCTCCGTCGCATAAAATTAGTTTATCGCGCGTATCCGTACATTTTCCGGGCAAAAAATATCCTTTGTCCTTTCCCGGGACTCAAAGTACCCATATCATATTACAGCAAAATCGGTTCAATGGTTTGAGCGTAAAGAGGTGACAGACAGACATACTTTCACATGTATAATGTTAGTAAGGATAGATAATATTATATTGGTATTATAATATAATATTATCCAGTTTCAAGTTTCACATAGGAATTCCTCTCTATATTCGATATTCCTTATGCGGCACAAAGATTTATTTAGAGACGATACATTACCATACTGACACGGGTAATAATCATCCGGGATTACGGGATACGGTATTGCCCGGGATACGTTATTCCCGGGAATGCGGGATTTCCCGGACACAGCTCATAATCTACCGCGCAAACAGGGATTTTATTACATGCACTAAGGTAGTTTCAGTGCTAGTATGTAATCCTTGTATTTTGTAATAAGTTTTCCTATTGTGTTATTGTGGTGAAGGTAGACTACAGGGAAAACAAGGTAGTGCTAAAATCACAACGTTATTGAATGTCAAATATAATATGAGTGCTGTCAAAATTTTCATTTGATTGAAAACGCAGGCGTTCGTTTAATACTTCAATGCAAACTTTATACACCTGTCTCGCTTTAAAAAATAGTATGTACTTGAGTTTCGAACATTTTATTTTTTTCTGAGCATAACTTCTATGGCTTTGAATTGAATTCTTTTGTAGTTCTATAAAAAAAAGACGGGTTGCACTCCGGGAGTGCCGGCAGAAGTGAAAACTTGATTATGAACGTTTTGCATTTTTTAACCCATTTTTTATGAAAATCGATTATTAAAAAATCGATTTTTTTAATTAATCGAAACCCTTACAATCGATTAAATTTTTAACCAATTTTTCATGAAAAACAATTTTTAAAAAATCGTTTTTTTTTAATTAATCGAAACCCTTACAATTCGAGTTTGAGTTCGAGTTTTCGAGTTTTCGAGTTTTTGAGTTTTCGAGTTCGAGTTCGAGTTCGAGTTCGACACAAAACACTACTCTCCAACCGTCTTACGGTTTTTTGATAAACACGATTTTCGAGAAACGCGAGTTTCACAGTTTTTACCCATCCCACAAAAGTGCTCAACGCCGCTAAAGAAGTTTTCACTTCAAAAACGTAACTATACTATCATTATTAAAACTTTATAAAATTTCTATACTTACTACAAAATAATATGAAGTAGATTATTATAATAATAATATTCTTACGAACACTCAAATAAAGTATTCTTTCATGGCCATGTATCAATGTACGCAAAGATACACTATATTCGTAATTCAAAAACCCGTAACATCTCGTCCTGGCACAAGTCTTGCGACCTAATAAATCATCCAAAAAACCACACATTTCAGATTCAGAAAACGCAAAAGGCAAAACATAGGCACCCGTATTTTTATCACAAAAAAGCCTCTATGCAAATAATCTATACTTAAAGTACATGTCCTGACTGACTGACTCACTGATTCATCATCGCTGAGAAAAAACTGTTAAAGTTACAGCCACGAAATTTGGTGAGTAGATTTGTTTTATTAAGTAGACACCCACTAAGGAAGGAATTTAGAAAATTTTACCCTGAAGGGTGTGAAATAGGGGTTGAAAGTTTGAACGAAAGTTCGTCATTTCTTGAGTTAGAAACATGAAACTTTATTTTTGAGTTACTGATAAAAAATGAATGGATACGTATTTAAGCGTTTTTGGAAATTCTACCCACTCTCATTTGAATGAAAGTGCGTTATTTCTTAAGTTAGAAACTTGAAATTTTATGTTTGGGCTACTGATTAAAAATGATTGGATACGTCTTTAAGCGTTTTTGGAAAGTCCCAAGGGGGTAAAATAGGGGTTGAAAGTTTAAATGAAAGTCCGTCATTTCTTTAGTTAGAAACATGAAAGTTTATTTTTGAACTGCTGATTAAAAATGAATGGATAGATATTTATGCGTTTTTATAAATTCTACCCCCAAGGGGCTGAAATTAAGGTTGAAAGTTTGAATGAAAGTCCGTCATTTCTTGAGTTAGAAACATGAAAGTTTATTGACGTTTGCCTTTGACGTTTGCTTAAATAGGGTTCCGTTTTTACTCTTTGTATAAGGAACCACAAAAAGGGGCAAACTATCCATCTTTGTTATTAATATTATACTATGTTAACGCGGACGAAGTCGCGGGCAACAGCTAGTAACCCTTTATATTTTTTTTAATTATAAAAATGAAAAGGTAAACATTTCGTTACAGGCTGAACGTTTCGAACTTCAGTGCTCAAACATCAATCTGTGCAGTTCAAAATAAAAAAGTAAAAATGTCACATTTGATTTTTGAATTACTAATCGTAGAAAAAGGGAGTTTTGGCGGGCATGTGAAAGAGTGCTGTTGTGTATTTGTATTATTTTCCTAAAATTGTGTTAGCTGGGTTTTTAATGTGTAATATTGGTAGAATATTAACCATTGGATATTCATGTTCATGCACAAGTGTAGGAAAGTGATGTAATATCCAGAAACGTGCTATTTTGTCTTCCCTCCAAAACTCCATCGAAAGTTTCAGTAAAGCTATACCACTTTACTGAATCGACCGACTTGACTCCTTGACTGTATTGACTTTTACTTAGACTTTAACTAGACTTTAGACCTGACGATACATGAAAACGATGATGAAAATTATAATAGGAGGAATATGGTTTTCCCGCCATATTCCTTACCTTTTTACCTTGTCTGTGGCACAACATACACATCCTTTGTGTCAAGTTGCCAAAAAAGAAGAAAAAGAATCGTAGATAAATATTTACGTGACGTTCATCTACGAGTATGTGAATAAAAATAATAATAATAATAGCGACCTTTAATATTATAATTACGAAGTTATATAGTCATTTATTCATTACTTGTGAAAGTTATCAATGGGAGATACAAAGTTTCGGGCACAAACGAACAATAACTCACAAGTTGGGAGTTATTATTTTTGGGTTTCGCCATCTTAATAGCTCGGTATAAGACCGATTTCTCATATTTCATGGATAATTTATAAGTTTACGGAAGTCGGTCAACTGTTTTTTCGGAACTTTGCTTTTATTTTCGGAAGTGTACAATTTTCCTAAGTGTTACATTATGGATAGTTGCTATCTAGTAGTTTGTGACATGTATTGACAGAAGGTCGTGAGTTCGATTCTTTTCGATAAAAGTTTCTCCAAGTGTTTGTCGAGGGTGTATATATATAATTATTTTATTAATTTACAAACAAATTAATTTATGAGTCAAGGAAAATAATTTTTCTCACCTCCGGGCGGAAAGCGTCAACTTTCTTCCCGCTGCGCTCACCGATGTTGCCGTTTTCCGCCTCCGTCGATGAGAAAAATAGTATACGCACTATGGGCAGTAACTAAGAAAGCCTCAGATCACATGTTTGGTTGACCTTGGCTTCGCCTCGGCCAACAATTACATGTGATCTGAGACATTTCTTATTTTCCTGCCCTAGGTGCGTAATGTACTATTACTAAAGAGGTGATTTTTGTCGCAAAAACAATGAGGGAATAATGCGTGTGGCGGCCAAAGGAAGATCTTTCGACCGAGCGAGGTGGTATGCCCGGTCAGGCCGAACGTTTTTTACGATGCTCGTCGTAGATTCCTACGACGCGATGTCGTATCGTGTTTATGTGTCCCGGCCCTTATCAATAGATTTTATTATTATTAAAAATCACACAGAAACAAACGCACCTTTGACTTTTCATTATTAAAATTATAACAATTTAAATTTTTAATATAACAGCCAGTTAATAAGTTAACCAACATTAATTAATATTTAAAATTCACTTTCAATTTTAAATGAAAGAAACCATTTAAATTTAAATTTTCCTCGGTTTGAAAATGTTAAAACGAATTTCATACAACCATTTTGGGTAGTTTTCAAGCTGGATTATTAAGCCACGACATCACTTACCAGCTACAGCTTAACTGCTGGCTTAACGCAGTGCTTCTCAACCTCAGGCTAGAAAACACTTTGATTTTTTTTAACCATTTATTTAAGGTAGCTTAGAACATCAAGGTTATCAGCGACCACAAGAACAGTTACATTATTTTAAATCAAAGTATAAATATTACAACATTTTAGGAATCGTAGAACATTATAACACATGTCGAGATTACTTAATATAAGATATCTGTCACTGCTAAGGTTAAATATTTTTGATTTTTTTTCACGATGTTACAAATGCTATACTGTACTACATAATTATTATTGATGCCAAATTGTTCACCTCTGAAGCGATTTTGATCAATTTTGCAATAAAATAAGTTGTGGAAATACTTAATTAAACCTAAATAAAAGTTATAGAATAGTTTTTAACACTGAAAAATGTAAGGTTTTTGGCTGAGAAACTACTTATAAAAAGTTTTAGACAGGAACATGCCAAATTTTTGGCTTTAAGTACGTTATGATAAGTAAGTGTGTTTACTATTGAAACGGACAAATTATTTCCCTTCTCCTACTTTGGCTACCGACTGAGAACCATGGATGTATAAAAATGGGCCTTTTTTTCTACGTTCATGTTGAGAACCACCTTTTGAGACTGCAAGATCTGTGACTATCTTGCGCTTTTGATGTAGCGGATCGGGATCCCAGCTAGAAGATATTTTAATTTTATATCTGAGCTAGCTGCTTAATTTTTAACTCCTCGGTAACCTGGCCTATATTAGCACTATCGGCTAAGTAACGAAACGCTTAATGAAAAGTGTTTAGCGTAGCTATACAACAATGTGATGTTATGATACTATTGTTTGTGTGAGAAAAGCCCCATCATCGTATATTTGCTTATACAAAAATTTAAAAAAAGCAACTGTTTCAGCGCTGCCACTTGCACAGTGTAACTCTATACATACACAACCTGAGCATTGTCCTTTGTTTGGTTACACTCTGTATAACACCTTCTCTTTTATTTTTGAATCCTCTGGCTTATTAGTTATGGGACGACGATATGAGCAACGCCTCCGTGGTTATCCGTGGTAATGGTATAGAGCGCGGCTCTTGACTTGGAGGTCGTGGGTTCGATTCCCGCGTTGGAAACATGATACTTCCAAGTTCGGTTAGGACAATGTAAGCTGATCACCTGATTGTCTGACAAGTAAGATGATCCATGCGTGGGATGGGCATGTAAAAATTGATCTCTCGCCAGTCGTGTCGGTCGTCCGTCCCACTGGGTTATGAGAGTAAAGGAATAGAGAGTGCTCTTGTGTACTGCGCACACACTTGGGCACTATAAAATTACTCCTGCGTAGCTGGCCTGGTTTCAATGAAACCGGGCCCCCTTAACCGAAAGAATATGAAGTATGAAGACAATGGTTCTTTTAGCTAAGCCCTCTTAATTAAAAAAAGTATATTACTTATTTTACATTTGACTACAAATATTACGCAAAACGAAAACGTGAATTAGATTTTCATTTTGCGTAGTATTTAATTGATGTATTCGAACCTTTTTGAGGCTTACAACTCTATCTTTAATAAGCAATTTATATTGGAAGGATCATTAATAAGCCGCTAAGAGGGTCGAAATTTCTTACTTTTCATTTATTCATGATTGATCGCTGATTTCCCCAGCCGAGTGATTAATTCTATCTATGGTCCCGTGGGAAATTTCATTTCGTTTTGTTTAATAAAATTGATTTTATTGTCATGAGTTCATGACCTATTAGCAGAGGTCGTCCCGAATTTTTATCGTAATAGTCCGTAGGGAGGTGATTGGTAAAGGTTTAATTTGTTTCCTGAGTTTCTTGAGGCTTTCACACCAAAGTAATTGTTAGCCGCCGAATGTAAGAGCCTGTAGCCAAGCCGTTTTCTTTATCGTTTCCTTATAGAATCGCCGATCAAAATGTATGGAATTGACATTAGACGAGTCGAACGTCAACTTCACATTAACGAACGCTTATTTCAATTCCATATAGCGGCGATTGTGTAAAAAAAGCGATAAAGAAAAGGTATTGGCTAAAGGGCCAGCTTACTTGTACAAAAGCTTAGAAGAGAGTAATTGTCTATTAGATATTGTGAGCAAAAATATGTTTATGTATGGAAATACTATAAACATAGTGTACGAGTATTCAATGTCACTAGATGTCGCCTGCAACTCCGTTGCGCCAAAATTCCTTTATCGTCCAGGAATCCTTCCTTTTTCCACGATAAAAAGTATCCTATGTCCTTTCTTGGGACTCCCAAGTATCTCCATACCTTTCTGCAAAATCCGTTCAGCCTTTTGGGCGTGAAGAGATAACAGAAAATAAGATAGACCTCTAAAGTGGGTCTGACTTTAGAACTCATAATATTACAGTGTAAACTCTATATAACGTCACTGAAGGGACCGTGCATTTTATAACGTAATAGAGAGTGGCCGTTAAATGGAGAGAAGGAAAATCAATACATTTTCGTCAATATACAGTGATTTTCTTTTACTAACCATATTTACAGTTTGAAAGTTTATGTTCAACTGAGAATATGATAACGAATAGATAACAATTCATAATTCATAACTCCTTATTATTAGTAAGGGTCTAAAACAGTCTACACGTGCAATCAATCTCAATTTGTAAACAAAAGAACGAATTTCTTAGAAAGTTTTGTATGCATGATGCCCAAAGTCGAGATTATTGCGGGCTAGGATAACAATGCGACAAAAAAACGTTTACAGCTGCGCAGTTTTTATTAATTTTAGCAATTTAAAAGGTTCTTTTTATTGTTCAATCGTTGTGATGCTGTCGTTATTGGGAGTGGGTGTAATGCTATGTAGAGTGTATCATTGTATGGTAGAGAAGCTAAACCAACCAAAGTCCAATGAGTTCGACGCTTTAGAGAGTCTATCGTTAAATAGAGTGAGGTTACATGGAGTTTAAACTGTATTATAATAATTGAAGACGTGAGTGGAAGAATCGAACAATTAACATTTCGTAACATATGGACAATAACTCATTTTTTCCCTAATTATTTTAATAAAACTTGTAATTTATCGACTTCATAACCTAGCTAATATATCTGGCTACACATAATATGATCCATAGTTTTTCTGTTTCAAATAATTTTTCCGGCCCTAAAACTTCCATTTAAGCGAAAAAACGGGAAGTTTTTTCATGTTACTTACCTTATTCATCCTCTCACGTCTTGAATTATAAACGCCTTTGTGGTCCAGTGGTCTAGAGCGCGGCTCTTGACTCGGAGGTCGTGGGTTCGATTCGCGCGTTGGAAACATGTTATTTACAAGTTTGGTTAGGACAATGCAGGCTGCTAACCTGATTGTCTGACAAGTAAGATGATCTATGCGTCGGATAGGCATGTATAAAGTCGGTCCTGCGCCTGATCTCTCGCCTGCGCTCGTATCGGTCTGCCGTCCCACTGGGCTATGAGAGTAAAGGAATAGAGAGTGCTCTTGTGTACTGCGTACACACTTGTCCACTATAAAATTACTCCTGCGTACCTGGCCTGGTTTGAATGGAATCGGCCACCGTCACCGAAATCGGTGTGGAAGTAATTATTATTATTAAAATTATGATAGATATTTAGCCCCTCTACCCTTTGCTGATTGCTTTCTCTATTTCCATATCTGTTTAAATACCTGACAGTCTATCAGATTATAATATAATATATTATAATCTGCAAATAATAAACTTCAAACAAACGGGCAAGTCTACGCGAGTTGGGCGCGAGTACATTTTTCACAATTTCGACATATTTCACAATGATGATGTAACAACGTATACTGTACTCGGCGAAACATGGCGGTAGCGGTCATTGACTCCCTGTCAAAAACTTGTCATCTATACATATTATAAAACAAAGTCGCTTTTTTCCCTCATGTCCCTTTGTTCCCTTTAATCTTTAAAACTACGCAACGGATTTTGATTATTATTTCAGTGTTAGATATCCCATTTATTGAGGAAGGCTATAATATGCTATATTTTATCACGCTAAGAATAATAGGAGAATGTGGAAAAAACGGGGGAAATTATTTGATTTTTCAAATAATTTCCCCCGTTTTTTCCATCTTATCTCGCGAACTACCGGAGCAATTTTTATGTTATTTGGCACAGATAAAAAGTAAACCACGTGAAGGATCATAGGCTATCAAATTTAAACATTTTTTTCAGTGGCTATATATTTGATACCCGTGCGACGCCGGGGCGGGTCGCTAGTTTTCTATATAAACCGCGATTGACAATGAAGTATCAGAATATGTTGTCAATGGCGGCCGGTATGACATACTACGTCAAACGTCGTACGTCTTTTCTGAGTCTGCCTACACGTTAGTTCTGTTTACTCTGTAATCTGTGTGTGTCTGGCATTATACTAACAGGCAAATTACGATTCTGTCAAGATGGCGCGCCGCTAATTGTGAATAAATGGCGCAAGTGCTACAACGGACAGTATCGATTCATGGCAAAATATAGACACTTCACCAAGTTGCTCCAGACTAAGAATAAGTGAGCTTAAAATATGCTGAGACTAAGAAACAGCCTAGCATAGTAGAAAATGTAACACTCTAGAATCTAGATGACTCCCACAACTCTGTTGGGCCAAAATTCACTTATCACGCGGAAACCATAGATTTTTTCGGAATAACAAGTATTTTATGCCCTTCCCGGGACTAATAGTATGTCCATACTAAATTTCAGAGAAATCGGTTCAGCGGTTTGGGCGTGAATTCACCGATTTCTCTGAAATTTGGTCGGTCCATTACCTAACGGACCGACAGACACACTTTCGCATTTATAATATATTTGTAATTATGTATAATATTAGTATGGATTGTCATATTCAACTACGTTTATTTACTGTTATTTTATTACAATAATAAATTAATATTATATTCGTATCATATTTTATGGTTTATATATAATATCTAATCTTCTAATCTTCATAAAATTCTATCTTAAGAATTTAGAAGTTATTCCGTCGGAGTGCAGGTCTACATCGTAACTATCAGATGCGATAATTCACATAAATCATAACCGTTTTCATTAGAAGTCACCGTAAACCTAAGGCCGTTTTTCCACCGCCACCGGAACCGACAAAAATTCAAATAAAATTTCACTTTATGACCGATGCTATAAGTTTCATTTTCCACCGACATTGGTGTGCCCATTGCCCATGTCACCGCTGCTTTGTAGTGGGCATAGAGCAAAATAATATAGCCCAGTGGTACTCAAGCCACTTTACACGGGCCACAAACACGCTTTGGTGTTGGCATCGCGGGCCGCAAACAAATTTTGTTGGGTTAAAATAAGTACGTTCTTTAAAATTAGCGACTAAACTGGCAAAATTTTCACATCTTATACGACCAGCTGGCCGATTCTGTATCGTACATTTGTGAGTTAATCACTGTATAAACGAGTAGCGAAACGGAGGAGTAAGCAACGGAAAGTCTCACTTTTGTATGCAAGTGAATACAAAAAGTGGCACTTTCCGTTACTCACTCCTTCGTTAAATTCAAAATGGTTTGAATACACGCGGGAAAAAGTTCCCGTGAGACGCTGGTAACCCAATGTTTTCAGTTTTTTATCTTTCGTCAAAACTTTTTAGTTGAATAGCTGCCTTTGTCATAGAGTTTCATTTTATTTGAATTTTTCTCGGCGACGTCCCGTGACGGTGGCCGTGGAAAAACGGCCTCAGAGTAAGTAGCGTCGTAAACTAATGCTTCGGTTATCAGGACATATTAATATGCTGGATCCTATACGTAACGGTATACTGTTAGAAGATTTATGTCACTATTCTCATCAAATTAGAGTAGGATAAACTGTTACCTTCACTCGCGTATGAAACACGGTTTTGTCATAAAGCATTTTATACCTGGGAAATATCTGGGATTTAAAAAAAAATAAGTGAATTAGTGTACGGTTTTTAGGCTAGGTTTAGTTTTAGGATGTTTGCCCCCGAAATCCTACTAAATGATTATGATATATAAATATTTTAAACTAGTCAAAAACACGACACGACTACGAATATTAAAATATTATTCGTAGTGACACAATGATCTCGTTTAAATAATAAGAATAAGAAATGGAAATAAATAATCATAAGAAATTAAAATAAATACGTAAATACTCATACTCTTTGGGGTATGAAGATTTTTGTATGGAGCCTGGCCGACCAACATGTCCGCCATTTTGATTTTTTTTTGAAATCGCGTTCACAAATAATTCTTTGAAAAATGAATAGCTAACATCAATACAAACAAAAAATAATCTTGGAGAAAACCACGTAAAGTGTCACATTTCGAAGATATGAGCTGACAAAATTTTACCATTGGAAATAAATATTTAAGATATTGCAACTCTAAGGCATGGTTATTCCAGGTGATTTCTCGTCTATGAAACAGTAGCCACTCTGTAACGCCGTCGAGAGTTTCCCATTAGGTATGTAGTTGATAAAAATTATTGTTTGAGCTAGATTGCACTTTGTCATCACGCGACGGCGTGTTACAGAGTGGCTACTGTTTCATAGAAGAGAAACCACTTGGTTTAACCATGCCTTAGAGTTGCAATATCTAAAATATTTATTTCCAATGGTAAAACTTTGGCAGCTCATATCTTCGAAATGTGAGTTGTGACACTTTACACGGTTTGTCCAAGATTATTTTTTGTTTGTATTCATGTTAGCTATCCATTTTTCAAAGAATTATTCGTGAACGCGATTTAAAAAAAAATCAAAATGGCGGACGAGTAGGTCGGCCAAAATCTTCGTACCCCTTTCAAAACCCAAATGGGAACCCAAATTGCTTTTGAGCTTTTCGCACAAAAACATCAAAAACCAACTATTTTACCCCACTTTCTATATATCAATTTCCCCGCAAATCTAGTCAGTTTTGGAATTGTCAGTTCGTCTAGTGCAGAGCCAGTGGTTGTATTTTCAATCTATGTCTAGATCGGCACCGAGTCTGAATCAGTCTGGATTTCAGACAAACAGCCATTTGAAATAATTTTATCTATCTTTGCTGGATAACATTTTATCTTTCATGTTTTCTGAAATTGAAAATCGGTGAAAAATTCTTGTGGAGAAAATTATGAGTAAAAGCTGAAATGGTTTATTCACAAAATTTTGTGCATTTTTATTGGTTTACCCAGCCAAAATGTCAAACTCGTGCTACAGCTGAAATAGTTGAAAAATCGTAATTAACCTACGAATAATAAAACCAGGAAACGTAACTCCCATACTAATACAGTTTTAAATTTGGTTCCATTCGAACTGTCATGTAACGTCAGCCTTTATACCGCTCAAGGTCACCTAATGTATGAAAAGTGAGCCTAAGGTACACTTTTTTGACAAGTATTTTGGAGCATGTTTTTTGACGGAGTCACTCTTCCGTAGTTTTTTATTATTCGTAGTAATTAACAAAGTAGTACGCCAGCGCCGCTTAGGAATGGAAGTAATAATATAATAAAATAACTCTCTTTCTACAGCAAAAATGTGTGCTTAAGCCTCTTGTTTCGTTTTTACTACTGCTGGTACTCACGGAGAGAAACTTGCTGTACTTTTAACCACTTTCCTAAATGAAGGAGATTGCTATGTACTTGTTCAAATATTAATCGGTTCCAGTTATATCTCTGTTCAGTGCCAGCTCTTGCACTACCGGCGCCCTGGCGAGATTTCACTACAAATAAAAACCGTGTCGCCCCTTTTTGTTTGCCTTTGGCGCCCCTTTTTATCCAGGGCCCTGGGCGGTCGCCCAACCACGTTACCCCTAAAGCCGCTACTGTCTGTTATCTGTTATTAATCTCCCTCTTACCATTCTCAACTCTTGCAGATTAAATATACAAACACTTTACGACGTTACATAGTATTGTCGTAATTTGGAACAGCCTTTTTATGTATGGAGATAATGTTTACGTCGCTATAAAGCTTTACAACTTTTACATTGTGGCGGACTTGGTAACGGCTTACTGTATAATTTATCTTAATTATAATCTCTCAATTTTGGGGATAATGATCTTTGATGTGACCTACTAAAGTATATTTTACTGATCTCAAGTAAGAGCTCAATACAGCTATATTTTAGTTATAAAAAATCTCCCAGAACGAAAAATGTCAGGAAGAACAGTTAGTGTAAAAGTAAGTTGACATTGCAACAATGCAAGTCATTAGCTTTGTCCACATTGTGCCTTTTTTCTGTTCAACAAGGGCATGCCGTATAGCGCTGTCAACAGTGAACGTGTGGCATGCCCGTGACGCGCGTCAAAATCCACCCGCGTTGAAAGAAAAGTGTCATAGCGCGCGCTAAGATTTCAACAGCTTTGTCCACATTGTGCCTTTTTCTGTTCATCAAGGGCATGCCTTATAGCGCTGTCAACGTCAAACGTGAGGCATGCCCGTAACACGCGTTGATATCGTAGCGCGTGCTATGACACTTTTCTTTCAACGCGGGTAGATTTTGACGCGCGTCACGGGCATGCCACACGTTCACTTTTGACAGCGCTGTAAGGCATGCCCTTGATGAACAGAAAAAGGCACAATGTGGGCAAAGCTAACGCGCGTTACGGGCATGCCTCACGTTTGACGTTGACTGCGATATAAGGCATGCCCTTGATGAACAGAAAAAGGCACAATGTGGGCAAAGCTAACGCGCGTATCGGGCATGCCTCACGTTTGACGTTGACTGCGATATAAGGCATGCCCTTGATGAATATAAAAAGGCACAATATGGACAAAGCTATTGAGATGCAATTTGCCTGCTCGTGCTGTCTCTTCCTTTGGAAGGCTCATTTTTGCAAGACTGTTAAAGTTGATGATTAGGAAATACAGTTTCATACTAATTATAAATTTTATTTCTTTACGAATCTTCTAGCAATAGCTGATGTAGTATGAAAGTGTTCGTTTGTATCGAGTCAAAGAGCTTGTAGCGTACAATTACAAAACATGCAATCTTTTGCTTTAAAAGTCAAAAGAATCTTATTAAATGTTAAGAACTCCCACACAAAGTATTGTAATGTGCTGTGTTTTGCTCCGGGAAATAACGGTTAAGCTGTGTACATACTATGTTCAAAAAATCGCACTAAAATATTACTAAATCTTTACCATGGAAAGGGAATAAAATATGGAACTCCTGCAAAAAGCTAAACTGCAAATATTTATCCAGTTGTTTCACAAACATCAAAGGCAAAAGTTTATGACTGTAAAATAGGAAAAAAAGGGTTTTTCTTCATCGCCTTTTTCTGAAGTTGTCATGGATTCCAATATTAAAATGTAAACTGTATAGCATTATTTCTAATGAGCAAAAACTCGAGTGAACCTCTTATCTCATAAAGTACCCCGCAAACGATCAAATTTGTTTGACAAACATGTTTGATGTAACATGTTTGTCAAACAAATCATCAATTCATCAAACAGCAGCGCAGACGAACAAACGTGCATCAAACAAGTTTGTTAAACAATTAACTAGAATTCTAGAATCGATATGAAATCATGACATCTTGTTTGACAAATACTGCGGAACACGTTCAAACACGTTTGTCAAACGCTACGCAAATCCAACTTTTCTTCAAACAGGTCAAACACGTAGTTTGACAAACGCTTCAAACAAAGCTACAACTACACTATCAAACTATTTGAGAAACACGTAAAATTTAACAAGCAATTTGATCGTTTGCGGGCTACTTTAATCGGTTCTAATCATCACATATGTCACGTTTCTGTCTAACACGGCTCTGTAACAACTCTGTCCTGTCACCCAGTGTGTACACGGCTTATGTATATTTTGTGACGCCACAGCGTTTTGCCTCAATCGAGACTTTTGCTGTTGTTCGAAGTTTGCGGGGGCTTTCACAATCATTTAACATGTCTCGTATTGAAATACCAAATTCATTTATTATCTGTATTAAAAAGTTTTTTTGGTGTTTATTCGCTTTATATTTATGGCCTTGTTTTTACTTCTTTTGATTCTATTGATGTATTAAGTAAAACAATAATGTTCAAGAGTTTTTGGCTTTTAAACTGTATTACAATTGTTAGTTTTAAGTTGTCTTTTATCAATCTACTAGCTGACCCGACAGACGTTGTCCTGTCTTAACGATGATTATTTAATTCGAATTGATATAGTTAAGAAAACAATAGATTAAAATTAGTATCTACCAAATTTCATCAAAATAGATCAATAAGTAGTTTAAGCGAAAATCATAAAAGTTTATTGTGCAGGAACCTTACATTTTCCGGGACAAAAAGTATCCCTTGTCCTTTCCCGAGACTCAAAGTATCTCCATACCAAAATTCATCAAAATCGATTGAATAGTTTACGCGCAAATCATAAAAGTAAATTGTGCAGTAACCGTACATTTTTCCTAGACAAAATGTATCCTATGTCCTTTTCCTGGTTCTAAGCTACCTCTCCACCAATTTTCAGCCAAATCGGTTTATCCGTTCTTGAGATAAAAGTTTTTTGGGCGGGAACCGTACATTTTCTATCTCCATACCGAATTTCATAAAAATAGACTGAATAGTTTAGGCGAAAATCATAAAAGTTTATTGTGCGGGAACCGTACATTTTCCGGGACCAAAAGCATCCCTTGTCCTTTCCCGAGACTCAAAGTATTTCCATACCAAAATTCACCAAAATCGAATGAATAGTTTACGTGCAAATCATAAAAGTCTATTGTGCAGTAACCGTAAATTTTTCCGGGACTAAATGTATCCTATGTCCTATTCCTGGTTCTAAGCTACCTCTCCACCGATTTTCAGCCAAATCGGTTCATCCGTTCTTGAGTTATAAGTGGCGTAACTAACACAACTTTCTTTTATATATATATAGATATAATATAGACTAGCTGACCCGACAGACGTTGTCTTAACGATGATTATTTAATTCGAATTGGTATTATTAAGAAAACAATAGATATACAAAATTGTACAGTACAATAATATAATTATGTAAGCATAAGAGACACGAACTTTGCAATACAGAACAATGATCTAACTCCTTAGGTGATCAAAGATAAAATTAATTTAATGAATGCAAGCGTGTGTTTAATATTATAATCTAGGTTTCAAAGAAATAGGTTTAAGTGTGCTTGATATGTGGATCAAGTTTCCATATTGGTCCTGTAAAGTTCTTGTCAATACTGGTAGATTCATAATGAATTATTTGCAAGCTTGGCTAAGGAAACTGAGCCATTCTTTCAATAGCTATGAGCTAGACATGGTGGCGACATGTTTGAAGTTTTTCTGTATTACGATAAATACTACAAAGAAACAACTAAATGACATGAACCCCCTTAATAATAAAAATAATCCATACTAATATTATAAATGCGAAAGTGTGTCCGTCTGTCTGTCTGTTACCTCTTCACGCCCAAACCGCTGAACCGATTTTGATGAAATTTAGCATGGAGATACTTTGAGTCCCGGGAAAGGACATAGGATACTTTTTGTTCCAAAAAAATGTATTTTCCCCGCACGATAAACGGGTTTTGGCGCAACGGAGTTGCAGACACCATCTTGTTTTATCTTAATCCTTCGATCGTGGATTCTTGGAAATCTATTGTTATTCTATTGTGTCTCGCTCACTGGTGAGCTTATGGTGCTTGATGGGTTAATAGGTTAGCAGTAATGTGCACAAGCTAGAAAAGGTAGGAGACAAACAAACTAACACACTTTCCTATTTATTATGACGTCATTAATGATAATATTTCGTAAAATATTTGTAAGAAACGTTATTATGATATCTTTATATTGCTAATAAACGAACAAGGAACCTTATCAAAATATCATCCTAATATACATTCATCGGCTCGAATGCGTATTTCCAATATGAATAGGCAGAACATATCAAAAGGAAATAGAGATGCAAATAATACATTGAGTAATTCTATTCAAATGAACTGGCAGATTGAACATAATCTGATTTGAATATGACTGGACTGTCCGAAGTTATTCAATATTCTAATAATAGTCGATCGATGAAAGTCGCTGACTTGCTTTCAATCAGGGAAAAAGTCTTGATGCTTTAATGCATTATGCGGGTAGCTTTTTTACTCAATTACAGCTAAGCTAAAATGTAGCGTTTTGTCAGAGTAGACAGAATTATAGAGTATGCCGACTTAGAACTGATGTTGAAATTTTTAAATTTGACGTATTATGACGAAAATCGTCGCTAGGGTTGTTGACTTGTTACCTATGAATTTAAAACTATGACATATTCGCTGGACGTGTTCCTCTTTGGTCGTATTGTTGTTTGTGTTTTGGCACGTGCGATTAAAATTGACAGAATCCAATTTTGAAATATTTATTTTAAATATTTAAAAATAAATTATATCAGCCAGCGCGAGGCATATTCCGTTCATAATCCTAGTGAAACCCGATGAATTTAACAGATATTGAAACCTGTCCGTTTCTTTGCAGTCGAACTACTGGTAGTTATGTCTATTGTGGTTTTGTGTTTATTATAACTTGTAATTAAACTTTACTGCACTCAGCGAAACATGGCGGTACCGTCACATGGCGGTGACTCCCTGTCAAATACTTGTCATTTTCTATACATAGCTACGATTGACAACATCTAATATTTCATTGTCAATTGCTGTTTATATAATTATACAGTATGCAAGCGCTGCTACTTTCACAGTTAACTCTCTACAAGGAATACGTACACAACTACACACCCTAAAGTATTATTACTTATTTTAATAAGATTATTAGCACCTGGCTTTCCTTGCTAATATTATAAATGCGATCACATTTTGGTATGCAGATACTTTGAGTCCCGCGAAGGGGCAAACAATTTAGTGCGGAAAAATGTACGCTTCCTGCATGATAAACGACATTCGGCACAACAGAGTTACAGCTGCGTTATCTAGTTATTTACACAATATAGTATAATTATTAATTAAGAATAAGAATGGATTTATTTTTAGCATCACACAATACATTATAATATAAGTCAGTAGTGCAGTTCGCCTATAGTATTAAAATTAATCTATACTTATAAAATTACATGTCCTGACTGACTGACTGATTCATCATCGCTGAGCAAAAACTGTTAAAGTTATAGCCACGAAATTTAGTGAGTAGGGTTGTTTTATAGTAAGTAGACACCCACTAAGGAAGGAATTTTGATAGGGGGTGAAATAGGGGTTGAAAATCTGAATGAAAGTCCGTCATTTCATAAGTTAATAAAGTTTCATGTTCCACATGAAACTTTATTTTTGGGCTACTGATTAAAAATGAATAGATACGTATTTAAGCGTTTTTGGAAATTCTACCCCCAAGAGGGGTGAAACAGGGATTGAAAGTTTAAATGAAAGTCTAAATAGGTATACTATGTTAACGCGGACGAAGTCGCGGGCAACAGCTAGTTTACTATAATGCTGTGTGACGCCAAAAATTGGCCGCAGCTCAGCAAACGCAGCAATCAAGCCCGCTGCACTGATATTCGTACGAGTATAATCGTGTGTTCTACTTTTCATTACACTATATAATTATCATAATATTTTTTTAAACATGAGTTTCTTATTGGGCCTCTTTTCAAACAGAAAAAGCCGAAAACATTTAAAAACAAAAGACGTTGAAGATTAACATGATGAAAACCAACAAAACAACAGACTGATGTTACAAAAACAAAAGATGTTTGAAAAAACACAACAGAAAAAATGTTAAAGTATAATAATTAAAAAGTCTTCTCAACACACAGGGATAAAAGTTTATGAAACATCAAAAGAATTGTGTCCTTATTAGAGATCTTAACAAGAGCTTAGAAATAATGAGACGATAACGAAGATACATTATACTCTTCAAAAAATGGATGATTTTTTAATGGGCAAGACGAAAATTATTTTGTGAATGTTTTTTCCGAATATCAAAGGCTCTTGTATTTTCACTTTTCAATCAAAATATGATACATACAGTGAATGAAAAATTTAAATGCAATAATCCCTCGGTGATGGAGCACCTTTCGTCATTTTTGGCGAATTCATATTATTATTATTATGTTTGTGTAAAGCACTCCTTGCTCACGGGCAATTAAATCCCGGACCTTTGGAAGGCATGCGTGGGGCCGAAGCCAACACGTAGAGGCCCGTTACACAGTTTTAATCTAAATGTTGTGTGACACTGGCCGGCGACTCTCCCTGTCCGCACTATGGGAGTACGACCAAGGAAAGCCAGCGGCCAGTGTAGGACTATTGCAAGGAATGGAATTAAAATGATACCGGGCTATGGAGGTGAGGTGCTAGTGGACTGGGTAATTGGGACTATGGAAGGACTATAGCGTCTGCCGATACAACGTTGTAACATGTATCATAAAGTTGGCGGACGGTGACTCGCCAACTCTTTGAATGGGCCCCTCAAAATGGTCGCACGCACGGTGCACTGAGGCGGCAACATTGACAGAGCGGCTTGAGGCAGGAGAGGTGTCGCTGGACTTTAAACGCCGATCATTTGCACCCTCAGAGGGTCCCATCACGTCGCCCACTCGCCACTTACGCTTCACATCCTCCCTCCGAGCCGAAGCTCTTGCGACTCATCATTATCCATAACCACAAATATTATAAAATAAAATTATAATATGTATTATACAAAGTATGCAGTTGATTAAATATTTGTTTATTATTATTTACTTGCTTGAAACCTAACTACATAATCATTACAGGTGTTTATTTATGTATCTCTTTGTAATAGCTAAGTAAAGTAGGGCGCCGTGACAAAATATTGACTCATAAGTGCACCGCAGGCTGAAAAATATTGGGAACCCCTACAATAAGGGCTGGTTTACATTATTCCAATCTGATGATCCAACGCTGATATTATAGAAATGCAATTTTGCAAAGAAAATTTGATTGGAATATTGTAAACCGACCGTAACAACTATTGTGCTGTTTAGTATGCAATCGTGTTGCTGTGGCATATCCATAATATTATAGTCAATACTCAAATACTAATTTACATGATAGACGTTGTCGTTTACACACTGATATATTACTGATGCTACGTGAATTTCGATTAACTATACTAACAAAATGTTCTGCTTGTATATGGTTAAATATTAAATAATTTATAACATTATCCATACCAATATTATAAACGTGAACGTGTGTCTGTCTGTCTGTTCCATCTTCATGCTTAAACCACTGAACTAATTTTGCTGTATTTTGATATGAATACTTTGATTCCCGGGAAAGGAAATAGGATACTTTTTATCCTGGAAAAATGTACGGTTTTCGCGTGATAAACGAATTTTGGCGCAACGAATTTGCAGGCGTCATGTAGTGTGTGGTAATTATTTAGTAATCTGTGGTAGTTTGAAATCAAAATAAATGAAACTCAAAGGTGACTGACTGACATGGTGATCTATCAATGCACAGCCCAAACCACTGAACAAATCGGGCTGAAATCTGGCGTGCAGGTAGATGTTATGACGTAGGCATCCGCTAAGAAAGGATTTTGATCAATTCTACCCCCAAGGGGTTAAAATAGGGGTGAAAGTTTGTATATAGTAATACTTCTAAGCGTGAGCAAAGCCGCGGGCAAAAGCTCGTAATGTGTATAATATGAGTACCTAACTTACTATTTTACATTTACATTAGCTGTCTACAGTCTTCATTATTTTGAAGTCGGTACCAGCTAATTTAATCGTGAGTTCAATGTCAGAATATCTGAAATTTTTGGGACTGGTACCGACTTCAATGTAGGTAATGAAGACTGTAGTAAGTATGTAAAGAAATAGTTGAGATTTAGACGAATTCTGAAAAAGGCACTATTAAAGAGTAAGAGTTATTTAATACTTTTTAGTCCATATTACTATTGTTTTTACCTTGGAAGTCGGTTTTAATTGTTTTGTTAAAAATAATAATTTCATTCTTTTTAGTTATCTACAAAATAAGGCTTTATGCGTAAATAACCAATACGAATGTTAACTATTCACATTATATTACTGCAAGCGAAATTGTGGTAAATGCTTGCAGTTATCTAAACGATGCTGCAATTTCCAAACTTTTATCTTTAAAGGTTCAGGAGTTCTATTCAGTGCCTTTGGACCAAGAGACACCTTCGTAATGAAATTTCTCTAATTCGTAACATATGTTTAAGTTGCTAGAAACAACATTTTATCCACTATGAGTGTTTTGATAAATTTCAAGGATTTCCCTCGATTGTTCATAGATTCCATCATCAGTTCACCAATTTCATAATTGTTATATACAAAATTAAGATTATATCCTATACAAAAACACAAGAATTTTGAAAATCGGTCCACAAACAGCGAAACGATCATCAAAAATATCTGCTTCGATGCAAAATATCACGAAAAGTACCAATAATTGGGTCATAATGTGATGACCCATGGTATAATTATGGTTGTAATGATGATGATTGATGATCAATCAAATTGATGTGTTGGCTTATGCTTTCAGTTGTTTAAACAACGCCAAAATCCCCGAACCTGTATCTATAAGGATTCAAAAGTTCTGTTCGGTACCTTCGGATCCAGGGTATAACCTGGTGCGAAGTCTTACTTTTTGGTAGCATTTACCTCGAACGCTTCAGAAAAAATTGAAATCACTATATGTTGCCATACAAATTTCAAGGAGTCCCCTCAATTCCTTATGGATCCCATCATCAGATCACCACTTTTGTGAACATGGTTCCAAACTCGGATTCAACCCTGTACAACAACAAAAGAATCATGAAAATCGGTCCACAAACGGCAAAGTTATGGTTGAACATACAAAAAAAAACAGACGAACATATAACCTTCTCCTTTTTGGAAGTCGGTTAAAAATCAGTAAAGCCGTTTCAGAGGAGTTCATGAACTAACATCGTGACACGAGAATTTCATATATAAGATTATTTTTGTCTTTAAGGAGTTTGTTTGTATCTTGTACAATTTTTTCATTGTATGTTTGTATGATATCTGTTGAAAGCAATAAGAAACGGGATCGCAATGGAGGACGAACTACGCCGTCGCTAGCACATGAATGCCAATAACTTTCTTTATTACAAACTCTTAGTGTCTAAACACACGAGGCCGAATTACGCCGTCGTAAATTCCGCCGCGTTTACGCTGCGTTTCAAACGCATACAAAATACGGACGGAACGCGACGGACGACAACCTTATGCCGCAATTCCGTCGCGAGCCGAACTTCCGTCGAGCCGAGTCGAGCGTGTAAAGTGCGGCAGCGATTCGGCGGTAATGTTTGTATAGCAACACATTATGCACGACGGAAGTTCGGTTCGATTGTCGCTGAAATGTAAGTATTATGACTACATTTACATCTAATATCAACTTCCACAAACTTTTGATCCTACTAATATTCTAAATTCCGCCGCTCTTCGCGTAATTTACAGTGTGTCGTATCAGACGGATGCGGCGAAACGTAATTTCGGCCACGGAAATTACGCCGCGTAACTTCGGCATAGTGTGTTTAGACAATTAATGCCAATAATTCAGTGTTTTATCTTAGTTGAATCGCCATGTTGATGCCAAACTCGTGATCAGGAAACACCTGTACTGCAGAAATGAATGATGAAAAAAAGTTGAGAGGCACAACCTAGTTCCCCACGCGTTATGAAGTATGACAGTCAGCCATCGAGTTTAGACGTGTAGTAGATAGGCAAACGGGGGCGAGCGCGGCTGGTGCAAGGCATATTAATCTTATAGCGTATTTGATTTCTACCCTGAGTTACTTTTTTTACTAAAGTTAAGAAGTTTTCTTTTTTAATTTAATCTATTTTACTTTCTACCCTGATCAATTTTTTTCTTGTCTTAAAGATCTTTCTGTCTTATAAAACATTCAACTTTTCAAACATTTAATTTGGTATCGATTAGATCACAATTATTATTAGATCACAGAAGGCACTGCATATACCTACAGTGGTATGTATATGCAGTACCTTCTTTGTTAATATGCATTCAATGTTCATGCATTAAAAAGTCCTTAAGCATATATTTGGATATGCGAGTTTCTTACGCCGGTTCTTCTCGCCAGGTTAGTTCTCGAACCACTGGTACCAGTTGTTCAGAAAATCTTTTGTAAATAATTTATTATGAAAAAAAAAAATTGAATTCGAACGCACTAAATTAATGATCCTTGATCAAAATTATGTTATAATTAAATTTTTTGTTGCACCATAATACTATGTATATTGACACATTTATTTAGTGTTAATATACTATTTTGTTTGTTAATTTTCCAATTCCAATCCAATTTTTCCCCATATTTTATTTGAAACTTCTCATCGTTTAAAAGGAACCAAACTAAGATGATATTTTTACAAAATTTTAAAGTAACAAAAAACTGTAGAAGTTTCTACTTTCAAAACACAGACCTCTCGAGTATGGGAAAAAACCGCTTCCGCCTATCACTTGCACCGGGCGTGCATTACGAAGTAATAGCGGCACAACACTGCGAGATGTAATTGCGTGCATTGTGAACGTCCCCTGAACAATGAGCGGTTTGAGTATGAATGTGACATCGCTTGTACCTCATAACTAATATTGCGCATTTTATTGTATGTTTGTTTTTATAATCCTTTATGAAAAACATGCTCCAAGAGGAAGTAAAAACAAATGTCAGTCTGTACATTTTTATCTATCTTACTTTACTAGCCTATCTGGTCTCTCGCTCAGTTCTTGTAGTATTTGTAATGCCAGTACTACTTTTATATTATGAAAATTGCACAAATTATATTCAGTGATTGTTCCTGAAGGTACATCAACAATTTTTGTTCCAATTTGATTCGAAACCGTGACCTCTTCTAGACCATAAGGTGATATTATGCACACAACTACTCAGTCACAAAAATTTTACACTCAATGTACTCGAAGCATAGGAATATAAGATCTTTTTGCGTGGGTGGCCTTCAAATTTCATCAGGGCTAGCTAGTGTGTACCGTCCCTAATTTGGATAATCTTTAATGTATGACTATTAACATATTTTAACACGTTTAACCGTGTGTAAGTAAGTTTCCGACAAGCCTGTCACTATGAGTAGGGTACAGGCACATGGGTCACATTTTAGTCATAATGTATTATGTGTACCTTCAAATCCGATGGATTAGGTACAGGGTAACTTTAAGCCGTAAAGACACGGTGTTAGTTTTTTTTTTCATTTTGGACTAAACCTTATGCGTGGTTACGCCCATGTATAAAAGTTATCCCATGGTAATTGTTTATTTTCCCGCGATGAAAATATCCTTCGTCTTTTCCTATGGTTTACTATGTGTTAAAGAAAAAAAATCAAAACCGTCTTAATAGTTTCAGAGCCTCTTCAATGTAAAGAAAAAACTTTTTCTTTATGATAAGTATAGATTGTACATGAAGCTGCAGCCTTCACAATCTTTATTATATTATGACTTATCTATCTATACTAATATTATAAAGAGGTAAACTTTGTTTGTTTGTTTGTTTAATTGTAATGAATAGGCTCAAAAACTACTGGACCGATTTTAAAAATTCTTTCACCATTCGAAAGCTACATTATTTACGAGTAACATAGGCTACCTTTTATTTTGGAAAATATAGGGTTCAGTAAGATATTTGGGTTTTTCTGACACAAGGAAAAAAAAATCAACCAGAAAAGTTACTTATTTTGCGTACGCTGCCTAAACTATAAAAGATAGAACCATACAATGCTCTAAGTAAATGTAGATCTTATATATATCTACAAAAATGACCGCGACACACTATACCTATCTATGTCAAGTGAGGCACAACAACCATTTTTTTATTTTTAAAATCTTGATTTTTTTTGGACTACATTTAAACGCATTTGTTTTACTCATGGTGATAATCCTTATCAAAATTAATTATTTCATCACTAAGTACAGTTTATGTAGATGATATTTGGTATTTGAGTGATTAAAATTATTAGACGTTTTGTTTAAAAGTTATGGTGAAATAAAAAATTGCGATTTACGCCCGTTTCGGCTGCAGCTGGTGAATTAGCTCATATACCAAGAATAATAATGATCCCTACTGATTTGCCTATACCCTGCAAAAAGCTCCAATTTCCTGTGAGACGTAGCTTTTGCGGCGGTACAGACCAACACGGGTAGTAATCTATCTATATCTATAGAATATATTACATGTTATAAAACAAAGTCGCTTTTTTCCCTCAAGTCCCTTTGTTCCCTTTAATCTTTGAAACTACGCAACAGATTTTGATGATTCTTTCAGTGTTAGATAGCCCATTTATCGAGGAAGGCTATAGGCTATATTTTATCACGCTAAGACTAATAGGAGCGAAGAAATCGAGGAAAATGTGGAAAAAACGGGGAAAATTATTTGAAAGGGCTAACTTGAAAGCGCTAATCTCAGGAACTACTGGTTCGATTTGAAAAAATTATTTCAGTGTTAGACAGCCCATTTATTGAGGAAGGCTACAGGCTATATCTTATTACGCTAAGACTAATAGGAGAATGTGGAAACAACGGGGGAAATTATTTGAAAGGGCTTATCTCGCGAACTACTGGAGCATTTTATGTTATTTGGCACAGATAAGAAGTAGAGCACGTGAAGAATCATAGGCTACCGATTAAAAAAAAAATCAGTGGCTATATATTTTATACCCGTGCGACGCCGGGGCCGCCGATTTTCACGCAAAAACTACCGGACGGATCATCATGAAACTTTGTACACATACTCTTGGAGGTATCAAAAGCAACAAAGGAAACTTTTTATAAAAAAAATACAAAAAAATATTGACGTGGACGCGGACGAAGTCGCGGGCAACAGTTAGTACAACAATATATTATTTTAACCATTCTTACTTCATAATATGTAGCTATATTATTATAGCTAAATACACATTTCACTATTTAACTCGTAAAATTACATTCTGCCTTTTTAAATGTCAGTTACCGATCATCTGACCCACAAAAGGCTGATACGGGTACGGCCTAAGCAAATCCTCGTCAAATTGGCGATTTAAAAGTAATAGCGGGACCCTATTTTATAATGCCCGATTTAGGGACGTTGGATAGATCCAACGAATATAGTTTTTTATTATTCGTAGCATAGATGCTACGAATAATAAAAAACTATATTCGTAGGATCTATGTCATAAGTTAAATATGGGAATATGATTAAAAGGTATAGTTTAAATGAAAATAAATATACATATTATGAGGCTGCAGAGTAAACAACAAATATATTATACTCGTAAGTTACTAGATGACGTTCGCAACTCCGTTGCGCCAAAATTCGTTTATAACGCGGGAACCCTACATTTTCCGGGATAAAAAGTAAACTATATCCTTTCCCGGGACCCAAAGTATCTCCATATAAATTTTTTGCAAAATCAGTTCAGTGGTTTGGGCGAGAAGGGGTTATAATACAGACAGACACACTATCACATTTATAATAATATTAGTATGGAAGCAAATAATAGTTTCCATTTCTTCAAGCCCCATAAGAGCACCGGTGATCGCGACAACAATAGAATACAATAGCATTTTCAAGAATCCGCGATCGAAGCATTAAAAGACAGGTGTAAAAAACGTATAAATTTCCTACTAATGAAAGACACGCAATATTAAGTATAAAGACATCATTGTTTAGAAAATTTTCTAACGTAGGTACTAAAAAAGCTCACAATATGACATAATATTATGTCACGTGGATCAGTCTGTGTAGTTAGTGTTTCATTATAAAGTAAAAGTTAGTGTTTATTAACGATTCGTGCTTTGTTAACATTATATCATTTACTTTAGTTAACCAAAACCACTAAGGGCCTGTTTCACCACTTCTTGATAAGTTCCGGATAAGCTATCCACCACTTAACTTGACAGATAGAGTATGGAGCATCTGTCAAATAAATTGTGGATAGCCTATCCGGCACTTTATCAGGAATTAATGAAACAGGCCCTTAGTATCGTATTACCTACATTGATCCTTAAATGAACAAGCCTTCAAAATTTAATTACGAAAATCTATAAAGTAGCATCTAATTTTTTAATTTTGTAAGGGTTTCACCCAAAATGGGTAAACAGGCTATGAATTTTAATACGTTACCTGCGGAAACGTGTACTGTTCGGTAATCTTTTGGGAAATCTACTAAAAGTTCGCCGCGAGCTCTTAACACTTGTGTTCGTTACCTGAAACAGAAAACAACTTTTCAATTTGATTTATTGGCAGCTGATATTTGAAATTTTAATGTAAAATTTATATATTTTAAACTAAAAATATTGTACTGATTTAACTGTGGCAACGTTGCGAGTCACCGCGAAGTATTGTTAATTAATATATAATCCATTCAAATTTGGCATCACATGGCACAGACGCATCACGCTGCAATGTGTTATGTGACCCTAATTTATAACTAAAATAATGAGCGTTGTCTAAAAGCCCACTTGCTCCAATTTGGGTTAAATTAATCGTGGAACAAAGATTACTTTATTCCGCTTAGTAAATATGAAACTATTATTATTGACAACTAGATGACCCGGTGGACTTCATATGCCTTTTTCCCCTAATGTCAACCTTCCTTTGACTGAAGTACCCAAAAATATTTCAAGACTAACAAATTTTAAAATTAAGAAGGAGACTAACCCAAAATTGTCGATTTTATAAATCATTTTTGCACTTGATAATAAGCCCCGAATCGTTTAGTTTTCTAAACATAGATACTACATTATATTAGCAAGAATTCAATCTGAGCAAAAACACGATATCGTAAAATTTTCTCGATTGAAAAAAATCACAAAGATGCATCTAACTTTGACGATTTTTTTCCTATATTGCCAAAACCATGCATTAAACTGAGTTGATATTTTTACACATCATATAAAATTCTATCACCGAGGATTCGTTCTAGCGGATTTTTAATATTCTCTATATTTTTTAATATATTTAAAAAAAACCACATTGGCGCTGCACCGCCAGATTTGTTTCACCACTCAGTAGCCAACAGTCGCGTTCGCGCGCGCCTGTGGAGAGGTTGTACTTATTTTGCCTTTACTCCGGATTGAGAAAATATTTAATCGAAACCATGGGAAACAAACAAAAATTAAATAAACACACTACAAGCAACCTTCACAGGTGAAAACGGGAGCCGATGAACAATTGTAGAAGGCTTTTTAATTTAATATAAAATATGTATATTTGTTAACAAATATGATAATATTATCATGACAAATAATTTGTCAAACTCATATGTTGGGGCCGCACATGCGTAGTGCTTCGTGCTTGAGACGATACTATTAGACAATCTGCGTGTATCGTCCAATGGTATCGTCTCATAGCACGGAGCTTCGTGACGATAGACGAATCAGCGGCCGCGGCAATAGAGATTGAAATTATTATTTTTAACAAAAAAATTAAAACCGACTTCCAAGGTAAAAACAATAATAACATTCTTATAATATGAACTAAAAACTAAAAAGTATTTTCCTCTCTAAATGTGCCTTTTTCCGAATTCGGCTAAACCTCAACTATTTCTGTACTCAACCTTCATCATTTTGAAGTCGGTACCAGATATAGCTGAATCTTTATATTTTCTTTGTCAGAAAATTTGAAACTTATGGAACCGGCACCGACTTCAAAATTATGAAGGTTGAGTACAGAAATAGTTGAGGTTTAGCCGAATTCGGAAAAAGGCACATTTAGAGAGGAAAATTATTTAATACTTTTTAGTTTTTAGTTCATATTATAAGAATGTTATTATTGTTTTTACCTTGGAAGTCGGTTTTAATTTTTTGTTAAAAATTATAATTTCACTCTTTTTAGTTACCTAGTAGATAAACTATAATTAGTGCCAATTTAAATTGTATAAAAAATTGTTTTATATTGTCTTCACTATATGTCATTGAGGCGCTCTCACGGCGCTATCGCTTGTCCGAACTCCGATTGTTGTTCATATAGTTTTAGTTACACGATGTATTCAATAGATTTCGCTGAGGTGCTCCTGAATCGCAGTATCGCTTGTACGTAGGAGTTTTATATAGTTGTATTAGCTGTGTGAAATCAGAAATGTGTCACCACTGGTGTGAGCAGTGAGCATTGAAATTTGAATTGTCAACATTTTGAGTGGTAATTATTGATCTCGTATTGTTATTAGAAATATTAATTAACCCTCCAAGATGACCTCCGTCATAGTCCGCGAGTTTATAAGTGGTCGTCGGTGGTAGTGAACTAGTGAGTAGTGACCACCACCAGATACCACCCTACGCGTCGAATTACTGCGTTTATTCTACGTATCTTATTACAATTTGTTAAGACTCATACCCTAAGGCCCAAATATCAGGTAGATAAATTTAAACAATACATTTAAAAAAATCTAAGTGAACACAACCCTTTGCGTGCTAGGTAATTTAACAATTTAACGCTTCAACTCCCAAGCGGCCACATGTGGCCGCCAGAACAATGGATTTCCAAGAATCCGCGATCGAAGGATGAGCCGAATCACACCCAGCGGCGTGGCGAGCATATTTTCAGTGTCATAATAATATTATGATATTAATCTTTACCTTCATTATTGTAATACACTATCGCATGAGAAACTTGGAAAGCCGGCCTCGCGGCCGCCTGCGCCTTTCTCAAGCGATACTATATTGTACTACATTAATGAAGATAAAGTTTAAAATCATATTATGACACTAAAATGCTCGCAGCGCGGCATGCCCTGACATTAGAACTTGAATAGGTACGACGCAATGCCGCGATGTTTACGCACACGCCGCGCGGCGGCGTGCGGCGACGCCGCCGCACCGACCGCCGTGTATAAACAGCCTATATTAATAATTGGTGTTGTTATGTACATAATTATTATGATTGTATCTATACCTATGCCTTGTAAGTTGTACTATTATCTATTTTGTGCCATGAGACATTGGTGACCTTAACACGACGTGGTAATGATGATGATGACGATGATGATGATGATGAATTTTAATTGCGTGGTAGCATAATATGCTTTTTGTTCTTAAAACAACGCCGAAACTCCCAAACATGTATCTATAAGGAGTCAGGAGTTCTCTCAGCATCTTCGAAACCATGGTATACCTTGACCCAATTTTTGACTTTTTAGTAGCATATTCTTAGTACACTTCATATAAAACCAAAATTACCATATGTTTCCATATAAATTTCGAGGAGTTCCCTCGATTACTCCTGGATTCCATCATCAAGTCACCATTTTTGTGAACATGGTACCAAGTTGGAGTGAAACCTAATACAACAAAACAAAAATTTCGAAAATCGGTTCACAAACGGCGGAGTAATCGTTGAACATACAAAATACATATTTACAATATATATATATATATATATATATATATATATATATATATATATATATATATATATATATATATATATATATATATATAAATTCCACAGCCGAACATATAACCTCCTCGTTTTTTGGAAGTCGGTTAAAAATAAATCGGCTTTAAATCGATATAGTTTTGACAAAAACTAGTCTATGACTGCGATTTGAAAATCGATTTGGTTTCAATAAACGTCGTACTCGATTTTATGGAAATATCGAATAAATTTCTTCGGAACAACGCTACGGCATACGGTCTGGAAATGATAAGATTAAATTGTCAAGCAGTGATAACATTATTATATTATATGCGAAAAATTCACTACTTCGACCATTCGCTTGAACTTGAACACTACAAGAGCATGAACAAAGGTGACGGCACATTCACGAAAGGATTTAAGAGTACATAATATAGGTACTACACTATTGTGTAGTACCTATATGTACTCTTAAATCCTAATATATTTAGTATAAGGCCTAATATATTTAGATAAATTTTCTTCCCGGTAAAAGTTTTCCCAATTTTGGAAAAGGTAGTAGTCGGTATGGCAGATGAAGGAGAGCTTCCAAACAAAATGGGGTCGCGCGTTGTCATCAAGGAGCAGCGGAGACGATCGACTGACAAAAACTAGTTGCAGACGTACGAGCATCGCCATCATTGTGAGCAGTTTTCAAAGTACACATCTGCAGTAATGCTCTTGCCGTTTTGTAAAAAGCTGTGACTTATCACACCAGCAATTAGAATTTAGACCACCAAAGTGTGACTATCACATTTCTAGGGGTGATTTTTCGTTTTGCACATTGCTTTGGTGTTGAACCAGGATCTTGCTAACTTGCTGAGCATTTTCAAGACGTGTCAACCGAATACCATTTTTCGACGCAGGTCTTTTAAGTTGGCTGGTACCGCCTAGCCTACAAAGTGTGAAGATTGAGTAGAAAAATACATGAATTTTAGGCGAAATATGAATAAAAGTACTTTATATAGAAACTCGTAACTAGCTAAGTTACGAGTTTCTAATTAAGGCCAAAAGTTCCTGTTTTTAAGTTTTTAGCTCCTTATAACAGTGAGTCGTAAAGAACTTTATGAAAGCTACTAAAATTTACTACGATTTTGTCTTTCAAGCTTTGTATCTAACTCCAATCATTTCCTTGCTATCAGCTTGAGGCCGATTTTTTCAAACACAGAAATAGTTGAGATTTAGACGAATTCTGAATAAGGCACTATTAAAGAGTAAGAGTTATTTAATACTTTTTAGTACACATTACTATTGTTTTTACCTTGGAAGTAGGTTTTAATTTTTTTGTTGTAAATAATTATTAAAGTTATTACAAAAAATACTTCCGGATATTTTTATTTCTATGAAAAAATTATTGAGTATAATGAGCCCTAGAACAAATTTTTTTGTAATTACTAACAAGCAAATTTTTTGTGACTAGCTTCATTTTGATAAGACGGACAATATTTTTATTTTCGAAAAATCTCGAAAGTGGTAGCTAACAGAGATAGAAAGGATTTCATACTCTGACTTGTTGTTCCTAAAATATTATGAATTGTTTTATTTTCATGGCAAGGTTACTTTTAAATTATACCAATATACAAAATATCTGCTGGTAAGGGTTCCGTTTTAGGGTACAGTAGTCAACCAAGTATTGTTGATTACAGAACCCTAAAACGGAACCCTAACTAGCTGCTTTTTTGTATATTGGGAGGTTAATAGTTATATAATTTAAGAGTAACCTTGTCCTAGAAATTGAAAAAAATCCTTATAATCGGTTGAACTGTTTTGGATCAGTTCGCGCACAAATACAGTGACCCGAGAATTTTATATACATATTAGACTAGATGACCCGACAAACGTCAGTTTGCGATATAAATTATTTCTAGTATCAATATATTATATCAATAAGCAGATAAAAATATATTCTCAAGCCTAACGAATGTACGCACAAACATTGTGACATACGAATTTTGTTAATTTTAATCTGACAAATGTTAACATGTTTTACGCAAATACATAAAAATTCGGATGTGGACGAAGACGTGGCTAGTAATATACTAGCCACGTATATAAATATTTTTTTATCCGCCACCACGAATATTTTTTTATCTGCTTTTTGATATGATATATTAATACTAGAAATAATTTATATCGCAAACTAACGTGTGCCGGGTCATCTAGTCAAATATGTATATAAAATTCTCGGGTTTGTGCGTGAACTAATACAAAACAGTTCAACCGATTATAAGGATTTTTTTCAATTTCTAGGACAAGGTTACTCTTAAATTATATAACTATTAACCTACCAAAATACAAAAAATCTGCTAGTTAGGGTTCTGTAATCAACAATACTTGGTTGACTACTGCACCCTTTTAAACGGAACCGGAATTAAACGGAACCCTTACCAGCAGATTTTTTGTATAATTGTATAATTTAAAAGTAACCTTGTCGTGAAAATAAAACAATTCATAATATTTTAGGACTAACAAGTCAAAGTTCAACATCCTTTATATGACGAATAATAATATTATTATTAAGGGCCTGTTTCACCGCTTCCTGATAAGGCTATCCACCACTTAATTTGACAGATAGAGTATGGAAAATCTGTCAAATATCCCTATCGGACACCTTATCCGGTAGCGGTGAAACAGACCATAAGTATATTAAATAAATTTATAATATTTTTGTAACAACTACAGCTTAGGAATTCTAACCAGAATCGAACCAGTAGTGCCTATTCGATTTCGATAAATAAACATATCATAAAACATTACTAGTGTATAAGCCAAAAAGTATTAATTAGATTATCAAAGTACAGATGGAAAATAAGACTCGAACTTCTTAAAATTTTATCTGATATATTTGGTTATACTACGTTCGTACAAAAAGTGGTTACGAGAGTATTTACACAAATTTATATCCGCGGTGACATTTTGAATGCGTTGGGCGAGTGCGGGGGGTATGAAGTGCGCGGGTGAAAACCGATTTTTTTCTGTCATAGGTCTCTCTCTTAATATTTATTTATAAATATTTTATATGATCATTTTTATCATTAGTTAGCTTAATCGAAAAACTTTAAGCCCATCACTAGATCTTGAAAAAACTATCAAACTTTTTTAATACCATTTTTAACCGCCGTAAAACCTGACCCACTATTTCAAAACCTTGGCACGGGCTCCACTGTGGCATGCCAAATATTCTTTCTTTTGCCAAGCGAAAACAAAACAAAGATACAGGGCACAATTATATAACCTCTCTTAAGTTATCTGCCCTGGCGCCGTCACGCCTCAAGACTTAAAGCCTTAAAGGTATAGACGCACTAGATATAGACAATTTAAAATCCTGAAAAAATATGTTGCATTTGTACTTATAGGATTACTATAATTATTATTATTTTGCGAATCCTATTGTACTTATAGGATTCGCAGCGTAAAATATTCGTTGCTGGGAGTTCATAGCTGTGTGCTACGAGAACCTAAAGCCGTGTTTCCACTGAGCGGAGCTTAGCGGTGCCGAATTGACCAATCATCATGCTCGAAATCTTCGTTCCGCTTCGCTGTCATTCCGCTTGAATAGAACGATTGGTCAATTCGGGCACCGCTAAGCTCCGCTCCGCTTCAGTGGAAACATGGCTTTATAACAGTGTGCTACGAGTCCGTAGAAATACGCTACGAGTACGTGGCATTTTATAAAACGTTTTCAATTTAAACGTTTAGGTTGCTTTTCTGATGTTTTTTTTACATATTACTTGTTATTGAAAAGTGCACTTTGGAGGATCTAGATGCTACAGATTTTGTTGCACACCGAATGTATAAATTTTTATCGCAAATGCGTAAGCACCCTTAATTTCAGCCTGGCTCCACCTAGCCTATTGGTTAGTCTTAATATTCTGTGTTTTTCTTAACGGTCCCCCCTAATGGCGAGTTTGTTTTGACACCCGATACTTCCATTAGGGAAGCGAATACGCCGATATAAATTATAACTTGTAACATTAAGAGTCCTTTCCCTGTTTCATCCTATTTGAGAGAGTCACAAGTTTGTATGGCGTCTGTCAACACATCGTGATCGAGAGATGAGGAGGATCAGAATATATTGATTTTGATTTGGATTTGATCATTATTTTTTACTTCCGAACAAATTCGAATTAAGATCAATACACCACACATTAGTAGCAAACACGATCCTGCGCTAGTCTAGATATTAGGGATCTATAATCCTAAAGACATAAAGTCGTTTAAAATTTCGATTACATCGGGGGAAAAAAGCACAATACTATTCTAGTATTTTTATGAAACCCTAGATGACCCGGCAAACTTTGTGATACTTCTCTCCTAATATAAACCATAACACAAACGTTTTCTTTATTTCTAAAAATATTTCAACACTAAATTAATCAAAATTGAATCAGTCGTTTTTGAGATTGAGGTTAATTAAATATATAACGTACATTATATTTTGATACTAGGAATAAAATCGTACGCAGTTTTTTTAAAATACTCCGATCTTAAAAAAACTCTGAACAAAGTTGATTCAATATTCCGTAACAAATAGTTGGTCTATTGACTCGTATTGTGCTGAAACAATAGCTTATTCAATTTCACTAACGCCCGTGTTTGTAGTTCAGGCTTACAGTCGGGTAATTATAACTGTACGTTACGTAAAAGACTATAGTTTTGCATGGGAAAGTTTGTAAATATAACCTGTATATGCCAAAGCGTAGGTGAATATTACTATAATATTATATTGTTAAGCTTTTGTATGGTTAAGAATGGCGTAAATCTTGTAATTATTATTCTTCTTCTTAGCTCCTACCCACAGTACATTTGTGATCTTAAGGCCGTCCCCCGAGCAAACGACCTTGGCCATACATTTGCCGTGTTGCCGAGATCGCGCCAAAACCCTATTATTTTTACTTATCTTAGTTCAAAATTGTCCTAAAAAAAACTTAAAACGGCGAATATGTAGTTTATGATATTGTCGATCTATTGGCGTGAGTTTCAAATAAAAGTAATTTGTAAATCCTAAGGAGATGCTGAATGTATGCTTGAATTTTAACAAATTGGTATTACTTTGGAAGCTGATATCATGAGTATAAGAAACAAAAATAGAACATTTAAAACGACAAAAGGAATGTTGATATACTGAAGATTATTGCTGTATTTTTATTATAACTTTGTAGCTTTCAGATTATGAGTTTATAAGGTTTTAAATACGGTCAATTACGGAATCTCCGGACGGAACGCCCTTAAGTTGTCAATATAGGTCATTAATTATCGTACATCTTGCGATAATTATTATGTTGTCATTCCTATACCATTAAGAATATTAGTACTCGTGGTAATTAGTTTAATACTGTAATTTGTAAAACACACAATTCGTGTTTTCTTCGAATTATAAAACTGCCAAACTATTATTATTTATCCTTATCCTGGACTTAAGTATTCTCACTCTATATAACCGGTTTATTATCTGTCCAGAGGCATGAAGAAGACTGGCAGAAGCACATTTGTTTTTATGGAGTCATTTGATTTGATTAAAATAGCATAATAGCTTAGATATTATAATAGCTCCCACACCGGTTTCGGTGACGGTGGCCGGTTTCATTGAAATCAGGCTGGCTACGCAGAAGTAATTTAATAGTGCCCAAGTGTCTGCGCAGTACACAAGAGCACTCTCTATTCCTTTACTCTCATAACGCAGTGGGACGGACGACCGACACAACTGACGAGAAATCAGGCGCAGGACCGACTTTTTACATGCCCATCCGACGCATGGATCATATCACTTGTCAGACAATCAGGTGATCAGCCTGCATTGTCCTAACCAAACTTGGAAATAACATGTTTCCAACGCGGGTATCGAACCCACGACCTCCGAGTCGAGAGCCGCGCTCTATACCACTAGACCACGGAGGTGGGTCGGCTTAGATATTTTCAACAACGATTTTTAAGGTGAAGCTGCACTACGCGACTAGTTCCATAGAACGTAAAGTGCTGCATCGTTTCTTGTTGCCTTAGTGCGGTCTCGCCTCTTAAAACTAAATTAAATTGTACTTAAGGGCCATTTGAACGTCCATTATCATCATGAGCTAAAAATCTACAATCACCCTTAAAAGACACACAGATTTACTATTCACAGATATAATAGACCTACAATTTTCACAACAATTGTTGCCAAACTCAAAAAAGAGCAAAATACAAGAAGTCAATTAACTTGCAACACTTTAACCTACTCGACCCAAAAAAACTAGGCCACGAATATTTCAGTGAACTTCTGAATCCAATAATATCCGATGTTACTTCGAAATAGAATTGGCGCCAAAACCAATAGTTGCTCAATTGACTTTTATTTAAAAAAGGAATGCGGATGACACAACTTTTAGCTTTGACTTTGATGGCATTCGAAGTTATCAAATTATTTTTAAAAACCTTTACAAAAATTAAAAATATTAGTTGATTTTACAGTTTTGGTTGTGCGTTACATTGTAAAACATTGAAAATACTGATATTATTAATTTTAATTATATTTCATAAAATATAACAACTAAAAACTTTCTTAAAAAAATTCTAAAAAATATCTTAGTGAAGATTTTGAAATAATATGATGTCCCGGCAAACGTTGTTTTGCCGGTCTTATAAAGTATTTCGCTTTTCGCCCATATTATTTTATTGAAGTGACTAAATAACAATGTCACCATGGCAACGTCCAATTCGCTATCCCGTCACACAAACAATGGTCGCCGTCAGTCTCGAGTTGTAATAATTTACTATTATTTATTCAACAATAATTAATGCACTTATCAACATAAAAGTTGTCCGATTCTTAACTCTATATGCTCGCTAAGATTCACGAAAATGGGTCGAGCAGTTCCAGAGGAGTTCAACCGTGACACGAGAATTGTATAATATTATAAATTTATAATATTAGAATAAAGATTAAATAAATTTAAATTACATGTTTTTTATTTTTGTACGTATTACAATGAATTTATTACCATAGATTTACCACCAACCTCTAAATCAAGAAGGTATACTAAATCAATAAGGTATTGAATAATTTATTATTTTAGCACACGTCAAAATCACAAGTTAGAATCACAAATATTTTAATAATAGCATAAATCGTATTTAAAATATTTGCGTGGGATCAAAATATAAATAGCAACTTATTGATATTATGATCTGAAAAGGATTTGGTATGTTATTTTTAACATCTCAGTGATCTGAATTATAAATGTGTTACATGATACATCCCTCATACATTGTTAAAATATAATAACATGTGTGGGAGAAGATATATTTAGCAGATCGGTATGGGATTCACGTTTCAATCTCGCTACATACTTACCTTCCTAGAAAGATTAGTACGTTCGTATGTTAGTACTTACCTTCCTACTAATAAAGATTAGCGCATAATAATTCAAGATCCGTTTTGCCGTAGCCAACGCCAGCCTGCCATGAATGTGGCGCTGCGGACGACACGGCCCAGCATACCCTTGAGGTGTGCGATCGTTGGGCCGTGCAGCGCCACGATCTCGTGGCGGTGCTAGGTGGAGACCTCTCACTCCCAAGCATGGTGCGCTGCATGCTCGAGAGTGATGAGGCTTGGCAGGCGGCGGTCTCTTTCTGCGAACTAGTTATGTCGCAGAAAGAGGCCACGGAGCGGGACAGAGAGAACGATCCCACCTCTCTGCCGCTCCGCCGGCGTAGGACGGGAGTGCGGAGGCGTCGCTACGCGAACCTCCTAACTTCTGTCTAACGGGGCTCCGGGTCAGGATGGGAACCTACCCGGCTTTGTCAGTCCCGGCGCCGAGGGGAATGCTTTAGTTCGCCTAAGCGTTCCCTTACTTTGGTGGAAGTCCGGTCCGTTAGACCGGCCAGTCGTGGAGGGACTCCTGTGTTTGGTAGATCCGGGATTTCCCTCCGTTATACGGCTGAAGGCGAACCGCAGGTGGTTTTAGTGAGTAAGAGTCTCAAATACCCCCGAGGTACCCAACCCGGGGCACCCATGATGGGTTTCCCCTGCGACATCAAAAAAAAAAAAAAAAAGATCCGTTTTGCCGTCAGCCTTTGTCTAATAAAGACCAGCAGACTATATATTAAGGACCGACCGACTTTATATTAAAGACAGAGCAGACTTTACGTGGTTATTTTCTGTGTTAGTAGTTTCATTAGTAAGGGGATTTCATGTTTTATCGAAATGAAAACGTAAAAAACGATGTAAAAACTTTGTAATAAACTTATCACAAAAAGTGTAAAAGGTTAGCTTCCTGTATTTTATGAAAATATTGAGTTGTAGAATTTTTGAACTAAAAAAACAACGTTCTTTTAAGGCTGAAAAAAAATCCATACCATTTATCAAAGCCGTGGCTTTTCATTTATTTATTAATTTTTTGTAGTATTCTTAAGGTACTAAAAGATTGAATTTAAGTTATATAACCTTTCTCACCGGCAACGATCAAAACTACCCATTCCACCGCCAACGATCAAAGCTAGTCAATCCATTTCCTTATCTCACCGGACGTCGGCAAGTGTCAAAGTTGCGGCCATTTCCGTAGATAACTTATCTTAACAATTTAACTTCTTCATGGCCGACTTCGATTGATTGTTAAGTGACAGCACAGTATAGCAATACAGGCACTTCTAGAGTGTTACAGAAGTGTTTGCCACGAAATGGTATTCGTAACAGTAATTAAAGTTTATGGTTTTTGTGATCCAAATATCTTTTTATACATTTTTTGACGAAAAACAAAGTCAAAATTTAACGGTTAGTAATCAGAGGGGCTAGTGCGGGTTTTAATCGATCATACGCATCGAGCGCGTAAACATTTTATATGGGATCAAAGCAGCGCCATCTACTGGCTAACGTGGATACCGTTTTAATTCCATATAAATTCGCGTTTACGCGCTCGATGCGTATGATCGAATAAAACCCGCACTAGCCCCTCTGATTACTAACCGTTAAATTTTGACTTTGTTTTTCGTCAAAAAATGTGTAAAAAGATATTTGGATCACAAAAACCATAAACTTTAATTACTGTTACGAATACCAGTTCGTGGCAAACACTTCTTCGCACTAACCCCTCAGTAATCACTAATCAAACAATTAAATGTCAAAAAGCGTGACGTCCGCACCGCTTCATATCTTAAAAACTTATAAAATTAAGTTATCGATTAAAAATAATTATGCAATTTATAAACCTCACAATGTTTTGTGTTTGTTTATCAAACGGCTTTTATATCATGACAAAACGGTATAATATAGCGGATGAATTGCATATAGTGATGAGCAAAATTAGTCTTGGTCTTGCAGTCTTGGTCTTGGTCTTGCAAAAATTGCAAGACCAAGACCAAGACCAAGACTACCCTAAGACTAGCAAGACCAAGACCAAGACTAGGTGTGCAAGAACAAGACCAAGACCAAGACCGACTATGCAAGAGTCTTGCTCCATGCAAGACTCTTGCTCCATGCAAGACTCTTGCTAAAAAAATTTACTTAGTCGCAGTGACTATAATATTCATGAGATAAAAATATAATTATAACAATATAATATCTACTTAAAACATTAATTTCAAGTTCCAAGATATAGCCTGGAAACAGGCAGACGAACAGGCAGTGATGTGTAATAATTGGGTCCATTTTGATTATGTAACCATGCATTTAAACTAAAAATTTGTGAATATCTATTCTAATATTATAAATGCGAAAGTATCTCTGTCTGTCTGTCTGTCTCGCTTTAACGCCAAAACTACCGAACCGATTATAATGAAATTTTGTACACAGATAGTGACATACGGACGGACAGACAGACAGACAGACATGATGAATCTATAAGGCTTCCGTTTTTTGCCATTTGGCTACGAAACCTTAAAAATAAAAAAGTTCTTATTTTTAAAAATTTTAATTTTTCTTAAGGACATTATTGCCTCTAAAAGATCAGCCTATGCTGAGTTGGCTCTTGACCTTTCATTAGTATTTTCAATTCTAGAACCATTCTCATATCAAGTTAAGGTAAGATCATGTAGCTAGTCTAATAATTTAGGTTTGAAAATGTTTTTTCGAGAAAATTAAAACGTTTACAAAAAGTTTTGAAAAATGTTTGCAAGAGTTGTTGAAGTATATTTTAAATTCCCGCGTTTTCGTTTAAATTTATATATATATTTTTTTTTAAATGCCCTTCTTTGTCTATGGCACTCTATGCTCTATGTGAAATTCCTCTCTCTGCTAAAATTGTCATGGCTGTAATGTGCTCATAATTTACAAAAGTGAAAATAAAACGAACGTTAATAAGTTTTAACTGTTTTATTACATCAGGTTAAAGGGCCCAGACCCGTGAAAGTGTTAGTAGTAAATAAAATAGGTCGCCGGTCATTTACAGTGATACGACCATACGACTTAACCTTTCGCGCACGTGGCTGTAAGAACAAAGAGATGTCGTCAAATTCCATGGCATTAATTGAAAAGTTGGTCGGACGAGCCAATTATAACACATGGAGATTCGCTGTAGAAACTTATCTGCAGCATGAAGAGCTTTGGTGCTGTATTGAAAACGAAGGCAAGCCTGTGGATCCGAAGCTTGATCTTAAAGCTAAATCAAAAATAATACTATTAGTTGACTCAGTTAACTATATACACATACAAGAAGCAAAAACAGCAAAGGAAGTTTGGACAAATTTACAGAAGGCTTTCGATGACAAGGGGTTGACTCGTCGTGTGGGTCTACTCAAGGATCTAATCACAACCACCTTAGACAATTGTCAAGATATAGAAGACTACGTAAACAAAATCATGACGACAGCACATAAACTGCGAAACATCTCTTTTGCGGTAAATGATGAGTGGCTGGGTACTCTTCTACTTGCCGGCTTACCCGAAGTGTACAAGCCGATGATAATGGCATTAGAGAGTTCTGGCGTATCCATTACAGCGGATGCAGTAAAGACTAAGCTCTTACAAGAAATAAAGAGCTCCGAGTCTGTGGCATTATATGCCGGTAATAAATATAAGCAGAAAGGACAAGCAAATACACAGCAGGTCTCAAAAGGTCCTCGGTGTTACAAGTGTAACAGATATGGTCACATTAGCAAGTACTGTAAAACAAAAAGAAAGGATCACAATAAGAAGGAAGAAAGAGAAAATGGCTATGTTGCAGTATTCTCAGCATCAACTTCAAATGATGAAAATAACTGGTTTATTGACTCCGGAGCATCCATGCACCTAACTATGAGGCAGGACTGGCTGTATGATCTATCACCGGCACCAGTCACAAGCATCCGTATCGCCAATGATAAAATGCTTGCAGTAAAGGGTTGCGGAAAAGTGAACATGTCAATAATTGATAAAAATGGAAAAACACAAAATATACAAATAACAAATGTGTTATATGTACCGGAATTGGCAAGTAATCTTCTCTCAGTGAGTCAACTTATAAAGAAGGGGCATTCTGTACAGTTTCATGAAAATGGCTGTAAAATACTCAACAACTCAAAGGAAGAAATTTTGTCATGCAAATTAATAAATAATATGTATTGCTTGAATGGAAATACTGCGACAGCTTATGTCAGTAGCTCAGATAGTAGTGACAGCTACCTGTGGCATCAAAGGATGAGCCATCTCAACTTATCTGATCTTAGCAAATTACCTAACTGCGTAGAAGGTGTCAAGATAAGTGACAATAAATTGAACGTGGTGTGCGAGTATTGTCAACAAGGAAAAATGTCAAGAATACAGTTTCCAAAAGAGGGTTCCCGTGCAAAGAAGCCTTTGGAGCTAGTACATTCAGACGTGTGTGGACCATTGGAAGTCAAGTCACTTGGCGGGGCACAATATTTCCTGACATTTGTGGATGATTTTACAAGGAAAGTATTTGTCTACTTCCTTAAAAGTAAGTCTGAAGTATTTAGTAAATTTAAAATGTTTAAAGTTCTAGTAGAAAATCAACTTGACTTAAAAATTAAAAGATTAAGAACTGACAATGGTACTGAATATTCTAGTAATCAATTCATAGAGTATATGCAAAATTCAGGAATAATACATGAAACTTCTAATCCATATACTCCTCAACAGAATGGATTAGCGGAACGCATGAATCGCACTCTTATGGAGAGAGCTCGCTGTATGCTAATCAATGCGAATTTTCAGAAAATCTATTGGGCAGAAGCTGTGGCTACAGCAGCGTATATAACAAATAGATGTCCAACAAGGTCAATTTCATATGTGACACCTGAAGAGTTATGGTCCGGAAAGAAGCCAAACTTGAAGCATGTACGAATCTTCGGATGTGAGGTTATGGTCCATGTTCCAAACGTCAAACGTCAAAAACTGGATTCTAAGGCAAGCAAAATGTTATTTGTTGGTTATTCAGAAACTACTAAAGGTTATCGTTTATTAGATACAAAAACAAAGAAAATTATTATTAGTAGAGATGTTATATTTTTGGAAAACAGTATTAGGAGAAAATTTACTATTGTATCACTTACTGATAAAGATTTTACTAATAATTTAACTGATCAAAATGCATGTTCTGAGAGTTCAGAGATTAAAAACTCTAAAGAATCTTGTGATATACAAAAATTATCAGATGATGATGTTGAGTCCTTTTATTCTGATGATGATTCATTGTATGTACCTGAAAGAGAAGTAAAATTTGATCAGTTCAGAAATATAACAACACGAAAGAAAAACAAACATAATACTAATATTTACCTTTGTCAAGGTGGAGATCAACATGTAGAGGAAATACCACAAACTTACCAGGAAGCTCTGTCTTCTGCTGAAAAAGAAAAATGGGAAAAGTCTATACAGGAAGAGCTGAAAGCACATGAAAAGAATGAAACCTGGGAGTTGGTGAAGAAACCTGATAAAGTGAAAACAATTGGATGTAAGTGGGTTTTCAGAATCAAAGAAGATAATAATGGCCTATTATACAAGTCACGACTGTGTGCCATGGGGTGTTCACAGAAGTATCAAGTGGATTACTCGGAGACATTCTCACCAACAGTCAGGTACGATTCTTTAAGAGTTATGCTTTCCAAAGTTTGTCAAGATAATTTGAAAATGATTCAATTTGACATTAAAACGGCTTTTCTCTATGGAAATATAAATGAAGACATTTATATGACTCCACCTGAAGGTTTAAATATTCAAGAAGGCTTTGTTTGTAAACTTAAAAGGTCCTTATATGGGTTAAAGCAAGCACCCAGATGCTGGAACCAAAGATTTGATTCTGTATTAAAGAGATTTGGTTTCACTAACAGTCATTCCGATAAATGTGTATACACTGGTGAATTAGATGGAATCAAAGTGTACTTAATCCTGTATGTAGATGATGGTTTAATAATCTCACAAGAACAACATATATTAAATAAAGTAATTAACGCTTTGAAAGAAAATTTTGAAATAAAAAGTTGTGAACCAAGAAATTTTGTCGGTTTAGAAATTGAAAGGGGAAAAGATTATATATTCCTACATCAAACAAAATATATAGAGAAAATAATATGTAAATTCAATATGAGTAATGCAAATGGAAACAGTATACCAGTAGATATAAATACAAAACTTGAGAAAAATAACACAGAGTTGAACAAGAAAATACCGTATAGAGAGGCAGTTGGTTCCTTAATGCATTTGGCTATTGTAAGCAGACCAGATATTATGTACGCTGTAAGCTTAGTGAGCAGGTATTTAGATAGCTATAATGACAGTCATTGGAACGCTGTTAAGAAAATTATCAAATACCTAATAGAAACAAAAGAATATGGTCTGTACTTCACTCCTAAACAACAAAACATAGTGGAAAGCTATAGTGATGCAGATTATGCAAATGATTCAGAAACAAGACGTTCAATGACAGGATATGTTTTTATTAAAAATGGTGCCGCTATAACCTGGGCTAGTCAGCGACAACAAAGCATAGCATTGTCTACAACAGAAGCTGAATTTATGGCTGCCTGCAGCGCTACTAAAGAAGCCATTTGGTTGAAACAGCTTTTGTTAGATATAGATGAATATAATCAGGCATCTTTAAGTTTAAATATAGATAATCAGAGTGCAATTTCTGTTATAAAAAATGAAAATTATCATAAACGCTGTAAACATATTGACATAAAATATAAGTTTGTAAAAGAAAAATATGAGGAAAAAGTTATTGATTTAAAGTATATAAATACAAATGAACAATGTGCTGATATATTAACTAAACCTTTGTGTAAAAGTAAATTTCAATATTTAAGAACTAAATTAGGTGTCTGTAAACTGTAACAATACTCTTGTATGATTGTTTCTTAGTTCATGTGTTGCTGAGAGTCTTTGTAAACAAGTCTGTTTTGTTTGAGAAACTTATTATTTAGGTACATATATAAGTTTTTTGTTAGTTAATGTATAATTATGTAAAACGTTGGAATTTGGAGAGAGTGTTGAAGTATATTTTAAATTCCCGCGTTTTCGTTTAAATTTATATATATATTTTTTTTTAAATGCCCTTCTTTGTCTATGGCACTCTATGCTCTATGTGAAATTCCTCTCTCTGCTAAAATTGTCATGGCTGTAATGTGCTCATAATTTACAAAAGTGAAAATAAAACGAACGTTAATAAGTTTTAACTGTTTTATTACATCAAGAGTCTTGCTTTTTGCAAGACCAAGACCAAGACTAGGCATGCAAGACCAAGACCAAGACCAAGACCAGACAGATTAGAGCAAGACCAAGACCAAGACTGCACAAGCAAGAACAAGACCAAGACCAAGACTGGTCGAGTCTTGGTCTTGGTCTTGCTTTGCTCATCACTAATTGCATATAATATTATTATGTTTTTTTAGTAGTGGCATTGCTCAGTCAGCTAATTACAACAAAGTAATATGGAAAATAAATTTTCATTAATTGAAAAGAACACTTGTTATATTCTTTGTTGTCGCACTACAAAAGATTACAAATTGTATTTTTTAAATATTCTGTTCTTTATGCTTTTTCTTATTTCCAATTCTCTATCTTTTGATCTCAACAAAAGATGTAGTAACGTAGACAGTTTGATTGCTATTTTCTGCTTCGACTGTTTGCTCTCAATAATCTCTTAATATTTTTATTACCTTAATCTGTTTTGGTCCCTTTAAAAGCATACATCAAAGAAATTCTAAGAAAACGAAGATTCTGTGAAAATAAATAAGCTATAAAGTAAATAACGGAAAGGCGCTGATGGGTATATAAGCTTTTTAATGGATTTTTTAACCATTTTCATCCGTTATGAAATAGCAGAGGCTTCAAAGAAAATGTTTTATGAAAGATAATTTTTGAGGTAAAGGTTAAAAGTGAAAACTTGTCAAATATGCATCGATCATATTTTATAGCATATTCTGTTTATTTTCGAAAACATGTGTGAGATCGCTACCCATTACGCCATCAGCTGCACGGCCACCGTTGGTGGTGCTTGTGCTGTGAAGTCTAAAACTAGACTTAACCATTAATAGAAATAGGAGATTGATCTTACGAAATTGGAATTTATTTACGTAGACAGCTGCACTGAACCATAATGAATAACCATGATGTCACTACGATCGAAAACTGTATAAATTACGATTAAAACACGTACGTAACATACACACAAAATCATAACCCATCCTTGTTGCTTCATTGTAGTTGGACAAAAAACGCATTCAGTTAAAGAATAATAGTAATGTTAGTTTGGCGTGCCAAGCTGATACGCTCTGTATCACTTACTAGCTCTAAATGCGCCGGACCATTCCGCTTCTAATAAGATTTTGTCACGGAATGTTTGCGCTGGGAGAAATAGTAAACGGTTATTTGAAGGTTATATATAGGGTCAAAGGACGTGTGTGAATAGGGTTATGAATTTGGATGAAAGAGAAATGAAAGGATTGTGGTAAATTTCAAGAAACCCTCAGATAAAAGTTTGGGCGTCTAGGAGATTTTTATGCAAAAAATCTTCTAAAAACGTTTGAAGCTACCGAACACAAAAGATACTATTTGCTAAGACACTATCGCAAATTACAGTTCAAGTGCAGTTTGAATGCAGTTGACACGACTGCAATACGACTGCTATAGAACTGCAAACCAAACAGTTCACACGACTGCACGCCAACTGCAACTGAACTGACTGCAATAGAACTGCAAGCCAAACGCGCAGTCGGAATGCAGTTCTGCATCCAAACTGCACCCATAGTTCTAAAACCGCGTTAATGTGTGCGTTAAGGGTCTATACAGACGGACCGCATTTCAGCTGTCACGACCGCAATCGTGTCAACTGCATTCAAACTGCATTTGAACTGCAATTTGCGGTTGGATTGCAGTTGAAATGCAGTCCGTCTATATAGACACTTACATCTTAGAATTTTAAATACTCACTTACGCGCGTAATAGATATGTTAATATACATAAGTATAGATAAAAGGATAAAATGTATGAATTAAGGCGAAATTAAGTACATTGTTTCGATAATAGTTCAAATAAGTCAATTGTAGACTTAACACTAATATTAAGCCGTAATTGCTTATGTTAAATTAATAATAAAAACACCTTTTGAATTGTAAGGTAAGACTTATAATGTAAGGTACCTAGTTTATATTTAAAGTATTGTCTCTTATTTATTTTATGAATATTATTATGTTAAGATTTTGTTTAATTATATTTAGATAGAATATAATATTTAAGTAATAATAATTCTAGTACCAAACTTTGGAAAATGTGGGTACTAGAATTATTATTCGCGTGGGTAGAATATCCATTCTACCCAGTGCAGTATAAAATAGCTAGCGAAGCTAGTACGGCTCTCATTCTGGCCGACAGTGTTTAAGGTGATGTACCTATTTGTTATAAAGATTTTAGTAATAAACTTAACTTGGTAATTTATTGTAATTTATATAAAGAAGATTTTGTATTTTGTACAAGCCTATGGTTTATTTTTGCTAGATGATATATAATATTAATTGCTTGATATTATGTTGTTTACAATATAAAGTTATAAGTTCGGTGTTATTCCTGAGTTGTATCCTATTAATATACTTAATATACTGAAAGTACCTTACCTAGATTATGTAAATTACGTAGGTTATACAATATACAGTTTGAAAATAATTATATCTACCGACCCTTACTTGTTAAGCTTGTTTTAATAAATGTCTTTATTGTATTACAGTTTATTTTTCATTTCACCACATCTAATTGTTTCAAAATATTTTAGACCTATAAATCCTCCCATCTAACACGCGCGTTCCGCAACGGAAATTACGCCGCACGGCTCTTCGCATAATTTATAGTGTGTCGCATCAGACGTAAGCGGCTGAACGTAATTTCGGCCACGTAAATTACGCCGGCGTAGTTCAGCCTAGTGTGTTTAGACCCATATGACTTGTAATAATTAGTATTATGTAAAAATGTAATCAGAGCATAATATTAACTCTCTTTTAGTAACTATCTAATTATAATTCATCTTCTGTCTAAATACAAAGGTAATTTGAACAAAACTCAGGGCAAGGCCTTAATTTAGGTATTAATAATAAGTATGTAAGACAGAGTAATAATAAGTAATTGTTATGCTAACAGTTCTTATCTTAAGGCAAAAGAAATATTGATATAAGAAATTTTATGACGTAATAAATTAATTACACGCCATAAACTTTCTAATAACAATAATTATCTTCAGGTAAAGAATTTAATTAATTTTTACATCGACAGTAAAATACTATTTATTTTACTGCCACATGGCGTATTACTAAATCGCCCCTAACGAAAGCCCATATTTTAGGGTCTCATTCGCTTCCCCTATTATATTCATGGTCGGCGAAATCCACTTACCATTACTTGACCCTTCAGCTCGTTTATCCCTATTTGTTATTTGCCTGAAGAGCAATCTTCTCTAGAGTGTAATTCTTTTCACCAGCTGTTGACCGTAAGTGTGCTTTTTGCATATTATTATACTCGTAAAATATTGGAAGAGAATAATATTATGTAAGTATGCGAAAGTTTAAATTTGTTACGCAACTTAAGTTGCTGCGGTTAAGATGATTTTTTAGACAAGTTGCTCTAACATTCACGACACATTGACTTGATAGTCTGCCAATTTTGAAGTACTCATTTTTCAAAATGCAATGTTTACACAATAAAATATGTTTCCGGTCTCCCCATTTTTTATTATTGTTATTTGTACAACTTTTTTGGTTTTTAGTTTTTCATGATTTTAGCTTTGACACACAATTTCCTGATTGATCGCCTGACGTGTCAGCTAGCTCCCATATTGTAATCATTTATTTGCTTTGCAAGTATAATCGAAGAAATTGATTCATAGGCGTTATTGCCGGACCTATGCTAGTTGGTCGAATAGGCTACTTGACCTAATTTTTTTCTTCATGCTAATCGCTTCATAATCATTCATTTTTACAAAAAAAAACTTATATTTTAATATTTTACACAGTAGAAACCCATAAAAATGTTTATTGAAAAATATGCCTCTTAAATGGCGCCGAAAACACTGTCCGCCATAGTGTGACGTCATACGCTTTGTATTTTAAACTCTCTTTATTGAAATTTTTTTAATGTGCTAAATGTACGAGTCTTAAAGTGCCCAAAAATTATAAAATGATTATATTAGAAATTAGAAATCATTTGTAATGTTGAAAACTTTTGGAGAAAAGTTTTGGCCATTTCATTTCCCGTCTACAATAAATGGAGATAATATATATAAAACTGATGTTTTATTTGAATTATTGAAGAAAATATATAATAGGCTTATTCTTATTGTTTATGTACAAATAAACTTACATATAGCGAGCGCGATAAATAAAAGATATTAAATTAGTATGAGGATGACGTCACATCCAAATCGGAAGTACCGCAAAAGCGTTTTCGTCAGTACAATTCCTATTTTCATAAAATCATATTTTCAAATCGACTTTATTTATCAATCATAAGCTTTTATTTGATAATAAGGGTGAAATACGGTTTCCTAGGCCAAGTTCTACTAGAAATATGCATTTGTTCAATGAAATTGGATATAGGTCAAGTAGCCTATTATACCAATTCAATGTTAGCTGTGATCGGTAGGATGGGTTTGACCATGTATTGTTTTCTTTTATGGGTTTGACATAATCGACCAAATCAAGAAAAGAAGAAAGTCCACCACCTCCCAATGAATAAAATTCTCAAGTACATCGTACAGGAATGTTTAATTTATTAAATTTTAAACGCTTAGTCACCATCAGACAATTTAAGTAATTAACGTCTAACGCCATTAACGCATCTGTAAACTCACGTTGAATCCTTCAATCGTTGATCCAATTAATGTCTAATTGAAGCAATTTGCATGTTTTGAATATGTTGTCTTTAATGTCGTATATTCGAGAGTTGTTTTCAAATTAATTAGTTTTGAATTTCGTAGGGTTTAATCTCTAAATTCATTTTAAATAGTAGTTAACATGGACAATCAGAGAAAATAAGCAGACCTTCGTAATTTAGGCGAGTTTTCACGTTGACCGCGCCCCGTCGTCGCTAAAGGATCTGTCAGACAGAGAGCGCGGTCACGCGGTCAAACGTTCAAGCGGTGAGTTTTGCGTTCTTTGTGTTGTATTACGTTATATAGAGATATTCATTATTCATACAGGGGACGTGAACGCGTCAGAATTGCTCCTGTGTGACTGACCGCTCGAACGCAGAATGCAAACGCAGAAGGCTTGAACGCGTGACCGCTCTCTGTCTGATAGGACCGAAATGTATCGATATGATTGGTCAGCGAGGCGACTTATGTCACGTTGACTGCCAACGTAACATAACTTGCCTAAATTCTGCCTAAATTACGTACGCCCACGATCTGCCCAGACATTTATCTAAATATACACATTATTATATTACAAACTATTCTCCAGATTGAGCAAACTCCATATGAGCCCTATTAACAAGTTTGAGTACTAAAGTTTGCCCAGGAGGCCTTTTCACTATCGCGATATTTGCTGAGCTCATTGACCTACTATATTAAAGACTAGCGACCCGCCCCGGCGTCGCACGGGTATTAAATATATAGTCACTGAAAAAGTGATTAAAATCGATAGCGGATAGCCTATGATCCTTCACGTGGTCTACTTTTTATCTGTGCCAAATAATATAAAAATTGCTCCAGTAGTTCGCGAGATAAGCCCTTTCAAATAATTTCCCCTGTTTTTTCCACATTCTCCTATTAGTCTTAGCGTGATAGAATATAGCCTATAGCCTTCCCCAATAAATGGACTATCTAACACTGAAAGAATTTTTCAAATCGGACCAGTAGTTCCTGAGATTAGCGCGTTCAAGTTAGCCCTTTCAAATAATTTTCCCCCTTTTTTCCACATTTTTATCTATTTCTTCGCTCCTATTGGTCTTATATCGTGATAAAATATAGCCTATATCCTTCCTCGATAAATGGCCTATGTAACACTGGAAGAATCATAAAATTCTATTGCGTAGTTTTAAAGATTAAAGGGAACAAAGGACATGAGGGAAAAAAGCGACTTTATTTTATAATATGTATAGAGAAGAGATGCAGCCCCCATGATAGTGTTATAAACGCATAGAAACAACCTTGTAACCCTGTAGGTCAATTATTGAACTCATTAAATGGCTTTATTTATGACAGCTTGTGTGAAATATTAGGAGTTAAGTATTTCCGAAACAATTATTGTTCTCAGAACTTAATTTTAGACTTACGTTTGACTTGGAGCTTAATTGTTATAAAGTTTACATTATTAAAATTAAAAAAAAAGCTTTTATTATCTTGGACTTTATGTCGTCTTATTAACGGAATCTTTGAGCACGATTTTTGCCTATCTCCAGTAGTAGTCTAATTAATTCGAAAGCATAATATTATGATGATCAATGACATAGCAATAATTTATTACAATAAAAAAAGACGGGTTGCACTCCAGGAGTGCCGGCAGAAGTGAAAACTTGATTATTAACGTTGTGCATTTTTTAAACCTTTTTTTATGAAAATCGATTATTAAAGAATCGATTTTTTTAATTAATCAAAACCCTTACAATCGATTAAATTTTTGACCCATTTTTTTATGAAAATCGATTTAAAAAAAACTATTTTTTTAAATTAATCGAAACCGAATCGAATCAACCGAATCGAACTCAAAACTCGAGTTCGAGTTTTCGAGTTTTTGACTTTTCGAGTTCGAGTTCGAGTTGGACACAAAACACTACTCTCCAACCGTCTTACGGTTTTTCTATGGTTTTTCGATCAACACGAAAAGTCTTACGCGAGTTTCACAGTTTTTACCCATCCCACAAAAGTGCTAAACGTCGCTAAAGAAGTCCCACTTCAAAAATCTACCTCCTCCAATCCTACAGTTGCTTCTTTTTACTTGTACAGTGTACACTCCATAATACAATCGATACATGCCACTCCAATAGCAACACGAGATTACGAGGTAAATTAATTAAAAGTTGATAATTATAGCCCGCACGTCAACCCTTCGACTTCCAACGAAGTTACTTGTAATTGTGTTATGTCGGCCTGAAACATGTTCTTATGCCTGCCACACACGTTCGCGTAATTTGATCTATAGGGTTAAGCGTTTCGTTATATAAGGGTATATTCACACTTATCTGTGGAGTGTACTTCATAGGTGAAACTTCTGTCTTTTCCCTGTCGTGGCGCAATATTATCATAGTAATTTCGACTCTGTCTTTGACATTGGAATTTCACCCTTAAAGCGTCTAAAGAAGTTTCACTTCAAAAACATTTATAACATTATAATCTATTCAATTTAGCAGTATCTGGATTTATTGTTTTAATTAGGTTTTAATAAATTATTATTATTTATTTTTTATGCAGTTGATAATTTAAATTTAATTTAGTTTTTTTTTGTTTAAAGTTGGGTACACGCAGCTGTTCCAATGTGAGTCTTTTTTCTTATTTATTATTTTTCTCATTTATTACTGACGAGCTTTCGCCCACGGCTTCGCTCGCGTTAAAAAGTATTACTTATTAATATTATTATATACAAACTTTGATCCCGTATTTTAACCCCTTGGAGGTAGAATTGATCAAAATCCTTTCTTAGCGAATGCCTACGTCATAACATCAACCTGCATGCCAAATTTCAGCCCGATCCGTCCAGTGGTTTGGGCTGTGCGTTGATAGATCACCATGTCAGTCAGTCACCTTCGAGTTTTATATATATAGATTTGTTATATTGTTTGTATATATTGACAAAGAAAAACTATACTATAATAATAGTATGGATATTGCATATTACAATCTATGTTCAAAAACATCTAAGAGAATATAACTTTATCAGACAATAATATATTTTGCAACAATTAAACTGTATCCATTTTGATATTTTTATGTTTTCTAATCTCATATAATTATGAATTTTTAAGAGCTAGGCTCCTGCAACAAACCCTACCATACCCACTTAAGCACGGCTGTCTCTACAATCTTAAAAGTCTCTTTAGGTTGAAGCCCATTACTAATAACAAGTTTGGCTTGTTTACTATGAATAGAATAGATGCTGCCGAAACTTCATTGGTCCAAAACTGTATTGCAGAAAATAAACGTACATTTTGCTGCGTTATTACAAGTCTATGGACTTTTCCGAGATTCCATATTATATTGAAATTCCCAACGTAAAAATACCTTAATCATCCTGAAGGAGTTTGTGAGCTATTACATAAATTTAATTTGTCATAGATACCAAGAGTAGACGACGCAAGTTTGTTGCTAAATTGTGGCTACATGAATAATATTATAGAATAAAATTTCGCATTCTATGTAACACACCCGTTTTAATACTCTCATATTTTAAGAGTGAAGCGCAAAATGATAGGATTTAAACCGTGGTTACGTTTCAGGATAAGTGAAAACTAAATAGCAAGAGCATGCATATATTTTTGCCGTTTAATAGAAAGAGATAGAGATCTCCCTTTCCTCCAACGTGCTACTCCCACCGTCTTATAAATTTTCGATCGGATCACGTGTATGAATTTAAAATTCCCCACAAGAAATTAATTTTTCACTTCAAAAGTATCACGTTCTTGATACCAGTATGCACGACCGCTAACACTACTCAGTACTCAAATTAGCTGAGTACAACTCAAAGCGAGTAATTACGTATGCGTTACATTGAGTGGCGTCGCAGTTTCTTGACACGTACTTAACTATAAGTTCTGTGTGTTTATCATGTAAGGTATGTACCTCGCACTCTTGCTAATAAACTATATTCACAAACTATACTACTTACAGATTAATCTTTATCCTCCTCTACTTCTTCTTTGTCGTTTTCTTCATTACTGAAGTTCGCGCCTGGAAAAGTTCTCGTCTACTTTAGTTGTTAAGCTCTTCCATTTCGTTCGGTCTTCTGCTTCTCTAAGAGCGGCTGTTATTTTCAGTACTGTGAGTGTCGTAATTTGGTCACACCATCGGGTAGGTGATCGACCCCTGGGTCGCTTGCCTTCAATTTTTCCGTGACAATTAGCTTTTCGAGGTTGTCTGGTTGCCGGCGAGCGATGTAACCAAAATAGGATAAAATTTTCCTGTAACATGTTGTCGATAGTCTGACTTTAACGCTGAGCGTTCAAACCTCCTCTACTGTTAATCTGAATCTTATGTTAGTTGCAAAACTCCTTCGAACGATTTGTTCTTTGGACGATTTTTGATTTTTATCAGATCAATAATAAGAATCAGATCAGTAAACAATAACAAAAACATACCAGTAAGTTAAGCTATCGATTAACTCCAACTTTCAAATCGATCCGGAAGCAAATCTGACCTACGATAATCAGAACGCGAACGTCCTCTGAAACTTAGCCACTTTAATAGCGCGATTTTTTAAAACGAGTCCGCCTCTTGAATATAAATTCATTTCGAACTTTCCTCTTATCCGCTGGAATTTAAATGAGGGACAGCCATGACAGGTACGTGGGGTGTTATTTTCCGATCATTGTGATATCTTTAACCTCGACGGACCGACGGTTCTTCGAATAATAAAGGAAAAATATAATAAAGGAAAAAATAGTAAAGGAAAAATTATTGGCAGATGGTGGACCAATATTATTTGCTAGGATTATGCAAGTCGAAGAAGAACGCACCGCATTAGTACACGAAATGCGGCGCGTACGGTGCGGAGGAATGTGCGAGGTTTCACGTCAATTCATAAAACGACGCGTTATGGTACAATTCCGTACATCGCGACAGTCGTAAGCCGCGCGCGGCCGTGTCATTTAACTTTGACACGGTCGCGCGGGGCCTACGACAGTCGTCGGACGGAATTGTACCTTTAGGGTCAATTCAGACCGCAACGCGACGCGTAGGCGCATTTCTAAATTTGTATGGATTTGACAGATTTGTGAGACGTCACACGCTCACGAAATCTGTCAAATCCATACAGATTTAGAAATGCATCTACGCGTTGTGTTTCGATCTGAATTGACCCTTAGACGCGTGCTTGCAGATAAATGCGCAATCGCCAATCACCTTTAGTTTTCATCAAGGATTAAAATATCCTGATCAAATAACGTAGGGTCGCCGTCTGTTTATTTCTATTTTCCCGACAACAAATCAAATCAATTCGACATTAGAGTTTTAGTACTCCCAACATTTTAACTAGTCTATGATTTAAGAATAATAATGAAATAATAAGAATGAAAGAAGAAGGCAGCCCGGGGCTAGTCTCCAGGATTGACCATAATTCCTTACCACCCGTCCTTATCAATGGTATTACAATCCCATTTAGTAAGGTTGTGAAAAATCTCGGGGTGGCATTCGATGAAAATTTTTCTTGGTCGCCACAACTACAAAATGTTAGCAAAAAAGTATTTTCTACCTGGCATTCCCTAAAAAGGCTCCGGTACGTTCTTCCTACCCAAACCAAAGTAGTTTTAGCTCAGTCCCTGTTTCTCTCCCTTCTAGATTATGCTGATGCTTGCTACACCAACCTAACTGAAGACCAACTTAATAAGCTTGAGCGCCTCCAAAATCTTTCGCTGAGGTTCATATTTGGCTTACGTAAATATGACTATATCACTGAATACCGTCTCAAGCTTAAGTGGCTCCCAATACGTTATCGCCGTGATTTTCGCATACTCTCCTTACTATACAATATTTTATTCGATTCCCATTACCCTAGTTATTTAAAAAACAATTATACGTTCCACAATTATGATAGGCATGATCTCCGCTCCCATTCCAAACTCCTCCTCAATATTCCCACCCATCAAACAAAATATTTTCACTCCTCCTTTACTGTCAAGTCCATTGTACTTTGGAACTCCTTACCTAATTATATCAGGCAGGCGAAAACGTTAAATCATTTTAAGTCGTTACTTTTTAATCACTATTTTAATTCATCAGTCAACAATAACTATTAATTTCATTTATATAATCCTTCTTTATGACCACTTATTTTGTATATAATATATTATATATATTATATACGTATATATATTTATATATATAATATAAAATTATTATGTTAAATATGTATTATAATTGTATATGTATGTACTATACTATATTTAAGATTTATTATATATTATTATTATATAGTTTTTTGTCAAAATTGTAATATACTTTTGCACATCTTTATTTTCCTAAGTTCTTCATCTCAAATACGTGTAAAGGTTGCCTGGAAGATATTGCTTTAAAGTAATAAGGCCGCCTTTGTGTGCAGTTTATTTTCTTTGTACCTCTGTATTTTGTATTGATATGAACATATTGTGCACAATAAAGTATATTTGTTTGTTTGTTTGTTTGTTTAAGAATCTTAAGTATGCTATAGCTACACATGACACAATCATGGATAAAATGTTGGTTTTGCATCATGATCCATAGTGAATAGAGGTTATAATAATTATGTCAAATAAATGTTAGCATTCTTATAAAAATGATACTGTTAGCCCAGTAGGGTTAGATTTTTTTTAAATTAATTATAGTCAGAATTTTTTTTGCACTAGTGTTTAGAGGAGGTCACAAATAGCTTAAATTCGAAAACTCGACCAGCCACGATTAGCCGTCATATTGGTTTGAAGGTCCAATCTTTTTTTAGCTATATCTCCTTTATTTTTAATTTTTTCAAGAAAATTATAAGGATCAAATTTGTCGAAAATTTGATTCTCTACAACTTTAGTCCTTATAATGTTTATTTTAAAATCAATATTTAAGGAAATAACTGCAAAAAACAAGTCAAAGTATAATTTCGACCTGTTCGACCTGTATCGCGATTATTGTCAAATACAGAAAATAAAAACAGAAATAAACTTGTAGCTCTTTATTAACCACAATTAAAATTAAGAATTCACTGTCTGTCCGTCTGTCTGTCTCCAGGCTTCAAGAACGGTAATAGGTAGAGACTTGAAATTTTCAGATATTATGTATTTTGTTTCCCTCTATAACAACAAATACTAAAAAACATATTATATATAATATTTGATGGGGCTCCCATATAACAAACAGGATTTTAGTCGCCTTTTTTGCTTTTTATCAAAAATAGCAGCAATAAGACAATTAAAATATACATAAAATATTAAATTGTATTTGTACTTTAATAATTAATAATAAAATTAAAATAAAATAAATATTTAGGGGGGGCTCCCATACAAAAAGCACAAATTTTTGTCTATCTTTGCCTTATAATGGTACGGAACCCTCATGAGCTAGTGCGACTCGCTATTTAGGCTTTATTAAGCCAAAAGTTGTATTTTGGGCTTTAATATTTAATTTTAAGTTTGGCCAAAGAAAATATATTTTGTACTATTTCAACAATGTGAACACCTTTTTTTTGTAATAATTCTATTGATAATATATTCTTAGAACAATTAACTACAAACTCAAACATTTTTTTTAATTACAAAAATATGTTTTCTGAACGTCTTCGTTACGTTCAGAAAACATATTTTTATTATTAAAGTAGTTATGTTAAAAACGTAACTGATGCGTTTCATCAGTTCAACGGGACTAAAATGGTCGCTTTGGAGAATCATAACATGAATCATGATATTATGTTATTTTTTTTCAAATCGCAAAATGGTCACTCTGCTTGCAATAATTCATACCTGACATTCGTCAGTTTGACAGTTTTGATAATTCATTTGCTGAATTGATTAAGAGGGATTGCTAAATATTGTTCTTTGTAAAGCCTCAGATGCTGGTAAGTCGTCTATTGTTCTTGGCGTCAAGATATTACCTTCATTTTTCCACCCTCACTCTTGAGGGGTCAGCTCATTTCCTGAGCGTGTAGTTCGAAAACGGATGATAATTTGGAAAAACTGTATAGAATCTAATTTATAGAAAATTTAATAAGCTTTTATGTCATCGTAGAATATTTTTTGCTACAACGCATAGATTTTTAATTAATAACGAAAAACCACAAATCACACACACACTCCTAGACGTCAGGACTTTTAGTATGTTTTGTCCCTAATCTCCCTGAATAAGTTCCAACAGAAATCGCATAGGTTCCCGCTCACGCACTCTATACCCTCTTTTGAGTCATTCGTTAACCGGACTATATTATATTATTTAAATTGATAAGTAGAGCAAAATGGGGGCTTCTGCGTTTTTTGGGCGAATTTGACATAATATTTTGTGACGAAAAGGGTAATTTTTTCTAGCATGCAATCCAATTTAATAGTATGTGGTGCTATATTTTAAGTTTTAAAATCTGTTTCTGTGGATATAACTCTACTTTACTCTAATATAAAAATTACTTTAACTATCTAAATCTTTTCAGTAGTTTGTGTATAATGTTATACATCCATTGACCTTTACTGAATATATCAAAATCTACCTCTATTGCTAGAAGAATATTGAATACCTTTTATCCCGAACTAAAACTATTCCCGAGACACATGAAAAATAATATAATATGACGTCAGATACCAAACTTTGTTTGACAAGTATCGAATATTATTCATCACAACAAAAGGTTCGATGGCCTGAGAACTAATATAAAATTCTCATGTTTATAGTTAACTAGCTGTGCCCCACGGTGTTACCCGCGGCTTATTAGGGAAAAATAAATTGTAATGTTTTCCCGCAGTAACAAGCAGCCTATGTGGTCATCTAGGGTATCAGCTAACTCCATGTCAAATTTTATTGAAATTGCTCTAGCCGTTTAGGCGTGAAGAAGTAACAAATATACAAGCTCACAAACTTTCGCCTTTATAATATTAGTAGGAAGGATATTAATAGGATAGTAGGATCTTCGCCAAAACGGCTGGATCTATTTCGATGTAGTTTTGTGTGTTTATCGAGTGGGTCTGTGAATATGTACGTGGTAGAGGAATAAACATCACACAATCCTGAATCGCACAATCGATGTTTGTCTATTTAAAGTTTTTACACGTTTTTGCATGGTACAATTTCAGCTAAATAAATAGTGAATTGTTAAATGCCTCATCACGTTGTGTCTCAATGTCAACTGATCCTAAATATTCAAATGTATAAATTTCGTCCACATCGTGAAAGACGATTAAATTAGAAACGTTAATTACAAATACAGACACGCGGTAGAGTGTCCAGTCAAGTTCAAGTATAACAGAACTAGCGAGCAGCATCATATTGTGCATTAACATAGCACGAACCATTTTGAGCCACCTTTGACCCCCCATAACTCAAAAACTATTTAATATAAACGTGCCAAATTGGCTTATATATTGAGACTTGCAAGATGCACATAAGGGTGCGTCATTTGCGCGATCAGATCCCCGATCAGATCTCCGTTGCGTATCATCGAAGCGTGTCAAAATGATACGCGTCTCATGATACGCCCCGATCGCTATTAACCTCGTATCTGATACATGTCAATGATCGGCAGAATGATCTAATAGGCGTCCACACTATAACACGCATACTTGATACGGCGCGATGATCGCGACGGAGATCTGATCGGAGATCTGATCGTGCAAATGATACAAATGTGGACGCACCGTAATATGCTCTATATATCATAAACACATTTCAGACGATTACTATAATTAGTAAATGCCAAATTCCTTGTCACGTCGCGTCTCAATGTGAACTGCTCCTTAATATTCAAATGTATTTTCGTCCACTCCGTGAAAGATTTAACGTTACGGGAGCGGTGGAGCGAACCCGTCCTTTATGTATATCAGGTCAAGCAAAAAGTGTTTGATCATTCGTAATATTACAAAATCTCTTTAGCTGTAAAAATCCATTGATTGTTTTGCCTGAGTTGTTATATTTATCGGAGCTGTCAATTTTTTATTAAAAAAGAGAGTGTATAGACACGTGTCAGAAGAAGTCGGAACTCGGAAGTAAAACTTCTGTCTATAATCGTGATAGCGTCTTGATGATACATTATTATTACGAGTATTACGACCTTCTTTACCATGACTTGATCTTGAAGAAGTTTCACTTCAAAAATTAATTTAATTGTTGATTTCATGGTTTTCGTCTTCGTCCTGTCGACTGTGGCCGCACTATTATTTCCGCTTAGTGAATTTTCAACCATGTCATAATCCATATCCATACTAATATTATAAATTCGAAAGTCTGTCTGTTTGTGTCTCTGTTACCTCTTAACGCTTAGACCACGGACCCGTTTTGATAAAATTTGGTATGGAGATACTATATGAGTCACGGTAAAGGATATAGAATACTTTTTATACCGGGAAAATGTTCCTGCCCGATACATGGATGTCTGCTAAACGGAGTTGTGAGTATCAATTATTTTAATATATTATTATTACTATATTATTATTATCATGTAGCCAAAATATCAGCAATTGATATTTCTTCCTCATAATATTATTATAGCATGTTTACTGTACACTGGATTTTATATATATCGCAAGTTAATTTTCTCCATATTTGTCCACAGTACGAGGCCAGAATTTAATAATAGATAATGACGTGAAGATATTAGTATTCCAGCCGACATCAGATTGTTTTACCAAATAGCCGGCTCTTAATAGCTACGGTTTATCTTTACTATAATGTTTTAATAACATAACATTATATTTTAATCACAGAGTAAGACGATGCTTTAATAAGTTATTTTGAGCAATATGAAATTGCTCTGAAATAATAATGGATCAACGTTCTTCGACGAGGAATTTTCGTAGCGATTGAAAGATATAATAATATTAGATACTGACTACATATTATTATAATTTAGTTTCATAAAATGTATGTCATGAGTTTTACAGACTGATTATCTCTTTAAATGGGATGATACGTCATCGGCGGTTGACAGGCTACGTTCAACTCCTAGTTTTTTCAAGTATTAAAAATAACAAAACTCGTATTCGCGCAAAAGTTTACATATTATATTATTTTAATTTAACAGACAGTGCATCTTAAAAGTTTAAAATTAACTCCAAAAGTGCTAAAATCACGTAAAAATCAGCGAAAGAAAATAGTGAGACGATCAGCTGTTTTGCGCATACCTACTCGTACAGTGTAAAAATAAAACTAATTTTTATTGTTAAATTGATAAATATTTTGATATAAAACTATTTAAAATAATACATACGGGTTATAATCATGCCGGATTACAAGTGCAGCACGTGTGGAAAATTCTTCAGCTTAAAAGATAGTGTAAAATGCACTAAATGCACGGGACTTCTCCACCACACCTGTGCCAAAGGGTACAATGCGAAAACAGCGAAAACCTGGATATGTCCTACGTGCACTTCACCCACTTCCACTAAGTCCACCACCGAATTAAATTCGGAGTCATTCCTCGACGCGTCCTTGGGCAGACCCTTTGGCTGAGGAATTAAAACTCCTTCGCGAGCTAATCACCGATGTTCGGGCTGAACTCGAGGCCTTCAGGAAGGATGTGTCGAGCCTAAACGCGATGATAAGCGTTATCAACGGGCGCGTGGATGCCATGGAGCTGCGAGTTACTGCGATTGAGGACCGATTAAACACGCGCACGTGCGACCACGGGCTCGACCCGGCGGTAACTAGTCAAATAGAACAACTGCAGTGTCAATTAAATGAAGGCGAGCAATAAAGTCTTTTAAATGACATTCAAATAACTGTAATCCCGGAAAGTCCGGGAGAGAATGTAGCACATGTTGTTGGTCTGGTGACCAAAAAGTTGGGATTGAGTATCGACGAGAGAGGAATTGTCAGTGCCATGCGTAAGGGGGCCAGGCAGGCACCTGTTGCAGGGGGGGAGCAGCCGAGACCTAGACCTGTTGTCGTTCGCCTGGCTCGTAGAACAGTGAGAGATAGTATTCTCAAGGCGGCCAGGGTGCGACGGAGGCTTGACACGGTTGGTATCCTGGATGGCCCAACTTTGCGGATCCACATAAACGAGCGCCTAACAATATCAAACCATGCTCTATTCTATAAGGCCCGCGAGGCTGGTCGTCAACACGGCTGGCGTTACGTTTGGACGCGAGGTGGCCTAATCTTTATCCGTCGCGACGCTGGTTCCCACCGAATCAAAGTCAATCGCGACTTTGAACAGTTTTTTGGTGCCACAGCTGTTTGATTGTTATACTTTGTTTTGTTATATCTTATAATATAATACATTATCTTACAAAACCTCAACCGCTTAGTGCAGTTGGGTAAAACTAAACATACGTTTATAGAATAAACTTAATAACAATGTACAAAAGCTGACAATCATCTGGTTCCTTGCACTCAACGAAACATCAGCAAAGTTGTTGAAATTACGTCGATTAAGGTATTCAAATTTAAAAGCCCTCAGGAGCTTTCAACAGAACTTTAGTGCTCAAAGTTCGCCAACTAATATGAAACTGCGCTTTTCGGGTTATAAAATATTTAAAACACACTCAAAATCGTGAGAAAATTTGATCGTGCGTAAAGTTTGAATAAATTAATCAAAACTTCTCATTTTAAGCACGTTTGCTTTACAAAATAAGGCGGAGAATATTACGCTCGCGAATCAACATTGTCTAAGTGTCTAAACACACTAGGCCGAAGTTACGCGGCGTAAATTCCGCATGATTACGTCCGCAATCTCAAACGCGTACAAAATACGGACGGAACGCGACGGAATAGTGTGTCATCGCTAATTTAAAATACATTGCAGGCGAAATCATGCGGAATTTACGCCGCGTAACTTCGGCCTAGTGTATTTAGACACTAAATCTTGAAACCCAAATACGCATGTTATCAATTTACTTCGCGCGCTAGCTCCAACGAATAGGAATATACACCCCACACCTCTCCGTGACATTATTTTAAAATGATGTTTATGCCTTTATTTAAAAAAAAAGTCCCAAAACACATCCAATTGACAGTGGACCCTAATCGACAAGAGTTTATATTTTCAATAGCGTTGCCGATTGCTTAATGATTTCACGATAAAAACGCACTAAGGCATAGATGGACGCTTTCAACCATTAGTGTACCAACCCAAAAATACGTATTGAATTTGAATTCACTCTACTTATAAAATTTTGTTTTGAATTATGAAAGAACATTCTTTAGATCATTGAGAACAATAATTCATTCATAACTGAACACCAAATTTTGTGGGTTTATACACAAATGCTTAACAGTAACCAGATAAACTGTCAAAGAACCTCAAAAGCCAGGTATACCAAAATTTTCACCAAGCTCGTCTATTTACATTCATATTATTCAAATGAAGCCCACAGATGTCGCTAGTATCGACTGTAAAGTCAGCGAAATTAAAAAAGTTCCGCAGGACCCCGCCATTTTGTCCAATATGAATTAATTCTAGTTCTGTGGGACTTGTAGGAGACATAAAAATAGGTCTTAAAAAGAACTTACAAGTTTTTAAATTTAAATTTTTATTACTCGAATTTTTATTCATACTGACGACCCTGTTTTATTCTTTTAAGTTACCGCACGGATTGAGTGTAGATTTTTAAAGAAAGAATATTTTAATGGATGTTTAATCTCAAATCATCTGAATCTGCAACCACAACCAGTTAAAGACTGTGTCTGTCTGTCTATTACCTCTTCACACCTAAACCTAAAGATAGTTTGAGTCCCGGGAAAGGGCAGAGGGCAATTTTTATCTCGGATAAAAGTACGGTTTCCGTGATAAACAACAAAAAAGATGTGACTGAAAAATGTGACAAATATTCTCACTCTAGTTTTGTACGAGATAGTATTGGTAAATATTATCTCGTTTGAGCCGGCCCATTCGTGCTGAAGCATACGTAAATGTTTGTATTCGTGGCATTGCAGTTATGACACAATCTGTCGTTACGTAAATCTGTAACCGCCATTGTAATTATAATCATGTTCCACGTTCCTCATTTACGTTAACCGAAATTTTCGCTACATTTTGTAATCATCATCAACAATTACTTGCTCATACTATGGAATTTATGAATGAAAACATTAATGTAAATTAATTAGTAAAATATGCAATAAACTGTATTATTGTACGAAAAAGTTTGTCCCACTCCTAACTCATCAAACCAGATAGGTAAGTAATAAGTTTAAAAGTAAGAAAAGCCAACAACATTCCAAAGATTTCGCATCTAAGCGATATTAATTGAAGAATTAGAAAAGTAGCTCTAAGTCGTAACTCATCAAACCAAGTAGGTAATAAAAAAAAAGACGGTTGGAGAGTAGTTTTGTGTCGAACTCGAACTCGACTCGAACTCGGAACGTCATAGCCTTAAATGGAACACCTCAGAGCGAGGTAACGCCGCATATTGCGTCATGTTTTTTCGTGCGCGCAGCCCATATCGAGATATAAGATGTTGTCACGTCAATAAGCAAAAAAATCCAATAAAACTCCTAAGATTTCCTAACTCTTAAGACCAAAAAATTCGTTCTAAACTCTTAACTTTTAAAAAGTACGTTAAGAGTATTAAAGTATCATAAAAATAACAACATAAAATTAATTGAACACACTCGAAACTTTAGCCATAACTGTCATAATCACAAAGAGCGGGGCGAGAACGCTTCTAGCGATGTCTGGAGACTATTCTTAGAATAAGGAAGCTTCATATCTTTGGTATAAACAGTTCTTTTATGCTAAATAAACTATAAAACTTACGTCCTGCAGGGTAAATTTAAATATAATATAGGAAAACAGTTAGAAGGTAGTATGTACAAAATTTTCTTTGTCTTTCCCTAATCGGGTTTTAGTGAATCGTCATGGAATTTTAGTGAATTCCCATGCCGTAGGAGTGCCATATACCCCAGCCAATTTCCCCAATCTATCAGTGAAGCGTAAAGCATTTCCCCTTAAAAATAAACTGTAGCAAATAGTTAAGTCGTTTTACTAGGTGACGTCCACAACTCCGTTGCACCAAAATTCATTTCTGGCGTGAACCGTACATTTTTCCAGCGCAAAAAGTATGTTTTACCAAATTTCTGCAAAATCGGTTCAGCGGTTTGAGCGTGAAGCGGTAACAGACAGGCAGATAGACACACTTTCGCATTTAGAATATTAGTATCGATTTTATATTTTTACTGCATAAATAATACAGATGTATTATCAAAAGGATTTTATCTTGACGAGGCAGGGCCACAGATGGCTAAATAAAATTACTACATAAATAGCAATTTAAATATACTTCAAACTTATTTGACTACCGCATAAAAATAACATTCACAGCCATTCTTTCTGAGTGAAAAATAAAAAATATAGAGCCTCAAAATGCACTTTACTGCACTCCCCGATCCGGCTTACCTCTGATATATGTGAGCGCTGTGAATCCTTAGGATGTTGTGTTAAAATATTATACGTACCATAAACATTTTGTGTAAGTCTTAAAATAAAGTGACATTTTGTAGTGTTTTATTACGCTGTGAAATACGTTTTAATTTTATATTTTTAAGTTTTTTAAAGGGAAAATAAGTTTCTACTGTCTGTCTGTAAATCTAAAAAATATTATGATCTACCCATAAGTTTTTTGTGCTTGTAGTCTAATTTATTTTGAACATTTTCAATCTGAATTCCAAACTCTCATATTTAGTTATGTTTATAAATAACTAGCTGTCCCGGTGAATTTCGTGTCACAGGTCACTTTAAAACCTTCCCTGGACTTCTACGAATATTTTAAGACTAAAATCAATCAATCTAATCCGTTCAGCCGTTTTCAAGTTTTAGCGCGACTAACATATTTGAAAATCCATTTTTATATATAAGAAAGATAGATGATTTGTTTCTCTTTATATACGAACTGCGAAAATATAGCATTCACCTCAACTTTCTAAAGAAAATTTCATTTATAACGAGTCTGTATTAATTTTGTAGCCGTGTTGTTGTAATAACTTTAAGTTAAAAATAAGTAGATGTCCTGAAAAGACTGAATAAGTATGATTTTCTCTTAATTACATGCCTGTTGGGGATTCTGAATAAATAAAATAGTAATGAACTAGTATCCGACCGAAGCTTCGGCTTCGGCTTCGGCTTCGGCCAAAAAAACCACCTCCGGCGAAGCCTTCGGCTTCGGCCTAAAACCCGGCCGAAGCCGAAGCTTTGCCGAAGGTCCGAGCAACCGTCGAAATTGAACGAACTGTAAACTGTTACGAAAGACTGAGTGAATCGTGAGAGAGCGATGGACCTGTCGTGTATGCAGAGGCCGCTGGGAGTCACTGTCAAATACAATAAAAAAACACTAACTCCTTAATAAATCATTTAATTATTTATTAAGAAGCTGTTAGTGTTTGTTTATTTTATTTATTATTTTATAGTTTATTTTATTTATTATTCTAGTTTTGGTCTAGTCGAGAAAAACAAAGAGTAAAGACTGATTGATTGGTCTAATTATTGTTATTTGTGAAATAATAAAGATTTTTTTTACAATAGTTGAGTCAATAAAGTAGTTGTAGAATGCGTGAGCGGGAACCTAGAACAATATTTCTGCTGGAACTTATTCAGGGTGCTTAGGGATAAAACATACTAAAAGTCCTGAAGTCTAGGAGGTGAGCCGGAGTGAGGAGAGAGTGCCAAAAGGCACAATTTTTGGTTTTGGCTAGTAACTAAAAAACGATGCGTTGTAGCAAAAAACAATCTACGATGAAAAAACTTATTAAATTCTCTATAATTTTGATATATTCACTTTTTCCGAATTCTCATCCATTTTCGAACTACACATTTGAGTCATTCCTTATACTTAATCAATTATTTGTAGTCCACAAATTAAGTTATAAATAAATCATGAAATCACAAACTTTTATTACCATCTCTAAATCACCTTCTCTATGAGACAGTCAATATAGAGGTAAACCTACATTATTGAAGTTTTGAAATACTTAATTTTAATATTAATTGTAGCTTGTAGACAATATTGAACATAACTGTATTTAAAAAATATAAAACCGACTTCAAAATTATACGTAATTGAGAATTAAAACTCCGTATTTCCAAAACTACTGAACCGATTTTTTTTAAACTTGCACGATTCCCTAAAATGAAAAGTACCTAGTACAACAAAAAAAGAATGACTGAAATCGGAATGGTAGTTCCAGAGATATGCGAACACAAACATAAAAACATACATACATACATACACTTGTAATTTAGCACATTTGTTCAGACGCTGATACAGATTACAGACTAACATAATACTTATACGAAAATTGGGCAGCTCTGGAAATATTACAATACATACGCGTAGAATTGATAACCTCCTTTTTTTGAAGGCGGTTAAAAATTAATTACTGAGAGTCGAGCGATTAAGATTATAAACCTTCGGCTTCGGCTTCGGCTTCGGCCAAATATAGGCCTTCGGTCGGACACTATAATGAACCCTCATTAAGAGAGAAAACACTTGATTTTAATAAACCTCAGTCTTTATATAATTGTAATTATTGTGCCTCCGGAAAATTAATACATAAATTTATTGTGTTTGCAGTTAATAAAGTATTATTATATTTAAATACTGTCTGACGACATTATCTACACGAAGTTCACCGGGACAGCTAGTCTTATATATAAAAATGGATTTTCAAATGTGTTAGTCGCGCTAAAACTCGAAAACGGCTGAACGGATTGGGCTGATTTTAGTCTTAAAATATTTGTACAAGTCCAGGGAAGGTTTTAAAGTGACCTGTGACACGAAGTTCACCGGGACAGCTAGTATATTATAAAAATGGATTTTCAAATGTGTTAGTCGCGCTAAAACTCGAAAACAGCTGAACGGATTGGGCCGATTTTAGTCTTAAAATATTCTTAGAAGTCCAGGGAAGGTCTTAAAGTGACACGAAGTTCACCGGGACAGCTAGTAAATAATAAAAAGCATTTCGTTACTATAAAGGTATCTTCGAATGTAAAGGTATTAATAAATTATGTCAATTTAGTTTCAAGATAAGAATATTAATGGTTCTACTTAGGCCATAATTTAGTAGCCCTAATAGACCTATAGATTCTAGATCTACAATAATAATTGTTCTTATAAGAATTATTATTATTCTTATCCAGAATTTACGAACTAGACGTGAGTATTCGATAATTTTTTGAATCGTCGATTTAGTAGTTTTATGGGATTTCGTATTTTTTCAACTTATTATTACTGAATAAAACCTTTAATTTAAGCTAAAAAAATACATGTGATCACTTACAAATATTAACAATAGTATTTTAGCAGTTTATTTCCAAGCATAAACTTTTTTTTAATCAATAAAATCATTCTTAACTTTTATCAGTCTCGCTAAAATTCGAAAGGCTAATAAATCGATTTGGCTAATTTTATTCTTGACATGTCCTTGGAACATTTTTAGATTTAGATTAGGAGTCCTCCAAGAAAGGTTTATATTAGAAGGAAAGTTATTTAGTTCTGGGTCATCTAGTAAATAATAATAATTATCATCTTTAAAGCAACGTTGCTAAGAAATAAGGTCAAAAATACAAAAGATAACAATATATTCGGGCAACATAAGTATGATCGTAAACAGCGCTGAGCTATCGACCTTAATTAACCAACTTGTGCTCTCACCATTATTGATAAGTCTTTGGCCACTTTAGTGGGGAAAAAATACATGCAGAGTCCATTAGGGAATTGATATAAAGCCATGCGAAAGTCTGTCTGTCTGTCTGCCTGTTACCTCTTCACGCCTAAAGCGCTAAACTGATTTTGCTCATATTTGATATGAATATTCTTTGAATCCTGGAAAACGATAAAGGATACTTTAACCTGGAAAAATGTACGGTTCCCGCGCGATAAACTTTATCTAGTATAGATAAGGCTTTGGCCATTTTAGGAAAAAAAAAATACATGTCGACTGTCGAGTCCATTATTGAATAGATATTCTATATAAAAATAGTAATTTTAAAAAAAATTATAAATCTATAAAGTTAGCCATTATTTCAACCAGCGATTTGACTTATTATCTTCAAATGTTCGTAAATGTCCAGGGAAGGTTTATATAGAAGGAAAGTGATACGAAATTGACCGAGACATCAAGTAAAAATTAATTAATAGAAAAAAATGGAAACAAAAAATAACTATGAAATTTTGCTCTCAAATTAGTTTGCACAGGCTTATTATTCGTGAACTGTACAAAATATGCACTCTTCTGGAGATAATAGTATACTTAATAAACCAAATTAATTCTACATCGGTTAAGAGTGCTTAGCCAAAATGCATTCGCCATTTTTGATAGCGAAGTTAAAAGTCAAAAATGTATGGGATTTGACATAACGCATCGCTGTTTCATGGCGCTTGCGAGTGAGCAATGTCAAATCTCATACAATCTTCACATCTAAAGGTGCCGCTTGACAGCGGACGACATGAAACTACCGCAGACTGCATCCAGTCCGCTTAGTCAAAATCCATCGATTTTGACTAAGCAGGCAGTTGTTTAAAATATTTAATAAGGTGATCTCTAAGTTTTGACCACCGAAAAAGGGAACGTCTTATTTATAGATTTCTTATTCAAATGTATCTCTTTATTAGCTTAAACCACTTTTTACCCTTTCGGGGCTTTAGTTTCTAAAAATATTCTTTTATACAGGAAATATAAGAAAAAATATTTTCTATAAATAAATGGATTCCATATCGTTATTCTCAGAAAACGTATAAAATACGAAGCTGTACTTATCTTGTCTATCTCTTATATCTTACTTAATCTATACCTCTACTTTCCTATTTCTATCCTCATCTTTAAAAACATTTCTTAGCAAATAGATAGTGAAAGTATTAAATAAAAGCTAGAACGTTTGAAATGTTAATAAAAACATCTTTAGTAGTAAAACTGTTAATAATATAGGATTTTTTATTCACTTTAATATTCGATTTGATTAATAAAAAGCTACGATTAAGAACATTAAAAACTCATTAAACTTTATCAATTTTATAAATTCGAAAAATTTTATGAATCGTAAAATTATTTTACTTTTACGATTACTACGGAGATACGAAAGTAATAAAGCAGTGATATTTTAAGGAAATATTTAATTTCAATAAAAATTTAATATACGAAGGTCAGTTTTATTAAAAAGTTACATCTTCAATTATGAATCTGAACATTAATTGTTGTAATTTTACATTGGAATTTTGTCTTGTTTAAGGTTTATACGAATTTAATTTTATGTACTAACTCATAACTGTATGTAACATCTTATATTATATAAAAATGGATTTCCAAATTTGTTAGTCACGCTAAAACTCGAAAACGGCTGAACTGATTTTAGTCTTAAAATATTTGTAGAAGTCCAGGGAAGGTTTCAAAGTGACACGAAGTTCACCGGGACAGCTAGTTTAATATGTATTACAATCTAAAATAGTTGAGGCATACTAATCAGTAACACAGAACAGTATTATAGTGACAATAAATTAAAGATGTAAATTGGGTGGAAAAAATTACTGGTACTTCACGGATCCCTAAAAACAAGATGCGTATTTGTCTATTACGTAATATCATAGAAATAAGTTTGTTATTGAATTTCCTTACCCTTTAGGCGGGGTCAATACAATTTATTTCACTTATAATATCATTTCGCCCGGGCTACCTCCGCCAATGTCTGTAAACGCACGCCAAATATAAAAACTATAACGCGCCCAATTTCATCACGACTATCAACATCGTCATCAGCTTTCATACTTCCATACCTGTTTTTCCTTTATTTTGACATCATACAAAGGCAATACAATATTTCATATCTTTTTTTTCTTCTTATATATAAAAATGAATTTTCAAATGTGTCAGTCGCACTAAAACTCGAAAACGGCTGAACAAATTGGGCTGATTTTAGTCTTAAAATGTTCGTAGAAGTCCAGGGAAGGTTTTCAAGTGACACGAAGTTCACCGGGACAGCTAGTACTAGCTTAAAGCCGAGCTTTGTGAGGGCTCGCGTCACTCGCGTTTTTTCTCGTGTAGATCTGACGTCAAAATCTATCGACATGTCAAAAAATTATTTGGACATTATGTCGATATCGACAACTACACACGAGAGGAAGATATCTCGTTGTACGCGCATGCTAGACGCACAGGCCCATTTCATATTAAAGAGTGCATACTGGATACTTCGTTTGAAGAAAATCCTATGTATTTCAATGCAAGGGCCTTATTTTTTGTATGTATAATAAAGCTATTATCACTATAATAATTAGGCTCCACAAAATAGCTTACGTAACTTCATGAAATATAAATTTTCTAGATGACGCCCGCAACTCCATTGCACCAAAATTATTTAACCACGCCACATTTTTTCGCGACAAAAGTATCCTATGTCCTTTCCCGGGACTCAAAGTATCTCCATACCAAATTTCAGCAAAATCGATTCAGCAGTGTGGGAGTGAGCTGGTAACAGATAGACTGACAGATAGACAGATAGTCAGACACACTTTCGCATTAATATTAGTATGGTTGAAAATATATTTTTTGTATAAATATTATTTAAAGGTAATATTTTTGTCACGAAATAAAAAAAAAGGTTTGAAACAACATTTATAACATCTACTAATACAGGCACCAATGAGAAAACAGCTGGGTTTTCTAATATAGACATCCATTCAAGACGGAAGTCGTTTAGTGGTAATTAATAATGCTCCACAAATGGACCCTCTTCACCCTTTATTCTATGAGAGAAATTGACTCATCGACAGATGGTGGACCTAAATAATTTGGCTGTCATGCCAAGCCAGATCATGATTAACATTTACTAGATATAACCCAACCAAAACGTAGATCAAAATAGTCTTCATAAACGGATAATGTCAAGCTAAGCCAACAGAAAATCATGATTAATATTGACTTAATATAACCCGACCAAAATGCACGCCAAAATAGTATCCATGCGACAAATGACTTTTTTTATAGATAAAAATTAAAAATAGTTCACCTTTTTGATCTTCCTGTTTCATATTATGAAAATGGTATTATGTTCTAAAAATAAGTGTGCTTAAAATAATATTCCCAGACGGCGCGAACGGTGTTAATTTATTATTCATAGATATACGAGTAGGTTCTTAATAAAAAATTACGAGTACATTTCAGTACATTTTGTATTCAAAAGTGAGAGGAGGTTAATTGGTTATATTAAATGGCCCTTAAAATATTTGTAAGCTCATTAATTCACTTATTTAACCTTTTTACTTTGAACGAACAAAGTTTTCAAAACCTCTAAAAGTTAAAACACTTTTAATTTCATCCGTACAAACTTAATATTAAACTGACCTGCGTAAATTAAAACTTTTCTCGTACATAGCGAGTACAAGTTTATTTTATCACTGTCACTGCATCACACTCACTTCACTTCACTCACTCGAAGTTTTAGCGCTCAAGTGAAGCGTGCGTAGCGCTCTACGGATCTCGTAGCACTGCTACGGAGTGCTACGGGGCTCTGCGCGCAAGTCCGCGTCAAACTTAATTTGACGAAGTTTCAGTTCCTATCAGTCTCTGCGACATTTTCAAGGTCGACTTTGATTTTGATTTCGTACTATTTATAAAACTATACTTAGGTATATAGGTTTGTAAGCTCGTGAGTGGAAGAAGCAGGTGAGTAACAGTTAAATTTTACCCTTTTTCCTTAAGTCGAGGCTTTAAGGCCGGGAAAATCATTTGAAATCAAAAAAATGGATTTTTATGTGTGTCTAGATCATTGTTTTAGCCAGATGATGAAGTTAGTATGTTACAAAGTTTGTACTTTCAAGGAAAAAATGAGTAATTATAAATAATGTTAGCTAACTGTTTCGTCCATGACTCACGTCTTTATTTGTTTTATATTTATATTTTATTCACAATTTTTTTTTTCAATATATTTTGACGATGATAAACAGCAGTGAATGTTATTTTTCTATACGGAAGTATGTAAGTGCTATATATTGACAGTAACCGCAAATAGGAAACTACAATTTTCCTCACATAGATTGTTCTGTGTAGTATAATCATAAATATAGAGGTAGTAAACTATCTTCCCATTGTCTTTGCCTTCCCAGTTACGTGGTTCAACGTAAACTATATTTCACGGCAGATTACGGCTACGTTACGGCGCGAGATAATCGCGACATTGACCTACTTACGCCGTAATTATACGTGACGTCACATAATGAGACCTACCTGATAGTGAGTGCCACTTAGGCTTCAGTCTCGAAATCAGCGGGCAGCGAGGCGAGAGCGGCGGCGGCGCGTTCCAATGTATACAAGGTGTAACAAAACTAAGTGATAAAACTTTAGGGTGTGTACATGTTCCTTGTCTCTACAAGTACAAAAATACAAGTGTAAAAAGAGTTAATTGTGAAAGTAGAAGCGCTGAGAGAGCTACTATTTTTTCATTTTTGTATGGGCAAGCCCCAGCGTCACAGTTTCCGCATACAAAAGTTAAAAAAAATGTTCTTTCAGCGCTGATACTTTTACAGTGAACTCTCTATAAGGAAAACGTACACACCCTAAAGCATTAGTTTTGTAACACCCTATAAATTTATATGAACATATTTATATAAATATACTGCAGGCCTCGACAACCAAGCGATGCGCGGAGTACTAGACGGCTTATCCATATATAAATCTACTAGCGACCCGCCCCGGCGTCGCACGGGTATAAAATATATAGCCACTGAAAAAATATAAATATGCCTATAGCCTTCCTCAATAAATGGACTATCTAACACTGAAAGAATTTTTTAAATCGGACCAGTAGTTCCTGAGATTAGCGCATTCAAGTTAGCCCTTTCAAATAATTTTCCCCGTTTTTTCCACATTTTCCTCTATCTCTTCGCTCCTATTAGTCTTAGCGTGATAAAATATAGCCTATAACCTTCCTCGATAAATGGGCTATCTAACATTGAAAGAATCATAAAAATCCATTGCGTAGTTTTAAAGATTAAAGGGAACAAAGGGACATGAGGGAAAAAAAGCGACTTTGTTTTATAATAAGTATAGATACCAGACCCCGCTGCCAACTGATTTTGAGACTGAAGCCTCAAACTTCTGCTCATTGGCCTTTACGTCTGTGTCAGACGATTTACGGCGTGTTTGTCTGTGTTACACTTACAGCTCTTTTCGTGGCTGTGCAAGCCGATACGTGAGTGACATAGACGACCACAGTAACGACAGGAGAAATAAGAGGTTGATGGTACAGAACAAAGACTTTGACTCTTGTGTCCCCTGTCTTTGAGAGCCTGGAACCAGGCATCATTGCTACCCTCCATTATCCGTTTGCGCCAAACTTCTGCTAGACTGATATTAATATTATTAATACTTGATGACCCAGTGAACTTTGTACACTTCTTTCCTAATATAAACCTACCCCGGACAAATAAACCAAATTGGTTCTGCCTTTCTCGAGGTTAAGTGACTTAAAAATATTTTGAAATTCATTTTTAGTTAATTAGATTGCCATTTTAAAATACATTATCATAATAATGACCTTTGTGGTCCCGTGGTTTTGAGCGCCGCTTAGGTCGGAAGTAATTGATTCAATTCTCAGGTTGACAAAAATGCTAATTATACAATGTTTGGATAGAGCAATGAAGGGTGATCATCAGATTGTCTGCATGAAGAGAGATCCATTCTTCAGATGTGCATGTTAAAAAGTCTGAATAAGCAAATAATAATTATTATCGCTTGGTTTTTATCTACAATTATCCGCTGAACTAGTTTATTGAAATAACTTTTTATTTCATCGCCGTCCAGAAAGACATAAAATATTTTGAGGTGGACAATCCCATTATTTTGAACAAAATGAATCGAGCCAAAAGCGAAATAGCAGGATCGCATAAATCCAAACCATTCTATTTTAAACGCGAACTTTGCTGGGGTTTTATTGAGATTTCATTGTCTGTATTAGCAAGTCTGCATATACCTAAAGGCCTTTGCTCACACGAGGTGACTATATTTTGTTTGCCACTATAGAAGCAGCCTTACATATGCATGGTGCATGCATGCAGCATGGTATCGTTATGAAATCGGCGATAACTCATGATATGGAAACTGCTAGACTGTCTTTTAAATCTAACTCAGCTAGTAATAATTTAATGTGAATTGAGTCAGGTGATATCCCGTATAATTAATTATATTCACTTTGTTTTTCTAAATAAGAAAAAGATCATAATATACGTTTATTACGTCATTCGAAAACGTACGAAAATATTTGTAATAAAATATTATGTAATTTGGACAATAATTTCATGAAAATGTAAAGATAATATTATATTAATAGATATAAACTCTTTATCCGGCAACCGAATTCTATCGATCGAAATACAGCGTAACCGTAAGCAAAACGCTATTGCGTAGCTGTATTCCAGTGAACAATCTCCCTAAGCACTGTGAATTTGGATCATCAATATTCATAATTTGGCTTTGTTTCTCATTTTCTTTCTCTTCATTTGAATGTTTCGGTCGATTCTAAAATCTCCTTGTTACATTCAAAAAGGTTTACACGTTTTATTTCCATTATTTAAGCCAAAAAATATATTTGGGCTAATGGCTATTTCTGTTATTCTGCTTGTCAAAATAGGCTTGTACAGAAAACCTTTTTATGCTATGTGTTATTTAAAAGAAACAAATCATGTTTACTAATTAATTAGCATTTTAATTATTGACTTTATTTGTGATTTATATAATTAACATGATAAAGAATCACTATTATAAAGAATATAATATTCTCTAATCTTATTATCTAACTTAATATTATCAATCTTACAAAACACTTGACCATTTTTTTCATCATTATAATTGTTATCCTCAAACAAGGTTCAATCTAGATTAGTTAACTGTATCTGCCATTTAAAATGATCACTGACTGTTGACCGTTAACGGCAATCCCATCAACATTTGGTGCGGTGCCAGAATCTTCTATGTGTCACCGGATTTGCAGTACGGGGACAACACTAACGGAAAACGATGTTAAATCGATTTGACGTACGCTTAAAATTATTTCACACTTGAACCAGAGTAGACAGAACTCAGGAGTATTTCGAATTCTAACAAACGGGCGAATATACGCCAGTTGAGCGTGAATATCACTTTCAATATATTTCACAATGCTGAGCAGTACTGCGCGTGCCGGCCGATATGACCATACTACGTCAATTGTATAAATTTCGAGATTTCTTCTGAGTCGTCACTCGTTAGTTCTGTTTACTCGTACTCTGCTAGAACTCCGTTGCGCCAAAATTCATTTATCGTGTGGGAACCGTACATTTTAGTTATCACAAAAAATGTAACAGACAGATAGACAGACAGACACACGTTCGCATTAAAAATATTAGTATGAGAATATGGAATTTTATGATGGTAATTTCCTTAAATGTAATATCAGTGCTGGCTATAGCCAAGTTTTAAATGATATCACTAATTTTTTCTACTTTTCTATTGCATTAAGCTTACTTGTGCCATTTTAGACAAAATTATAACTCCAACTCTAATAGGTATTCACTTCATGATTGACAATAGTTATTACTAGATAACGCCTGCAGCTTAATTGCTCTGAAATTGGTTTATCGTGCTATAACCATACATTTTCCGGCTCTCAAAGTATCTCCATACCAAATTTCAGCAAAATCGATTTAGTTTGGGCCCAAAGAGGTAAAAGAGACACACACTCACGCATTTTTAATATTAGTATAGATGATGATGATTGCAACATAACATTAATTCAAACTGAACTATTACACATTTCCATAACTGTACGCGTATTGTATGAAAGAGATGTTTACATCAAACGCTTTACAACTGCATGTCATAGCATTCGTCTGACAAAGTGGACTCGTCCATACAAAGGGCATATTTCCCGGTCTTTCCATGAACTAAGCTGGTGAATTTGTCTGTAAACTCCCGAATATTTCAGTTCACAAACGTTGCGAGGCGTTGCGATGCATTTTTAAATGAGTCATTTCAAATTTAGAATAAGTAGCCGGACATCGCTGGTGACTAGTCTTAGGCTGGTATAAATAGTCAGTATACTCAAGATTAATCTTGTCAGTACACTCAAGACACGGTTCAGGCTCTGTGATGGGTCGGCTGTCAAAATTTGGACCAATCACAGAGCCGAACCGCGTCTTGAGATCGAGATGCATCTGGAGTACTGACTATTTATACCGGCCTTATAATGCAGTGTGTATCGTCTTGAGTAGTTAATAAAGATCAGTTTTTAGTGGCTCATTACAAAATGAATGTTATGTTTCGATCCAAACAGCAAAAGCGATATCTTTGATTGTTATTTGATAGGAAACTGGATTAAACTAAGAACGAAATTGCATAAAATCTTTGATCTAATAAAATTATTAGGGTAGCTAACACGTGTCCAGAAACTAGCCGCCAAATGGCGAATTCAGACCGCAGCACGACGCGTAGATGCATTTCTAAAAATGTAATGAATTGACAGAATTGTACATGACGTTTCACGCAATTGACGTCTGACGATTCAATACAAAAGTAATGCTATGCAACGCGTTGCGTTGCGGTCTGAATTGAACCTAAGAGCCAGTCTACACGGCGCGTTGCGTCAGCGTTGCGTCGGCGCAGCGTTACCGTTGCGTTGTTTGACACTGGCGAAGACTGGCGCGTCACGTTACGTTTCGCCATGCCATACTCATCCCTATTTAACTGTCCTGCTTTTTAAGTACACATTTCTACTAAGAAAATATGAAATTGCCCCAGTGTGAGTTGACCCTAAAGAAGTTTTCACTTGAAAATACTTTTTTCTTCATAGCATTTGAGTGGCATTATTCAATTATTGTTACACCATTCCTGAAAGAAAAACTCAAATTTTGGATACAAAGTTAAAGAGAGCAAAGAATTCTCACTGTAAATCTGATATTACAATGTAAATTATTCAAAAACAATACAAGAATAAAGCGAGGAAGCTCAACATAATTGAAGTGGTCTCTCTGCAAAAACTTCAGAACAACTATAAAAACTTTAATGGTTTTAGTTGAATGAAATTAATCTTGAAATAAAAGTTTCATAATTAATTCACGATAACATTGAAACCGATTTTCCCTAGATTTTGCTTGACGCACAATAATATCCAGACTTCCATTATATGAATGTTATTTCCATACTAATATTATAAATGCGAAAATGTATATGTCTTTCTGTCCGTAACCTCTTCACGCCCGAACCACTGAACCGTTTTTGCTGAAATTTGGTATGGAGATACTTTGAGTCCCGGGAAAGAACAAAGAATACCATTCCAACGCTATTAACGATTTTTTTATTCTTAATATATGGGATATTTATCTAGTCAATGAAAATCGTCGTAAGTATCTCAATAAATAAAAAAGAAAACAAAACTATTAAACTATAAGATATTTATTTTAACAGAGGGAGAAAAGTACCCAAAATAGTTTACTCTAAGCCTAGAAGCTTTTATCTACGAAATGATATTGAATCTGTTGCCACGTTAAATTTTTCACAAGTTTGTGAAAACATGATTTCGCTATTAACTTTTTTGTCTACGCTTTATAAATACACCGAATAACGAAATACAGACTTGTTAAGAAATGAACTAAAAGTTGCTACAAACGTTGAAATTGTTTGAAATTGAATGATACAAATCGTTTTGGCAAAACTGGCAGAAGTGTCAAAGATTTTGCCATAAAATAATAAAAATGTTACAATTGTGTTCAGGTTTCATGTAAAACTAATGACAGATTTTGACAAAGTTTTCCATACCAATTTGCCATGGAAAATTATTACAAACTAACGTACTAGACTAACTATTAGACTCCGTATTAATACAAAGCTACTACTTGCTACTTTAAATCCCGAAAATAATAAAATTTCTAATGGGATGTTTCAATATTAAAACTTCGTTTCAACACTCATTTGACTATGTATTCAAAATTCTTAATTCGATGCCAAAAGTAGTATTATACTGCTGTCTAATTGATGACTGTACATAATATTTTCGGGAAAGCTCGATTTAAAATATGCATCCGCGTGACCGAGCGGCTCAGCCGCTGCACTACGAGATCGCAAGTAGTGACTGCATATAATTAATTATATTTGACTTAAAACGTATACACTCAATTGCTTATGATCTCGTGGTGTAACGGCCGAGCTGCTCAGTCGCATGGACGAATATAAAACAAGCTCAAATATTGGATCAAATTCTTGAACGTGTGTGACGGGTATAAGACTCGACAATGATGTGGGCGTAGTAAAGTTTTTCTTCGATCTTTCTTTAGTTGTCATTCAGAATTGAAAAATCTTGTTAAGTGAAAAGTTTTGATGATTTTTTTTAAATTTAATAATTAATAAAATAAAATTAGTAAAATAATTATAATCTTTTTTTTGATTAGCCATAATCTTATATCTTTAAATGAGCAATTCTTCATCAAATCGGCTCCAACGATTTTCAATAAATTTAGTATATAGGGGGTTTCGGGGGCGGTAAATCGATCTAGATAGAAATCATTTTTAGAAAATGACATTTTATTAGTGTTTTATCGAATACCGAGCAAAGCTCGGTCAAATAGCTAGTAATTATTAGTGTGGAAACTTTTGTAATTTCTATAGCTGGATGTCATATTCAAGAAAATAAATATATTTTTCAAACCGGTGAGATTTGCATGATGTAGCAGAGAGGGTAACTCTACACCAGCGCTAGAATGTAATATTTCAAGTTTCAACGCTTACTATTGCATCTATAGAAAACATAACAAAATAATATGTAAGCGTGTTTCGAGGAAAAATTATAATGTCTGATTTTTATTGAAATGAACTAGGACGCAGGAAATGAGCAAAAGGATACCAAGGGAAGTGCCAGACGGCAGACTCTCACCATATTAAATGACACCGGACTACTGAGATTAGTAAATTCCCGTCTTCCTTTAGTTACTATCTTGGCTACCTCCACTAACTTGTCAAAGCACAACTTAAGCATTATTTATTGCAATTTTTTCCGAGGCTGTGGTATCAAGCCTACCCATTCATCCATAGCTCTCTTAAGGTGCCACCTTAATCGTCCACAGGTATTAAGGTATTACTAGCAGACCATGAAATGTACGTTTCAGCGGTCAAACACTCAATTGCAATTACATATTGATTGTGTTGTTGATTACCGAATTGATTCGCTTTAATTAATTGCAGACGGACTGGTGATTTATATTGGTGAGTAATTATTGTGCTATAGCTGATGTTATGTCGTGTAAATTTCCAAGGAATCTGTGATAGAAGGCTTAATGTATTTTGGTACAAAGGAGTTTAAGCGACCTCGTATTCGTAAGTTAACATTTTAAATAAAAAAAACATGAATGTCTATGAGTCAGCATATAAGCAGTAAGCATGTCTATCTCCTTCTAAAAAAACAACTAATGTTAACATCCACAGCTGAACATAGAACCTTCTTCTTTTAGGAAGTCGGTTAAAAAGTATCACCTGTCGTTTTCTGGGAATCAAATTTCGTTGCGGAATCAGCGCTTTATACCCAAAGAGCTAACATAAAGGAAGATAATAACTCGACGACCTCTGTGGCTCAGTGGTGAGCGCGTTGGTAGCTCAAGCCGGGGGTCGCGGGTTCGAATCCCGCCGACGGAACAAAAAGTTTTCAATGTTCCCGGGTCTGGATGTGTATTAAATATGTGTATGATGTAATAAAAATCTTAAATATATGTATAGTATAAAAGTATTAAATATATTTCCGTTGTCTGGTACCTGTAACACAAGTCCTTTAGGTACCATCGAGGAAGTTGATTCCTATGCAGTTGAGAGACCAACGTCATTTGGTCGATTATGTCAATTCAATATTAATTGTGATCTGTCGGCTGAGTTTGACGTAATGCGACCAAACTACGTAGATCCCCCATTTGCATAGGAATCAACTTCCCCGAGTGTACTTAGCACGGGGCCAGACTGACGTGGTGTGAAGCGTCCATAGATATTATTATTATTATTATTATAACAAGCTCAACGGCTTTACAAGTTATATTATGTTATTCTATCAGCCCACAAAATTTCATGCTTTATAAGAACTAGGTAACGCTCGTAACTCTGTTGCGCCAAAATGGAACCGTGCATTTTTCCCGTATAAGAAGTATCCTATGTCCTTTCCCAAGACTCAATAAAGTATCTTCATACCAAGTCGGTTCATCGGTTTGGGCTTGAAGAGGTAACAGACAGACAGACAGACACACTTTCGCATTTATAATATTAGTATGGATGGAAGCACTAAAAGAATAGTGTCATAGAATTCGTGGCCTGATTTTTAATGTGGCCTTCCTGGCCATCTTGAAAACTCGCTTACTAGCACAGGTGTAATGTGAGACGAAAACAAAGATCTGAAATGTGGGACGCCTTTTCATTTCTCGCCCATCCACTGTTCTAAAAACATTCTCCGAGAATACGTCGCTAACCATTGTGGTTTTGTTCTTAAATTTCTAGCTCAAGTGATAGACATGTTTAATGTGTGGAAACTTTATAATATTTAGTCATGAGACCAAAAAAGATTGTTAAAAATATTTTCAGAACCTGCGTAAAAATAAAAATATATTTTTATTTTTACGCAGGCTCTAAAAATAGAGTTTATTTCTAACATCCTTTAAAATAACATTGACCTTTACATCTAAATCCGATACTGTTTACAGTCAAAGTAACCTTTGTGACAATAAAATGACAATATAATAATAATAGCTCCCACACCGGTTTCGGTGACGGTGGTCGGTTTCATTGAAACCAGGCCAGCTACGGAGTAATTTTATAGTGCCCAAGTGTGTGCGCAGTACACAAGAGCACTCTCTATTCCTTTACTCTCATAATCCAGTGGGACGGAAGACCGACACGACCGGCGAGAAATCAGGCTCAGGACCGACTTTTTACATGCCCATCCGACGCATGGATCATCACTTGTCAGACAATCAGGTGATCAGCCTGCATTGTCTTAACCAAACTTGGAAATAGCATGTTTCCAACGCGGGAATCGAACCCACCGAGTTAAGAGCCGCGCTCTATACCATTAGACCACGGAGGATAAAATGATAATAAGTCCTCTAATAGCATTGAAACTTAGTCAATTGTGTACTAACTTACAATTATCGCCAACTTACTGTCTGTGGTAATAACTTACTCTAATTGCCCCAGAATTCAATTACTCGAAATAACTTAATTCTGTACCTGAATTTAGATATATATATATAGCTTAACTCACACAATATTAAGATTATTTGAATAATTTTGCATAATAGTAAACTAACTCTCCTATGGATTAGTTTTCACTATCAGACACGTGCAACATGGAGACAATAATTCATTCAAATACTAAACATTTTTGGGGGTCCGTCAAAAATGTCACCGTTAAAAAGGTTCAGCCATCAAAAATTTTGAGAACCGCTGGTTTACACGATTAGTATTGTAATTTGAACTGGATAAAAGTAGTTTTAATACAATTTATGAATAACAATAACACACAATAACACGACGTAAACAATCCAATGAGTTTAAAATTTGATTTTTCATATCAATAAACAAATATCATCAGACGCATAGAGTTATTATGTACAGTAAGATCCTTATCACACTGGCGATTAGCGAGCGAACGGTTTGAAAGCGACGCGATTGCGCAGCGCGCACGCCGCGATTGCGCGACGTCGTCGCGGCGTGGCGTGGACGTCATTTTGTACACTCGTCTAGGGAATTCCCTAGACGAGTGTACAAAATGGCGTCCACACCACGCCGCGACGCCGCCGCGCCGTTGCGCTGTTGCGCTGCGCAATCGCGTCGCTTTCAAACCGCTCGCTAATCGCCAGTGTGATAAGGCCCTAAGTATTTATATGTCAGTGATCACTGATCAGACGTAATATATTTACGTAGCGTATAACTATTCAAGTTCCGTTGTCTTTGTCATGTGACTTTTCCAATATGCCAGAAAAATACAGACTATGTTACAATATTTAAAATACACATAACAATGCACGATGTATTTTTAAGCTATTGCATAGCTTTTATCGCGGGCTATAAGTACGACGACTGAATAACGAAAACGCACCTAACATTCGCCTAACGTCGATTCATTTCGGAAGACTTCGGATTGGTGTGGCTCGGGGTGTGGTGCAATGTTGCCAGAATCGTTTGTGTGCGTGCGAAGTACGACAAGTCGTTTGCGAATCATAATTGCATACGTTGATAAAAACCGCGGCAGTCTCCGAGTGTCATACGCATTTTTTTTTAAAGTAAGGGTTGATTCAGACCGCAACGCGACGCGTAGATGCATTCTTTTAAAATATGTATTTGACAGATTCGCAAGACGTCTCAGGCAATTGAAATCTGTCAAATCTATACAAAATGCCGCGCTGTGCCTCGCCTCGCCTCGTCGCGTTAAGTTTGACCCTTATGGGGTTATGATGATTAATTTTACTTGTATTACATAACTACAGACATACATCTTCTGAAAAAATAGAAAATCATATGATATATTATTTTATATCTCAACATAGGATCGCCCTTTTCCATTTTGAGGATTTAATTTCCTGTGCCAAAATTTGTTTACGCTGTGTGTTTATATTCTATGAAAAGTTCGGTATTTATTTGGTTATACTGTTAGGTTATAAATATTTTAATAAAATGTATGTAGGAAAATTATATGATCTATCATGTATCTTTAAAAGTAAAAAGGAAATTTTCAATTTTGTTAGTCACAGGGAAGGTTGCGGTATGAAGTATACGGAATATTTTAATATTATGTATTATTTAAAGTATATTAAGTAAAGTAAAAAAATTACATTATGAAATTAATCACCGATTTGATCTTAGGAAACACGGAAGCCTTTGATTGAAGGCCACCTTGACCGGACTTATTCACATCCATACTATAATATTATAAATGCGAAATAGTGTCTGTCTGTCTGTCTGTCTGTCTGTTACCTATTTACGCCCAAACCGCTGAACCGAATTTGCTGAAAGGTATTTAGATACTCCTACTACTAGAGTTCCGGGTAAGGACATAGTATACTTCTTATCCCGGAAAATGTACGGTTCCTGCGCGATAAACTAATTTTTGCTCAACGCAGTTAGGGTGAAGCCAAACGAGCGTAATTTGTGAGTTGTGAGTCGCAGAATTTCGGCTGGTAGAAATTCTGCTGCAATCAGTTTCATACAAAAGTCCTGTTTGATTCACACGAGCGTAATTTTGTGAGTCATGATTTGTATGAAAAGATATTTCATTATCATCATCATCATATCAGCCTATATTCGTCCACTGCTGGACATAAGCCTCTCTCAATGAACGCCAAGATGAAAAGATATTTACGCGACCGAAATTCTGCGACTCACAACTCACAAATTACGCTCGTTTGGCTTCACCCTTACGGACGTCATCTAGTAAAATGCACAAAGCCTGCCCCTGATAGCTAATCAATCTCCCCATCTTTCGGGGTTTTATGGAATTTTTAAGCCCCATCCAACCCTGACACACAGCTAACCAAAGGCTAATAATATTAGGCACCCACCCAAATGTACTCGCCATAAACATCGAATTCATTTGCCAAGTATTATTTTTGTGCCAAATTTTCTCGGAGAAAGTTTTTATTGAGGCTTTAATCACAAGGAATGGAGTCGAGAACTCTTTTGGGTGATTGAGAAGACGATTGAATAGGAATGAGACATTTTAACTGCTATAAGAAAGATTTAAATGTAACTATAGTACGCGAAATACACACAATATTTTTGTGCAGAGAAACAAAAAGGATTTAACACTAGATAACGCCTGCAAATTCGTTGTGCCAAAATTAGTTTATCGCGCGGGAGCCGTACATTTTCCCGTTAAAAAAATATCCTATGTCCCGGGAATCAAAATAATATCTTCATACCTAATTTCAGCAAATTTGGTTTGCAGTTTGGGCGTGAAGAGATAACAGACAGACTACCTATGCGGAAAAAATGTCTTCTATTGATCAGTATAATATATCCCCATAAATGGTGGCCTTCAGGATAAGTTCACACCGAAACGAGAAGTAAAAATACAAAATAAACGAACACACAAAATTAATACCGTGACGTCACACTATTTCAACTTTCCAATTTCGTACTGCCTTTACAAGTCACTCAATGTGGTGTGTCTTGTGAGCTGACCCTTACTTACGTATTGCCTTCTCTGTCACTCGTATCATTGTGATATGACCCTAACGTTATCTCTGCTTTATGTGCTTAAACATTGGACAGCAATAAATAAGTCAATACCCCGCGGACCCCGTAACTCCGCGGCGCTATTGACCGTGAAGAGACAACGTAAATCTACGTCCGACTGTAACGTATGTACGCGGTTACAGTTTGAGAGGCATTTTTTATCTCTGTGACTGCGAGTGGACGAATGTATCTTGGTAGTAGTGCTAGTATCGTAGTTTGGACGAAGGTACGCCCGTCTTAACGACTTCTGGCAATCAAGCGCAAGACGTATAATGCATACTAATATTAGAAATGCGAAAGTGTGTCTGTTTGTCTGTCCATCTGTTTGTCTGTTACCTATTCACGCCCAAACCGCTGAACTGATTTTGATTTGTATGGCGATACTTTGAGGAAAAGGACATAGAATACTTTTTATACCGGAAAAATGTTTCTCTGTAGAAAGAGAATACTCTTTCTATCGAGAAACATACATACTCTACCGAAATCGTTACGTAAGTACCTGTTTTATGCTTTCTTTAAGCATTTCCAGTAGTCATTGCTGAACACTGGCCAACACGTCGTAAGCAAAACCGTCAAAGCCAATGTCAGGATTGTTAAGTGCTTATCAAAATTTATAGGGGCCTGCCATAGAGTAGAAAATCTGTACATGCGCCATATTAATATATTCATTTGTAAATTATTTAGTTTAGTTTGGCTTTTCAAAGTTACAGATTCCACTTTTTATATTTGCATGCGTCATATTTTGGCTTTCACAGCAATTTTACTATTTTCTTGCATTATTATAAAAGAAGTATTATAATAAAGTCTCACTCAACAAGGACGGGTCGATGTTAAAATTGAATAAAACAAGATGTATGTGAGATATTAACGATATTTATGTTTTATTTGAAAGGTCCATTTATGTCATTATGGATGGAAAATGAAATCCTTCAAATGTCCGCCACGGCTTCGTATAGTGGCACGGATGCGAGAGGTCCAATTTTTAATGACTCTACTGTATAGATCCGGCTGAATCTGAGCGATGGCCTGCGTTATGTTGGCTTTCATGGTAGCAGCCGATTGTGGCTTATTGGTATATACCTGCTACTTCAGAGTCAGAGTCAAATCTCATCGCTAAAGATTATTTTTCGGTCAAAATCGGGGTCCACTTCCGAGAGTAGTCCATTCAGCGAACACACGGCGTTGTCTATGGTCATTAACTTTGATCTCTTGGGTCAGTTGGATCTTGTACGGATGCAGGCCCAAGTCCCGACGCAAAATTCTCCAAGTTGAAGTTTGCGAAAGGCCCAGCAGGGCAATCACGCTAAATTTATTCAACTCAACCGCAAGTTAAACTCGGACGTTGATCGACTTTTGGAACGATTCGGTATCGTGCTAACGTTTTGACAGATAGTTGAGACGATACTGAAGTCTGAACCTCAGCCAAAGCGCAAATGCTGTCAAAACAAAAAGTTGATACAATGCAACTTCTACTCGCACGTTTCTGAAACGTTTCTTATTTTTTATAACATAGGCTATAATTAAATTATAATATAAGCTTATGTTTTACTTCAAAGCTGTAAAATAACATGCTACGGTCTATGTTTTATTATTTGAGTTTGTTAAAAAGTAAATTGAATTTTGACATTACTTCTTTACGTAAATGTTTACTGCGCCACAAAAAACACTTGTCACAAGTCACTATTCAACACTTATAATATGGCGTTTGTAAAATATTGTAAAACAATATTATGAATTCAACTACGTTAATTAAAAACTCCAAGTAATAATCATTATTGATCATGTCGAGTACCAAGTACCAAAACAACTTCACTCGTGTCATATTCAACCCTATGTAAATAAACAATTTGTCAATTGACCAATTAACGCATCGGAAAGAATTTGTTCATATTTAAGCCAATCAAAATTAAATCAGAAGGGCGCTGATTGGTCCGCTGCAATGTCTGTCTATAGGTCAAACGTTACGCTTCGTTCGAGTTTCATCTAAGGTTGAGTTACGGTTGGAACGTTAGCACGATACTGAAATTTGCTCAGACGCAGCGGAACCGAACCGTAACTGAACCACAACCAAAGCAGATGTGAACCTGTATTGAAACGTTTAAAAATAACGCGATTGCCCTGCAGTTCTTGTGCACGGCGAGAAATCGACTGCCTCGGAGTCTTCTGTCTACCTAGCATACGCCAACGAGATATATCTCGTATCTCACTCTCGAGATAATTAAAAACAACTGGTCTCATAATGTCAAAATCTCGACATTATCTCGACAAAACTCTATGAAAATGTGTTATTTCGATGATAGATCTACGCGAGAAAAAATGTTTGTCATGCTAGGGTCAATAGAAATGAAGATACAAACTATCAAACATCGAAAAACATGTAGAGTGAGATATCTCGTTGGTGTATGCTAGGCAGGCTGAACACTGTCACGTACAGCGGCGATGTTCTCGGCCGATCTGGCGTTCCTTTGACGTAAAGGTGTTGGTTGGTTGTTTACCGAACCGATCATCTCAAATTTGGTCACCAATCGTTGGAGAGCCACCGCGTCAGCCGTAAAATGGGCGCAATGCGCGCAACGTTATCATTAACGAACACTCATTTTGATAATGAAGTTTTTTCATATTTTGCACATGCTGCTTAACCGTGTAACTTGCCATGGTGATTTGGCATCAGTAACTGAATAAGAAAAAATAGATTTGACAAATGCCGCCAAAACAAACTGGCTGCCACAGATTATTAACATCGACCCGCTCTAATTCAAAGACACTTTATAAGAAATATCTTACAATTTGATACATCTTAGTGTTTATTAATATTTTATTAATATAATATTCATCTAATTAAAAAGGATACTAATAATTTACTTCACCTTAGTTTCTCGCGAATAAAGTTTCAAATAAATGTAGCTTTAAAAACTTTTACTTTGGTCCAGGGATAGTATTTTACTTGTAAAATTTGACCCAGTTCGCCGACTCGATCGAGTTTACATCGATATGCATGATCGAATGACGTGGGACATTGTTGTCATCAAGTAATCAAACGGGTAGGATTGTATTTGATATGATCAATAACATGCAATATAGTGTACTACTAAAATAAACAGTCCATTATTTTCCGATAAAGAATAGTCTTTTATAATATCATGCCTTGTTATCCACTCTACTTGTGCCAAATTTTAAAACGAAACGAACAAAAAATAAGCACAATATTATTGTCTTCTTTAAAATAATAATAATTGATTTGTTATTAACAGAGAGGTTTACTTTAAGGAACTTGGTTTTGTATACCTTAATTTATTTATTCCCACAATGATTTTTATTTATATCACATCTATAAATTGCTTAGTCTATGGTTCACATAAGCCAGGTGGACTCATGCCAGGTAGGTCGTATTTAAATTGTAAAATATAAATAGGACCAAATGGATTAGGTACATCTACATAATATTACGCATTTTACATAAAATTAATGTATTGAGGTGAGCAAGGTCCTTGCGTCGTTGCGAGGTGAATCGTTTGCTCAACTTTCTTGTTTGGAAGGTGCAAATTAATTACTAATAAAATAACGTACTCAATGGACCAGTTCAACAATTTTAATATACTGACAAAATCTATCAAAAGGTAAACCAGTCAAAAATCATAAATTACTAGCTGTCCCGGCAAACGTTTCTTTGCCATATTAAGTATATAAAGTTATTTTTTTTTTTAATTTGATCGCAGCGCTAACTGTCGGGACAGACTAAAATTAAAATTCGAATTCGAATATTATTTAAAATTTGACACATGTCGGATCCAATGTAAAACATTCCAAAATCAACAACTACTAATAAATTAAAAATTAATTAAAAAAACATTATCCAGCGGACAAAATTGTGAATCTAAACCATTCCCAGATCCCCTTGAACACACACAAAAAATTTCATCAAAATTGGTCCAGTCGTTTAGGAGGAGTTCAGTCACATACACACGCACACAAGAAATATATATATATATATATATATATATATATATATATATATATATATATATATATATATATATATATATATATATATATATATATATATATATATATATATATATATATATATATATATATATATAAGATAGAGTCGTACAAAATAGTATAAAAAAGGTTTTATAAAAGAAGTTCCGCTGTGTACACTACAGTATTATTAGTGACTTAAACATGAATAAAACGACAAACGACATTTTGGAGTTTTGACCAATCAGAACACGTCTAAGTAACCTTCTCTATTTTCATAAATTGCTATTAAAATTCTCATGTCGGGATGTTAGTTACCAAACTCTTTCGAAACGGCTATATCGTAATAAAATTTTGTGTACTTTATCAGCGGTAAGATAATAATCGGACTTTTGGTAGCCATAATATAATATTATAACGCCATTATTATTAACGCCAAAAAAGCGAATTCTGAATCGCGCCGATTGAGGGAGCATCTTCACACGCCGTATACAACGCCAGATATTATGCAAGTCACACTAATATTGTTAAGGCGAAAGTTTGCAAGTTTGTATGTTTGTTACTTCTTCACGCCCAAACCGCCAAACCGATTTTGCTGAAATTTGGTATGGAGGCACTTTGAACCCCAAGAAAGGGTACAGAAAACTTTTTATCCCATAAAAATGTACGGTTCTCACGCGATAGACGAATTTTGGCGCGACGGAGTTGCGGGCGTAATCGATAATATTGTATTCAATTTCGGATCAGCAGAACTTCACACGTAATAAATTTTCTCACCACAACCTTGCAAAAGCCTTCAAAGGCAACTAAACGTTTTTGTTGTCTATTTCGGGCATCATGGTAATCTTAGATGTCTCCCACAAGACAGATGGGGGTGTCATCAAGCGTAATTGGCAGAAACATACAGCTCCATCCACACTCTGTCTTGTTAATCTTAACTAGATTACTACATGTTACCACAACTATGTTGCTCGGAAAATCATTCACGTAAAAGTACATTTCTCCGGGACGAAAAATGTAAGTTCCTCTGCCCTGAAAGAAAAATGAATTCTAATTAAATCACACCATATATTTACTTTTGACATAAAACTTATGAGTCTACCAAAAGTCTGCATATATTTACGGGTAAGCATGACCTAACAGATAGACAAAAGGCAAAATTATTAAGGGTTATGGGTAAGAAAAAATACATAGTTACATTAGCCTGTAGCTTTGATTATTGTTTTTATAAAAAAAAAATACACGTAGATAGACCGATAAATTGACAGAAGACCACGAACTAGGCCCGTTAATCAATTTTATTCAACGAATTCCACGGTCCACCCTTAAAAATATAACAGAATCGACGTTAATTACGGTATACACGTATTAACCGAATAAATATCTATTCCAGATAATATTAATTAGAATTGCCTCAGGCTTACCGCATTGCGTCCTCATATCTCAAATGCGTGTCTATTCCTACCTTATTCATGTCCGGCACCGACACAAGATTACATACACGAAAAACCTGGGGCCTGGGGAGTGATTCTAGACTTGTAAATCATGTAAGACCTAGTACACCTTAGGTCCCTAATAACAGTCAGTGATTTACTCCAAAGGAGCTGAATCATAATATTATAAGCAATGATATTATATAAAAAAACTCAAAGCAGATATGTTACTACCGCGCGCGTTGTGAAGCCATTAAATACGGGCCAATTGACCCGTCTTTTGTATAGTCTGTCTCTTTTATGTAAATGTCATTTCGTATCTTTTGTTTCACTTATCTGTCAAATTTGACGATTGAATTTGAAAATTGTTCGGAAGCAATTTAAGCCGGAAAATAGTATGAACGTAACAGATCTGTATTTAGTTGAATATCATTGATTATAAGTAAAACAAAAGAGTCGCGTCTTTTATCGTACTTCTTTATTCTGTGCCTATGTCAAGATTTATTTGATAAAATTCTAACTTCATAAAAGATCCCTAATTATTGATAAGTGGTAAAATGCTAATTTATGAAGAAGATAATATAAGTATCACATCACAGACTAAAAATCAAATGATACACTTAATTTTTATACACAATTATTCGAAAACGAAAATTTAATCACTATCAAGTTGAACAAACTGAAGTTTACTTATTGCAAGTACAGGGAAACAAACTCCTAACGAACTGTAGTTTTAAAGAAAAATATCCGATACAAAATTAGCACCAACATTATCTTCTTATATTACCCCGACATGCTATAATATTAAATTTATAAAAATTGCACACGTCATACCTTTTCCTGACTTGTTTAAAAGGAAAATACTACTTGTATTTTCCTATATTTATTGTGTATAAATGCGTATACATTACGGCATCGGCACATTTTTTTTACTCCAACACCCAAGTTTGTCAAGCAGTTTGGTCAAATATTCGCGCGTGTGTATCCGATCTATCTCTACAAGTGTCCCATCCCCAAATAGAAAACCGCTTACGTTCCGAACATGTGGCTAACAACGTGAATAGAACTTCACCTGAAATGGAAAGTTTGAGAACAGCTGGGGAAGCTTTAAGCAACTTTAAAGCTTCGCTAATAGTTGTAAAGTACGCATTATACAAATTGTTGAAAGCACTTTATTAACAATAATTTATAGAAGCGGTTCCAGGAATTTCTGTTGCTCTTTAGACTTTAGAGATGTTTAATTGTTTAACAGTATAATATTAATTTCAACGCTTTACCTTAGTTCCTTAATCAATAATAAAGTACTGTAAGGGTGGATAAGCAGTGTTCACATTATCCGAGTATGCCATTTCGACATAACGTACATTGTGCCATCGAAGAAATTGATTGATAAGCAGTTCTGTCAAGTCCAGCTATGTATAGATAACTACGTTATTTGGTCGGATCATGTCAATTCAATGCTAGTCGTGATCTGTCTGCTGGGTTTGACATAAAGCGACCAAAATAAACTAAAGTCGACCGTCAGCCCATTGCTAAGTACTGACATACGGTTTTGCTCGATAGTTTTACTCCAAATCGAGTAATAATTATTACTGTGTGGACCGCAAAACTGACAGCTCGAAGGCTCGCATCGAGCCAGCTTGACGGAATTAAATGTATCGATTTAGAGTCAAACTATCGAACAATGACGAAACGAATGATGACGAAAGTCCAAGCCGCAGGTTTTGCTTGACGTTCTTGCTCGATCGAGCAAAGCCGTATGTGAATACTTAGCATACGAAACATCGTCTCTGATTAATACCTATACTTTCTGTCTGTGTATTTATTACCTCTTCACGGTTAAACCACTAAACTGAGGTAGCTGGGCACGATGAGATACTTGTGCTTCTTTGGAGTTCTGAGAAAGGGCAAAGGATAGCGAAAAAATGTATGTATTTGATTTCTGCACACCAAAAAGGCGCACGATTTTTAAACGTATCATAAATTTAATAATAATAATGCTTTATTGACTTTCTTGTTTTTTTAATGCCTTGTATTATTGCTTTTGCATTTCTGTCTTCAGATTGTACCCAATCCATACCCATTACCCATCCTGCATGTTTGTGAAGTGTTCGATTCGCAGGTTTTATCAACCCAAAAAATCTCCCCTTTAAAGCCCTATTACGTTCAATTCATTATTAGTATGTACTTCACAGCTGAAGTTATAGAACGCAACTTGACTAGACTCTCCAACGTCCACCAAAATCAAAATAGTTTTTTTAAGTCACTGGAACCCATGAGGATCTATTGTGACTCTTTTGCACTAGAGTATCATCCCCAACCATAATACTGCTCATCGGTGTAATTATAAGTGAAGTATTGGACGAATGAATATAGACTACCGTACAAGGTGGAGTAATGGCGTAGTATCGGCCGAGCCGGGGGATTTATTAGCGGCAAATTGTGGCCGGCGGCCGGCGTCCGGATGTGACGTAATTACGCCGGACTCCACACCGGATGTAGATAGAGAGGAGGAGTTTGAATAAACGGATATTAGTTTATTCTAAATTGAAATTTAGGTAGATTCAATTTAGGTAGATTTAAATGTACAAAATATGAACGCTTTTTAAAATTGTACAATCTTACCGTAATTTCTCTCTGATTTGTTCCTATTTTCTTATTATCTTTGATTTGTTTAGTTCACACTTTGTGTACTCTTATTATTCCTACCTATCTACTATCAAATGATTGATTATTATTATTGATTTTCGATCGATAGTGTTTTTTCCGGGCTGCTTAAAAACGAGTCATAAGCTTCGTTATTTTTTTTCTCTGCTCTAAAGCCCAGCAAATAAAATTTTGTATTTTTAATTCATAATCAAAAATTCCATGATCTTCCCTCTTTTGTGAAATAATTTTTAGAAATAAATTAACAAAAATAAAAATGCATCTTAACTCATCAAGCCCCATAAGGATACCGGCGACCGCGACAACAATAGAATAACAATAGAATTCCAAGAATCCGCGATCGAAGGATTAATCCAGTTCTCGTCTACGTAACTAATTAAAAGAGGTTATAAAATATAGCACATCCAATTTTCGTTCCTCCTCACGATATTGTGGCTTCCGCCGCTCTCCGCCTCGCCGTCTGGTTTACAGCCGACACACAAAAACAGCTGTTCCCAAAGTGCACCGCGAAGCCGCCGGGTGCCAAAGGAACGAACAAAATAAGTTAAAAGTTAGGTTAAGTAGGTTTTTCTTTTTGGAACGAAGTTCCTTATTGCGCGTTGCGAAAGGGGGCTAGACGAAAAGTTGTAACGACATAAAACTGTCGTGTGTCGCGTCACACACGAAAGTGTGTGTACAATATCAATTTAGCTAAATCGGTTCAGCAGTTTAGGCTTGAAGAGGTAACAGACAGACAGACTTACATACAGACTAACACATTTCTCATATAGTATTAACTATTAAGTGTAGATTATGCATTAAACAAATTACTACACTTTAAAGTGTGCCATAGATTAAAGAAGTTTGGGAACTCCTGACCTGGGGTTTTATTACCTAGTCTGCAGTCTATGCAAGGCAGATTTAAAATGTATGTAACCTTGACATATTGTTACATTACTTGTTGGTTTATAATTTACTAGCAACCCGCCCCAGCGTCGCACAGGTATAAAATATATAGCCTCTGAAAAAATTATTAAAATCGATAGCCTATGATCCTTTACGTAGTCTACTACCAAATAACATAAAAATTGCTCCAGTAGTTCGCGAGATAAGCCCTTTCAAATAATTTCCCCCGTTTTTTCCGTATTTTCCTATATTTCTTCGCTCCTATTAGTCTCATCGTGATAAAATATAGCCTAAAACCTTCCTCGATAAATGGGCTATCTAACACTGAAAGAATAATCAAAATCCGTTGCGTAGTTTTAAATATTAAAGGGAACAAAGGGACATGAGGGAAAAAAAGCGACTTTGTTTAAAATTCGAGACCGGATTATATGCATTTGCATATTTTAGCCATTCTCAGCAGTAATAGCATATTTTACCTAACAAGTAGTTATGATGCATATTATCGGTACATTTACAACATTTTTCACTAATGGCGCATTCCGAAATGCGACCAAAAATAACAATAACATTTATAAAACATAAGGGCTATCGAGTAATAGTTGTGACTTTTTACTGCATTTCGAATGCAGTCTGTAGCCGTGCGCATCTTTTGTTTTGACAGTTGCGATAATAAAATGAAAGAGACAGAAGAAAGTCACGCTCGATAACTTCAAATTAAATGGCAGAACTTTTGCCAGAAACTGTAAGTGCTAACATAGCACCCAAATTCAAATTCTGCTCAGTTTCCTCAGTGAATGTGGGGCGAACCTTTTCTATTTACAAAAAAAAAAAGAAAATATCCACAGCCGAACATATTATAACCTCCTAGTTTTTTGGAAGTCGGTTAAAAATATTCTAAATAATCGTAGACACAATCTTACTACTGAAAATTTAGAAAAATATTTGATTGCTTACCTTTACAAAAATTTTAAATAAATAATTTTTTACTATACGGTCTATTATCGCCTATAAAAAAATAATGTACTAATTGTATGCAGATTTTGAATTTGTATATTGTCATATAATTTTGCATATTCTGCCATTTTCGTGCATAATATTTCAAGCATTTTTCATGCATATTTGCATGCATATAACAAGCTTTTTATGTTGCATATAATCCGGTCTCTATTTATAATATATACAGTATAGATATCAAGGAGAAGTTATGTATTTTCATTTAAGTATCGATTTGATAAAATGCCACAGAAAGGACACATTAACACCTTCACTGCGGGGCGGGCCGAAATCGGCCCGCCGCGGAATTTCAGCTGGTGCGGACGAAGAAAACTATGTTCTCTCACTCGGTGCGGAACGATTACCTCAGGTGTTTGTAAAGGTACGACAGAGGCAAATATTTGTTTGAGATTGTGTTTAAAATTATAGGTCTTTTCTATAAAAAAAATATGGCAGGTCGTTATCGACCCACCACGCACTCGAGGTGTCAAAAATCAACTCAGTGCGGCCTATTACGGCCCGCCATACAAGCAGGCGCTTGGCGACCCGATACCGCACCGAGTGTTCGCCTCGCCAGTTAGTGATGTGCAATATATTATCGTAAGTCGTAGCTGGCGTACGTCGCGTTTTTTAACCGACTTCAAAAAAAGGTTATCAATTCAACCTGTATATTGTATGTATTATTTTCAGAACTGCCTAGTTTTGATATGTTTTACTCTATATTATCAGCATCTGAACAAATGTGACAAATTTCTAAAAACATACATAATTATGTATGTTTTTATGTTTGTGTTCGCACATCTTTGGAACTACTAGTCCGATTAAAGTAATTCTTTTTGTATACTGGATACTATTTAACTTCGGGAATACTGTTCATCAAAATCGGTTCAGTAGTGTTTAAAAAAGGTAATTTTGATTCCCAATTACGTACGATTTTGAAGTCGGTTTTATCTTTTTAAAATACAATAATTATTCATTTTATAAAATTAACAACGCACGATAGCAGGAAACAAAAAATCATGTCCTTGAGATGAGCGTTAAACGGCGAAATTGTGCAGGGTGATATGAAAAACTGGGAGAAACCATGAGTGTCGAATCAAAAAATAAATTAAAAAGAAAATAAAACATACTGCAGAATGTGCAAACAAAAACGGGCTTTGTGTTTTAAAGACAGGAATTTAAATATATTAATAAAAATATATATTTTCGATATGGGGATATCGAAAATATATATTTTTTTCTTATTTTTGTCTTTCCCATCTCTACTAAAAATACTTTCTCGTGCGGTTCGGGTCGATATCGGCCCGCCACTTTCCCTGGTTTATTTCTCATTTCCTGTTTGGCAGATCCCGGGGCGAATCAAATCCAAAGTAGTTGGGTTCAAGGTTATTCCAACAGTCTAAAAACTGTACACCTACATTATGTTTTCGCAAAGTTGTAGTAATTTAATCTAACCTTGTGCTGGTGGGTCGAGAAAGGCCCACCCCGCACTGGCGGAAAAATCCTTGGGGGCACACTTTGGCCCGCCGCCGCACCAGACGATTTTAAGATTTTACTTGCCGCAGTGAAGGTGTTAAGAGATCATAGAGATACATAATTATTATACTCAATCCGCAAATAACGTTACCTCGACTACTTTTTAAGATGGTAAAGTTTTCGTTTTCTAAGGTTGAGGTTAAAAAATGTTAAGGTTAAAATTTATAAAAATATTATCTACACGAATTAAGCTAAAATCATATTTTGCTTTATAAAAATACAATAAAGCAACATTTTATTTCAATAAAGTTAGCTTCTTGTTTTTAATACTTACATCGGAAAAATTCTAAAATATTTGAAAAAGGCTAAAATTAGCTTTTGCTTCATAAAAATACAATAAAGCAAAATTTTATTTCGATAAAGTTAGCTTCTAGACCAAGACCAATAATTTTGAAAACAAAAAAAATCACAGTAGGATGAAACCCATTACAAAAGGAGGAGAATATTATAAAAATTAAGGGAAAAATAATTTACGGGCGATCTGAGTTAGGGAAAAGGGTGGTTTAAGAAGGAAAAATGGTTTATGTCGATTTCTGGCAAAACTAATATTAGTCGTTAAAAAAATCAAACGACAAAGTTGTAGGTAAAAAAAATCTAAAACTTTTGTATTGACACTTTTTTTCTATAACCTCAAAATTTATGTGATAATTTCAAAAAACCATGTTTTTGGTTTTTTATTTATATCTTTTACAGTACCCGGCGATAAATATTGCACATCGACCTTTGGAAGGTGACAGTCGGCTAATTTCGGTTTTGTAGAGCGTTATCTCTTACGCACGAAATACAAAAAGTCCGGTATATATTAGGAGCTGTTAAAACAATTATGGTTTGCTCCTTTTGACAATTTTATTATTCTTTGTATAAAATACACCAAATTTTCTATAAGTTATGGCTTTAGGTTCGGGTAAAAAAAAATAAAAAAGGGTGTTCAAATCATGTTTACGTATTTAAAATTCGTTTGGAAAATTACAGCTGTAGCAAATTTAGGGGTGTTAACAACTCTAGATATATATTTTGAACTGGACGCGACTGCACTCTATTGAATTTGAACAACGACTGACATAATGTCAAATAGGTGTGTGCTACAAAGATAACGCTCTATGAAACCGAAATTAGCCGAATGTCTCTTTCCAAAGGTCGATGTGCAATATTTATTGCCGGGTACTGTACAATATTTCAATCGAAAATTCGACCGTAAAATATCAGGTTTTTTAAAAAATTGTAATGTTCTTCATTCTTCAAAATCTCTATTTTCCGATGGTGAAAAAAATATATATATCACACGATACTAAAATATCTTCTCAGAAAATGCAAAAAATTGAAAAAGAACTCAAATTCGAAAATTCTTTATTAATAATTATGAATAATTTTATATGAAAATGTGATTGCTACAATAAGTTTTAATTTAAAAGTTGATTTATTTCATAATAATTACATTTCTGTCATAGAAAATATCATTATATATAAATGTAAATCTATACTCATAAAATAACATGTCCTGACTGACTTATCATCGCTGAGCAAAAACTGTTTCGATTTTTTGCATTTTTTTGAAAAGATTTACTATAGTGTAATTTTTTTTTTTTCATCATCGGAAAGTAGAGATTTCACAAGCACACCATTTTTTTAAAAAAAGCTGATACTTTAACGGTCGAATTTTCGATTGAAAATTAGGGTATTTTTTCAATATAAATTCAAAATAAGGTGAAAAAATAACAATTTCTAATCAAATAAATGACAGCGTATTCGGGGCTTAAAAATATAAGTTATTACCAAATTTCGTGAAAAAAAAATTTTTTTGTAAAAGATAAATAAAAAAGCAAAAACATGGTTTTTTGAATTTTTCACATTAATTTTGAGGTTATGGACAAAAAGTGTCAAGAGAAAAGTTTTAGATCTTTTTCTTACCTACAAATTTGCTATTTGACTTTTTTTCATAGGAATATTAGTTTTGCCAGAAATCGAGATAAACCGTTTTTCCCCCTTAAAACCTCCCCCCACACTTTTCCCTGACTCAGATCGCCCGTAAATTATTTTTCCTTAATTTTTATAATATTCTCCTCCTTTTGTAATGGGTTTCATTCTACTGTGATTTTTTATCACTTTTCGTTATTTTTGAAGGTATTTGGTCCTGGTCTATTCTTGTTTTTAATACATCAGAAAAATTCTAAATTATATTTTTCTTCTGATAATATTAGAGAGGAAAATAAAAATGTTCACATATTATAACGAGTTCTTAATTAATTGTTCAGTTTCCAGTCTTATTTTAAAGGGAGTATCGCATAATGAACATTCGCTAACGGAGACATTATTAAATTTTAAAATCACTCCGCGCTTGATTAATGAATCTACATTTTCATATTAATTCGTTTTGTGTAAGCGGTTCTACTGTATGATGAAAATATATAGAACTACATGACGCCTGCAACTCCGTTGCGCCAAAACTCGTTTATTGTGCGGAAACCGTACATTCTTCCGGGATACAAAGTGTCCTATGTCCTTACCCGGGATTCAAAGTATATCCATACCAATTTTCAGCAAAATCGGTACAGCGATTTGGACGTGAAGAGGTAACAGACAGACATACAGAGTACAGACATTTTCACTTTTATAATATTAGTATGGTGGAAGCAGATGGTGGATATAATTTGGACGGTTTACGTTAAGCCTAGTTCAAAGATTAAGAATGACTTGAATGTGACATAAATTGAAGAAATAAAGTGGGCTACAATCTGCCTCCGAAACAATTTGTCTGAATATAGATAATCCATACAGCGTCACATTTAGACACATAAAATTAAATCAGGTTTTAGCCAATCTGGTTGTTTCGGTGCGTACCTGTGTAAGATCGCCAGGAGAGAGCCAACGCCAGTCTGCCACGACTGTGGCGCTGCGGAGGACACGGCCCAGCGTACCCTCGAGGTGTGCGATCGTTGGGCCGTGCAACGCCACGATCTGGTGGCAGTGCTGGGCGAGGACCTCTCGCTCCCGAGCATGGTGCGCTGCATGCTCGAGAGCGACGAGGCCTGGCAGGCGGCGGTCTCTTTCTGCGAATTTGTCATGTCGCAGAAAGAGGCCACGGAGTGGGACAGAGAGAATGACCCCACCTCTCTGCCGCTCCGCCGGCGTAGGACGGGAGTGCGGAGGCGTCGCTACGCGAACCTCCAATCTCTTGTCTAACGGGGCTCCGAGTCAGGATGGGAACCTGCCCGGCTTTGTCAGTCCCGGCGCCGAGGGGAACGCTTTAGTTCGCCTAAGCGTTCCCTTACTTTGGTGGAAGTCCGGTCCGAGATAGACCGGCCAGTCGTGGAGGGAGTCCTGTGTTAGACAGATCCGGGATTTCCCTCCGTTATACGGCTGAAGGCGAACCGCAGGTGGTTTTAGTGAGTAAGAGTCTCACATACCCCCAGGGTACCCAACCCGGGGCACCCATGATGGGTTTCCCCTGCGATATCAAAAAAAAAAAAAGGTTTTAGCCAATCTAACGCCAGTCTGGGAGTAAAATAATCCTTAGATGATGACCTATTATATCTTTGTCTAGTATGTTGTGTCAAATCTCTCTCTTTTTTGTCTGTGAGAAACAGGCAGGCTATTTTAAGGCTACGTTTCCACCAGAAATGTGTTGCAAGGAATGTGTTTTTGAGAACCAATAGAATCGTTTCATTGTCGTGAGCTTGCCATGATGTTGGTTGTTTTTAGATTGTTCAAATAACGAATGTTTAAAAACAAATTCTTTAAAAAAACTTATTTGTGTTTTTTCAGCTTCCGGTATAGAATATTCAGCGTGTATATAAATAAGTAAATATAATATACGCGGATTTCGTTTTCCTATATATACTTTTTTTTTATCGATAGGAATAAATGTAAAAGGATTTTCTCGAAAAATCCCCCAAAATCTGCAATATTCCAAGTAACGCAGACGAGGTTTCGTTTCACGAAATCCATATTTCAGCGTTCCGATCGTAGCAAAAACTACAATTTATTCCGTCAAAAAGTTTCAGGGATATTCACAAAATGCTCAGGGGATAGTTACAAGTTTAAAATATTACACTCATTACATGGAAGTAAAGTTTTTAATGAAAATCAGAATAATTGGAAACTCTTTCAAAACTTAATTTTACTTACTAGGACATTAGGTTCTTATAATTAAAACTTTCTATAATATACATAATATAGTCAGTCTTTAATTCTAATCAAGCTTCGTTAATAGGAGTAATTAATTTTAACAACTTGATAATATTTAAGTAACTTAACGCACCGATGTAGTTTATAAACGGCGGTTAACAAGGTTTTTATTCTATCTTTAATAACAGCTGTATTTTATAAAAAGATAAAACCGACTACGTAATTGAGAATTAAAACTCCCTATCTCCGAAACTATGGAACCGATTTTGATGAAACTTGCACTATTCCCTAAGTTGAACTTGAACAATACCTAGTATAACAAAAAAAGAATTACTGAAATCGGAATGCTAATTCCAGAGATATCCATTTTAGATATCACATTTTTGTTCAGACACTGATATAAACTAAAATATTATACGAAAATTGTGCAGTTCTAGAAATATTACATACATACACGTCGAATTGATAACCTCTTTTTTTGAAAGGGGCGAACTTAATGTTCCTTCAGGCGAAATCAGCTGGGCTTTCGGACTTTTTGATCACAACAGTATCGGGACAAATAATTAAAGAATAATAAAAATAAATTGAATGTTAATAATTTTTACCTAATTCAGTACGAACGGGGTTGGAACCGGGAACCCACCTTGGAGATCGTTCCGTATAATTGTCCTTTAAATTGTTTTCCTTTTTCTCGAGTTCGTTAGCGATTTGATTAAATTCTTTTTGTAGGTAGCGGTTTCAATATTGTTGTAATGTTCAGTTGTTTTATAATTATTAATTCGGTTATTCTGGAATTCTTTTTGATGATGTTTCTTGCCAATTTCAAAGATCGCAATATGTCGTCAAATATCGAAAAATCTTTACTAATTTTTAATTGTTGCTTACAAATATTATGATGGTCTGATAAGTAATAGGAAAACATGCTTGTTATTTTTTTTTTTAACAAATTATTGCATTGTCATTGGCTCTTAATACGTATGCAAAGTTTGGAATAATTTAGACTATTGGAGATAGGTAAAAATCGTGCTCAAAGATTCCGTTACATACAATATACAGCCAAATTTTAATGATAACCAGCTATTTGATCGAGCTTTGCACGGTATTCAATAAAACACGAATAAAATGTCATTTTCTAAAAATGATTCCTATTTAGATCGATTTATCGCCCCTGTAACCCCCTATATACTAAATTTCATAAAAATCGTTGGAGCCGATTCCGAGATTCCAATTATATAATAATATACAAGAATTGCTCGTTTGAAGATATAAGATAAGATAATATTATTAGTAATAGATGACGCCCGCAACTTCTTTGCTTTAAAATGCGTTTATCGCGCGAGAACCGTGCATTTCTTAATGATAAAATGTCCTTTCTCGAGACTCAAAGTATTCCCATACCAAATTTTAGGAAAATCGGTTCAGCAGAGAGGTAACAGACAGACAGAAACACTTTCGCATTTATAAAGCGCAACGCACCTGCAGCTCTTCTAATGTTGCGAGTGTCCATAGGGAACGGTAGTTGTTTTCCATCAGGTGACCTGTTTGCTCGTTTTCTCCCTTATTTTATAAAAAAATATTGGTATGGATTATAATATAGTCAGGGATATTGTTCTTTTTGTAGGGCAATACTTATTAAGTACTCTTAAATTATATAACTACGAGCTTTTGCCCGCGGCTTCGCTCGCGTTATGAAGTATTATTATATACAAACTTTCAGCGGATGCGTACCTACGTCATAACATCTACCTGCATGCCAAATTTCAGCCCGATCCGTCCAGTGGTTTGGGCTGTGCGTTGATAGATCACCATGTCAGTCAGTCACCTTTGAGTTTTATATATATAGTAGCTATCCCGGCAAACGTTGCTTTGCCATAATATATTATGTATTTGCCATATTATTTTATTGAAGTGACTAAATATATTGTATGTTACCACGGCAACGTCGATCGCTATCTTGTCGCACAAACAATAGTCGCCGTCAGTCTCAGGTTGTAATAATTATTTTGACAAATAATTTACAATAAAATAAAACTGCGACTATAATTAAAGATCTAAGCTATCCTATCTCTCAAGTTGGAAAAAAGCACACATTTAAAAAAAAAACATTAAAATCGGTTAAGTTATTTAGGAATCCATCGCGGACAAACATCGTGACAGGAGATTTATATATATTAGATTAACCTACCAATGTACAAAAAATCAGCTGGTTAGGGTTCTGTTTTAGGGTTCTGTAATCAACAAAACTTGGTTGACTACGGTACCCTAAAACGGAATTAAATAATAATACACTTTACTTGCACTTATTCCACTTTATTTTAAGATATTTATTACAAAATTGTTATAGACACGACCGGTTTCGAATTAATCATCATCAGGTGTACAAACATGAATTTCCACCAAGAAGTGACAGTACATTCAATATCATACCTAAAACGGAACCCTAACCAGTAAATTTTTTGTATATTGGTAGGTTAATAGTTATATAATTTAAGAGTAACATTGCCCAACAAATAGAACAATCCATATTTTAGGACCATCAAATCAAAGTATGAAATCCTTTCTATCTCTGTTAGCTACCACTTTCAAGATTTTTCGCAAATCAAAATGATGTTTGTCTTATCAAAATAAAGCTACTCACAAAAATTAGCTTGTCAGTAATAAAAAAATGTTCTAGGGCTCCCTCACTATTACGTCCAAAATCAATAAACATACTTACACTGCCAATTCATTTTCCCGGCTAGTTCTTCCCCCTCGTATCGTTTATCACGGCTTTACGAAGGTTTTAATTAAGTCTTCCAACTACCGGATGTACCGCCCCTGGCCCTGGCCTCACAACTTTATTAATTTTTATAGGAAGCAAGCTTCTGCGTCTGGCTTTTTAATATTTACAAGATGGCTAGTGAGGATGTTAAAATACGTTGAATAAATACGCTCCAGAATATAAAGTTTAATTTTAAAGTTTATGCAGCTTATATACTCGTATACTTATTATAAAACAAAGTCGCTTTTTTTCCTCATGTCCCTTTGTTCCCTTTAATCTTTAAAACTACGCAACGGATTTTGATGATTCTTTCAGTGTTAGATAGCCCATTTATCGAGGATGGCTATAGGCTATATTTTATCACGCTAAGACTAATAGGAGCGAAGAAATAGAGGAAAATGTGGAAAAAACGGGGAAAATTATTTGAAAGGGTTAACTTGAACGCGCTAATCTCAGGAACTACTGGTCCGATTTGAAAAATTATTTCAGTGTTAGAAAGCCCATTTATTGAGGAGATATTTAACAATTGTTTCAGTGGCTATATATTTTATACCCGTGCGACGCCAGGGCGGGTCGCTAGATGTGTAATATATTTTATTTTATAATAAATCTTCTTATATATAAAATTCTCGTTTCGCAATGTTACCGTATTCCTCCGAAACGGCTTTACTGATTTTTACCAAATTTTATATGCATACTAGCTGTCCCGGCAAACGTTTCTTTGCCATATTAAGTATATAAAGTATTTTTTTTAAATTTGGTCGAAGCGCTAACTGTCGGACAGACTAAAATTAAAATCCGAATTCGAATATTATTTAAAATTTGACACTGCGATGGCAGCCGACTGTCGGATCCAATGTAAAACATTCCAAAATCAACAACTACTAATAAATTAAAAATTAATTAAAAAAACATTGTCCAGCGGACAAAATTGTGAATCTAAACCATTCCCAGATCCCCTTGAACACACACAAAAAATTTCATCAAAATTGGTCCAGTCGTTTAGGAGGAGTTCAGTCACATACACACGCACACAAGAAATATATATATTAAGAATTAAGATTCAGTAGGTCTGAGAATCGGCTACTGGTTACTTTTTATATTGATAAGTACATTTATTGAATAAATAATAGTAAATTATTACAACTCGAGACTGACGGCGACCATTGTTTGTGCGAGGGGATAGCGATGGATATTGCCATGGTCATTGGTGACATACTTATATAGTCACTTCAATAAATTAATATAATATGGGCGAAATACTTTTTATGGCAAAACAACTTTTGCTGGGACAGCTAGTTACTGTATACTAATTGTAGACAGTAATGTTTAGATAATACTTTGCATTATTTTTCTATACCAACGTCGTCTTTAACGACACTAATAATATAAAGGCAAAAGTTTGTGAGTTTGTATGTTTGTTACTTCTTCATGTATATACAACTGGAGCAATCTTAATATAATTTGGATTAACACATAGACTAATTTTTACTGCGAGAAAATATGACAATTTATTTTCCTTAATACACCGCGGGTTAAGGACCGCGCGGCCCAACTAGTTACTTTGTACAATATTATTTTGCGGTGGTAAATGTAAATTTTATTAGAAAATATGAACTTACATATTAATATCAATATATCTATTAAAATTCACATTAAAATAGTTTGTCTGAAATATTAAAACAGCACTCAAACTATTTTATTCACATTGAAAATTTTGAGAATTCCAATGTTCAACATGTTCATTTCATATTTTATTAATTAGTTTTAGAATATTATTTTGACTTCGTCTGTTTATTACAATGTTAGTTATTTTGGAATCGTTAAATTGTGTTAAATATTACTTATACTTTAGTTTCAATTAATTATGATCTTAATGTGACTAACAGTATAATACAATAATAGCTTTGTCCACACTGTGCCTTTTTCTGTTAGTCAAAGGCATGCATCATAGCGCAGTCAACAGCGAACGTGAGGCATGCCCGCGACGCGTGAACTCTTGTCCGTTTTAAAAAAACAAAAATGACAATGTTCAATTATTGAATGCGCCAAAATGAAAGTTGAATGAAAGAAGATGACGAAAATTGAAGACGTAAGCGCATGGTGTGTACATATCTATTAACTCCCACACCGATTTCGCTGACGGTGGCCAGTATCATGGAAACCAGGCCTGTTACGGAGGAGTAGTTTTTAAATAGTGTCTAAGTGTGTGCGCAGATAGGACGAATAGAAGACCGATACGACTGGCGACAGATCAGGCGCAGAACCGACTTTTTACATGCCCATCATACGTATGGATGTACATACATGGATACATGAGCATGTTTCCAACGCGGGAATCGAACTCACGACCTCCGAGTCAAGAGCCACGCTCTAAATCACTGGACCACGGAGCTGGCGTCATAGCATGGGCGTATATAAGGGGGGTGTCCTAGGGGTTCTGACCCCCCCATCACTATCCATGTTACTTATCCAATCGACAATAATATTATATGTACCTCGCCGATTAAAATTGCGATGGCAACCGGACTCTTAAGATGAGCAGGTTATTATTATGAAAATAAATTAAATTAAAAAACGGTGTAGAGTCTAAAAACCTATTTTCATTGAATTCAGTCCAACCCATGTTATAACTTATCTATATCTTGCTGTTAATAATGTAATCATGCGGTAAAGATTTATAACACAAGGTATAAAAATACCAGTTAACATAATAATTATAACAATCCACTTCCCTTTAATGAGTTATAGCAAAACTAATTTTCTGATCTCCAGTTGCGGCAACTATTCCCAGGTCTAAGTGGAAAAAATGTAAAATTTTCAAGTTGTAAAACAAACTAAATGTATGTTCGGGAAATTAAAAATGTTTCTTCGTCATGAGTGAGCACGTTTTCCCTCTAGTGACTTTTTTATTAACTCCGCTTTTGAAGTACGATACGATATTATGTTTATTTTTGTACTTTTATTAGACTTTATATTTCACAGAAGTCCTGGTGAACATGGTATCACTTTCATTCTATATTTACTGATTTAGCTAATATTATTTCAAGACTAATATTAGCTAAATCAGTTTAGCAGTTTTCGAATTTTACGATAATAATTACGATTCCTTGGATGTTCCTAAAATGAAAAAAAAAAGAAAAGACTGTTAAAACTATATATTATAAGTCTATGGTTAAAACTTTCAAACGCAAACAGGAAATGCGTGTAGTTGATGTAACTTTTGATACAGACAGCAGAACTTACTGCGACGATATCGCATCGATGTCGTGCGTTGTAAAACCACTTATAGATTGTCGGTTCTATGGCAGGTACAGCAATTATACGTATTTGCTGTAACGAACGAATTTGTTGAAAAAAGTCTTTCCCGTTTGTGTCGCGAACGTGTCCTTTATAAAATGAATTTATAGTGTTCACGTTAAATGTTTTGCGATGGTTCCATGTATTGTGTTCATTATTATCAGCTCGGCCGGTGAGCAGGCCTGTTAGAGTTTAAATATGCAAAGTTACCGAGAAAATAATTAGTAAGATGTACCTGTGATTGACAAAGAATTAATGGTCGCATCAAAGACAAAAAATATTATTGGTAATGTCTTAATTTAACACAGCAGTAAAAAAGTTAACACAGCAACATAGATTTTTTTAAATTATAAGGAGGTGGGAGAATCGATATCATTAGAATCATCACTGTATAAATATCAAGATGTCTAATATCCAGTAGCTGTATGTAACCCGTTTTTTAAATTCAACGTCCAGTATAATATTGTACAAACTTACAAACTATGATTGGACGCTGTTAAGCATTTCCATGTTATCTTGTTCTTAATGATCTAAATAAATGGACTGCATTCATAACTCAACCATTTTTTACATATAACTAGGTCCTAAAAGTTTAGCCTACCATAAGTAACTTAGTAATTGTAAATTCGTACGGAAATATTTAGCCATTTCGTAGACCAACCACTTAATAAACTGTCACAGTGTAGCGCGACGGAAACATAGAAAGTAATGCGGCCGGCGATTAGCTGAGTCGGCACTTTCGTCCTTGATGGCTTCTCACAACTCACTACTGGAGGTCGATGTTCCACTTACGATATCTTTAAGATGCCTTAAATGTATTAAATGGAAAAATTTTGAGGGTAAAAATCTCCGTACCAAGACTTTTGACCAAAATTTTCCGATCAATGCCAGCCAAGCCTAAGCAGTTTTGATAACGCACTCAGGCACATTTAATAATGATTAAACTTCTATTTAATGAAGAGTTTGACAGATTATGTATGTGGCATATTATGTAAAAATCTTCATTTAATTATAGCTCAATTAATAGTCGTCTTTGAGTGCCGCAGTAAGTGTATAAACGCACCATGCCGAAGTTCCGCGGCGGAAGTTCGGCATGATTACGTCAGCAATGTCAAAAGCATACAATATAAAAAAATAACTTTACATAACAAATTGTCGATTTCGTAATAAAATGGCCATTTTACACAAATTTAACGAATGAATCAAATCTTTTCGCATCGAAAAATCAATTAATTTGAATGTTGACAAGTGTAATTAAATATTCGACAAACAGAGCGGTTGTTACGTCATATTGAATTTGGAATACGGCTAAAACATGCCCAAAAAAATTTAACATTCGTAGTAAGTACTGTAAAATATTGGAATGTATAAATATTTTTATAAAAAATGTAATTTAAAGTACTATAATCTAAATGACGCCTGCAAATCCGTTTCGCCAAAATTTGTTTATCGCAAGGAAACTGTACATTTTCCGGAATAAAGGTATTCTATCTCCTTTCCCGGGACTCAAAGTATTTCCATACCAAATTTTAGCAAATTCGATTTGGGCTTGTCCAGAGGAACAGACAGACACACTTTCGCGTTTATTAATATTAGTATGGATAGTTTATTATTACGTTACTGCCTTCTTAGCGCTAAGGTCGGCCAGCGATCAGTCTAACTGGATTAATAAGCCTCTCCGTGTATGAACCTATACATCACTCGCTTCAGTTTTAAAATATCTATTAAAATTGTATCTTTGTTATCTGCATAAAATTACTTTTTTCATAAAAAAAATCATCACGCTTCTTCTTAAACCGCACCCAAAACTTCAGCCTTGTCAACAACATCCATTTTCCCGATCTTATTTGTCTCCTAAAATGTTATCTTAATTATAATATCATTATCTAAAATCTTCAAGCCGAAAAATAAGTTTCTTTACATCTTGACTGATCTTGAAACGAGGACAAAGTTAGACAACGAAATATATTATACTTCAGAAACACTGATAATGACAAAGTAGTTTTCATTTTCAAAGGAAACTTTTTATTACGTCCATACTAAAATTGTAAAGATAATATTGAATTTGATTGGATTCAAACTGCTCGACCGTTTTAAAATAAATTTCACATAATATACACTAGATAATAGAAAAATAATAGGAAATCCATACTTCTATATTAATATTATTATAAATGCGAAAGTGTGTCTGTCTGTCTGTCTGTCTGTTACCTCTTCACGCCCAAACCGTTGAACCAATTTCGCTGAAATTTGGCATGCAGAAAGTTTTTATCCCGGAAAAATGTACGATTCCCGCACGACAAACTAATTTTGGCGCAGCGAAGTTGCAGGCGTTATCTAGTTTTATATAAGTTTCCGTGGTTTATTTTGCTCGTACGTAGCGGCGGAAAATACCTTTCCAAACAATCATTCATTATCAACTCAAATATTTGGGATTCATTTTCAATATATCAGGAAAATTATAAAATTTAAAAGCCATTATCTCCACTCAGCAAATGAGTTAAATGGTTATTAATCGTAATGGTGAACGTGACGTCAGTGGGTCGGCAGATAAATCGTCAGTTATCAACCTCAGGTGGTCATTATTAACGAATTTATAAAAGGTGTAACAAAACATAACTGATTTTATTAGGGAGATCGCACACGTCACACTTTTTGTGTGGTCTGCGGCTTACATACAATCTGCATGGCGCGCGCCATCAGCATGTATGTAAGCCGCAGACTCGATCACACAAAAAGTGCGATCTCCCTTATTAGAATATTATGATGTATGTATGTGTATGTGTCCCCTGTATAGAGTTCATTGTGAAAGTAGCAGCGCTGATGGAGTAACTACTTTTAGAATTTTCTATATTATATTCTGTGATATTATATTAGCCTTCAATCGCGGATTCTTGGAAATCTTTTGTTATTCTATTGTTGTCGCGATCAAAGGTGCTCTTATGGGGCTAGAAGGATTAAGGGACCGAAAGTATTATCGCTTGGTTTAGTCACACCTGTATAGTACTAGATTTTGTCCGCAACTTATTTCTATAAAAATTCGATTTACTTTATAGGCCAGTCATTAAAGCCAAAACCCGAAAGAAATTAGTAACCTGATAAAATTTTAGGGGGTTGTTAAAGAAGGTAAAATAACTTACCGTGTGATTTTGCAGCGTTCTGGGGTGTACGGAAAGGGTTGAAAAGGGGTGGAAAAGGTTTTTTGTTAATAACATTGCGTAAAAAATTAGTAACACGCTGCAAATTTGGAATTAGGTTGTTCTTACCGTTTTGTAACATGTATTAAATTTGCAGCGTTTTGCAACATACGAAACATTGTTTATTGTTAAAAAACAATAAAATTTGTTAATAACAGGGGTAAAAAAATTAGTAACACGCTGCAAATTTGGAATTAGGTTTTTCTTACCGTTTTCTAACGTGTATTAAATTTGCAGCGTTTTGCAACATACGGAACATTGTTTATTATTAAAAAAACAATAAAATTTGTTAATAACAGGGGTAAAAAAATTAGTAACTCGGTGTAAATTTAGAATTAAGTTGTTCTTACCGTTTTGTAAAGTGTATTAATTTTGCAGCGTTTTGCGACATACGGAACATTGTTTATTACTAAATTGCTGTAAATTTGGTATACGTTAGAAAACGGTAAAAACAAGTTAATTATAAATTTGCAGCGTGTTACTACATTTTGTACCCTTGTTAATAACAAATTTCATTGTTTTTTAATAATAAACAATGTTCCGTGTATTGCAAAACGCTGCAAATTTAATACACGTTACAAAACGGTAAGAACAACCTAATTCCAAATTTGCAGCGTGTTACAAATTTTTACGCAATGTTATTAACAAAAAACCTTTTTCACCCCTTTTCAACCCTTTCCGTACACCCCAGAACGCTGCAAAATCACACGGTAAGTTATTTTACCTTCTTTAACAACCCCCTAAAATTTTATCAAGTTACTAATTTCTTTCGGGTTTTGGCTTTAATGACTGGCCTATTAATCATGCTTTTTACATCCGACTACGAAGCGAAGCCAAAAGGAAAGAAAGTGATTTAGATATAGAGGTATGAAATATGTATGTCTGTCTATATGTGCCCTTGTTGCGGCCATTGGACTTTATCGAATGACATGTTAATAGTTTCCGTCAGAGGATAATATAGTTTCTGTGATTAAAACTATTCTAAGTTCCCCGCATCAAAACTGCAGTGTAATTCATCGATAGCGCAGAATCCGCAAGTTTTGTCGATAAAATAATGTAATCTTTTTTCTGAAACTCCAACTCGAAATATACGCGTGAAATTCATTCCGTTTGCAAAAAAAGCGAACATGAAACGAAGCGACGTGCGTCAATTAATGTATATTATAACGATTACATACATTCAGATATCCGAGTACGGAAGACTAAAGCTGCGCGTGCACTGGATCGGAATCTGAGCGTACGGAGCGTACGGATTTGTTGCTTTGTATTGATTTGTATGGTACTGCGTGCACTGGATCGGCATTTCTGCACCTAAGACCGGAATTTATGCCGATGACGTCATCCGCAGCCGCGTCTATGGGTTAATTTATTTATTTAGTGCAGAGTCAAAGCGCATCGAAACAAAGTATCAAAACTGAACATAGCAAATCCAACCTTAACTCCAAAGCGTTAACGCACACATTTCATATATACATTAACAACTAAATTGCCGATGCGGAATCCGAATGCAGTGGACGCACTCCATCGGCATTTCGTAAATGACGACGCTCCGTACGCTCCGATTCCGATCCAGTGGACGCACAGCTTAATTCAGAAATCGAATACGGAAAACGGACTTACAGATACATCGCCTCGTTGCAATATGATTTCACCCTAACAATGACTCCCGTTTTCAGGATTCAACATTTGAATTCTCCGTAAGATTGGAATTATAGCCGGGCGTCCAATAACCGGGTTATTCATGAGTCGCGCCCCCGGGACCGTCGGGAGTCGAGACCGCCATACGCTCTTGTTAATATGCCCTTGTTGTTCGCGAGTTGTTGTATAACGGGGCTACACTAGAGAAAAATTATAGTAGTAGCTTTGAAATGTGGGTCAAACAAATCTTAAGGTAAAACTCCTTTAGGCGTGTTGAGAGTGATATTTCAAGGTCATAAAAACAGGGTCATAATAATAATACGTCGTCACGACGCCCTCAAGATTGTCAATAGAAGTTTCACTTCTGATACGTGTACTCTACAGTATACACACGCTCTTTTTTTAATCAATGCTGTCCCATAGCGGCAAAAGCCTACTCCAGGCACGTAGCCAGGGGAGTACCGACAGAATTGGAGACGAGTCAGCAGGAACAGAACAAAGATACTTCCTCTCCTACACTGCACCGCGCCGTTCTTCTCTTCCTCGATACGAATTTACGCTCTGGTCACGTCTAAAATTTTTTACCTATCCCAAAAAAAAGTACACTAAAAAAGTTTTCACTCAAAAAACATACAATCCACCTGATCGTCGATCGTATCTGTGGTCGATCATGATTATGAAAACAAATATAATTTCTATCTGTAACTAACAATAATTATTAATGTTTGCCTAAATTCCTAGAATGATAATGGCTTGAATTCGAAATGGAATTCAATAATTTAGGATTTACACAATTTGAAAAGCTAGACAGTTCAATGAGAGGCTTCTAAAATCTTTATCTCAAAGGTTTGCCCAAGGGCTATATGCCGTTATTAAAACCATTAAGGCTTCCGAAAAAAGGGCTAACAATTTGTTGTCGGGGATTCCCGTTTCTCGTTAAATGTTTACGCAGAAATTGTATAGTCATCATCTCGAACTTACTTTAATTAAAGGCAACTTTGGGAACAAAGGATGGCTAAATTTATAATAAATTGCCATTTCCATAAAAAACAAGATCGCCGAAGGACATACACAGAAAATAGCACCGTCGTACATATTATTATGTACGATCCATACCCATACTAATATTATAAATGCGAAAGTGTGTCTGTCTGTCTATCTGTCAGTCTGTTACCTCCTCACGCCCACACCGCTGAACCGCTGACATTTCGCATGGAGATATTTTTAACCGACTTCCAAAAAACGAGGAGGTTATATGTTCGGCTGTGGATATTTTTATTTTTTTTTATTTTTTATTTTTTTATTTTTGTATGTTCAACGATTACTCCGCCGTTTGTGAACCGATTTTCGAAATTTTTGTTTTGTTGTATTAGGTTTCACTCCAATTTGGTCCCATTTTCACAAAGGTGGTGACCTGATGATGGGATCCATGAGTAATCGAGGGAACTCCTCGAAATTTATATGGAAACATATGGTGATTTTGGTTTTATGTGAAGTGTACTAAGAATACGCTACCAAAAAGTCAAATATTGGGTCAAGGTATACCATGGTTTCGATGATGCTGAGAGAACTCCTGATTCCTTATAGATACACGTTTGGGAGTTTCGGCGTTGTTTTAAGAACAGAAAGCATAAACTACTATGCAATTCATATTCATCATCATAATCATCATCATCATCATCGTCATCATCATCATTACCACGTCGTGTTAAGGCCACGAATGTCTCATGGCACAGAATAGATAATAGTACAAGGCATAGGTATGGATATACTAATAATAATAATGATGTACTGTATAACAATTAACAACACCTGTTTGTTTTTAATACACAGCGGTCGGCGTCGGTGCCGCCCAGCGCCGCCGCGCGAATACAGAATATCGAATACTTTACTAACTACTTTATAATATACAGATCGAATACTTTACTACTTTATAAAATTTTAATAGACAAATAGAATTAAAATAAAGTTATTTTAAAAAGAGCATTTAAACAAAACAAAGTCATTAAGTGTCTTTTTAATTAGTTATACTTATTAATCGATAGATGGTGCACTAAGTACCTATCGATTTGAATTCTTGATAACAAGAACAGCTGTCAATAATTATGATAATATTAAATATTATGCTACGCTACATCCTATGCAAGTTTGTACAATTTTTTATCTGATAGATCCTTCGATCGTGGAAAAACGAGACACAATAGCCTTTCTATTGTTATCGCAATCGCCGGTGACCGCTTCGGGCTTGAAATATTAAAATTGTTAAATTACTTAGCACAATATGTTCACTTCACTGATAATATTATATTATTTTGTGAGTGTGAGTTGTGACTCTTAACAAATTGTAATAAGATACGTAAAATATACGCGAAGATTTATCTACTAGTGTAACTAAAAAGAGTGAAATTATTATTATTTTTAACAAAAAATTAAAACCGACTTCCAAGGTAAAAACAATAATAACATTAATGTGAACTAAAAAGTATTAAATAATTTTTACTATCTAATAGTGCCTTTTTCCGAATTCGGCTAAACCTCAACTATTTCTGTACTCAATCTTCATAATTTTGAAGTCGGTGCCAGTTCCAAAAATTTTAAATATACTGTCAGAGGACTGAAGATTCAGCTATCTGGTACCGACTTCAAAATAATGAAGATTGAGTACAGAAGTAGTCAAGGTTTAGCCGAATTCGGAAAAAGGCACTATTAGATAGTAAAAATTATTTAATACTTTTTAGTTCACATTAATGTTATTATTGTTTTTACCTTGGAAGTCGGTTTTAATTTTTTATTAAAAATAATAATGAGTCACGGGAAGGACATAGAATACTTTGTATCCCGAAAAATGTACGGTTTTCTCGCGGTAAGTTAATTTTGGCGAAACGGAGTTGCGGGCGTTGTTTAGTTAATAAAATATACTATTTACTTTGACAAATGTAAATAGCGGTTTCCTATTCTGCCATCTGGCTACGGAACCCTCAAAATATCTTAAATTATTTATAGAACAGACTGGATGATGCCCGCAACTCCGTTGCCCCAAAATTCGTTAATCACGCGGGAACCGTAAATTTTTCCGGGATAAAAAGTATCCTTAGATGTCCTTTCCCGGGACTCAAAGTATCTCCATACCAAATTTCTGCGAAATCAGTTCAGCGGTTTAGGCGTGAACAGGTAACCTAGACAGACAAACAGACACATTTTCGCATTTATAATAATATTAGTATGGATATGGATGATAGCGAGGAATGTAGTTTTTTACAGACATGTTTGTGGGTGGTTATGGTGCCAATGCTAGTTCCACAGTTCCAAACAGTAGCTTAAATACAAAACTTTTGTAAGACCCAAAACAGTAAACGTAATAGACTTTACTAATAAAGTGAAAATAAAGTCTAGCAATAAATACATTTTCTTAGTGAAATCCTTAAACAAGATCCATATTATAGGGACTTGATTAAATTCCCACCGAGCTAAAACATTCTCAGGACTCCCGGAGAAACCCGGGGAATCCCGGACAGTTCACCGGCAATGTTGTCAGCTCCTATTGCAAAAACCACAAAAATGACGGTTGTGAAAAATTGAAATCGCTAGAAAGCCAATAATGGCGGATCTTCGTCATATTTTAGTCTGTTTATGTCTATTCAATGTTTATCGTGTTACTATATCAACTGCATTTAAAATAACGTAACCAAATCAAATAAGTCTGTCTACCAAATCTTATGAAACAACTTTTTAAAAGTATTTAGAAACATTTTATTATTAGTAAAAGTTGTTACATTCCATTGAAAATATAGTACCTTAAAATAAATTGAAATATTAATTTCTATAAATTATAATTTATAGCTACATAATTTATTTCTATTACATTTCAAACAATAAATTTCATAATATCTTAAGTTTCTGATGTTAAGTATTTAATTTGTAATATTAATTATTTAAAGGTAAGAAAATCCCGTAAAAGTGGTAAAACCTTAACTGGCAACACTATCTGTGAATCCCAGCTTCGATAGTGCCATCTCAATGTGATTGAACATGTCCGACCGAAGTATTTTAAAGCTATTTCTTTAAATTGATTGATTGCTAGATTTTAAAAGAGAAAAATAGTTTTATGTCGATGTAAGATGAAATAAAATTGTTTTACACGAAGAGAATATCATTCAAATATAAAATTGGACCGTAACTTAAAGTTTTATAGTGATTTGAGTAGGTGATTTCGTATCTATATATTTCATTCATTTAGAGCGCGCAAAATGTACCATCGAGGAAATTAATTCCTAGGCAGTTGACAGACCACCGACATTTGATCGGATCGATGTCGATTCAATGTTAATTGTGATTTGTCGGCTGGGTTTGATAACGCGACCAAACTACGTAGGTCCCCCATCTCTGATAGAGAAGTTGATTCCTAGACAGATTATAATACATTTTCTAGAATTATTCATCTATCCCACATTCTTTTTCCATACTTATTATTTATTAAAATCAATTCAGTATTTGAATTGATTTTAACAAGGTTCAAGAGGTAACTCATAAACAAAACGACTGACAGACACATTTTCACATTATTTTATAAATCATGTCCTCAGCTGTTGTTTTTGTTGAAACGCGGAATCTGACCTACGACCCCCAAGAAGGTAGAGCTTGTCTAATTTGAAATGACGCGCCCCACCACTTCAAAGTTGATATAAATGAAACATTTTTGTACTGTGAATACGAGGAAGGGGCGCGTCATTTCAAGTTAGACAAGCTCTAGCCTAGCTTTAAACCAGTGAACCACGGACCCCTACCGATATATACGCCATAAAAGTCATCCCTCTTATTTACTACGTAATTGGTTAAACATGCTAAACTACTATCCCTAAATTTAAATGCCCTTTAATTTACACCTCCGAGTATATAATTATTTCACCCTTTAGGGTAAACTCATTAGCTGACTTTATAATAACAGGGTAAAAGTTAAATCGATTTCACGCACGAGGCGCGAGTCAACAAGCAAGTAACTTATTTTGAAGGTAGTAATAAATAACCTTTTTAACAGGTTAACAATAAGCTTTAAGCCGCGAGTTGAGACTCATACTTGCCTGGCGAGATATCAGGCGCAGGACCGACTTTTTACATGCACATCCGACGCATCGTTCATCTTACTTGTTAGACAAACCAAACTTGGAAATAACAATGTTTCCAACGCGGGAATTGACCCACGACCTCCGAGTCAAAAGCCGCGCTCTAATCCCCTGGACCACGGAGGCGTTACAACAAACTGCATTATTATTAGATCAAAAGCAGAATTGGGATCCTGGAATCGGAACAAGGGATAAAAAGTGATATTTTACGGATATTATTTCATTGTTGGCGGATGCATTTGCGGCGTAATTTATGTATGAGCATACCGGGGGTCCTGGAGCGGGGCCAATGACGACACGTGTTTCCCCATCTATACCCAGCTTAGTGTCTAGATTATGGGCTAGGGCTGGCGACCACGGAAAATCTGGTTTATGATAAGTTAATAAAAGCACAGGCGAACTCAAATTTGAATCCGGTTACTCGCAAACTTGTCGTGGGCTGGCGACCACAGAAAATCTAAATGAAATGAAATGAAATGAATATAGTGCACATATTCATTTTAATAAATAAATAAACTTTTTATTTGGCACAATAGAGCATTAAATTATTCTACAGAATAGACTACAATGTGCAATACAAAACAAAATAGAGAAAAAATTACAATAACAAAAAACAATTAATATTAAAAAAGATAATATTAATAATAATAGCAAACAAAAAAAATAATATAATATGAAACACGGAACACAGACAACATAAAATGTGCGTTTAAATCGTAATTGAATGGTAGGTAGTGTAATGCCATAATGCCAAAAAGGAAACCACTCAGGCGCAGCTCTGTAGCGTAGTACCCTACAGTGCCTGGTGTTATGTGGCTCCTGGTGTTGTTGTCGTTTGACTGACAGACTTTAGCACTCAGCTGTGTGTGTGTGTGTGTATGAATGTGTGTGTGTGTGTGTGTGTGTGTGTGTGTGTGTGTGTGTGTGTGTGTGTGTGTGTGTGTGAGTGTGTGTGTGTGAGTGTGTGTGTGTATGTGTGTAATTGTGAAGCAAATAAATATATATATCAGTTATAACTTTAAAAATAAATACATAGACAATAACAAATTGCACTAGGGATACTAAATAATATAATACAAAGATATACATAATGTGAAAGTGTGAAAATGCTGCAAACAACCACTGACTGACCATTATAATGTACCTTAGAATTTTAATGAATTGTGATTTGACTGATGGATTTGTGATATTAATAATTATTACCTTATTTTTAAATTGTATTGTTTTGATTGTACATTATATTACAATTATTGTACAATATATATATATATATATATATATATATATATATATTTTTTTTTTTTTAATTTTGATGGGTTTGACTGATATAATATTTGTAATATTATTTATTGACTTACTTTTAAATTTTATTGTTTTGATAAATTTTGTAACTAATTAGCACTTTAAGATAATATAAAAATTTTAAGCAGACACGCGCGCAGTGGGCGGCGGCCGTGTGCAACCTGTTTAAAGCAACTATAAGTATTAATTATTAGCTGATATTTATAGTAAGGAATTATAGATAAACTGTTACACAAAGTACTCAAGGAAAATTATACGTCAACTAGCTGTCCCGGCAAACGTTTCTTTGCCATATTAAGTATATAAAGTATTTTTTTTTTAATTTGATCGCAGCGCTAACTGTCGGGACAGACTAAAATTAAAATTCGAATATTATTTAAAATTTGACACTGCGATGGTAGCGCCGTCTGTCGGATCCAATGTAAAACATTCCAAAATCAACAACTACTAATAAATTAAAAATTTATTAAAAAAACATTGTCCAGCGGACAAAATTGTGAATCCAAACCATTCCCAGATCCCCTTGAACATACACAAAAAATTTCATCAAAATCGGTCCAGTCGTTTGAGAGAAGTTCAGTGACATACACACTCACAGAAGAATTATATATATAAAGATTAGTGGTGACTGGTGAGTAGTGGAAAATCAATTTATTTCATTAATGAATATTGTGCACAACACAGTTACAAAACACACACATAAAATAAAAAATCTGGTTTATGATAAGTTAAAAAGCACAGGCGAACTCAAAGAATTCGGTTACTCACAAACACGTCACAATGAAAATCGTATGAATGATGCTAGACCAACTAAGGGTGCGTCCACATTTGTATCATTTTATTTTGAGCGATCAGATCCCCGATCAGATCTCCGTCGCGTATCATCGAAACGTGTCAAAATGATACGCGTATCATGATACGCCCCGATCGCTATTAACCGCGTATCTGACAAGTATCGAATCAAATACACGCATGATCGGCAGAATGATCTAATAGGCGTCCACACTATGACACGCATACTTGATACGGCGCGATGATCGCGACGGAGATCTGTACGGAGATCTGATCGCGCAAATGATACAAATGTGGACGCACCGTAAAATTACGTCTTATTTCAGGTGTCAAGCGAATCCATACTTCCATATTCTTAGTAATATTATAAATGAGAAAGTATGTCTGTCTGTCCGTCTATCTATATATATGTATGTCTACCTCTTCACGCCCAAACCGCTGAAGCGATTTTGCTGAAATTTAGTATGGAGATATTTGAGTACCGGGAGAGGACATAATATGATACGTAATTTTCTTCTTTAAAAAAACTATTAGAAGCCGCGACAAGTAACGTTAAATTTGGTGCAGCTGTTTATTTGTGAAGAAGAAGTAGACGGATAGAAAAAGACAGATATATACTTTCGCTTTTATAATAATATTCGTAGGTATTTGGCAACCCTAGTCTCATTAGGTCAGATAATCTAATATATATAAATCTCCTGTCACGATGTTTGTCTGCGACGGATTCCTAAACTACTTAACCGATTTTAATGTTTCTTTTTTTTAAATGTGTGCTTTTTTCCAACTTAAGAGATAGAATAGCTTAGATCTTTAATTATAGTCGCAATTTTATTTTATTGCAAATTATTTGTCTATAATTAATTGACAGTCACAATTATCTGTTAACTCCAAAAGATTCCAACAGATGTCGATACTTTTCGACTGGATTGAGTAAGTAATTACAACCTGAGACTGACGGCGACCATTGTTTGTGCGACGGGATAGCGATCGACGTTGCCATGGTAACATACATATTTAGTCACTTCAATAAAATAATATGGCATAATATATTATGGCAAAGCAACATTTGCCGGGACAGCTAGTATTATTATAATTCCCATTGTTCTAGATAACTTTTGAGCGTTTTTTAAGTGTAAGTATAATAATTATTATTCGTTTCTTTGTTATTCAAGGACTGACTAGTGATCAAGAACAGTTTTCCTTTTCATCAATCAATTATTTTATTATCCTTCAGAAAATAAGAAAATTAAAGTTCCTCTTAATTTAATTTCTTTAACCTTTTCGTACCATCAGAGATGTAGGGACCTATACTATTTAGTTGTGTTATGCCAGACAGCCAATGCAATGAGTCGTGTCAATTGGCAGGGCTTGACTTAACCCTTAATTAGGTAAGCCTATGATTCAATTTCTCTGAATATAGTACCTATATCAACTTTTAGCCAATCCAATTTCTTCATAAATCTCTTTCCCTTATGTCGCGTTAACTTTGGTATTCAATTCTCTTTTACAGCCAATAGTAAAATACATTTTGAAGTTTACAAGAATGAGATTCTTCAGTCATGAATAAAGTTTTTACGTCTCGAATCGGATTTGAGAATATATCAGTTTTGGGCCCAGTTCAGACGAGCTACTTAAAGCGAACTTTCACTGAACAATGTAAGAAAAATAGTATTGGACATCTATATATATATAAAACTCAAAGGTGACTGACTGACATGTTGATCTATCAAAACACAGCATAAAGCACTGGACGGATCGGGCTGAAATTTGGCATGCAGGTAGATGTTATGACGTAGGCATCCGCTTGGTAAATTCCAACCCCAAGGGGTTAAAATAGGGGATGAAAGTTTGTATATAATAATACTTCTTAACGCGAGCGAAGCCGCGGGCAAAAGCTCGTTATCTATATAAATAAAAATGGATTTTCAAAATATGTGTTAGTCGCGCTAAAACTCGAAAACGGCTGAACGGATTGGGCTGATTTTAGTCTTAAAATATTCGTAGAAGTCCAGGGAAGGTTTTAAAGTGATACGAAGTTCACCGGGACAGCTAGTCTTATATATAAAAATGGATTTTCAAATGTGTTAGTCGCGCTAAAACTCGAAAACGACTGAACGGGTTGGGCTGATTTTAGTCTTACAATATTCGTAGAAGTCCAGGGAAGGTTTTAAAGTCACCTGTGACACGAATTGCACCGGGACAGCTAGTTATTTATAAAGATCAAGAAAACATCCTGACTAAGGATCGATATTGTATAATTTGCAACTGTACGATTTGGTCACTATACAACGAAATATGAGCAATAATAATTGTATGTATGTAGCGATTAATTTAATCAGCGTTGCGCCGCTGTTTACTAAAAATTGCTTGTGATTTTTAATTTTTTATAATTTAAATTCTGTTTTATAAAATATATTTTAACGAGGAATGAATTATGTTGGCTAAATATTATTGAAATTTTTTTATCAAAACAGACTATGTTCTATGTTTTAACGTGATACGCTGCTTGCGTCTCGTCTGCGCATCCTCAGTGTCTGTCACTTACACGTAACACCTTAATAAACTGTGGCATGGCATGAAAGATATTTATGTACCAGTAAACATCTTATGTTGGTACGGAGATTTTGTTTAAAGCCTTAATGTGCGGTAAACAGATATGTGATGTCGATGTATCAAAGTATAGGGTTTTCTTGCTCAAACAGATAATATTTTCCCTGTACAACTTACTATCGCACTCAGAGTAAAGTATTATGATAGCAGATACAGAATAGAACAGTGAAGAGACAGAACATAGCGTAAACTGTAGAGAATAGAATTTTTTGCAAACTTTATATGACACGTAGCAAAAGTTACAAAAAATATATAGAAGCTGTATAAATAAGCGTAAATACCAATGGTATTTTTGCGACACATTTTTCCGGACAACTCAAATCTATTAAAACAAGATGACCCTGTAAACTTCATAATATGTATGATATATTTTCTTTCTTAACATAATATTTCTCTCCGTACAAACCTTCCCTGGACGTCCAAAAGTATTTCAATACTAAAATTTGCCAAATCGGTTCAACCATTCTTGGATAGTTGTAAAAGATACCTTCTTAACAGCTGTTAACTACATCCCATCAAAGGTCGACCCTTTCTTAAATAGATTTAAATTAGACACCTTAGATCCCTAGCGATTGACCCTTAGCGTTAATCGGCCAAATATATTACTACCCGTGAAGCCAGAATACTAATGAGTGAGATACAAGCACCACAGAAACGAGCTTATCGGAACCACAATATAGCTTTAATATTCAGTAGTGTAACTAAGCTGTTCGAGATAGTACCATACCACATTTTGTCTGAACCAAAATATAGTATACAGTAGTGTTAGTCAGCCGTGTTTTACATAACAATTAATATTAAAATTATTAATATTAAGAATTTTTTAAAAAGACTCTCCTAAATGGGTAAAATTTATAAATTAAACAAATGTGAAACAAAATGGCATACGAAAAAAAACCTAAACAATTTTACAACTAATTTATTTATTTATTTATTTATTAATAAAGTACAACCACATCGCATACATTTTTTACTTAAAACTAAAATAACAATTTGTATTATATCTAATGCATACGACAACTACGGTGTACATAGCATTAATAACAATATGAAATTATTATTCATTAAAATTTAAATAAAATAATATAAACTTAAACAAATGAGTCTCTTAATTTTTTCGTAAAAACATAATATTTATCATGGTACACATCAAGATCGTTAACACTATTTATTTTATTATATTGAGCAAATATTTTAGTCATCGGAGATTGTAACCCAAGATTGGTTTTGCAGGGAGGAATATAAAATGTCTTAGTTATTTTTTTTCTAGGATATTTGTATGGTACGTTTAAAGTTATACGATCATGTAGACTGTTACATACGACCTTACCGTGGATAATTTTATACAGAAAGCATAAGTCCAGTAATATTCTTCTATTCCGTAAGGTGACCATATTGAATTTATTCAAACGTTGCTCGTATGGTTGCCTATGTGAAAATCCGCTACTGCCGTAAGCTAGGTATCTGGTAAAAGCCCGCTGAATGTTTTCGATCCTTTGAGAATGCACTACGTAATATGGACTCCAGACTATGCTACCATACTCAAGATGGCTTCGGACGAGAGCGTTATATAACATGATTTTAGTTTTGGGTTGGGTTGGGTTAGTTTGGGTTGGTGGTTCAAACGACTAACACGACAGTGTAGCAGTCGAATACCGCATCAAAATTAATTTAAGAAACCAGAGCGATATTTTTATAATTAACTAATAGTAACTAAGTTGAATAGGAAAATCAATGTAAAATTATAAGTGCGCGACTGCTCGTGACAATATGATACTGCCTAATTTGCTTCTAAAATTTGTAGCAACGTGTGCTTGAGTCCGATCAAAGATAGTCTACTGTGTATAATAATTTATACCGTGTCCAAACGCCAGTTTCCTTAGAAACCACGTACGTTGGTTTCTGATAAAAATGTGAAAAGTTTTGAAATAGAGAAGAAATAGTTTCTTGGAAAAATTTCGATGGCAAAATTCAAGTTCAATTTTTACCGACTTCTAGATTTTAAAACGCCCTAGAGTTAAAATAGCTGTTCGCATTTGCACGTAAGAGGTAGGATCATTTTGATAGAGTGATTTTGTTTTCGTAGGAAAACATATTTAGGCCGTATATTTTATATATGCGCCCGTCCGTACGCGCGATTTGTTTTTGTTTACAGTGCCTGTGTAACGATTTAGGGTTGATTCAGACCGCAACGCGACGCGTAGATGCATTACTAAATTTATATGGATTTGACAGATTCGCAAGACGTCTCACGCAATTGAAGTCTGTCAATTCAGTACAAAAAAAAGGGGAGGCCTATACCCGTGAAGGGGCAACTTCACCACATTCAACTACTGCTAGCTAATAATAATAAAAAACTCTTAAAGAAATACTTACTGGGTGGCGAATTGCATAAAAAAATTCAGTACAAATTTAGAAATGCATCTACGCGTCGCGTTGTGGTCTGAATTGACCCGGGTCAATTCGGACCGCAACGCGACGAGGCGAGGCGAGACGCGGCATAAATTTGTATGGATTTGACAGATTTCAATTGCGTGAGACGTCTTGCGAATCTGTCAAATCCATACTAATTTAGAAATGCATCTACGCGTCGCGTTGCGGTCTGAATCAACCCTTATTTAAATACAGTCATTTACATACAATTCCTTGTCATCTCGCGTTTTGCCGCCCAATCCATCCTATATATTACGGTGTATTAAATAGTCATAAGCCCCTAATTCGGATTAAAACATAGCCCTCTCTCTTAATTATTACTAATTAGTAATTACCTAACTACCCAAAATATTACTAACTATCCAATTAGATACATAGCATCCACGAATTGCGCATCGAATTCGAAACAATTTGGGATTGATTCATAGCCAAAGTAAATCAATCCATGTCCGTGAGTCTAGATTCTAGCTCAATTCTAGCCTAGACTTGTACAAGACCTAGATTTGATTAGCTCAGACGGAAGCTCGGTTTCGGCGCTCATCGGTGAATTCATTAAGGATTGTAATAGCTGCCTCGAATTGCGCTCCATAGATTGGTTTGCTTTACAATGCTTAGATCGTTACTATAATTCATATTTAGACATCTATTCCCTTATAAATGAGGAGGCACAATAGATCCTAAAGGGTCGCAGTGATGTCAGGGCTCTAATGACCTGCCTTCGGAGGAAAAAAAGTATTAATGTGATTATTTGTCCGTGCCACTTTTGTATGCTAAAACGGCTGAACCAATTTTAACGGGAAAACCCATAGGACAGTTTTGATTCCAGAAAAACTTACGAATTCTATGCGATAAATGTAACTATTTCGGCACAAAGAAATTGCAGGAAACGTCTAGTATTCATTTAAGTTGATGCGTTTATGTGGTGTTTTGATTTATAATTTTATAGCACCATTACGTAAAAAAATAATTATTTAGTTCGAAACGATCAAAAGTGCTTCGGCTCAAACAAGAAGGTAAAATCAATGTAATCGTTTGCAAATACAAATTTTGAGCTCAAACTTTAAACAATCAAGCTCCTTGCGTAATATTAGTATTTAGTTCGTAATTAAACAACAAGTAATGATCCTTAAGACCAACAACAAGTCTCAAAGGCCAAACTCATAATTAAAACATTTACATAATAATTAATTTATCAAGAATTGTCTTGGAAAGTTTCCTTCAACTTTCCTGGGGTAATGAGAAGAAATCGTACAAGTTACTTTCCAAAACAAAGTAACCGAAGAATATAAGTATTATTTTTAACAAAAAATTACAACCGACTTCCAAGGTAAAAACAATAATAACATTAATATGAACTAAAAAGTATTAAATAAATTTTACTATCTAATAGTGCCTTTTTCCGAATTCGGCTAAACCTCAACTATTTCTGTACTCAATCTTCATTATTTTGAAGTCGGTACCAGATAGCTGAATCTTCAGTCCTCTGACAGAATATTTAAAATTTTTGGAACTGGCACCGACTTCAAAATAATGAAGATTGAGTACAGAAATAGTTGAGGTTTAGCCGAATTCGGAAAAAGGCACTATTATATAGTAAAATTTATTTAATACTTTTTAGTTCATATTAATGTTATTATTGTTTTTACCTTGGAAGTCGGTTGTAATTTTTTGTTAAAAATAATAATAATTTCACTCTTTTTAGTTACACTAGTAGATAAATCTTCGCGTATATTTTACGTATCTTATTACAATTTGTTAAGAGTCACAACTCACACTCACAAAATAATATAATATTATCAGTGAAGTGAACATATTGTGCTAAGTAATTTAACAATTTTAATACTTCAAGCCCGAAGCGGTCACCGGCGATTGCGATAACAATAGAAAGGTTATTGTGTCTCGTTTTTCCACGATCGAAGGATCTATCAGATAAAAATTTGTACAAACTTGCATAGGATGTAGCGTAGCATAATATTTAATATTATCATAATTATTGACAGCTGTTCTTGTTATCAAGAATTCAAATCGATAGGTACTTAGTGCACCATCTATCGATTAATAAGTATAACTAATTAAAAAGACACTTAATGACTTTGTTTTGTTTAAATGCTCTTTTTAAAATAACTTTATTTTAATTCAATATGTCTATTAAAATTTTATAAAGTAGTAAAATATTCGATCTGTTTATAAAGTAGTTAGTAAAGTATTCGATATTCTATCTTCGCGCGGCAGCGCTGGGCGGCGACGCCGACCGCCGTGTATTAAAAACAAACAGGTGTTGTTAATTGTTATACAGTACATAATTATTATTATTAGTATATCCATACCTATGCCTTGTACTATTATCTATTCTGTGCCATGAGACATTGGTGGCCTTAACACGACGTGGTAATGATGATGATGACGATGATGATGATGATGATTATGATGATGAATATGAATTGCATAGTAGTTTATGCTTTCTGTTCTTAAAACAACGCCGAAACTCCCAAACGTGTATCTATAAGGAATCAGGAGTTCTCTCAGCATCATCGAAACCATGGTATACCTTGACCCAATATTTGACTTTTTGGTAGCGTGTTCTTAGTACACTTCACATAAAACCAAAATCACCATATGTTTCCATATAAATTTCGAGGAGTTCCCTCGATTACTCATGGATCCCATCATCAGGTCACCACTTTTGTGAAAATGGGACCAAATTGGAGTGAAACCTAATACAACAAAACAAAAATTTCGAAAATCGGTTCACAAACGGCGGAGTAATCGTTGAACATACAAAAATAAAAAAAAAAATAAAAAAAAAAAAAAAAAATATCCATAGCCGAACATATAACCTCCTCGTTTTTTGGAAGTCGGTTAAAAATAAACATGTTGTTTTTCTACCTAGTGTGTTTCACGATAATTATATTTTATTTTGTTTGAGTTCATTAAAAAGACAGATGTGAGCAGGAAGATTGGATAAAGGATGGTACGAGTGAAATAAATTATAAAATGAAACTTACTTTTTATACACATTACGTGCTACGGCTTACATTTTTCCTAAAAGACTAAGTATATTTTTTTTTTTATGTAGGTTGTAGTTTGTTTCCAAACTCCTTCAAACGGCTGGGCCAATTTGGATGAGTTTTGTGTGCATAATATTTACCCGCTAAATAATAGTGGTTAGAATTGCTTAACATTTAGTTTTCATAATTTTATACCTCAAATTACGCGCGTCTGTCTGTCTGTCTGTCTGTCTGTCTGTCTGTCTGTCTGTCTGTCTGTCTGTCTGTCTGTCTGTCTGTCTGTCTGTCTGTCTGTCTGTCTGTCTGTCTGTCTGTCTGTCTGTCTGTCTGTCTGTCTGTCTGTCTGTCTGTCTGTCTGTCTGTCTGTCTGTCTGTCTGTCTGTCTGTCTGTCTGTCTGTCTGTCTGTCTGTCTGTCTGTCTGTCTGTCTGTCTGTCTGTCTGTCTGTCTGTCTGTCTGTCTGTCTGTCTGTCTGTCTGTCTGTCTGTCTGTCTGTCTGTCTGTCTGTCTGTCTGTCTGTCTGTCTGTCTGTCTGTCTGTCTGTCTGTCTGTCTGTCTGTCTGTCTGTCTGTCTGTCTGTCTGTCTGTCTGTCTGTCTGTCTGTCTGTCTGTCTGTCTGTCTGTCTGTCTGTCTGTCTGTCTGTCTGTCTGTCTGTCTGTCTGTCTGTCTGTCTGTCTGTCTGTCTGTCTGTCTGTCTGTCTGTCTGTCTGTCTGTCTGTCTGTCTGTCTGTCTGTCTGTCTGTCTGTCTGTCTGTCTGTCTGTCTGTCTGTCTGTCTGTCTGTCTGTCTGTCTGTCTGTCTGTCTGTCTGTCTGTCTGTCTGTCTGTCTGTCTGTCTGTCTGTCTGTCTGTCTGTCTGTCTGTCTGTCTGTCTGTCTGTCTGTCTGTCTGTCTGTCTGTCTGTCTGTCTGTCTGTCTGTCTGTCTGTCTGTCTGTCTGTCTGTCTGTCTGTCTGTCTGTCTGTCTGTCTGTCTGTCTGTCTGTCTGTCTGTCTGTCTGTCTGTCTGTCTGTCTGTCTGTCTGTCTGTCTGTCTGTCTGTCTGTCTGTCTGTCTGTCTGTCTGTCTGTCTGTCTGTCTGTCTGTCTGTCTGTCTGTCTGTCTGTCTGTCTGTCTGTCTGTCTGTCTGTCTGTCTGTCTGTCTGTCTGTCTGTCTGTCTGTCTGTCTGTCTGTCTGTCTGTCTGTCTGTCTGTCTGTCTGTCTGTCTGTCTGTCTGTCTGTCTGTCTGTCTGTCTGTCTGTCTGTCTGTCTGTCTGTCTGTCTGTCTGTCTGTCTGTCTGTCTGTCTGTCTGTCTGTCTGTCTGTCTGTCTGTCTGTCTGTCTGTCTGTCTGTCTGTCTGTCTGTCTGTCTGTCTGTCTGTCTGTCTGTCTGTCTGTCTGTCTGTCTGTCTGTCTGTCTGTCTGTCTGTCTGTCTGTCTGTCTGTCTGTCTGTCTGTCTGTCTGTCTGTCTGTCTGTCTGTCTGTCTGTCTGTCTGTCTGTCTGTCTGTCTGTCTGTCTGTCTGTCTGTCTGTCTGTCTGTCTGTCTGTCTGTCTGTCTGTCTGTCTGTCTGTCTGTCTGTCTGTCTGTCTGTCTGTCTGTCTGTCTGTCTGTCTGTCTGTCTGTCTGTCTGTCTGTCTGTCTGTCTGTCTGTCTGTCTGTCTGTCTGTCTGTCTGTCTGTCTGTCTGTCTGTCTGTCTGTCTGTCTGTCTGTCTGTCTGTCTGTCTGTCTGTCTGTCGTTACGTTTTAAAAGGAATTTAAATTATAAGTTCCTCGAATAGTTTAATTTTTTTAACCGACTTCCAAAAAACGAGGAGGTTATATGTTCGGCTGTGGATATTTTTAACCGACTTCCAAAAAACGAGGAGGTTATATGTTCGGCTGTGGTATATAATATATATATTATTTTTAATTTTTATTTTTGTATGTTCAACGATTACTCCTCCGTTTGTTAAACCGATTTTCGAAATTTTTATTTTGTTGTATTTGGTTTCACTCCAATTTGGTACCATGTTCACAAAAGTGGTGACTTGATGATGGGATCTAGGAGTAATCGAGGGAACTCCTCGAAATTCATATGGAAACATATGGTGATTTTGGTTTTATGTGAAGTGTATTAAGAATATGCTACCAAAAAGTCAAATATTGGGTCAAGGTATACCATGGTTTTGAAGATGCTGAGAGAACTCCTGACTCCTTATAGATACACGTTTGGGAGTTTCGGCGTTGTTTTAAGAACAGAAATTATATGCTACTATGCAATTCATATTCATCATCATAATCATCATCATCATCATCATCGTCATCATCATTACCACGTCGTGTTAAGGGGCCGGGTACCCTCGAAATTCTCATACATACGTAATTCCAAAACCATTTTCTCATACGAAAATATTTAACATGTTTGAGTTGTTTTTCAGTTTAAAATAGTAATTATCTAGGTTCCTGCACAAAAATTTACTTCAAAATATTTAAACATTAAAAAAAAAATTTTGTTTTTAATTTTTTTTGTAAATTTAGTACTTAACATTCAAACACTAAAAATATATATAAATAAATAGTAAATTTACTACAAAATATTTAAATACTAAAAATATTTTTTAGAGTTTTAATATTTTGTAGTAAATTAACTATTTATTTATATATTTTTTTGGTGTTTTACTCTATTTTTTTAGTGTTTAAATATTTAGTAGTAAATTTACAAAAAAAAATTTAAACCAAAAAAAAATTGTGTTAAATATTATTTTGAAGTAAATTGTTGTGCAGGAACCTAGGTAATTACTATTTTAAACTGAAAAACAACTCAAACATGTTAAATATTTTCGTATGAGAAAATGATTTTGGAATTACGTATGTATGAGAAATTCCAAGTGTACCCGGCCTCTTAAGGTAACCAATGTCTCATGGCATAGAATAGATAATAGTACAAGGCATAGGTATGGATAGACTAATAATAATAATTATGTACTGTATAACAACACCTGTTTGTTTAATACACGGCGCGGCGGTCAGCGCCGCAGAGGCGACGCCGTCGCTACGCCGCCACGCCGCGCGTGGCGGCAGACGACAGATCGAATACTTTAGTACTGTATAATATACAGATCGAATACTTTACTAACTACTTTATAAAATTTTAATAGACAAATAGAATTAAAATAAAGTTATTTCAAAAAGAGCATTTAAACAAAACAAAGTCATTAAGTGTATTTTTAATTAGTTATACTTATTAATCGATAGATGGCGCACTAAGAATCGATTTGAAATTGAATTCTTGATTACAAGAACAGCTGTCAATAATTATGATAATACTAGCTGACCCGACAGACGTTGTTCTGTCTTAACGATGATTATTTAATTCGAATTGGTATAATTAAGAAAACAATAGATTAAAATTAGTATCTTCATGCCAAATTTCATCAAAATAGATTAATTAATAGTTTAAGCGAAAATCATAAAAGTTTATTGTGCAGGAACCGTACATTTTCCGGGACAAAAAGTATCCCTTGTCCTTTCCCGAGACTCAAAGTATCTCCATTCCTAATTTCATAAAAATCTATATATATCTTATATTATATTTTAATAACGTTGTTATTTATCGCGATAGCGCAGCGTTGCACACAGCTAAATGTACAACGCAACGCAAAAACGCAACACAATATTGTGGCCTTCGCTCGAGCAACTAAGAACAAATGGGAACAAAGTTACTCTATAACCGACATAAGCGTATTCGCTGATGTTCAAACTTTGCCACTCGATGCATTCACTCGTTATTGGGGAAGTGTGAGCACTTCGCCACTTCCTCAATATTAGACTCATTATAATATTATCATCATCATTATCAGCTGTAATGTGAATATATTATTACTTAATTATATGCCTCCGTGGTCTAGTGGTTTAGAGCGGGGCTCTTGACTCGGAAGTCGTGGGTTCGATTCCCGCGTTGGATTCGTGTTATTTTGAAGGTTGGTTAGTACAATGCAGGCTAATCACCTGATTGCCTGACAAAAAAGATGATCCATGCGTCCGATGGGCATGTAAAAAGTCGGTCCTCAGTCCTGCGCATAACATATTGTGTCACACATAAAGATGCGTCCACATTTGTATCATTTGCGCGATCAGATCTCCGATCAGATCTCCGTCGCGATCATCGCGCCGTATCAAGTATGCGTATCATAGTGTGGACGCCTATTAGATCATCCTGCCGATCATGCACGTATTTGATACGACATGTATCAGATACGCGGTTAATATCGATCGGGGCGTATCATGATACGCGTATAATTTTGACACGCTTCGATGATACGTGACGGAGATCTGATCGCGCAAATGATACAAAATAATATGTGGACGCACCGTAACATATTGTGTCATCGCTCATCATTTTAAATCTTCGAACAATCAGACTTTAGGAGCTATGATAAACTCCCAAAATCATTATCTTTTGCCGCTTCCTTATTAGAAAAAGTTCTGAGCTTCCTTATTGTCTTGTTAAAATATTTTTTAGAATGTTTTTGTTTGAGTTCCAAATGTTGGTTGGTCCCAGGGCCCTTTTTAACTGATGTCTTGGGTAGGTACTACCAATTTGTGCCCGAGCCCTAATTTTAATCCTTGAACTTTTGAAGGTGATTTTGACCTCAAAATAATCAGCTGCTAATTTATAGTATGATATAATATAATATAAAATTATAAATAAGCGTAAGACTTAAAGCTTTTATAACTAAACGTCGGCATTATTGAGAAATTTGTTACGGATCTACTTTATTTGGTTGGGTTTTATGAAGTCAATGTTAATCATGACATTTTCGGCTGCACTTTACACACACACACACACACAACTCGAATAGTGTACAGTACCCGGCGATAAATATTGCACATCGACCTTTGGAAAGTGACAGTCGGCTAATTTCGGTTTTGTAGAGCGTTATCTCTTACGCACGAAATACAAAAAGTCCGGTATATATTAGGAGCTGTTAAAACAATTATGGTTTGCTTCTTTTGACAATTTTATTATTCTTTGTATAAAATACACCAAATTTTCTATAAGTAATGGCTTTAGGTTCGGGTAAAATAAAATAAAAAGGGTGTTCAAATTATGTTTACGTATTTAAAATTCGTTTGGAAAATTACAGCTGTAGCAAATTTAGGGGTGTTAACATTTCTAGATATATATTCTGAACTGGACGCGACTGCACTCTATTGAATTTGAACAACGACTGACATAATGTCAAATAGGTGTGTGCTACAAAGGTAACGCTCTATGAAACCGAAATTAGCCGAATGTCTCTTTCCAAAGGTCGATGTGCAATATTTATTGCCGGGTACTGTACCATCAATTGATTCCTAGGCAGTTGACGGACCTACGTCATATGGTCGGATTATGTCAATTCAACTCTAGCTGCGATCTGTCGGCTGGGTTTGACGTAGCGTCCAAATTAGGCGTGCGTAGGTCCGCAATCTGTTAAAAATCATTGTCAAAGGGTCAATGGGGATTGTCCATTTTTTTTTAATTTTGCTCATTACAAAAACATTTCGAGGAATAAGGTCAGTGATCGTTTTTCTGTATATAAACGAAAAAAATACCCATTAGTTACTTATATTTTTGAACAAATATGTTTAACCTTAGTTTGACCTTCAATGGCGTTAAATTAGCAATAAATTCGATCAACATTACGTTTCGAACTTTTGGTAAGTTTCTCGTATTAGCTTTCACATAATGATAACTTGCATTAGACGAACCAGCCATTATAAATAAGATTGAAAGTAAAAAAAAACATACTACAGAGGTCAATTGGCCGCCGATGATGACGTCAGAGCGAAACTTTAAAAATTTATTGAGAAAAAAATAGCCAATGGATTTCAAAATTATTTAATTTATATTCTTAAAATACCCTATTTTAACGAAAAAAAATATAAAAAGTACATGTGATTTTTTTTGGACAATGCCCATTCTGACCGTAACGCGACGCGTAGATGCATTAATTCTAAATTTGTATGGATTTCACAGATTTGCAAGACGTCTCCCGCTCACGCAATCTGTAAATTGAGTACAAATTAAAGCGGGCTCCACACTCGCGGCGCGAAAGCCCGCGAAGGCGGCGAAACGCGAGTGTGGAGGGTTTCGCGGCTTCGCGTTCGCGTTTCGCAGCTTCGTATTTGTTCGAATCGTGTTCACGGCGCGTAGCATCCGTGAATCGCGGCCACAATTCGCGCCGCGAGTGTAGAGCCCGCATTAGAAATGCATCTACGCGTCGCGTTACGGTCTGAATTGACCCTAATAGCACATTCGTAATTCTGCTAGAAATCAAATTCTCTGATAGTAAAATATAATCTTATAAATAAATAAACTTATGAGTACAGAACAGAAATTTATAAATAAAAGACTATAAGCAAATATAATTAACATTTATTTTTAATTACAGTAATTAAATTTTATTATTCTCAGATGTTTCTAAGAAGCTCTTCTGTAAAATCAATTGTTTTAAATGTAGATGTTAATTATGAACGTACCTCCGAAATTATAATTGGGTTTTGTATTGATGCAGCTGTAATAATAAGTTTAAAAATTAAGAGACATTTTTACAATTTATTAAATAAACTGTTGAAAAATATTCATCATCATCATCATATTATTAGCCTATATCCGTCCACTGCTGGATATAGGCCTCTCTCAATGAACGCCAAGATGACCGATCTCCTGCTACTCGCATCCAACATGAACCCGCAACTAAACGGATCTCCGTTTAGTTGCGGGTTCATGTTGGATGCGAGTAGCAGGAGATCGGTCGTCCCACCTAGTTGGAGGTCGAACTACACACTGATTTTCCAGCCTTGGTCTCCATTCCAGAGTAAGTTTACTCCAGCGATCGTCTGTTGTTCGAGCTACGTGATCAGCCCAGTTCCACTTCAGCGTACTGATACTCCGCACTATGTCGGTGACTTTAATTCTTTGACGAATTGTTTCATTTCGAAGCTCATCCGCCAAAGAATCTCCGAGCAAAAATATTAAACACTCGTTGATGCCCGCAACTCCGTTGCGCCAAAACTCGTTCATCGCGCGGGAACCGTACATTTTTCCGGGACAAAAAGTATCCTATGTGCTTTCCCGGGACTCAAAGTATATCCATACCAAATTTCAGCAAAATCGGTTCAGCGGTTTGGGCGTGAAGAGCTCAAAGTATATCCATACCAAATTTCAGCAAAATCGGTTCAGCGGTTTGGGCGTGAAGAGGTAACAGACAGACAGACAGACAGACAGACAGACAGACAGACAGACACACTTTCGTATTTATAATATTAATATGGATTGTGAATTATTACAAACCTATTCCTAGTAAAGCTTGGCTTTCGACTTGAAGGTCGTAGATTCGATTACTGGCTGACAAAAAGGATTGTTAGAGATGATTCATACATCAGAAGCACGTGAAAAGTCAGTTCTAAGTCAGATTCGTCTCGTGCTAAGTCAGATACGTCAGTCTTGTCAAATTTTTCGTTCCAATAGATTATCAGGGTAAGCTGACTTATGTTGCACTTATGTACACGTATTAAGTAGATAAGTAGTAACTAAATTTTAACTTAATTTGAAGTGTGTCAAGTGACAAGCCCCGCCTACCAACTTAACAGAAAATAGCCAAAATTCAAATTTCCTTGTTTAGTACTTAACTAAATCCTTTTTTCCCTTTTTATCAATTTCCTCAGCCCGCTACTCACCTGCTTCTTCCACCTCTATGCAGACGACCTCCAAATCTATACCCACGCACCTGCTAACGATTTGAAGTCTGCAATTACGGCTATCAATGCGAATCTTGCAACCATACTTCGTTGGAGCCAGGGCCATGGCCTGATAGTCAATACCAAAAAGACTCAAATTATTGTTATGGGTAGTTCGAAACAAATAAACCGGCCTAATTACGATACTCTGCCTAGTATTACATTTAACAATGTAGCTCTACCTTGTAGCAATGTGGCAAAAAACCTGGGTGTATACTTCGACTCAACTCTAAAATGGTCTCATCACATCTCTGAGATCAGTCGAAAGTTTTTTGCGGCGGTGGGCTCACTGAATCGCTGGAAAAATTTACTCCCTGTAAAGACTAAAATCGAACTTGCGCAGACTTTACTTCTACCTATCCTCGACTATGCAGATGTTTGTTTATTAGATCTCAGCGAAGAACAACTCAACAAACTTGAAAGATTACAAAACATCTGCATCAGATTCGTGTATGGACTGCGCAAGTTCGACCATGTCTCTGAATTTCGCCGGAAACTCGGGTGGCTGCCCATCAGACTCTGCCGGGAGGAGCATGTCCTCATCCTATTATTTAATATCCTACATGACCCCCGCTCTCCCCCCTACCTTAAGGATCGCTTTCAGTTTCGTAGTGCAGACCAAAATAAGCGTGTGTTACGCTCTGTTTATAATAATAAACTATTGGTACCTTTTACTAAGTCGGGATACTTTGCGGATTCTTTCGCTGTGAAGGCCACTTACTTGTGGAATGAACTGCCACTCGAGATTCGCGAGTCGCAGTCACTAGCTTCTTTCAAATCGAAGCTACATATCCATCTGAGGAGTAAAGTCTCTTGCTAGTTACTAATATTAACTGCGTGTCTAATTTAATAATATTTATCTTTATTTATATGTTGTATTTGTGAACTATACTACTCTTATTTAATCTTTATTATTATTATTATTATTATTATGTTTGTGTAAGGTATTCCTTGCTCACGGGCAATTAAATCCCGGACCTTTGGAAGGCATGCGTGGAGCCGAAGCCAACACGTAGAGGCCAGTTACACAGTTTTAATCTAAATGTTGTGTGACACTGGCCGGCGACTCTCCCTGTCCGCACTATGAGAGTAAGACCAAGGAGAGCCAGCGGCCAGTGTAGGACTATTACAGGGAATGGATATTAGAAATGATACTGGGCTATGGGGGTGAGGTGCTAGTGGACTGAGTAACCGGGACTATGGGAGGACTATGGCGTCTGCCGATACAATGTTGTAACATGTATAAAGTTGGCAGACGGTGACTCGCCAACTCTTTGAATGGGCCCCTTAAAATGGTTATTATTATTATTATTATTATTATTATTATTATTTTAGTTTTATTTTTGTCAAGCTGTTATTCTTTACCCCGCGTACTCTTTTTAGATTAAATTTTCCTCTTCTGCAGGGTTGCCTGGAAGAGATCGCTCATAGCGATAAGGCCGCCCTTGCCCACATATTGTTTTGTTAAGTTTATAGTTTAAGTAACATGATTGTATTTAAATGTAATGTGAGCAATAAAGTATCTATCTATCTATCTAAATTTTAACTTGCTACTTACTACTTAATTGTGTGTTTACATGCAATAGGTAACTTAAAATTAAGTTAAAATTTAGTTAACTACTTATCTACTTAATACGTGTAAACCAGGCATTAGTTGCGGTGGGTAGACCAGACGTGGCGTTTTTGTAGACGAATGTGCTATGGCCTACGGCGCGGCGCGGCGTAAGCGCGTAACACTACGTACGTAGACTGTAATATTAAGGCGAAGACAGCTGCCAATTCGACATCTTTGTGCAGTTTTCTAGACGTATGTATTTCATTGATTGGCACAACATAATATATGTGATTTTTGATTATATTTGGAAAAGCTTGTCGAATTTAAATAATAAAATAATGTACTCCTACTGGATGAAAAAAAATACCAAAGTCACATCTTTCAGGAACTTTAAACAGTTCTAACTAAAGTAATAATACAATATATGCTTTAAAAATTTGTTTATTTGATACCTTTTACAAAAATCCAAAGATTGTCCGATTTAATTTTCGGTTCTAACATCTAGATTTCCCATAATATTTATTTTTCCTCTAAAAAACGAAAAATGTATCCACGCTACTGAGTGAACACTTCACATCTCTGTCTCTCTGGCATGAAAATCGACAGTGGGGCGAGAGTGATGCGAGATCAAGGTCATTGGCAGTTGTCAGCGTCTTAAGTCAGCTTACCCTCCTTACCTACACACAGGTCTACGAAGGCACTGTGGAACTTCTTTACGGTAAACAGATTTATAATGATAGATAGTTTATGCCCCGGAAAAACTGAATTATTTCGACTTGGGACAGATTTTGAATAGACCACGGAAAAGGACGTACACTCTTTACTGTCTGAAAATGTAATAAAAAGTTGAACGTGAAATCTCACACGTAATTTTATTTTGAAATCTCGGAGAATAGCTATAAAAACATAGTTATCCTCGAGTAATGGACTTACGTTTCCCACGTTATAAACTAAGTTTTACGTATATCAGGCTGCATGTAACTAGTTTTGAAGGCTAGGATCCAGAATCCTTTTAAGTCCTTGAAATACACTTTGTTTTACCAACAAAGGCGTGCTTTTGTAATTCGTTCGATTCATTTGTACGTGGAAGCCATTAGGGGTGAGTGTCGCGGAGCAAATAAACCAATAACATTACAAACAATAGCTTTTGTCTCAAAGACAATTGGATGGCTATACAATATGTTCATAAGAGAGGAAGAGAGAAAGAACATCCATACTAATATTATAAATGCGAAAGTGTTTGTCTGTCTGTCTGTTACCTCTTCACGCTCGAACCAATGCACCGATTTTGCTGAAATTTGGAATGGAGATTCTTTGAGTCCTAAGAAAGGACATAGGATAGTTTTTCGAGGACATAGATCGGTTCCCGCACGATAAACGAATTTTGGCGCAACGAAGTTGCGGGCATCATCTAGTGTAATATAAAGTACCTTCTTGTTACTATCACAATAATGTCTCCCTTTCAGGTTTCGGATAAAGCAACCGGTTTCAATGAAACCAGGCTATGAAGATAATTTTATAAGACCCAACTGTGTGCGAAGTGCAAAGCATCCTTTCTTTTTTTTACTCCTGCAGCCCAATAATACAGATGATAGGTTGAATTTGTCATTCGTATTGCTGGCGGGGGCAATCAGGAGAAGAACTAAATACCTTTTTACATGTTCTTTTTACATTAGTCCTAACCAAGTTCTAAATTTTCACCCCTTTGAACAACCCCTGATACAATAACGATAACGTATAATATGTCTAAACAACTTTTGCCAAGTATAATCCTAAAAGCACCATAGTCTTACATATAAAATTCTCGTGTCACAATGTTAGTTACCGTAGGTACTCTTTCGAAACGGCTTTACTGATTTTCACCAAATTTTATATTTATATTCAGTAGTTCTGAGAATTGGCTACTGGGTACTTTTTATATTGATAAGTGCATTTCTTGAATGAATAATAGTAAATTATTACAACTCGAGACTGACGGCATCCATTGTTTGTGCGACGGGATAGCGATGGACGTTGCCACGGTGACATACTAATTTAGTCACTTCAATAAAATAATATGGGCGAAATACTTTAAATTATGGTAAAGCAACGTTTGCTGGGACAGCTAGTAATATGATAAAAATACCGTCACACCGGTCCGGGTATGAAAGTCAAATGTTGGCTTGAATAATGACTGGGAACTTTTCTAATTTTTCTCGAAGAAAACGTTGTGGTCCTTAGGTCAGGCGCCAGCTTTTCTAAAGATTAATTTGTAATCCGCGGCCTTTGAAAAGTTGTTATAACATCAAACGGGTTCATTACAAACTTTTAGGGATTTCGGCCAAAAAAGTTTCGCTGCCTTTTTATATCATTTTACACTAGGTTATAGACGCCATATTTGATAATATTTTTGATACTCTAAAAACGTTATAATTGACCAGAGTTGTTCCGAAGTTAGTATGATAAAATAAAGAACGTCAGACGACGTCTGAAACATGTCTGAAATAATAACAGTGGACTCAAGCATATCCTCGTACCGTATATGGTAAAACAACGTTGCCAGATCAGCTTACTAAACACTGTTTCCACAATTTTCACTATAAAACGGTATCTCTTTTACACACTACACTTTCTTTTACCCGCTTCGCAGTCGCTTGGTCGCGTAGGTTTGAACGAAGCATAATGCTTCAAGACGCGCAAGACGTCTCGCGCAATTGAAATCTGTCAAAGCACCTCGCTTCGCCTCGTCGCGTTGCGGTCAGAAATGACCCTTAGATATCGTCGATTTACCCAACGGCAGCGTGATGATGATGAACAATAATCACGGTTCCAGCATAACCTCAAAACTGAAGTTTTAACGACACACAAGTTTTGTTTCGTCCGATTTTGAGTAAATATCTAAGTGCTGGAGCGTCCATTTCTGGGGCGGAACTTTAAGCAACTTGGAAAAGTTACGGAATAGTTGCGGAGCTCACATCTGCACAGTTCTGATCACAATACATCCCGGAAAACCTTTTAGTGGGATTAATTTTCAATCAGCCAAAATATTTGGTATTAATTTGTCTGAAAAGCTGTTAAGTGTTGCTGTTTTTCATTGCCTCTATAACAAAATGGAGTGGCTTTTTCAATATTAGAGGTTGCCCGCTTTTATGCGCAAGAATTCACTTATCATGAGCGTAAGGTACATTTTCCATAAAAAACTACATTATGTCCTTTGCCGAGACTCGAAATGTCAAATATCGCTATCGATTTAGCAGTTTGAAGGTGAGGGTAATTCAGAACGCAACACGACGCGTACATGCATTTCTAAAGTACTGAATTCGCAGATTTTGTGAGCGTGAGACGTTTGACAAATCTGTCAAATCCATGCTTTAAAAATGCATCTACGCGTCGCGTTGCCGTCTGAATAGGGTAAGAGACATAGGTACTTGTCTTAATAATAATTATGTATGGATTAGGTACTATATAGATTTGACCTTCTATGGATAAGTAGGTTAGTATATTAAGATAATGATGATGCCCAGAAAGTGGCAGATTACCGAAACCTTTTAAACCAACGGTCATAATAACATAACAGCTACGATGAAGGCTCTATATAGGTTATTGACCCCCCGCTGCTATATAAAAGCGAACATTTTTAACTTTTTATGTTTTACTAAAACAAAAACATAAAAATCTTTGTCGAGATATTAAGTCTTAGCTTAGCTCTTTGCAAGAATCAGACAATATAATTTTGAAGCAATATCGAATTTTGTAGAACGAAGAAGAAGCAGGACAAAAAGAAGTATGTAACGTGGTAACCGTATGTTTTGCCACATTAAGAGCCTCTTTCACCATTTCCTGCTAAGTGCCGAATAGGCTATTCACCACTTAACTTGACAGATCAAGTATGGAGAATCTGTCAAAAAAGTGGTGAAACTTGTTCTATCCCGGAACCCCAAATATATCCATACCCAATTCTAAATCAGTGCGATTCGAGCGAGAATACATAACAGACAGACAAACACCATATTGGAAAAATATCGTTTCCAAGTTTCGTCAAGACTTGCAAGCTTATCGATAAATTGGCTGTCAAGAAAAAAGGTCATCCGTCTCACTGTGCACAAACTACTAAAAAGTATTTATATTGCTATGTAATAATTAAAATTGTGAGGATGAGGAGCCTGGTGACCTGAAACACAGGCCTAGCCTAGCTTGGGCACCAGACTCGTACAATATAATATTTGGGAATAAGAATGTACTTAATTAATAATTACTAAGGACAAGAATGTATTGTTAAACAGCTCTATATTTTATTGTACTGAGAAATAAATATCTATCTTATTATAGGTGTCCCTTTAGTCCCTCACTAATAAGTCCCCGGGTTGCACTAGTAAAACCAATTGGTGATATTAACTTGGCCTTTATTATCCCAAAACTAAAACCCGTACATTCAGACAAGGCCTCACGCAGTGACTGCCCGTCGGGCGTCGTCTCTGAAAAAACTGCTGCCACTTGCACATTCACACATATATGGTCCCTACATTATCTTATCAAGGTGGGGCTAGCCTATTGATAGATGAGAAGATATCTTTCCGGTGTGGAATTTATCTTATTGAGGAGGTCACAGACAGACACATTGGCATTTTATGATATTAGTACAGGAATTACTACGTCTTGTGTAAATTACAAAATAACTAGATTACAAAATCACATCTTCTGCCATTCCGTCCCCAAACTTGTGGGATAAATCAACCAACTTACTGACTTACTTACCGAGATAATTGTAATGGCGCAGATTGTATCTTTATTGACTTACATTATTTATGACTGGTACGATATTATCACCGTTATTGACTTTGGGCTACATTTTACTGGGACACCACGGCGTAACGCGCGGCCGTGGTGTCCATAAGCTACCGAATTGGACACCACACAGACACCAGAGGTTTCACACCACTATGAGAAAGTATCAGAGACCCTAAAGAAAGAGCACTACGTACGATCGATTTATGTTTAAAAAGGTTTCTAATGACAAATGAAAAGTTTGTAATCTTATTAGCAGAAATGACTAATGGAAGTCTTAAATATTTAAAGCATTCCAGTTTCTCAACTATCAACTATTTAAAAGGGAACATTTTAGAAGGCAAAACATTACACTATCTATTAAATTAATTATCAAAGAATATTGTAAGATATTTGCTCAATATATTAGATACCTATAATTACCCAATCTAGCTGTTTTTGGTGATAAGTGAAACACTATTTTCAGACCTGTTTTTTCGTTACCTAAACTTCTAACATTCATTAATGAGCTAGACGTTAAATTGAGTTATAAATTCAGCTAGTTTACCAAGAAACGTAACGTAGGTAATTGCGCTTGTAATATTATAATACAACCACATAACACTTAATATTCATTTTTTCGTAAAGGTACCGCCCACACGTTTCACGTCAACCCTTTAAACATATGAAAGCGTGATGATCGACTGTTCTGACACCTTCCACAATCGACGGTAACTAATGAAGATATATTGTGTCCCGATAAAAAGGCAACGAAATCATCTCACCATAAAATGATCACAAAAATATTCCCTTACAAACCCTCGAGAAATTGATCCCGATCCTTTTTAACCCTCAACATAGAATTTCCAGGATATTGTGTGGTATAATAGACCCAATCTGTGGCAGCCGCGGGCGAAATGTGATATGTATCAAGTCAGGAAATTGTTAAGTTTGGAAAACGTACGGTTTTAAATAGATTTTGCACATATTTGTCACGACTAGGGTAAAAAAAAGTGAAGTATCATTAGTAGTTTTTCTTTTCAGGGCAAACAGATTTGTTACCAAAAATATTAATAGTTTTTTTGTTTTAATTATAGACTTACTTATTATTATAAAAATTAGACTACTATATTTTAGTTCAAAATATCATTTGAAGTATAAATTAATTAAATCACTATTAATAATATTAGTGTATGTAATTCTGTATCCCTGGCTAAAATCAGTAGCTATGACAAACGTATGTATGTTGATCAAAGGTACACAAGATATATGTGATAGTGATGTCAGCTGTGATATTATATCGATAAACTATTATAGTTCTCCATTATTATGTTTTAAAGGTATATTACTCGAATGACATTCTGTTTTAATTTATAACACTTACGTAAGTTTTCGATAATTAAATTACCTAAGTATTCAGACAAGGAATAATGTGAGTTAATGAATATAAATTATTTAAATAATGCAATATTATGACGTTTATTATTGAATTGCATTTTGAAAAAAAACTTAACAATCACATTTCCAATGTATTATTATTTATTTACCATTATCATTACCTACGTTTTTTAATTACATACAGAAATACAAATTTATCGGGTCAATATTTTTGCAAGCATCTGGAAGGCTATAAAATTGACTTCCAATAGGGTTTTATAACTTTTTGTATTTATATACAGAAGGCAGTTGGATATGGAACATGACAAATGACAGAACACATAACATTCGACTACGACACAAAACTATTGGCGTCAGTCGATAAATAGTTTCGATATATCGATATTGAAGTGGCACGTCACAAGGGTCCTTACTCTGGAACATGTTGCTGGGCTATTAATCACAATTTATCAGCAGAATACATTACACGGCCGGCCCATTTTTCCTCATCATTTTGACGCTTACAACCTAGTGAACGCATTAGTGTCGATATTATATGTATGTATGTCTTGTACCTAGTAAGTTTAGGTGTTAAGTACTACTAGAGTCTGCATAAACATTCATCGTACAGCACCGCGGTACATTTTCAAATTCACAGAATTAACGTATCGCCATTCGCCAGCCGCTACATCCAATTTCATCAAAATGGTTTAATGGTGTAAAGACAACGAACTATGTTACACAGTTATTAGGAACTGCCGGCGTTATAATACCAAAACCATTTCTGAACTTATTTGCTTTATTAAAATAGTGAGTGTTGTACAGTAAACTCTAAAACCTCGTGATAACTATGAAAGGGTGGATTGTATGAACGATGCTATATAACACTATTATTTATCTATACTAATAAAATTACATGTCCTGACTGACTGACTGACTTATTCATCATCGCTGCGCAAAAACTGTTAAAGTTACAGCCACGAAATTTGGTAAGTAGGGTTGTTTTATTAAGTAGACACCCACTAAGGAAGGAATTTTGAAAATTTTACCCCGAAGGGGGTGAAATAGGGGTTGAAAGTTTGTATGAAAGTCCGTCATTTCTTGAGTTAGAATCGTGAAACTTTATTTTTGGATTACTGATTAAAAATGAACAGATACGTATTTAAGCGTTTTTGGAAATTCTACCCCCAAGGGGGTGAAAATGGGGTTGAAAGTTTTAATGAAAGTCCGTTATTTCTCGAGTTAGAAACATGAAATTTTATATTTGGGCTACTGATTAAAAATGATTGGATATGTGTTGAAGCGTTTTTGGAAATTCTACCCCCAAGGGGGTGAAGTAGGGGTTGAAAGTTTAAATGAAAGTCCATCATAACTCATTAGAAATATAAAAGTTTATTGAAGTTTGCGTTTGACGTTTGCTTAAATAGGGTCCGGTTTTTACCCTTTGTATAAGGAACCACAAAAAGGGGAAAACTATCCATCTTTGTTATACTATGTTAACGCGGACGAAGTCGCGGGCAACAGCTAGTTAAAGATAAAATAGTTATGGTGTACTGTAGTGTAGTACTTTGATTATAAACATAAGATTTAAAAGCCGTAAAGTACTATAACAAACAATTAAATTATTACCGTCGAGCCTAACATCACCTCGTATTATTTTAATTTATTTTATTACCCCAAACATAAAACAAATGAGAAGTTGTTAAAAATACCCCTGGTGTTTACAATGGGAGAGACAACGGTACAAACTTCACAACATTTCGCATAAAAGGGACAAAAACATTTTCGAAATGTTTTTGATTAATTTTCGGGAGTTTTTAATCAAAGCAATATTGCACTCAGCTTCAAAGCAGTAATCGCCTAAATAAAATACTAATTATGACGAGAAAGTTCGCCTCAAAGCCCTTTCGGTAGATTAGATTAATTACTAAGAAGTTGATCAAATGAAAATTTGGAGCCATTGGCATCTTGAGCGATCAGTTTCTAATTATTTAAGAAAATTATAAGGAAATTCAAATTGAAATTCATAAAGGGGCGATAAAATTTTGCGCGTAATGGCCTTTGTAAGTTCCTGTGATGGAAATGTCAAACTTGATCCATTTTCACACCTCGAAAAATTGATAATTGCGTTATCCAAAATGTAGATTAAAATATATGGTAAAGACATCAGAGCTTGTTCTGATTTCGTTGGGTAAAGGATAATAATTAACAATCATTATAATGTTTGAATGTTAATAATTTAAATCGTATTTGTAATATATTTCAAATTCTAGCTGACACAGATACTCGATAAAATATTTGACCAGTAACTTAGTAAGTAGTCTATATCTATATCTATACTAATTATTATAAAACAAAGTCACTTTTTTCCCTTATGTCCCTTTGTTCCCTTTAATCTTTAAAACTACGCAACGGATTTTGATGATTCTTTCAGTGTTAGCTAGCCAATTTATCGAGGAAGGTATATTTTATCATGCTAAGATTAATAGAAGCGAAGAAATAGAGGAAAATGTGGAAAAAACGGGGAAAATTATCTGAAAGGGCTAACTTGAACGCGCTAATCTTAGGAACTACTGGTCCGATTTGAAAAACTATTTCAGTGTTAGATAGCCCATTTATTGAGGAAGGCTATAGGCTATATTTTATCACGCTAAGACTAATAGGAGAATGTGGAAAAAACGGGGGAAATTATTTGAAAGGGCTTATCTCGCGAACTACTGGAGCAATTTTTATGTTATTTGGCACAGATACGAAGTAGACCACGTGAAGGATCATAGGCTATCGATATTAATATTTTTTTCAGTGGCTATATATTTTATACCCGTGCGACGCCGGGGCGGGTCGCTAGTATACTATAAAATAATGTAATTGTACTTTGACAATGATAATAATTTGCACGCCTCAGATAGGTTAGAATAAGTAGTATCTCCTGTATTATAATCTGTAACATCTTTTTGCCTACTTATATCTCTGTCTGCAAATGAATGATTTGATTTGATTTGAAAGTTTACTGTGCAGGAACCGTACATTTTCCGGGATAAAAAGTATCCTTTGTCCTTTACCGAGACTCAAAGTATCTCCATACCAAATTCCATAAAAATAGATTGAATAGTATAGGCGAAAATCATAAAAGTTTTTTGTGCGGAAACCGTACATTTTCCGGGACAAAAAGTATCCCTTGTCCTTTCCCGAGCTCAAAGTATCTCCGTACCAAAATTCATCAAAATCGATTGAATAGTTTAGGCGCAAATCATAAAAGTATATTGTGCAGTAACCGTACATTTTTCCGAGATTATAATGAACTAGATGACGCCCGCAACTCCGTTGCGCCAAAACTGGTTTGTAGCGCGGGAACCGTACATTTTCCCGGGACAAAAAGTATCCTATGTCCTTTCCCGGGACTCAAAGTATCTCCATGCCAAATGTCAGCAAAATCGGTTCAGCGGTTTGGGCGTGAAGAGGTAACAGACAGACAGACAGACAGACACACTTTCGCATTTATAATATTAGTATGGATGATGATTGAAGAGCCAAAATGTGAAAACAGCTGTTATTTATTTTATAACTTTACGATAAATAAGTCATAAAAGTCATTTTAAGGCACTTTTGAATGAAAGAACAATTTTTAAGTCGCCATTTTTCAACGCACAATCGCATCTACTATATTGAGAAGACAGTTTCATAATATTATAATGCTATCGCGTTGCTCGCTCACGTTTAAAAATTCCCAAATTAAATGTCTTTTGTTTCTCGTGCCGGAATTGGTTATTAAAAGTGAAACTTTTCATGCGTTTTTTCGAGTTTCACGAATGGGGAGTTCGAAATTTAATTTGACGAATTTTAGATTACATTTTACAAGCTGACGACTGAAAAAATCTGTAATTAATATTTTAATAATTATTCTTTAATAACATGAGCGCCATTCTCAAACGCATTTAGTACTTTGGCACGAGCTTAGACAGCAATATTATGTATTTATTGGAATGAAGTTCCTTATCGCTCGTAGCGAAAGGGGGCTAGACGAAAAAAGTTGTAAACGACACTTTTTTAGCGCAAAAATACAAAGGGCGTTGATGTCGCGATGACGTCAACTGGCGGGAAATTTTAAATTCTATCATTCCTCTATAATGGGAAATTAGATTTTAGCATTGTGGTTCAGTATTTATTTTTTTTGCTTTACAGTTTAGTTAGACAGACATGAGACAACAATCTATTTACAGCTGATAATAAGGCTTAATGTATAAAGGATCAAGGATATTCTAGACGGACTTAGACGATTCAGAACCGACGCAGGAAACAAAGGATCTTTATTGTTTGAACAGCCCCGAGCTAGACAAAGATACTAGATAGCGATTTTATTTTGGTTAAGACGAGTATACACTATACTTCCATAGAATACGTCTTATTATAGTTGAAGCCAGTAATTAGTTGTGTAAATGTAAATGCTACAGAAGCCTTACATTTTTATACAGGCTGCAATAAAATATGATTGCTAGGTAGTAATGGGAATTAATGCTATTTTCTGTTAATTTCGTTTGCATGCTAATTTTGATGGCACAGCATGCTACGTGTTATTGCTTTGCTATTTGCTAAAAACGTGGCATCGTGAATTATTGGTATTGCATCGAGTGAAAAATAGCAATTCATTAACAGTAGCGCCGCGATGCGAAACAGCGTGGACGTGAATTTTTTTTCATGATCGCAGACTATTGCTGCGCACGACAATATTATTAGCAATCGTATTTTTAGCAAGTACGATTAATTTAATTATTGCTTATGAGTAATGGGCATTTAGTGTATCAATATCAATTATTATACTAAAGCCTTGTTTGATAACATTATATATTCAAAACTACACAGAAAGGAAAAATAAGCCCTGAGTCTAATTGCCATAATACAAGTTTTACTTCTAGTATAGTTCTTGCAATCTACGAGTACGCGTCGCCTTTATTTGTAGTTGGAAATGTGAATAGACATTTTCGTTAGTGTGCGTACCTGACGGAGCAGTCAGTAGCGAGCGAGCCATGTACGCGTGTATAGATATAGTCACTCACACAACTAAGGGCGACGCGCACTCGTAGATTGCAAGAACTATATGGGATTAGACAACGTGATGTACGCTACCCAGCTTTTATACTATTGTATAAATTATTGTATGTTTAATAAAGAATTTGAAGTGAAGAATCTATATTTTAATAATATCATAAAGCAGAAGAGTTTGTTTGTTTGAACGCGCTAATCTCACGAACTACTTGTCCAATTTGAAAAATTCTTTCAGTGTTAGATAGCCCATTTATCTAGGAAGGCTATAGGCTATATTTTGTTACGGCAAAACTAATAGGAGCGAAGAAATAAAAGAACATGTGGAAGAAACGGGGGAAATTATTTGAAAGGGCTTATCTCACGAACTACTGGAGCAATTTTTCTGTTATTTAGCACCAAAGATCTCCAAACCTATGGATCCGAAGCAATTGTCTATGTATAGAATTGATTCAATTTAGCACAGATTTATCCTTCACGTGGTCTACATTTTAATGTAGACCACGTGAAGGATCATAGGCTATTTTTTTTTTTTTACTAATTTGTCTGTGAAATATCTAATTTACGCGGGAGAAGCCACGCGACACGTCTAGTAAAATATTTGTTTGAAATCAAAACTAATGCCCCAATGCATTATAGCAAAAGGATATATTGAACATGGTATGGAATACAACATAACAGAACTGCATCAAAAGGAGGTGCAAACATTTCGAGAGCAAAGCTACAGATGTTGCATGCAGAATGAAGCTTGCTTTGCTCTTATAAAACTATCTTTGAAATGAACTTTATCTTAACGGCATAAGAGTCATTATAAGAAGCTGCAAGGTAAAATAACTCTTAAGGTATAAGATTGTGTAATGTACTACCGAAAATAACATTCCGAAAATACATTGTTAAAGAGCAGTGTAAAAGCAGCTTTATTCGTGATCAAAGGCAGCATGACAAAGTATCTTACGTACAATTTTATTTCTCTGTACATATTTTAAACTTTGTTATTTATAAAGTGACTCATAAATATTTTATTCACACAACACTATCACTAAAAGTTGAAAAATTAATTGCACTTTACTTTTTTTTTCTTCCATGTTGTTGCATTAGTTCATTGCACACAATATGGAAGAAAAAACATAAATAAGTAATAAATATTCACAGTAATTTCTTTCTCACAACTTAACTGTACCTAAACCACTTATCAGATTTTTATTAATTAGGTATCAATAGAATCGTCGTTACTAATAGCAAGATAACCTAAGTTGTATTATCAGAGAAGTTGATTCCTAGGCAGATTGCGGACCTAAGTAATTTGGTCGCGTTAAGTCAAACCCATCCGACCGATCACAGCTAACATTGAATTGACACAAGCCGACCACATGACGTAGGTCCGTCAACTGCCTAGGAATCAATTTCCTCGATGGTACAAATTAAGTAAATAAGTCATTGTATCCTTGTTGCAAATGAAATTGCGGAGAGCAGACAGCTTTGGTTTACGTCAGGAGTTTGTTAACAAACTTTTTTTAATAAAAGTATTTATTTTTTTAATGTTCAACGATTACTCTGCTGTTTATAAACCGGTTTTGACAAAATTTTACAAGGAGGATAATCAAAATAGCACAGAATTTCATACAAATTTTGACATTTTACAGGAAGTTTAATACTCGATTCGCCAATCGGACTTTATCCTAAACACATACATCCATTATAATCTGTCATGAGAAGCTTGCACCAGTATATCTGTCCGAAATATCACGTAACATATAACATTTGTAATACTAGTGCATAACTAGCGGACTAACTTGAGTTATAACTCGAGTCATACTCAAGTCGGAACTAATATAAATGCGAATGTTAAGATATAAGCTGTAACTTGTAACAGTTGTTATTGTATAGTTATACCAAGAATACAACTGTGAAAGTGTGTAAACTTTACATTGACAAGAATGTGGTTTATTAGACTGGATTAGGTTTGGACCTCAACTGACAGCACATTTGCTAGACCGAGACAGAAAGCATAACGCGATAGCACGCGGCGGAATCCTCGAGGCTATCGCATTATGCTTTCTGTCTCGGTCTAGCAAACGGCAGTTCTAAGCGACAGAAAGAGAAAGGGCGACGGAACAAGGCGATTCCGTGCTGCCAGATGAGGTCCAACCCATAAGAGCCAGTCCACACGGCGCGTTGTGTCAGGGTTGCGTCGATGTAGCGCTACCGTTTGACGCATATCCGGCCACACGGGCGCTGAGCCATCTATAGCGTTATTAACTTATTACGAAGCAGTCTTAACGTCAACACCCCCTCCCGCTTCGTCTCGGGGGCTGCAGTCCGACATGTGTGTGTTGCGACGACGCAGCGCGCCGTGTGAACACCTAGGTTATTTCATATTTGTATGTAAAACAACGCAACGGCAGCGCTGCGGCGCGGTCGCACTGTCATTTATTTACAATAATTTCTTGTAATCTCGCGATGTAGCCAACAAACCGCGCGTTCGGGCGGACGCATATTATGAATCGAGCCATGGAAATCAAGTTATTCTTTGTTCTAATTTCTTTTGATCTAAAAGTAATATATCTATAGGTTGCACTCCGAAATTAAATATGAAACAGTAGTGCAGGCACATATTTCGCCATACGGTTAAAAGAAAGAAAAAAATGCACTGCCACTCCTACGCCGCGCCAGCGCCTTACTTTTCCTACATCCAAAAAATTAGACATGTTCATTTAGCATGTATAGATACTTGTTACTAAATTCGAAAATATTTTTAGTTGCTCAAACCCAAGAATCGAACTTACGACCTCCGAGACGAGAGCTGTAGACTGTAATTCCTATGAGAAATATAATTTCCCACATATAAAGGATTTTCCAAAACCCACGTGAGTACTGGACCGCAGATAGGTAATAGGTATGTATCCGATTGCCGGACAGAGCTGCCCGACCAATTAGTTACGGGACACTTTCGATGTGTAGCCACTAAACGCGAGATTTATTTTTAAAAGGGGTTTGGTGGTTAAACTGGTGGATTCATTCTGCGTTAAAACTTAACATAACTTAGGGTCACAATTCTTTTAGAAAAATATAATCATTTGGAAAAAAATCATCAATCCCACAGAAAACTTAGCTCTTACAACCCTGAATGGCGTGTCTCATGTAGAGGAGGTTCCAATGTTGAAAAAATATGATTCCCAAGTTTTAGTTAGGACATGCAGGCTAATCTATTGCCTCGCAAGTAAGATGATCCATGCGTTGGGTATCCATATATAAAGTCAGCCCTGCGCCTGATCTCTGATGGTGTCAGTCATCCCTTCTGGGTTACGATACAGGAACAACGGGTGCTTTTGTGTACTGCGCATACTTTTGGGCACTTTTAAATCGCTTCTCCGAACTAGCTTGCTTTCAGTGAAACCGCGCGTTTGCATTGCATTATGCAAAATGTATTAGACTAAGTGATTATACTTTAGCTGTGATATGTGTTCCTTGTGAAAGTAGCAGCGCTGAAAGACCATTTTTTGCGATTTGCATGGGCAAGCGCCCCAGCGTCATGAGTTTGCCCATACAAAAGTGAAATAAATTGCACTTTCAGCGCTGACACTTTTACAGTAAACTTTATACACGGGACTCATGCTGCATACACACCCTAAAGTATTATCACTAAGTTTTGTTACACCCTGTATATGTGACACTAAAAACGCCTATTTAACCTATCAATCCCCGTAAGGCCCAAGTGGGCCGCGATAGCAAAAGATTTCCAAGAATTGGCGATCGAATGATTAACGTGCCATAATATCTAGTCTGGAACTTCGCTGGTTTTCTGGCCCCAACCAGCTATCCAGCATTTCAGTGGCCACGTCCACTCCACATCTCATCAGGTGTACTTACCACTTTATGTCCCAACTTCACGCTAATGACTGAATTATGTACTTTTAATGGACCATTCAAGTAGTTTTTAATAGTGCCAAAATTTGAGGTTGGATGGCTGTTCGCCAGTTTTTAATAGTAGGAATTGTAGGTCAAAGCTGTAATCAGGAGCTGTTTTAAAATACTGTGAGAATTTTATCAGCGTTTAATGTTTTTGAACCTAAGACTACAACAAAAATAAAAATTATGTCAAAATATGTTGGTACAAAAATATAATTTGTGTTACAAATGCGTAAATATCTGCTTTTGAAATGACTTTGATAAAAATTGCTACTTACGAGTAAAGACTCCAAATCCTTGGAAAGAACATAATATTTAAGATAGTTTATTAGGCAGCAAAATATACGGTTTCCGCATGATAAACAAAAGAGACATAAACTAAAGAGTTTACGGGTAACATCTGGCACGATACAGTAACGAAATATTTCACCCATCCAGAATCATGTCAAATCGCCATACATCTACAGGGTGTACCAAAACTAAGCGATTAATTGGATGTGTATGAGCCCCTTGTGTAGTTTACTGTTAAAGAAGCAGCGCTGAAAGAGGTAAAATTCATGACACTAGGCGCTCACCCATACAAATCACAAAACAAATTAGTTCTCTTAGCGCTGCTACTTTTACAATGGACTCTACATGGTGTAACAAAACTAAGTGATAATACTTTAGGATGTGTATGGGCTTCCTATATAGAGTTGGCTGTGAAAGTGACAGCGCTGAAAGAGTAACTTTTTTTCACTTTTGTATGAGAAAATTCATGACGCTGGGACGTTCACATACAAATCACAAAAAATACTCCTTTAGCGCTGCTACTTTCACAGTCAACTCTATATAAGGGCTTTCTTTTGTTACACCCTGTATACACAAACGATACGCCTGTCAGCTGGATAAAATAGCAGCTATCAATCAAAGGAATGAAACTGTTCGGCATAGTCGTATCGACCCCACAATGTACAAAAGGAAAGGGTTAGGTTTATCGCCCACTTTCACGCACAATCCGGTCGAAGGGACCCTTATAGAAATTTTCTCGAGTGTAGGGCTTATTTGCGTTAGAGCAGCCTGTAGATCCTTTCGATTCGTCGGAAATAATGATCTGGTTTCTTAGGTAGCAATTATAAGATTTAAAAGCAATGCACTTATTGAGAACTTCAACTATTGGCTTAAGGTTGACCTTTCAATTTCTAAAAAACAATTTCAAAAGTTTTAAAAAAAGAACTGCAAAAATTTAGTTTAAAAAGTTAAAACTTTAAAATGTACTTTAGTATTATTAGATATGCCAATTACCAGATATTATGTACCTTAAAAATCGAGAAAATAATTGGATTTTTACGATAAATGTAGCATATTATAATATAGTTCATTTTTGGTAATGTTAAAACTACCTTATCGCCCCTCCTTGCATAGCATTTAGTCCTTTCCCGGGACGGATTTCGCCATACAAAATTCATCAATATATTCAACGGTTTAAGTAAGTCATTTTTTTTTTTTTTTCTTCGTTTATTCACAATAAATGTACAATTTATCTTATACAATATAAATCGCCAAACTGCATAACAGTTTGTTGGCGAATTTCACCGGATACAACATAACTCAAAATTGTATAACATTTTTACATAATAATTATTAATTAACTTTATATTAATAACTTGTAACTTATATCCAGATTCAAGCATAAAAACATCTAAAATAAAACATTGTTACTTTTTAAACATATTAGGTGATATTTCTATTAAACTGAAATTACTTACACAATACCATAACAAGTCTTACATGTCATTATTACCATTTGAGATATTATATATTTACAATTATACCTGTATTATATATTTTATTACATATTATTTTATAATTTAATTATTATATTTAAATTATTATCATTCATTATACCATCACTATCAACTGCTAGTATAACTTTTCAAAAAGTATTTTTTTAAATCTTTCCTTAAAGTTAACATACTGGTTTTATTGCTATCATCTCTTATAAATTCAATTTTATTAAATAATGTAGGAGTCAAGTATTTCCTGGTTCTTTTACCATAGTAATTTCTTACAGCTGGTATTACATATTTTCCTTGTGTAACATTTCTAGTCTGATATTTATGATGATCAGTTTTTTCTTTATATACACACCGGCAAAATTAGCGGAACATAATAATTTTTTTTTTTTTGAAAATTAATCGCTGTGTTTTATAAATTAATTTAATAATTGATGATGAAAAAATAAAACTTATATAAATTTAGGGCATAAAAACGTGTAAAATTAAAAAAATCTGCAAAAATCTAAAATTAAGAAAAATCTTTGAAATTTCAGTAGTAAGTTTTTAAGTTAAATTCTTCATTTTTACTTAAGAAATGCCATGTTAACAGCGTGTAATGCCTTCTATGGATCTGATGAGAGTCTGGATACGCCATTACATGCTTGCATTTTGATTGTCAATCATTTCCTGTGGGATATTCTTCTACTCCTCCAGTAGCGCCAACTCGAGCTCCTGAACACATTTTGGAGCTGGAGTTTTAATTCGTACCGTTCACCCATTGATGTGCCACACGTTCTCAATCGGATCCACATCCGTAGACCGTGCTGACCTCTACACCTGGGCTACGCTAGCATCATTTAGGTCATAATGCCCGATTTTTTTACTCTATGGACGCGCAAAAAATTGAAGTTACTACCTAAAACTGTGTAAAAGGCACAACATGCAGTTCTAGGATGTCTGTGCTATTGCCCTGTACTGTCAAAGTACCATCATTAACAATCATCAGCTCTGTGCGGGCTCCAAATCATATGCAACCCCAAACCATTACGAAGCCTGCATGATATACCACTGTTTCCGTTAAGTTTGATGGTCTATAGCGTTCCTTACGATTTATTCACATTCTTTATCGCCTGTTAATAAAATTTACACAGAATTTGCTCCCATCACTGTACAGCACACGATTTCACTCACTTGTCAAATTTTGATGTTCACGCGCAAATCTTAGCCTGGCTCTTTGGTGCCCTGTCTCAAGTTTTGGTGCCCTTGCTGGCACCTTTGAGTTTAATTTAACTTCTTTGAGTCTTCTTCTTACTGTAAAATCACTTACAGGTACATCTCGGACCTGTTCCTATAGGTTTCATCTCTGCAAAGCAGTTTAAGGTCGATTTCATAAGGCTTGTACCCTTACAAAACGGTTATCCTGAACCTTTGCCACCCGATATATGCCTTGTTCTCGTCTCCGAACGTAAGATCCAGTCTCTCTGTAGCGTTGAAATTTACGATGGACCACGAAAGCCGACACACCTAAGGCCTGACTGACCGAACGGTAGGTGTGACCTTTCTCTATCGTGGTTACAACTCTAGCTGTCGTAGATGCTGGAAAATCCACTAATTTTGTATCTAAGCAATGTGTTCTTCCAAAAACCAAACAATCAAATGAGCTGGCATGCCTTGCACCCCGCTAAAAACGCCATTCTTATCAGAAACGCTTACAACGTCAATCATCGAAAAACACTTAGTAGGGCATAATTGCAATAAAAATCTGTCAACGTGCCAGTTTTGTTCAATATTTTATTTCTTAAATGAGCTTAGAAACTATAAAAAAGGATTTCACACAGCCCGACCCACTTGAATTCAAGTTGTGGCCCTTTTTACTTATGTTCCGCTAATTTTGCCGGTGTGTGTATATATTAATATTATATTGCTCTAATACAATTAAATAAGAGACTTTTGCATTCACCGGTATTATTTCACAAATGTTATACAATTGTTCATAATTTTCCTTACACTGTGCTTTCACGTTTTTATTTACCAAATATTTAATAAGTCTAGTCTGTATTTGTTTTATTTTATCTAGTTCGGTTTTAAATGTAAGACCATAACAACTCAATCCATAGCTTATTATGGAATCTGCAAGTGCGTAGTATATGACATACAGCAGTTTTTTATTGACATATTTATTAAGATGAAAAAAATTTCCTAATATTGATCGTAATCTATTACACACTGCATGGACATGCGGTTTCCAGTTAAAATTGTTATCAACTGTCAGTCCTAGGTATTTGTATTCGTCTACTATTTCAATCGGTGCACATTTGCAATTATTTTTGTTATCATGTAGGCATTCGTATGTATGTCCAATTATTTCTTTATTAATATTATCCTGCTTATTATATTTACTATAAGGTGATGTAATTTGCATAGCTTTAGTTTTATTAAAATTTATGATAATGCCGTTGTCATGTGCCCATTTGGTAATGTTTTCAAAATCAGATTGAATGTAGCGTTTTGCATCCGTTGGGTTTTTAGATGAATATAACAAGCACATGTCATCTGCATACATAAAGGTTTTACAATTCCTTATAACATTTAATACACTATTTACATGCATTAAATATCCGACTGGAGCATACACTGACCCAGTGGGAACACCCAGAGTAACATCCACCTCGTCTCCAATTACTGTTTTTATTAAGGTACGCAGGGACCTGTTTTCAAGGTAACATTTAAACCAGCTACTGACGGGTCCTCTGATCCCGCATTCATCCATCGCTCTCAGCAGCACATCGTGATCTAAGGTGTCGAATGCCTTTTTGTAATCAACAAATAGTGCTGCTACAAAGTGACCGTCATTGAGATTGCTGTTAATGTATTCTGTGAACTCTGCGAGATCGGTGGCGGTGCTTCGTCCCCGCCGGAATCCGTGCTGCGCGTCGGATATAATACCATATTGTTCGAGATAACTGCTAATTTGATTAACGATTACCTTTTCAACTATTTTATTTATCACGGATAAAATCGCAACTGGTCTATAGTTGCTGTAATCTAGGTGGCTGCCCTGTTTATATATTGGTCGAATTATAGATTTTTTTAATAGCTCAGGGTACACTCCTTTTCGTACACATAAATTTATAAATTTTGCTAAAACTACACTTATATCTTTTTTCACTGCTTTGATATCCTGTACTCTAATTTTATCAATTCCTGGTGCTTTACTATTATTTAATCTATTTATATATTTTTCTATTGTCTTTGCTTTAACATTCTTGAAGTGGAAGGATTTATCACTTGGTACTACATAGGAGCTTCTATTTAGGAACAAATTATTACATTTATGTTTTATATCTTTAATTTCCTTAGTAAATGTTTCTGAAAATTTATTACAAATATTTTTAAGTGTATCCGTTTTTCCTAAATATTTCATAATTACATCATCTAAACTATTTTTCGTTTTCCCTAACCATTTATTTATATTACACCAGATTTTCCTAAAATCTTTATTACATTTTTCTATCTCTTCTTGTCTATATTTATTTTTGGCATTATCTATTAACTTGTTTACTTTATTTCTGAATTTCGTATATATTAATCTATTATTCATATTATCTGGTGATGCTTTCCATACTCTAAAAAGATAGTCTCTATAATCTATATTTTTGCGTAGTTCTACATTTACCCACGGCTGTGTAATTCTTTTTGTCTTTGGTTTAATTTTAATTTCACTCTTATTATATATGTCAGTAAAAATTTTATACAGTTTTTCGTACATAACAATAGGACAGTTTTCATTTTTGAAATCAGACCATTCAATTAATTTTAATTCTTCGCTCACAATTTTTTCATCTATTACTGTTTTAGTTATACAGTTACTTTTATTTTTATCATATAAGTTACTATCCACATTTAAACTTATTCCTACCATATAGTGGTCGGACAGAGTGCAGTTCAGTATGTGCGCTCTCGCTTCGAGTGGCCAGCTCTGCCCGGCTCGTACAAATACATGATCTATATTTGATGATGTCAAACGTCCGTTCATTATCGCCTCGCGTGTTATTTCAGTTTTGGGTATTGCACATTGTAGTCCGTTTTCACTCAGCATGGTCATATAAACAGCTGCATTCTGATCTTCATCATGCGAAATATCAATGTTCATATCCCCGATCAATATCACTGCTTCTGATGTTGGGATGCATTTACATATTGAATTTATTTCTGAGATAAAAGTTAACTTATTTGTGTTTGGTGGTCTGTAAGTAGCTATTAAATTTATAGTTTTATTTCCAATTTTCATTTTGCCATACATAAATTCTGTCTTAGTTAGTTTTAATGGTGTCGCTTCTAGCGTAAACTGTAGATCTTCTTTTACATATACTAGTATCCCACCACCTCTTCGTGTTTTTCTTGTTTTTGGATACACTGCGTACCCAGGAATATTATATAGTGGTACTTCTTCATTTTTTATATTTACTTCTGTTAGTATTATCACAGTTACGGTTCTCTTTAATATACTGTCATTGAGTAATACCAGCAGCTGATTAAATTGTTTACGCAATGATCTAATATTTAAATGTATAATATTTATATCCTTTTCTGATAATTGTTGTGACCATAGATTTGTGTCTATATATCTATTGTATTGAATGTTGGATAAATCCAACTCTAAGTTTAGGCTATCGAATTTTAAAGTTAGTGGAAATCTTTATGTTAACTTTAGTTGCTTCATTATTCAGTGGGTGGTCTTGTATTATCATTATTATTGCTTTGGCTTATGAGCATCTTAATATCGTTTGTGTTTCTTACACGCATAATTTTCCCATCCTCGTTTTTCTTAACTAAAATATTAGAGTTCTGAATCCATATGAATTTATATAAATGCTTTAGTTCGTTTCTAGTTTCCCAAAATAGTAATTTCATTGATTTAGTAAGGTCTTCATTTATATACACTGGTACTTCACTGTCATTGCCATAAACTTTACCATTTGTGAGACGAGTTTTCCTTTTTTGTAACCATTGTTCACGTGCTTTTTTGGATTTTAATTTCACAACAACGGGACGTGGTTTTTCTGTTTTTGTCTTAGGTAAATAAACTTCAGTCATTCTCTCCGCACTTTCTATATCTTCTGGATTTAAATCTAGCTTTATAGCAATGTCTTTAACCACTTCTACAATATTCTCGTCATCTTTATTCTTTAAAAGGCAAGCAATTTCAATATTTTTATCTTTTTCTTTTTTCTCTAGACTGTTCACCCTTTCCTCTAAAGCAGCATTGCACTTTTCTAGGTACACATTTTTTTGCTCTATTGCTTTTATTTTATTTTCAGTCGTTTTCTTAAATTCCAGCATTTCTTGATATTGTTCAGCGTAAAAATCTACTGTTTCTGTGAGATCATCAATTTTTTTTTCCAATTTAAAAATAACCTCTAGTTTCTTGTTCATTTCTACGAGTAGAGTTTCAACACTAACCTTTTGCGGATCAATATTTATCACAGGAGGAGACTGGCGGTTCGTATTTAAGTTCGATTGTTGACACTCCTCGCATAGCTCTGTTGTTAAAACTTTTTTCTTAACACATCTCTTGTGAAAAACACTGTCACACATTCCCTTACATTTTATTATATCATCCTTTGCTATAGATAGGAACAGTTTACATTTTTTGCACTGCACCATTTTACCCAATTTTCCCCTAATGTAGCGTTGAAAGCAAGTAGGCTATTTTTTTTATCATGCACTGCACTGTAGCACAAAGTTTAACTGTTTGGTGTAATTATGTTAAGCTAGAAATCCATGCGACATGCAACAAAAGTTCAGTTTGAAAGAATTTTAAAACAAATATTAAATCACAAGCAAAAATTGAAGGCCACTGGGTCACTGAACTCTTAGCGTCTTCGGTGCGCTCGCGTCCTTCGCTCACCGACCGACCGGGCGGGGGCCGCGCGTCGAATATTGAAATATTTAAAATAAAAACTGTCTGTTCTCAAAAACGGGAAGGTGTCTAGTAAAGATATTACTACTGCTTTAAAGCTTATGGAACACAGATTCTATTAACACTAAATTCTAATAACGTCTTCGACTTTTACCACTATTTTACTATTAATTTTTACGGACCGCGCGAGTGCGAAGCGGCAGCGTGAGCGTGCGTGCGTGCGTGCGTGCGTGCGTAATGTGCATAATACAGTATGTTTTGCTATTTTGCTATTATTTGCTATTACACTAATATTATAAATGCGAATGTTTGTGAGTTTGTATGTTTATTATTTCTTCTACTTAATTAAATATACTATGGAGTTAGTTGATGCCTTGGATTATCACGTAGGCAACTTTTTACTGTGGGAAAATATCATAAATTATTTCTTTTTGCCCTAAGAAATCGCAGGTAAATCTTAATATACTATTTAATTATAATAGTAGAATATATTAATATTGTAAGCAAATATTGTCAAGTATCTCTTATATTATTAACTAGCTGACCCGACGGACGTTGTCCTGTCTTAACGATGATTATTTAATTCGAATTGGTATAATTAAGAAAACAATAGATTAAAATTAGTATCTTCATGCCAAATTTTATCAAAATACTTAGATTAAATAGTTTATGCGAAAATCATAAAAGTTTATTGTGCAGGAACCGTACATTTTCCGGGACAAAAAGTATCCCTTGTCCTTTCCAGAGACTCAAAGTATATCCATACCGAATTTCATAAAAATAGACCGAATAGTTTAGGCGAAAATCATAAAAGTTTATTGTGCGGGAACCGTACATTTTCTGAGACCAAAAGTATCCCTTGTCCTTTCTCGAGACTCAAAGTATCTCCATACCAAAATTCATCAAAATCGATTGAACAGTTTACGCGCAAATCATAAAAGTATATTGTGTAGTAACCGTACATTTTTCCGGGACAAAATGTATCCTATGTCCTATTCCTGGTTCTAAGCTACCTCTCCACCAATTTTCAGCCAAATCGGTTCATCCGTTCTTGAGTTATAAGTGGCGTAACTAACACAACTTTCTTTTATATATATAGATTTTGAAATATTGTGTCTACACAAATATTTTTGTAATAATAACGTCACGTTTAATAACACAGCTATAATAATAAAGCTTGCTTTAACACAGCTATCATAATAAAAAGTGTACGTAAGACTAGACAATAGCCATAGGCCAAGAGCTACGTGTAAGAATTGCTTAGTTTTCTAACTTTACAGATTTTATGTTTTTTTTTTTAAGTTTACAATTTTTTACAAGTATTTTGGTTAGAAAGCATATTGTATAAAATTCAATATCATGCCTTTATAGTCAACTGCGTTGAAATATATATTTAGTGCTAATTGTATAAAATATGTAGTTGTCAAAAAATAAACACATTAAATAAACACCTACACACATAAAACGAACCTTACAAGTGTTTGTTAAAGTTAAGTTTTTCGTGTTCCTTATTGCTAATTCTATCGTATCGTAGTCATAAGTGGCATACTTTTATAATAATGACAATATTTTTTTGAAATGAATATGTAAATATTGAGATATTAATATCACAAATTTTGTGACAAAAGTACAAAGGCCTATGACATCAAAAAAACGACCAACTAAATATTCACATAGTTATTTCAATATTTCAGCCAGCTCCTGGCCTACAGGAGTGTTTACAAACAATTAGCGAAGCACCCAGTTAATGTGGTGTCAACGCCTCCTGAAATGTTTTCTCTCATAACACTTGTCACTAATGCTTTTAGGGCACAAGGGTTGGCTTACCTATTCTATGCCATTAACGAAATGACAATACACGCTTATACTATAAAGTATAGGAGGTGACTTGACTTTGGGCTTGAATAAACGTAGGAATTTTCTGTGGTAAAGTAAAAGTTATCTATGTATGTATTTGTTTCAGTAAAACCTTGTTTTGACAATTCCATTAAAACTCGGTTTAGTTTTGAATACTATCCGGTACAAGCAAAGATACCACATAAATTAAAGAAAACCCCCAAAATTTTCCAGCAGTGAGCAAGCTGATGATGATAAGTGATAACTAATGCTAACAACACTCTCGATCATGTCAGCTTTCACAAAAAAAAATCAAAATCGGTCCACCCGTTTTCATGCTGCCACGGACACACACAGACAGCCAGAAATGTCAAACATTATAATTAAGTTTGACGTCTCCTTTTGCGAGTTCTTACGTTGGTTCTTCTTGCCGGGTTCTAAAAGAGTAAATTTTTAACCAATTCAGAAATAAACAATATTCATTTCATTTTCAGTTCGTAAAGAACTAATTTTAAACCGATTTAGGAATAAACATTTTCATTTCATTTTAGCCAGGGGTTAAAAAGGGTTGAAGGTATGTTAGTATATTGCAGCTCCACAAAAGTACACCACGGTGAAATCCCCAATTAGTGACATTTTGATTCGCAACGTGTCGTATATCGTAATGGCGACACGTATGCCATTTGCATGCACGATTATACACTCGTTTACATTACAACATAATACTATGGAAGCTTCACACCACGTCAGTCTAGCCCCGTGCTAAGTACCTGAAGGACTTGTGTTACGGGTACCAGACAACAGAAATATATATTTTAATACTTTTATACTATACATATTATATAGTTACTTGTTTAAGGTTTTTATAACATGATACACATAATATTTAATACTGATCCATGACCCAGGAACTTTTGAAAACTTTTTTGTTCCGTCGGCGGGATTCGAAACCGCGATCCTCGGCTTGAGCTACCAACGCGCTCACCACTGAGCCACAGAGGTCGTCTAAATTGGTCGCCATCCGATCGTGGATTCTTGGAAATCTATTGTTATTCTATTGTTGTCGCGGTCACCGGTGTCCTTAAATGTGGCTTTACATACGTTACCAAGTGAGCCACATAGGTTGTCGAACTATGTTTATGTTGCCTTCATATTATAAATACGAAAATGTCACTTCACGCTTGTGTTATCTCATCAGTCATCACGCTTTAACCGTTAAACCATGAGATCACAAGCAATAATTATTTATTTAACTCATGGGTATTTTACATACAATTGCTTGAAATCTCACGATGTAGCCGCCAATCCGCGCGTTCGGTCGGATGCGTATCGAGCCATATCAAACATATTATGCCCTTTTTTTTTAAATGTTGCAGGGGAAACCCATCATGGGTGCCCCGGGTTGGGTACCCCGGGGGTATGTGAGACTCCTACTCACTAAAACCACCTGCGGTTCGCCTTCAGCCATATAAGGAGAGATATCCCGGATCTAACAAACACGGGACTCCCTCCACGACGACCGATCTACCTGGGACCGGACTTCCACCAAAAGTAAGGAAACGGTTAGGCAAACTAAAGCGTTCCCCTCGGCGCCGGAGCTGGCTAAGCCGGGGAGATTCCCATCCTCTCCCGGAGCCCCACGAGGGTTCCCGTCCTACGCCGGCGGAGCGGCAGAGAGGTGGGATCGTTCTCTCTGTTCCGCTCCGTGGCCTCTTTCTGCGATCCCGCCCAGCATTGCCACCAGATCGTGGCGCTGCACGGCCCAACGATCGCACACCTCGAGGGTATGCTGGGCCGTGTCTTCCGCAGCGCCACAGTCGTGGCAGGCTGGCGTTGGCTCTCTCCTGGCGATCTTACACAGGTACGCACCGAAAAAACATATTATGCCTGCCTAGCATACGCCAACGAGATAATTATCTCACTCTACATGTTTCTCGATGTTTGATAGTTTGTATCTTCATCTCTATTGTCCCTAGCATGACAAACATTTTTTCTCGTGTAGATCTATCATCGAAATAACACATTTTTATAGAGTTTTGTCGAGATAATGTCGAGATTTTGACATTATGAGACGAGTACTATTTAATTATCTCGAGAGTGAGATATCTCGTTGGCGTATGCTAAGCAGGCTGGGGTACATAAAAATAGGTAGGGATTGTTTAACTTAAAAACACCCCCACCCCTTCCTCGTATCCACAGTCCAACATTGTTCATTTATATCAAATAGTGAAGTGGTGGGGTACGTCATTTCAAATTCTCGGCAAAACATGACGGTAGCGGTCATTGACTCCCTGTCAAAGACTTGTCATTTTCTATATAATCCGCGATTGACAATGAAGTGTCAGATGTTGTCAATCGCGGCTTTGTATAGAAAATGCCAAGTTTTTGACAGGGAGTCAATGACCGCTACTGCCATGTTTCGCTGAGTACAGTAATTATAGTATTGTTGCTGCGTAGGCTGCAAATTACATGCTAAATACAACAATTTAGTTAAAATTCCTATTAGATAGCATTTCCAAATAACTTTCGTGAAACGAACACATAATTGGGTTATTTGATTATACTCTAACATTACAATTTAGTCATGTTTATAACTAGCTGCAACTGTGCAATTAAAAGCATTATTTGATCGTTTAGAAATAGCACAATCCATTTTATACTTTCACGGGAGAGAAATATGCTATACTAAAATATATCATTGGATTTCTGAATTTTATCAAAAAATTAGTCACAGAAAAGTTATAATTTACTAAGCAACTACATGACGTTGCAATTCCGTTGTGCCAAAGTTTGTTTATTTCTTCGGGTTAATCGGTTCAGTAGTTTGGGAGTGAAGAAGTTACAGAAAGAAATGTCCCGTACATAGACAGATAGACGCACTTTCGCATTTATAATATTAGTATGGATTTACGCGGTGAATTCTTTGTAAAAATAATTTTAAATTAGAAAAGCAATTCCTATGAAATAAACATAAACATAAATAAGCATAATATTTCATTTACAGCAAATTTTTCAACATACCATTTTACTCTGACAAAATCACCGAAAACAGACGAAAAAACTTTACCATCAGCAAGTTTTTCCGATTTTCAATATTTAAAGCTGCTAGTCAAAATAATTAAGTAATTATATTACTGGATGTGACCGCTTCAAACAGTATTTTATAGTAAGCGTACATTTTTAATTAAGTATCGTATGTTTATGCTGCATTTTATCAAAATCAGCCAAGTACTTTCGGAGCCTATTCAATGCAACAACAAACAATCACACTTACATACACTATAATATTATAATAATAATTAATAGACAAAGATATTATGTACTCTTACGATATTCTAACGTTGTTATAGATTTCTTGAAGTAAAGACATGTAATTACAATTATAAGTAAAAATATTATAAACTTGAAGTCAAACAATAATTCTGAAAACCCTCAAAACGCCGAAATGTCTGTTTTTCCACCCGAACAGTTCAGGATCTGTTAAACCACCGGGTTCATGCTCGACGATACACCTCATTTATTTCTCCGCGGGTTATCCTAAATCTTGCCTTTTACATTTACTGAATTTCAACATTTTATTTCGTAAAATATTACATTAGAAACAGGAGATAATTTTCTTTCTAGGTATTTCTAATATATAAAATTCTCGTGTTTGTGAGCGAACTCCTCCAAAACGGCTCAACCGATTTTAATGAAATTTTATACGAACATTCGTTAGGCCTGAAAATAAGTTTTTATCTACTTTTACACTGATACTAGAAATATTTTTATGGCAAAACAATGTTTGTCGGGTCAGCTAGGAATATAATAAAACAACGATTGAATAGATTCACATTGATGTCAATGAACTACGAGTATAACATTAACTAATGAGTGATGACTGTAATTCATCCACACTAATATTATTATTAATGCAAAAGTGCGTATGTCTGTCTGTCAGTTACCTTTTCACATCCTAACTGCTGAACCGATTTTGCTGTTTGTTATGGAGATACGTTGAGTCCTGAAAAAGGACATAGGATACTTTTTATCCCGGAAAATGCATAATTCCCGCACGATAAATGGCTTTTTGAGCAATGGAGTTACGGGAGTAACTAATAATTATTATTGTGAATCACAAATTGCAATCATTCATATTTGGTCGTAATTAAGTGGAAACTCGTTAATATTATATTTTATTTCGTTAATTCGGATGAACAATTATTGATAATTGAATACTTATTGAACGGTAATTACATGAAGCGCTGTTCATTTCAATTTGTTTGTTCTCCAAACGGATTATTTTTATTGCGGCAGGCAGAGTTGGTGTGTTTTATATAATACTAGCGACCCGCCCTGGCCTCGCACGGGTATAAAATATATAGCCACTGAAAAAAAAGATTGAAGTCGATAGCCTACGATCCTTCTGGTCTACTTCTTATCTGCCAAATAACATAAAAGTTGCTCCAGTAGTTCGCAAGCTAAGTCCTTTCAAATAATTTCCTCCCTTTTTTCACATTTTCCTGTTAGTCTTAGCGTGATAAAATATAGCCTATAGCCTTCCTCAATAAATGGGCTATCTAAAACTGAAAGAATCATCAAAATCCGTTGCGTAGTTTTAAAGATTAAAGAGAACAAAGGGACATGAGGGAAAAAGATACTTTGTATTTATGTATCTAGATAAGTAATACCCTGATTCTGCCATCTATTTTTATTTTAACTTCGTTTCTTCTTCGATTCCCTTTGTTTCCTATCAAATATCAAAATATTATAAGCATATTTATAATTTGACAGAGTGGCAGACACACTTTCGCATTTAAAATATTAGTATGGATATCTATACTTTATATATTTATTAGTGTAATTGACATTTTGACAAAATACCTACTATTTTAATTATTTTTTTATGAATTTTACTTATTTTGATTGGACTTCTAATTGATATTTTGATACTAATTTAATACTCGTAATTATGGACTTTGTTTTATATTAGATTCTTATATTGTAATTATTCTATAAATTAATTCATTTTTAATACTTTCTTAATTGCATTGTTGAATGACCAAACTTGCTTGACTACGTCACTTATTAATATGTTGCTTATTAATATGTTCGGGGGTACTGGTGAGGGTAGTGGGGATAGTAGCGGGGCTTGATAGGGTATAAAAGGCGGTGTTTTGGCCGGCGGCGGCACTTGACGGACGTTGTTCGTAGAGTCCACATCCTGAGGATGCTCCGGTGTTGGAGCGAAACGCGCGTCGAGGTTTTCAACCTGCATGGTGGTGAGGGGCCTTGCACGGATTTGCCAACATTATTGCTTGTGTGGTGGTGGTGTTTGCAAGTTCTTGCATGCGAGTGTACGCATAGGCAGTGTGGGAGGAGGGAGGTGCTGTACGCATGCCTATGCGTGCACTCACTCATTTACTTAAAGGTGGAAGATTATTTCGCGGAATATTGCTAAAAATAATAACAAGCTGAATTTTAAGCTATGGATTTCCGCAAAGTAACGCCTGATTCCATTAACTACTTTCTTAATGTTACCTTTGACTTTTGCACGCCACCTGGATGGCAGAATGTTTAGAACAGTATTTTATAATTTGAAGACCTTGTTATGCACTACATTCTTGCAATAAATATATTTCATTTCATTTCATTTCATTTCATTTCATTATAATATTTTCAATGCGAAAGTGTCAGTCTATCTATTACCTCTTCAGGCCTCGCTGACGGCTGAACTGATTTTCCTGATTGGTATGGAGTTAGCTGATTTTAATTTTTTACTGGAAAATATCACAATTTATTTTCTCTCACAAACCACGGGTCGAAGTCAATTCCTACCACCTACAGTCTCATCCGGTTTAATCTCACTTAATCCCTGGAGTAGCTGCGATTTCCAATATAAAGTAAATCTGCAAGCAATATCTATACCAGGGGTCACCAATTAGTTTCGCTCGGGGTCCGTTTTAAGAAATAAAATGACCTTCACGTACCGCACATTAAAAAAAACGGCAAAGGTATTTATTATTTAAGTATCAATGAGAAAAGTGACAATTTTTGTTGCTACCTGTTCATCAGTATGTCGAGACCGAAATAATTATTTTTTAAAAAAGTTCATCTTCGAACATGCTTGGTACGCACACAATGGGTCGGCGGTCCGGATGCGGACCGCGGTCCGCCATTTGGTGACCCCTGATCTATACTAATGCAGCAGGTAAAACTACATCCGAGAAAATCTTGTCTATTAATCTCCCCGCAAACCTCTAATCTATTCTGGACCTTCTGATATATTTCGCGCTGGAGACTGTAATTTGACACCTGAGCGGCTCTCGTAGTAAAACTCGGTAAGTGCGATATTTAAGAAATATTATTTTTATATTAAAAATTGTTATAGTTTGAAATATGTTATGGCCTTAAAATAAAGGTAAGTTCACATTGCAACGTGCCGCGTCAATGCGATACAATTTTATTCAAACGACCCACTTAAGACTGGACTTTATTTACTACACAAGAAAATAGTGAAAGTTGATTATGGCTCATTTAAAAATGCACCGAGTTGCATCTATGCGACTTTATAATTATAACCTAATTTCAATCAATCTACAATAATATAACTATGCATAACAATCCGCTAGAAATTATTCAAGTCGATAACTGTACACACAGTTTACTTCCTGAAAGGTCTATCAAGCTGTGACATCGGGAATGTGCCACAAAGGGTTACCCTTCCAAGGCATTCCCCGACAACTCCCAAACGTAATCTGAGTGAACTCGAATCTCTGAAGTCTGATAACACATCAGTAATCTTTATGAAATTAAAACTATTATAGTGGTTTGGCAGGAAAGTCAGGATATTTTTTCTGATCGCTTTATATGCGCTTAGTGTTTTTTTTTTAAGATGGATACATAACAGCCGATGCGGCGTAGGAGAGAAAGTATCTCTATTCTTACTTACTATTTTACTCTGATAATTCGTTTTCTTGTTTGCCATTCATCTATCAGTAGTTGAATGACGACATCTTTAACTCAGGTCAAAGATGTCGTCATTCTACCATGATTTTACATAAATATAAAATATTACATAAATCCTGACTTGCTACACTTTGTCCCAGTTCTCGTCATTGTACATCAATGTTTTTTTTGACGTTTTTTCAAAATAAGTGAATTCTGACTTACTACACTTTGCCCTAGCACTGGCCGTAACTGGATCAACCGCTGGACCGCGTCAAATTACCTCGTTAATTTTGTATCGCATCATTGAATCTTTTTGTACATTTTAATTATCCATTATTTGATCATTGACAACTATTATTTGCTTCATTACTTTTGAATCATGTGTTTATTCCTCATTAATTTTTTATTCGCCATTTTATGACTGGCAAATGAACAGAATAATAATTATTATGATATTAACCCATCAAGCTCTATAAGAACACCGGTGAGTGACCGCGATAATAATAGACTAACAATATCCACGATCGAAGGAACAAAAATAATATGTAGTCCCAGACGAACCTCAAGTACGAGCCAGTCTCCAGCCAGCATCTTTTTTTTTTATTATTAAATAAGGGGGCAAACGAGCATACGTGTCACCTGATGGTAAGCAACTACCGTCGCCCATGGACACTTGCAACATCAGAAGAGCTGCAGGTGCGTTGCCGGCCTTTTAAGAGGGAATACGCTCTTTTCTTGAAGGTTTGCAGGTCGTATAGGTCCGGAAATACTGCTGGTGACAGTTCGTTCCAGAGTTTTACAGTGCGCGGTAGAAATTTACGCGAAAAACGCACTGTGGAAGACTGCCACTCATCAAGGTGATGAGGATGGTATGTTTTTCGCGTGGGACGATGGCGAAAAGTTGCAGGTGGTATGATTCCGAACAATTCCTCAGAGCACTCCCCGTGATACAACCGATAGAGGATGCAGAGCGAAGCTACATCCCGGCGTAATTCCAAGGGGTCCAAGCTGTTTGAAACACTATGGCAATCAACAATTCGAGCGGCCCTTCGTTAGATGCGATTCAGAGGGAGCAGTTGGTATTTTGGCACCCCTGCCCAGAGATGAGAACAATATTCCATATGAGGCCGAACCTGCGCCTTGTAGAGTTGTAGGCGTTGGTCCGGACTGAAGTACTGTCTCGCTATCTATTCCCATACTCTATAATATTAGATATTATTTTCTCTTCGCAAGACCCGTGGTATTTTGACGTAAAAGGATAGGTATTCCAGATTTTTTTTAAATATAGTTTGTTAAGAAAATACTTCTATAAGGAACGCCAAAATAATGTAGTAAATTTTCCTCGAAAATAATGCACGTAATTGTTTATCAGAGTAAGTGTATTCATTAATTTAGACATTGGCTGATATACACCCTTAAAATAAAATATGTATATGTCGTAGGATGATTTGATAAATCGAATTATCGCGAAAATTCTAGAGACTTTACCATTTACCACTGTCTAATTATCCGTGTTTTCGCGAAGTTCCTAGAATTTTCGCAATAATTATTTGTTATATGTCGTAGGATGATTTATCAAATCATCCTACGACATATTATACAGAATATAATAGATTTCCCCAAAAGTGTAATATGAGACCTTCACACCTAGCTTAACATCAAATTATGCCTATATATTACACAACTAGATGACTTTCCCGGCATTCACAGTGTCTCCATACCAATTTTCAGCAAAATCGGTTTAGCGGCTTAGGCTTGAAAGGGTAACAGAGACAGATAGACTGACAGACGGACAGACAGACAGATATCTTTCTCATTTGTAATATTAGTATGGATTATAATATTGTAATGAAAATAAATTTATTCATAAACCTATGTTGAATACCTACTGAAATCAAATTTATATCACTGGAGTTCATTTTGAATATTAGAATTCATTTTCGCTAGTGACGGGGGCATAGTTAATTATTGAAAACTTCAAAATGTAAATGGTAACGTATAGAGATTTTGGTTTTGTATGAAGTAGTCAGCGCTCAAGCCAGGGTTCGCGGGTTCTAATCCCGCCGACGGAACAAAAAGTTTTCTTCCGTACTTTTTAAGTTAAGCCTATAAATTATAATCGACATTTTGACTTCACCACTTACCAACAACTTTTATTATTTTAGGGTTCCGTACCCAAAGGGTAAAGACGGGGCCCTATTACTGAGACTTCGATGTCTGTCCGTCTGTCCGTCTGTCTCCAGGCTGTAACACAAGAACGGCAATGACTAGAGAGTTGAAAATTTTTACTGTTTATGTATTTCTTTTGTCGCTATAACAACAAATACAAAAAATTAAATTAAGAAATTAAAAAAAAACCCGCCAAACAACTTTAAGAAGTAATGAAATAATATTTACTGCCTTTAAGTTCAAATAATTCGTAACATGTGTAAAGTAATATTTTAGTCCATAATTGTTGTCACGGTGTGTCGGGGGACCGCCAAGTAAACTACAACATACAACCGCCAAGTCGCTGACTATCTCGATTCAGTTCACTATGAATTGATTGTGACATTAAATCAAACATCTACATTAGCGGTCCCCCGCGACACACCGTGACAACAATAATTATGGACTAAAATATTACTTTACACAAGTTACGAATTATTTGAACTTAAACTTATTATACTTATTATTTCATTAATTCTTAAAGTTGTTTGGCGGGGTTTTTTTTTAATTTCTTAATTTAATTTATTTCATACTTTATAAACTTGTGTTGGTTATAGTGCAGAATAACTCCTATCAACAGAATCATAAGTATTCTCATGAAAACCGTATATCAATGTCCTTTTCGATGCAGAGGCTGTTAATATGAGCCCAAACATGAAACCTCCACTTTGGGTTCATACGAAGCTCGGTTCCTATAGAATCCAGGTGATGCAGCAGCGTGTAAATATTTACTGTTTGTCTACTTCTTACTGGTTGTCGCAATTAAAATGAGCCCAAACACGAAACCTCTACCTACTCTAAGTTGGCGAGGAGTTGGATATCCTATTGATTACCAGGTGATGGTGCAGCACCAGGCCAACTTTCCATTATTATGTGTATACTATACACTTATATTGTATATTCACAAATGTCACGAACTAGAATGAAATATAAAACCCATCAAATGACTACAAGTTGCTAACGGCCTTTCATGAACCAGATAAACCCTAATTGTCCAGCACTGAGCAGGCTAATGATGATGAACTATAGTTAAGAACACTCTCGAACATGTCAGCTTTCAAACAAAAAAAAACTAGATCAAAATCGGTCCACCCGTTTGGATGCTAAGATGCCACGGACAGATACACACACAGACAAACAGACAGACAGACAGACACGTCAAACTTTTAACACCCCTCTTTTTTGTCGGGGGTTAAAAACAAAATAAATCAAATATTTAAGGGTCCCATACAATAAACGTGATTTTTCAAACATTTTTTGCTCGGTATCAATGATGACAACAGGTAGGCACTTCAAATTTTCACAAAGGCCTTAATTATATGTGTACTTTAATTATTATTAATAATATTTAAATAAAATAAAAATTTAAGGGGGGCTCCCATACAAAAAACACAATTTTTGGCCTATTTCCCTTCGTGCGCGAGTCCGACTCGCACTTGGCCGATTTTTATATTATTATTTCATTATTTTTATTTATATAATACATGTTTATAGTCTGTTCGCAACTAGTTGGCCGCTCTGCCCATACACTCTTATACCGGCGAGCGGCCAACTAGTTGCGCACGGACTTTATTAGACACAACTCACACATCACAGTCATGAGTCACATACACCATTTTAATTTGCAAAACCTTAAAACCGTCAAGCATAATATTGTGTAAAGGTTTAACGAAATTATGAATCAAGGATAATGAACATTATCCCTTTTAAAAATTTTGAGAATGAAATTTCAATTTTTCGTTCGTGTTAATTCAGAATTTTACATACACATAACTAATAAAACGCTTTGACAAGCGATAGCGCGATCTAAGCTGCGCTTAACGCCATCTAGTGATTAGAGACGGCTTTTAGTAATTCTGTAGTAGCGAGTTTTATTTTATTTTTAACTAGCGACCCGCCTCGGCGTCGCACGGGTATAAAATATATAGCCACTGCAAAAAATTATTAAAATCGATAGCCTATGATCCTTCACGCTTCACTACATTAAACTAAATCGTATCAAGAACACGATTTAGTTTAATGTAATGTAAGTAAGTACTCTCTCAATTTCAATTATGACTTTTTACCAGTTCACCAAATAGATAATGGGCATTGTCCAAAAAAAATCACATGTACTTTTTATATTTTTTTTCGTTAAAATAGGGTATTTTAAGAATATAAATTAAATAATTTTGAAATTCATTGGCTAGTTTTTTGTCAATACATTTTTAAAGTTTCGCTCTGACGTCATCATCGGCGGCCAATTGACCTCTGCAAAATGTTTTTTTTCCTTTTAATCTTATTTATAATGGCTGGTTCGTTAAATGCAAGTTCTCATTATGTGAAAGCTGATACGAGAAACTTACCAAAAGTTCGAAACGTAATGTTGGTCGAATTTATTGCTAATTTAACGCCATTGAAGGTCAAACTAAGGTTAAACATATTTGTTCAAAAATATAAGTAACTAATGGGTATTTTTTTCGTTTATATACAGAAAAACGATCACTGACCTTATTCCTCGAAATGTTTTTGTAATGAGCAAAATTAAAAAAAAATGGACAATCCCCATTCTCAAAAAATACAATGCAGAAATCTTCTGATTTTTTCGCGTTCTAGACTCTAGACTCTAGAGAATCAAATTACGTTTACAAATCAACGTAGTTTTTAACCGACTTCCAAAAAACGAGGAGGTTATATGTTCGGCTGTGGATATTTTTTTTTTTTTTTTTTTTTATTTTTTTATTTTTGTATGTTCAACGATTACTCCGCCGTTTGTGAACCGATTTTCGAAATTTTTGTTTTGTTGTATTAGGTTTCACTCCAATTTGGTCCCATTTTCACAAAGGTGGTGACCTGATGATGGGATCCATGAGTAATCGAGGGAACTCCTCGAAATTTATATGGAAACATATGGTGATTTTGGTTTTATGTGAAGTGTACTAAGAATATGCTACCAAAAAGTCAAATATTGGGTCAAGGTATACCATGGTTTCGAAGATGCTGAGAGAACTCCTGACTCCTTATAGATACACGTTTGGGAGTTTCGGCGTTGTTTTAAGAACAGAAAGCATATTATGCTACTATGCAATTAATATTCATCATCATAATCATAATCATCATCATCGTCATCATCATCATTACCACGTCGTGTTAAGGTCACCAATGTCTCATGGCACAGAATAGATAGTAGTACAAGGCATAGGTATGGATATAATAACTCGTAATAATAATTTTCTATTGTTACCAACAACACCTGTTTGTTTAATACACGGCGGTCGGCGATACAGAGGCGACGGTGTCGCGCGGGCGGCGCGTGGCGGCAGATGACAGATCGAATATTTTACTACTTTATATTATACAGATCGAATACTTTACTAACTACTGTTCACTTCACTGATAATATATTATTTTGTGAGTGTGAGTTGTGACTCTTATGGCCTGTTTCACCGCTTCATGATAAGGTGCCCGATAGGGTTATTTGACAGATTTTCCATACTCCATCTGTCAAATTAAGTGGTGGATAGCCTTATCAGGAAGCGGTGAAACAGGCCCTTAATATAAAGAAAAGACGTCATACGCCTAAAGCTGGTCTTATGGTTCTGTAGGGTTACCCTGTGACGTTAATCCCTCTGGCGTAATATCAATTAAGACAACCAGTGAGTGTGAGCGAGAAAATTGTTTATAGTAGCGAATTAGTTATATCAAATGAGTCGAGTAAGCGATACCGCGATGCAGAAGCTTAACAACGACATCTGTAGTTGAATTGCGGAACTAAATTTTCTTAGAAAATATAAAGTTTACAAATCTCAACACTTAACAAAATAATTGTAATAAAATACGTAAAATATACGCGAAGGTTTACGTACTAGTGTAACTAAAAATAGTGAAATTATTATTATTTTTAACAAAAAATTAAAACCGACTTCCAAGGTAAAAACCATAATAACATTAATATGAACTAAAAAGTATTAAATAATTTTTACTATCTAATAGTGCCCTTTTCCGAATTCGGCTAAACCTCAACTATTTCTGTACTCACTCTTCATAATTTTGAAGTCGGTGCCAGTTCCAAAAGTTTCAAATATTCTGTCAGAGGACTGAAGATTCAGCTATCTGGTACCGACTTCAAAATAATGAAGAGTGAGTACAGAAATAGTTGAGGTTTAGCCGAATTCGGAAAAGGGCACTATTAGATAGTAAAAATTATTTAATACTTTTTAGTTCATATTAATGTTATTATGGTTTTTACCTTGGAAGTCGGTTTTAATTTTTATAAAATTGATATCGATAATATTGTTGCTCTCCCTAGCGATATGAAATACTGCGTCATGTTCTATAATATAAAAATACTCGCAGATTATTTGGGAAACAATGCCGTTATTACATAACATACTTCCGTGCATATTAACGGTATTTACCTTATTATATTAATATTTAAT